>OV816028.1:154663739-155863739 GCA_929113105.1 Agrypnus murinus | reverse complement strand
AATTTTTTTGGTGTTGGCATTATATTGGTGTTGTTTAAAATTTGAAAAACAAATACTTAATTATCAAAAACTTATTGACGTAAATCAACCTAACCTATGGATATAATTGCAAAGTAGGTGTTGGTGAAATTCACACTATAACATTTCGTACACTAGAAAAATCACTAAATCTATTTAGTTACTCTTCCAGCAAACGGATAGATTATAGGTCTAGGAAGCAATATTTAACAGGAACTCTTATTGCACTGCTACCAACAGTTTTTAATGAAATCATTGAAATAATAGTTTCAGACTACTTGATATTAATTTTCATTATTCTTATTTTTCTTGTTTATTTTGACATGTCAAATGTAGGTTTTATAAAATACATCTCATCAACTGAACGTTAAAATCTAAATAATAATACTGTTATTATAATGAGGGTGTGCAAAGTAGTTTAATGAGGAAAGTTTAGTTTTGATTTTATTTTATAAATGTTACAAAACTTTTCAACTGCAGTCTCCTGAACTGAACAGAAAATTTTAAAATAACCTCAACTGGACACCGCGTCCGTAAATTTATTATACGCTGCGCATTCATATTCAATATAAGAGGGTGTTAATATAATTTATGGCGAAGTTTTCTTGGGGAAAAGAGGAAATTTTTAATTTACTTAAAAATTCAGCTGGTTTTTACCCTACTAGTACTTCAGTCGATTAGGCGAAATAAGTTGAGACCGTGTTAAATGTATAAATTGTGGCAGTTTGGAATTCAAGTAAAAAGATTTCAAGTAAAAAGATGTCAAGTGTCAAAATGTTAATTTATGTATGAAGTAATAATAATAATAATACCAATATGATTTCATATTATTATGTTATTAATGGTTGTAATTTGTAGAAATTGGCTTCAAGATGTTTTTTACATAACGGAAAGTCTCAGTAACAAGTATTATTATCACGACGTGTTATTATTTTTCAAAAGAATTGTCATCATATGCTCGCCACTCTTGGAGACAATTGGATAGTACTTTACAAAAGTACAGTGCGCAAGTCCAGATCCGAAAACAGCACAGATCGCAAACCTCGTAATAAAATATACCTCCAGGGATCCAGGCGGCCAAGGCAGATTTTTATATTAATATATAGTTTAATAATAACTTAAATTTAATATCTTTATGCATTCAAGCCATAAAAAGTTCATTTACAGCTTAAATTTTTAAAATCATGGACTTATATGTTAACGAATTGTTAATGAAATATTTCAGATAAGATTTTTTAAGATAAAGCAAATGCGTGACTCCGCCTTTTTTCTGTACCGTCAAAGGAATGTACAAAACAACAAACATAAAAGAAGGTAAACACTAGGTGCTGGCTGAAACGAAAGTTGTAGTGGAGTAGAATATTCAACGGTACATTGCCTCCTCGAAGAAAATCAAGAATTTGTTTAGCTATATAGTTAGCAAAACGTTTTTAATATAAACAAGAACAACTTATAAATGTTATTATTATATGTATTTATTCATTAACTCCTTTTTTTGTTGTTACAATTCAAACAACATTAAAAGAAAAATCTATAGATGTAGTCATTTTTTAACTTTCACTACTTACATGCTCAATGCTAATAATTATCGAGTTTGATTAACACTGTATATATTTATACAGTATATAAGTTGATCATTCAAAAACGAACTCTCAAGCTCATTATTTAACCATTAAAAGCTATAACCCCTTTTAATTAAACGTGGAGGAACGTGCTGTTCAGTTAGGTTATGTTACCTATCTAGACATCTAACATAAGATCCAAGCGTGTCTTGTGCATAAACTCTTAAACCGGGCGTTTTCCGGCTGAATGCCTTAATACCTCTCCACAAGCACATACTCCACTACGACTACCATTCATCATACCAGTCATCAGCCTGTAGCAGATTCTCAAATTATTTCTGGCCCTTCTTATTTATTCTGCTCTTTTCGTTCGTTCCCGTTTTATTAAGACGTCAATAAAGCTAGCACACCCACTTCAAAAAATTTAAAAAAATTTGCCTATAATTTAGTACTAATTAAGCACAAATTTGTACCAAAAAAATTAAATTTCGTTTGGCGCAATTCGCATTTGAAAAGTGGGGGTGCTGGCTTGAGCCCAAGCTAGCACCCCCACTTTAACAAAACTGAAAATTTTCTACACTACTATTTAGTTCTAATTAAGGACAAATTTGGACCAAATTTTTTTTCTCGTAATTACAACCATATAGCCGCTATTCGCATACCAAGACTGGCAGCGTTAATTGGCAATCAAGCTAGCATCCCCACTTTAATAAAAATAAAAATTTTCTACGCTATCATTTAGTTCAAATTAAGGACAAATTTGGACCAATTTTTTTTTCTCGTAATTACAACCATATAGCCGCTATTCGCATATCAAGACTGGCAGCGCGAACTGGCAATCAAGTTTCACCACTTTAATAAAAATAAAAACTGTTTACGCTATCATTTAGTTCTAATTAAGGACCAATTTGGACCAATTTTTTTCTCGTAATTACAACCATATAGCCGCTATTCGCATATCAAGACTGGCAGCGCGAACTGGCAATCAAGTTTCACCACTTTAATAAAAATAAAAACTTTTTACGCTATCATTTAGTTCTAATTAAGGACCAATTTGGACCAATTTTTTTTCTCGTAATTACAACCATATAGCCGCTATTCGCATATCAAGACTGTCAGCGCGAACTAATAATCAAACGCGCTTGTTTAAGCCCCCACTTTTATAAAAATGAAAATTTTCTACGCTATCATTTAGTACTAATTAAGGACTAATTCGTACCATTAAGCCAAGTGTCCATAATTGCTTACAATTAAAAAAAATGATACAAATAAATCGTAATAGTTTAAGCATATATTTTCCTGTTTGGAGTGCAGTTTGTGGTAATAGTATTCCAGATGGCAGCGGGCGGTTGCACGTCACCCTTTGTACTTTAAGGTTATTATTTATGACTAGCAATAAAATGGTACGGGTTGGATTGGAAGTGCATTGCTTTTTGTTAAGAATTAAAGGAATTGAAGTACAAACGATCGAAAGAGATGCTTTTATAAATCGAATGATCGAGAAATTAAAATCTTTTCATACAAATCATTATGCGTTAGAATTAAATGAGTCGTCATGAACGAAATATGAAACGTTGGTAAAGTTTTCTCGATTGACAAAATAATGAAATGTTATAATTTATAAAAATGTAATTTAATGTAAATAACTTATTTAAGGTTCTTTTCTTTATTTATCTATCTGTATCATTTAAAAACGTAGCATTTTGCATGTTTTCTTTGCTGTTTTATGAATTAGTTAACACTTTTTATTGCTTGTACAGCAAGATATTACTTTCTTTATTTCTACTTACGATTAAAAAAATATCAGGTCCATGGATAATACACAGTTTGAATATAATAAAAGTGTAGGGGTAAAACCATTTATTGTTTATTTACAAAACTGCAGCTAAAGATAGGGATGTTCCTTTGTTTGATTTTCTCGGAACTGGAACTGGCATTGAAGGTATTCGGGCAGAGATCAATTAAAACAAAAAGAAAAAATCAAAAACATCTGTATTTATTTAAAAATTTTCAATAATCAATGTTATATATTTAGTAGCGGTACTTTTTAAATTTAAATACAACCTGTTTGATAAGATTATATTCTATTTCTATTTTCTGTTAATGTTTTGGCCAGTTTCCATTTGTCTGTTAACAGTTCTCTAATAACACCTACATATTCTGCGAGATCTCAGTGAGTTATGAATTTTGACTCTCATCTCAAGTACGGAATATATAATATTGTAACAGATGGGAAACCCCCTATTCGTCGCCGTCGAACATTCGAGACTGCATGACTCTCGACATGACACATAAAAGTACTTTATTTCATTTCGTATTTCAAACAATTGTTTATATACCACATTTAGTAAAATAAAGTATATCTTTATCTCCGTAGCGGCTATATGGTTGTAATTACGAGAATAAAAATTTGGTCCAAATTTGTCCTTAATTAGAACTAAATATTAGCGTAGAAAATTTTTATTTTTATTAAAGTGGGGGTAATAGCTTGATTGTCAGTTCGCGCTGCCAGTCTTGATATGCGAATAGCGGCTATATGGTTGTAATTACGAGAAAAAAAAATTTGGTCCAAATTTGTCCTTAATTTGAACTAAATGATAGCGTAGAAAATTTTTATTTTTATTAAAGTGGGGGCTTAAACAAGCGCGTTTGATTATTAGTTCGCGCTGACAGTCTTGATATGCGAATAGCGGCTATATGGTTGTAATTACGAGAAAAAAAATTGGTCCAAATTTGTCCTTAATTTGAACTAAATGATAGCGTAGAAAATTTTTATTTTTATTAAAGTGGGGGCTTAAACAAGCGCGTTTGATTATTAGTTCGCGCTGACAGTCTTGATATGCGAATAGCGGCTATATGGTTGTAATTACGAGAAAAGAAATTGGTCCAAATTTGTCCTTAATTTGAACTAAATGATAGCGTAGAAAATTTTTATTTTTATTAAAGTGGTGAAACTTGATTGCCAGTTCGCGCTGCCAGTCTTGATATGCGAATAGCGGCTATATGGTTGTAATTACGAGAAAAAAAATTTGGTCCAAATTTGTCCTTAATTTGAACTAAATGATAGCGTAGAAAATTTTTATTTTTATTAAAGTGGGGGTGCTAGCTTGATTGCCAATTAACGCTGCCAGTCTTGGTATGCGAATAGCGGCTATATGGTTGTAATTACGAGAAAAAAAATTTGGTCCAAATTTGTCCTTAATTAGAACTAAATAGTAGTGTAGAAAATTTTCAGTTTTGTTAAAGTGGGGGTGCTAGCTTGAGCTCAAGCCAGCACCCCCACTTTTCAAATGAGAATTGCGACCAAACGGTTGTTGGTACAAATTTGATTTTTTGATACAAATTTGTCCTCAATTAGTAATAAATTATAGGCAAATTTTTTTAAATTTTTTTGAAGTGGGGGTGCTAGCTTTATTGACGTTTTATTAAGACCTGTTATCCGTGACGACCTTCAAGGTTGAATGAGGGAAGCCATCAAGAAGCAGGCGACGGTGATGAGGAGGAAAGTTTAAAAATAATATATCACTACCAAGAAGTGCCCGTCGAAAATTAAACAGATAAAAAGTTTTATGGTAGGACATGCAAGAAGAAGAAAGATTAGAGCCGTTTTTGTATACGTAATAATGTCATGTGCTGCTTTGAAATTCTTAGGAAGCGAACTTTCGGGATTCTGTAAATCAATTTTTATAATACCCTCTATAGATAATGGTGGTAACAGTTGACTTAGTTTTATTTACCTTTGATTTATTAGGATTATTTCGAATAAATAGTTGATTAATAAAGGAAATAAAATTCAGAATTATTTGTAATTTTTATTTAAAGAAAAAGCTGAATTTGGCCACAAATAACCTAAAAAGCAAACTATTGGGACGCGCCAAAGATTGATATGCACTCTCGCGGGCTTTTGTTAAAACAAATTGTACCTCTGTTGCAATATGTATTATACATATGGTGATTACACATATTGCAACAGAGATAACACATAATTTAATTTAACAAAATACCGCGATAGTGCAGATCAATCTTTGGGGCGTCTCAATACAGTGAAATCTCTCAAAAGTGGATACTGACATTTCAAAAATTATGAAATCTAAATATTCCACTTAAAATTATCCTAAATATGTAGTAACACGAATATTAAATTTAATCTGTCAAAATTACAATCACCATTAAAATACAACACAGCAAAAACAACCGCTAAAATCTACATCATCAACTACCGCATATCGAAGACATTTTGATTTTCTACAGCGCTATCTATACTTATTGGCGCGGCCCAATAAATAGAATTTACGTTAGCAAGCTTGCGTTTTCTCCATACTGAAAAGAACTTTGGCAATGAATGCGATTGAATTGCTCATAGAACGGGAGAGAGGAGGAGAAGAAGAACATTGACAGCATGTTAGGGGAATAGTCCGAAGCTGGACGAGGTGAAATCTCCTTGGTCGTGTGATACGTCCCTCACATCCTCCTCGGAGACGGAGCCGACGGGTGAGCACGTTTATCGCTCCGGTACTAGCCTGGAGAGCTAGTAGAGTATGGATAGTATCTCGCTCCTACCAGTGAGTTACTGGTAGCATTGCTTAGCAATAGCGCGCTAATTGAGCGTATCTAAATTCATGCTTCGGTATGTCTAAAGGCGGGACAGAACTCCCTAAAGTTCATGAAATTATATAGCTTCAAATACCTTAGTACAATTTTTACGGCCTATTGTATATTAACAGGTAATAGGCTAAAAGTTCGCTGTAGAGGGGAGTGATATTCCTTTCACAGACAGCTATGCCTCACGATGTTCATAGAACGTTTGATTTTGACGGAGAATTTAAAATTTAAAGTGTAAAAATTCTAATGTGTAGTATACTAAAAAAAAAGTTTCATAAGACATTTAAGCGCACTTGTCCATCAGAAAACTCGTTGCAAGCGGCTGGTTTTCTTTATTAGAGTTCCTGAATGAAAACTTAAACTGTGTTATTTAAGAGTTAGGACACGGATGTCAAAATCTCTCTTTCTAGGCCAAACCAAAACTAAGCTGTCTGAAATGGATATACTTTTTTCTCTCTTTTTACTTTAGTGACAACAATCAGCAGCTGTCAGTTATAAATTTTAGGTTATGCTGTCATGTTTATTTTTATGCATGTAAAAACTTTTAATGTGCACATTATCATTTATTTACTGTTTGTAGAGAATTTTTAAAACTACTGTAGTACACATTTCAATTTTATATCTAACAATTTAAAGTATTAATTGTACCGAATTTCAGATTTCTATAATTGTCATATTGACAGTTTAATTTATTGAATCAATTTTCATGATTACCAACCTTCTAATAAATAGTTTCAAAATATGAAATGTCACTAGGAAAGTTTAACATGCGTGATTTAACTCTAAATAACACAGAAGTCAGTTCATATTTAGGAACTCTAGTTTGCTTAAATGCATGCGCTAAAATCATGTCTTATTATGAAACGATATTTTATACTACTTTTGCTATTTTGCTTCTTACATGTTAAAAAATTTATAAATCTCCATTATTTTACTTTTTAATTTAAAAACATAAATCTATTAGGAAAATCTTGTTTTTGTTATGTGGCTGTTGGTAACACTAGTTGACTTTTAAAATAATTTCAAACTAATGTTAATTTAAAATTTGCGGGTTTTAGATTAAAACTGAGGGCGGGTTGTGTAAACACAGATTAACTTTAAACCATGATCAATATCTTAGACAACGATTGTTCTGACAATTGTTACTGCGGCAACTGAGCCAAGTTTAAAGTTAAACCACATTTATACAACTCGCCCTAAGTGTTAATTACATTTTTGGCCTCCTGTATTTTAAAACGTTTGTTTCAGTTTTGTTTACGTCAACTGTAGCTTCATATTTACGCATGATGTCGTAAAATGACAAGCGAATGTGGTAAAAATACTAAAAAACACTGGGCAATTAGAGATATTTAAGAAACCAACTATTCTTGTAATAATTAAGTTTATGTAATAAAATACATGTTACCTAAGTTATTATTAAAAATATTTCGGGCTTTAATAGAAAAAATTAAAATTTAATTAATTTAAATCGCCGCAGCGCCATCTATTGTACGTTTGGAAACTACAAATGTCATCCAAGAGCACACTATTATGTGCATGTTTTGAATTATTTTTTTTTTATTTTCTATAAAACTTGTCGGCCAAAAAATCTTATACAAATCTCATGCGTCAAGTCATTTTACAGGGCTCCAACTAATAAGGCACTCGCCCTACGGGCTCGTGCCTTAAACAAAGTTGTCGCCCTGTAAAGTTCGACTTACCGCATTCGAGTGTAAATAGCTATTTCTTAAAAACTTGAAAGTGTTTCAAGCATATGTTAATTTCTATGGTGCGTATTATTTTTCTATCAATAAACAAAAGTTTAAAAAACGTTTTCTTTATTTAATAAATTTGTACAACTTAAAAGTTTGAAGGTTATGTTTATAATAATTCGAGGTGCAAATGCAAAGAAATGAAGGTATATTGTTATCAACCTAACAAAATAAAATTTTAAATTCTTTAAAGAGGTAACTTTATGATACAAAAATAATGAGTTTCATAAGAACTCATAAATGAAAAACCAAAATAGAAAAAAAATAGTATATTGTGTTACAAGTGCAGAAAAGTGCCAATTTCTCACGAGTGTGAAGAAGAAGCATTAACACAGCATTTACTGTCATTTGAATCTTCCCTTAAAATCATTCTTATTTCAATCTCGAACTATGAAATCGAGAAAAAAAGAAATATTTTAAATTCCAGTCAGAAAAGACCATGAAAATTCAATTAAGTGATTTAATATAATCCCACAAAGCAAAATTTGATAGCTACGTTAACCATTAGTATTTTTATTACCAACAGCTTATTTTCAAATGCGGCTAAATCAGTGGATTATAAATGGATTTATCCGCTTTTGAAAATAGGCAACGCAACTAAAAACGAAAATAAGAATAATTTTGTAATTTGTTAAAATTAAAATCCACTTTTAATATCTACCTAAAATAAATTTTAACCCTATTGCTCCTTTTAATCCGCGATGAAGTGAAAAATACTTGCAGCCAATAAGCTATTACCAAAATCCCTACAATAATCTGAAAATATCTCTCACAGGCTACTTAAATAGTATTAAATAAATCAAGCCCTACTGCAGACAACGTCTCTAGGTCGAAGTTAGGTCAGGGTCAGGGAGTATCCTGTCCTCTCCTTCTTATCGTTCTCGCATCCCGGCACATTAAAAAAAACTTCAACCAAAAAAAAACTAATTTCATTAAAATCGTAGCCGTCCAAAACACAAATATTTATACCCATTAATAAAGACTCTTTTAATTGGATTTCCTAATACCAACTAAAATATTATAACAGAGAATTTGATGCTGTAAATGCAAAAACTGGCTCGGGGAAGAAAAATTAGATCAAAGATGTACGTTGTATAAGGCAGAAAACCGGAAATAAATATATATTTATCGAAGATGTTACAACGCCTCGGCTGGCGCCTCGGCGTTATAATACATCTTCTCGGATTTAAAGTATCGCTTGATCTCCGTATTGCATAAGTTGTTTTATTTTATTTCGTATTTCAATCCTAATTTCTCTCTTTTAAAATTCATCCGAATTTATTGTATAAAGAAGCAAGTTGCCTTGTCTGTGTAGTTATACGTGTAACCTAGGAGATTTGTAAAGCAGCATGTCACGTGTGATTGTAATGTATGATTTACGTTGCCAACAACAACGGAGATCAAGAACATCTTGATTGACAACGGAGATAAAGATATACTTTATTTTACTAATTGTGGTATATAAACGATTGTTTGAAATACGAAATGAAATAAAACAATTAATACTACCATTTAATTGTACGCTGATTAATTAATAGGTCTCTTATCATTAACAGCAGCAACGTTTAAGCTTAAGCAAACAGCTGACTAACTGCAGTGGACAATTCAACTATAATTACAGACTTGTTGAGTGTGATTGTGTGTGGTGTAGACCCTGTAGAGTGTAGACTAATATCAACGTGAATTCAACAATGTGATTAGATTTCATTCATGCAATAATCACAAGAGATTTATGCATTCGTGTGTAATTGTTTTAATTAATTCGTGTTTAAGCGGTGGCAAAATGCGGTAGTGGGCGGGAATGAATAATAATTTTCCTACTTGGAACTTTTTATTAGATGGAATATTTATTAAAACCTACAACGATACATGTATCATGTGTTGCAAATGGGACAAGGTGAATTAATCCGTTGAAATAAAACGATATCATTTTTAATTATTGCTTTGAAAAGCAGATGAAACATAGTGGAAGGCTATAAATAACCAATAAACAATTGGAATTTAATAGAGTATAAAGAGCTGTCTATGATTTTAAATAAATATCTTTAACTATTAATATTCGATTAATCGTAGTCAGGTGTTACGTGTTCATATGATATACTATGTAAATCCATTCAGAATTAATTTAAACCTCAGCCATGCTTTCCTTTATTTCTGTTTAGATGAAGGGGTCTAATTAGGACTGTGCATAATAATCGATTAATCGGACCATCGATTATTTTCTAAAATAGTCGATTAATCGATTATTTTAAGCAAATAATCGTAGCTCCGATTAATAAAGCAGTCGATTTAATCGATTGATCAATTAATCGATTAATCGACCAATCAGTTAATCGATCAATCGATTTTCGAGTATTGCTTTCGATAATAATCGCACAGGTCTACTCTAGTAGGCGGTGGTTGGTGTTTTTTCAGCAAAATTTTCTATCAACTGGCGGTATTGGAAATCATTGGTTTACACTCATACCGTACTGGCATATTGTTGCTTAAATTTCTACTCTCCGGTACCCCAACCGCCCCTCTTAATACGAAAGGGGGGGGCGATATCGAGAAAAATTAGTTGTGAGCTTGTGCGTCGTAAAAATGGGTAAACGACGGTACGGAGATGTTTGGCGGTGTCCCCGTTGATCGTTTTGAGCACTAAGAAATTCGGTTTCGATCAATAGGCGTCGGTTGGGGGGGAGGCTGGGGTTTTTTGCGAGATATCGCCACGAAAACTGGCAGGCGCTCTTCCAGAACGAGCCTGTCTACGAAAGCGCAAAAATTATTTTTTTTCGAATTACAGGGGCGTAGATGGAGGAGGGTCATTCCAAGTTTCAAATGGTCATAGGTCGGAGATTATCAGGCCTACGGAGACGTGGTTTGCGGCATTCGGCATGCGATTTACCTATCTTTCACCGTATGTGCACTGATTTTCGATAAAACACAAAAGAGCATCGTCCCAGGAATGTCCCTTTTCGAAAGGATGTCCATTTTTGAAAATATAGGCGAAAATTGCTGTAAGGCGTTGAAATTACGGTGTGTGGTATAAAACTTGTTTCTCTAACCATCAAGCTCGGTTTCGTCCGATTAGCTTTTGTTTTCTTCCCCCCACCCCTAAAAACGCGTTATAACCTTTTTCTCGGGAACGGAACGTCGCATCGACATGGAATTTTCACTAGTGGATAGCATCTGGAATTCTGCATAATATATCGGAGCATCGTCGATAGTAGGCCGTTTTTAGGTACAGTTGTAGCCAAAAAACGACTTTTTCGAACTTTGGAAGATCGTGCCGCCTATAATCGCAGATCTGTAACGGAACAAGTTATACTAGAAGATAGCCCTGTGTATCCTTTATCAGAAAGCCTGTATGCACTTTCCCCGACAGAAACCATCTTCAGGATCAAAAAGTGCAAAAACAGAAACGATGGCGGAAAGGGCTACCTAACCTTGGCAGTACGTCTATCGAAACCGCCACTATTTACCCAAGCCGGTCTCGATAAGGCCGATCCCGTAAAAAAACACGACTTTCCAAAACGCCCAGTATTGAGGTAGCATGGACCGACCCCCTCCATTTCGGGTTTGACCCCTCCTAGCAGACATATTTATTAATCCAAAATGAAGACTAGCATACGAAACGATTCCTTGGGACGGGGGCTACATCATATTATTGACCCGTTGATTATGGTATACCCTCAAAAAATGTTAGGTTAGGAAAACTGGAGGGGGAGATGAGTGACAGCTAGCTCGGATTTGAAAATCTCATGCGATAGAGCCCCGAGGAGTGCCCAAAAGTGTTTTTGTTTCCGTCCTAGCACCACCCGTTTATACAGGGTGCTTCAAAACATGTCCAAATTTTGGTCCTCTTTGCATGCCACTGGAGCGAAACCTAAGCGGACTTTTATGTTCCCGTTAAGCGGGAATGATAGCTCCAACTTTCCTCTATAACACGTACGATATAATAACCAAAGACGCTGCAATTTCTCAAAGGTACCTCTGCATCAAGCATTTATCAAGCACAAGGCAGCTCAAGTAAGATGACGTTGTACCATATCTTGGAAACTGTAAGAGCCACAAAAAAAGAGTTTCATACCAAAGTTGGTCGGTATGAAACCAGTTTTAATTTTATAATATTTTCGTATATACAGGGTGAGTCGTTTCTCTACGGCTGGTATCAACTCCATTATTTTAAACGGAACACACATATTTTTACGATTTCCGATTCTACATTTTATCATAAGTACGGATGGTTAAAACATATCGGAAATTCGGCACAGTTTTTCAAAAACCTCAATTTCAAGAATGTACAGCCGAAACCTGTACTTGCGAATAAGGGGAGGCCAGGCGCCCGAACTTGGCTGACTTAAAAAACCGATTAAATAAAACGCTACTGTAATGATTGAACCGTACAAGTGATTTGTACAACTTTTGAAACTCTCACTTGAATAAATTCTGCTGAACTGATAACTCAGAAAGAACTCAAACATTACCAAAACCAATCACCTTCTCGACCTGTACTCTTCTGCAAAAACCTCCAACTGCCATTCTTGTCCATTCCTTTTCTTTCCAACACAATTATTTTAATCTTACTTGGTATGGGCTACGCTATGCGTCGCAACACAGCCGCGCGTGGGTTTTTCTAAAATTAATATTGTTTACCCTGTCTTTTAGAAGATAACTAAGAAATATAACAATAAATAATGCTAGCACTCCTTTTTTCTTCTTTACTTATTATTTCCTTCCAGAAACACATGAAATTTATGTCAAATGATATGGGACCCCCTAGGTTCAAATACGTTCGTTAAATTTTACTGCAATTTGGTACACCTGTTCATTGTACCAAGCCAAGCAAAAAGTTCCTACGTCGCAACTGGTGAAAATAGGTCTGTGTCATCCAGAGATCACCAAAAGTTAAAAGCCCAACTTGGATGCAAATAATCAAGTGTATTGCGTTCGACTTTATGACTTACTGCAATAGACATGCAAAAAGGCAATCAGTAAAATTATTCTAAAGTTTAAAAGTCCAATTTCAAGGTAAATAATCAAGTGTGGTGAGTTTGAAGGCTGACCTACCAAAATAGACCATGCTAAGATCATCAAATAAAATCTTTCCAGTGACCTTTACAGACCTCTTTGGTGACCAGGTAAATAAAAGCTGCTGACCTACCGAAAAATATCATGCGAAGGGCATTCGGTAAAACTGTCAGCAAAGATAAAAACTTCAATTTCAAAGTAAAAAAGCAGGTGCGGTGCGCTCGAAAGTTATTGACCTACTAAGAAAGGTCATGTAAAGAGCATCCACTAAAATCTTTCCGATGACCTTTAGAGGTCACAAAATATCAAAAGTAGAATTTTAATGTAAATAATCAAATGCAATGCGTTCAAAAGCTATTGATCTACTGAGAAAGGCCATGTAAAGAACACCTACTAAAATCTTTCCACGAAGTATCAAAAATACTACTTCAAGGTAAATAATCAAGTGCGGTGTCATTCGAAAGTTATCCCTCTGGTAAAAATCATTACAATGACCTCTAGAGGTCGCATAATAGTCAAAAGTCCACCGTCAACGTAGACAATCAAATGTGGTGTCATAAGTAACGCATGTTCATTTAAATTCGTAATCTAGCAACCTTTGGAATTTTAATGAAAGAAGACAGAGCGACAGATATAATACGTCGCAGATAGAGACAGGCAATAATCCAAAGGTTGCTAGATTACGAATTTAAATGAACACCCGTTATAAGCGCTATTGATTTACTGATAAAAAACACGAATTAGCAAGAAATTGATTGAAATGAAAATATAAACAGATGCGGTATCATTGGAAAAGTTGCGCTACGGTTACAGCTTCAAAATCGTGCAAGTGGTCACGGTCACCAAACGGCATCGAAGTTGAAAAGAAGGAAGTGTGTGGTAAATAGTGCCTAGGTATGGGCTTAGGGTTGCCAGTCCCACATCGCTGCTTGCGACTCTATAGCTAGTGGAAAAATAAAATGCTTAACGTACACGAAACACGTACATCTGACTTAAGAGGTTGTATAACTCTTGTATATTTAATTAGCTCTAAGGGAATAATCAGGGCATCAAATATTCCTCGTTTTTTTTGCAATACCCCGACATCATGTATCTCGGGTATGTATAAATATCTGTGGGCAGAATCCGTGGCCCGTTACTGACCACCTGCTAGCGGACATGTTTGAAGTTTCAGCTTAAATCTTTTTGCGGCGGATTACTCTACTCCGATCCCCAAATTTATTAAAAAAAATAGGAAAACCAGTTTCATCATTGTGACTGGAAATAGGCGCTCTACACTAATTTAACTTTTAATTTAAAATTTTAGCTTTTACTCCTGTTAGTGACCTTAGGGTAGGTCATCTAATAATACAGTGTAACCGTTCTTATCTCCTCAAATAACCCCTATAATATACGTGTGTCACACTTGAAATAAGCTATAGGACCCCGCAGAATCCTTATGGAAAATGGCTCTCGATCAAAATTCTTAGAATCTTGATAATGATAGTCCCTAACGTGTAGATCAAAAGTGTCAACGGGCACAAAATCCAAAAAATTATAGTTTTCGAACTTACCATTTCCACGGTTTCAGGAATTTTAGACAAGACCTATTTCCCATAAAGATTCTGCAAGATTTTTTTGACAACGGCCGGTCCGTAGAGGTCAAAACTGACAGGGCCGTGCGAAGAGAAAACTGCGCCCGCAGTATTATTATTATATTTACTTAAGTTAATCAAATGCGTCGGCTAAACGTGTTTCAGGCGGGAAAAGTATGGAAGCAGGAGGGAAGAGGTCCAACGTACTTAAAACAACTGAAATACTGCAGCAGCTTTGACCTGCTTGTTTGAAATAATGACTAACGAGGTATCATGAACCACGTTTCACGGACAAATAGATCTGGAGTAATCGGTCCAGAGCAGACTCAATCAATGCATGAGTCTTGACCTTTTTCAAAACTTATAGCTTTTTTTAGAGGGCACTAGGGCACGAGAGCGAAGACAAAACTGCGCCCGGAGTATTATCACTATTCTATTTACTTAAGTTAATCAAATGCGTCGGGTGAGCGTGTTTCAGGCGGGAAAAGTATGGAAGCAGGAGGGAAGAGGTCCAACGTACTTAAAACAACTGAAATACTGCAGCAGCTTTGACCTGCTTGTTTGAAATAATGACTAACGAGGTATCATGAACCACGTTTCACGGACAAATAGATCTGGAGTAATCGGTCCAGAGCAGACTCAATCAATGCATGAGTCTTGACCTTTTTCAAAACTTATAGCTTTTTTTAGAGGGCACTAGGGCACGAGAGCGAAGACAAAACTGCGCCCGGAGTATTATCACTATTCTATTTACTTAAGTTAATCAAATGCGTCGGGTGAGCGTGTTTCAGGCGGGAAAAGTATGGAAGCTGGAGGGAAGATGTCCAACGTACTTAAAACGACGGGAATACTACAGCAGCTTTGACCTGCTTGTTTGAAATAATGATTAACGAAGTGTCATGTACCACGTTTCACGGACAAATAGATCTGGAGTAATTGGTCCAGAGCAGACTCGATCAATGCATGGGTTTTGACCTTTTTCAAAACTTATAGCTTTTTTAGAGGGCACTAAGGAATTTTACATACTATAGTACCAACAGCTAATAGAAACAGCTAGATTTTCGTTTATTATACACCATTTCAATCTCTGCTCTTTTTTACGAATATCTGGTCTATTTATATTTTCTTATTATTATCTCATTCCTTAAACCGTGTTGAAAGCATCAAAAGCGTCTGCAACGAGCCAGGTGAATATTTAAAGGAAAAACATCCAATTTCCTTAATAACAGACTTAAATCTCAATTTTCTGCAAACTATTCCTTCTTTCTCTCCATCTCAACGCTTCGTTATACTCACGTTGATTCGATTCGTGAAATTTTAATTAAATCTGAAAGATTTAACCGTGGGATATTTCGCCTCTGAATAACTTCCAGCTTTTTGTCAACCGTTTGATAAGCCAACCAAACGTTTTTTTCTAACTCCAGCTGATTTGCGTCAAAATAAGTATTTTTAATAAAAATAAAAGAAGAATGCTTCTTTTACTAGTTTCAGACTCGAGGCGTCAAAATAACCGAAAATGGTGGTGCGTGTGGTCGGGTGTTACATCGAAGGAGAAAAATGCTTTCAGCTCGCCCACGCGATTCTGCCAAATTGTTTGTTAAATCACCCAAAAGCATCGAGGAGGTTTTTGGGTGTATACATTTGCGTATACGCTCACATAAAAAACTTCGTCGCCCGTGTTGGTGTGTATATTATTGACGTACGTTATGTCATCGTTGGTGTTTGTAATGACGTAATGGACAGTTTAATTTCATTACCTGGTTAGCTCTTTAATAATAAAGAAGAAAGAGTTTGTTGTTTTTGTGGCCTTTATAATTCCGATGGGAATAATTAGTTAAATTAAGGGGGAAAGAGATTAATGAAAAAAAATGTTATTACGGTATTGATGTTTGCGGATGTAAAAAGTGTAAGTTAATAGGTTACTATTTTAGAAATAAGGCATTACTTTTTTTTTTAATTTATCAATACTTTTAATTTCTGACAAAAATTGCAATTCTCTCGCTATAGATCTTGCGAGTTGTACTGCAGCTACGCAGGGCGTACTTTTCAGTTAATGCTCAGTGGAACAGTGTTTTCTCGAATAGGCCGCAAGCTAATAGATCATCTACCACAGACTGTAAATAATAAGACTACAATCGTCTCATAAATCATCATAGATTGTGCAGTTGTTCAGGACAGATTTTAAATCTTGTGACCTTTCTGCTGCAGTCTAGTAACATTTTAAGTGGTTTATAATTGTGACATTCAGTGACCTCGCCTCAAAAATGTGATCCATTGGAAAGGTTTTCAGTCCACAATTTCATACCTTTGCTATGTAAACTTCACTTCTTCAATAAGCGTCATGTCTGGTCACTTGCTAACTTGACCTTTAAAAATAATAATTTAATAATATTAGATCTTTTGAGACCTTTGAAGGTGAAACATCCATCCAATAGCCGCCATACGAACATTGCAGTATAGTCCAAACCCTTGCACTACTGTAATAAGCCCTTACATATCTGATGACCTACTATATTTTACCTTTCGCAACTTTCGACGACTTCTACATCTGTCATTTTACGTATTACATGTAGGAATCATTTCAAAGATTCTCATTCGACCATTAATGTTCAATCTCGCAGCATTTAGAACCTTTACTAATTTTTTACACAGTTGTAAAAGTAATCACATTAGGCCTTTGTGCCGCTTTGTGCCCTCTGAAGATCAAATATTCAAATGCCAATAGCCTCCATTCTAACATTGTTTTGTAATTCAATGCCTTTCATTGATAGCAGCTTGGGCCAGTTTCCATTACGTTAGATCTTGATTATTCGTTCTTATAAGAGTAGTTATTAAAAGTATAGCTTCTGTTACATTTTGGATCTAGACAAGACTTTTAACAATCTTAACTTTGTTGCAATCATTATAGTGTAGTTTGACATGCGTTTATACAGGGTTACGTCTTACCTTTGCTAATTTCAATTTTCAAATTTTGACCTTCAGTGACCTTTGTGAGACAAGGGATAAAACTGTCACTGCAACACTTTGGGTTGCCTAACTGATAAGGGGGATGTTTTAAATATGTTAAGGATACACTCTAAAACACTCTGAATTGAAAAGGGATATATTTTAATTTGATTTTCCTCCTAAATTTTGTAATTTCTAGGCTTGTTTTCACCTGAAGATTATTAAAAAATATAGTTGTGAAGGCGTACACAAGTACTTATCACTTTGCTTACTGTTTTTATTGCTCAAAGTGAAGAAAATCTCCTTATTTAACGATTTGTGTTTGTTCATAGTAAATAGGTGTTTGTTAATTTAATTTTTAACTGTAATATTTGGTAGTAATGTTGTTAAGCAAGTTCTGTAGTACATTTGACACATGAATGTCAAACTTTGGGTCTTTTTGAATAGAAGATCTAGACATTAATAAAGCAAAAATTGTAGTGCTTTATCATAGTTTGCTAAAAGCATAAAACTTAGTTTTTATTTAGGATTAGGGTACAAATATTTGTGTAACAAGTATTTTGCAGGATGTCGGGATTAATATAAAGAAAAGAAAAGGTAGTATCTTTGTGTTTATTAGTTATTTAAGTATTTAGGGCGGTAGGTACGCTTTACCAGTCGAGGCTAATATTAGCCGAGACTGGTAAAGCGTACCTAACGCCCGTAATGCTTACACTATTTTTTGCCCGATCGGATCTATGAGTGAATTTTAAATATATGGAGTAAACATTAAACACATCACACTGAAAATGTGAATTTTCAATCGGTTAATGTGCCTGGTTGTTATGGAGTTGAATAAACAATAGTTATTTATGTTACAAGGCCGTGAACTAGGACTTTTTTTTATGAGAATGAATATTATTTGGCGAGGCGGCGCCTCGCCAAATAATATTCATTCTCATAAAAAAAAGATAGTTCACGGCCATGTAGCATACACAATTTTGTGTGCAACTGTCAAAAATTACCAAAATTAAAGTTTCGATCGAATCTTTACATTAAAATTAAATTTAGCAGTGTGCTTTGGTATGGTAACTAGGGCTTGTGTAGTTGCTGTTTATTATTGTCATTCCTATTTAATTGAAAGTGGTGCTGTTTTTTGTGCTTTTTAAGGAAAATGAGCAGTGAAAGTGAAGATGATTGCTTTCCTAATACTCCACCGGAGTTACAAATCGCCCCAAAGGAGGCAGTTTCGAATTTATTACCTGAAAAATCGAAGAAAATTTACGAAGCTACGTATCGACTATTCAAGGACTGGTGTGGCGAGAAAAAGGTTAGAAAAATTTCTGAAAGTGTGCTTTTGGCATATTTCGACGATAAATACAAGAATTGTAAACCATCAACGACATGGTCAGCATATTCCATGTTGAAATCTACGATAAACATAAACGACAATATCGACATAAGTAAATTTCCTAAACTACTGCCCTTTTTGAAGAAAAGATCAGTAGGTTACCGACCAAAAAAGTCACGTACATTGTCAGGAAAGCAGATTAAGCAGTTTTTGGAGGAAGCCGATGATGACAATCATTTGCTAATGAAGGTATATGTATAATTTTTTTTTATTTTAGGTAGTTTTGATTTTTGGAATCTCAGGAGCTATGAGAAGAGAAGAATTAACAAAGCTGACTGTTAATAATACATCGAGGATGCGTACTTGTCGTACACATACCTGACTCTAAGACACAGCAAGAACGAACATTCATAACTCATCAGGATTATATTCAACTCTACCGAAAATATTATGCTCTACGTCCTGCTAACACGACTAGTCAACGTTTTTTTTAGGTATACCAGAAGAAAATGTGCCAATCAGGTTGTCCGTATACATAAAATTGGAGAAATTCCAAGTATTATTGCTAAATTTCTGAAGCCACTGTTTCAGAAGATAATCTGCTACTCTTTTAGCAGATTCTGGAGCAGATATTACAGAAATTAAACGTCATGGTAATTGGAAGAGTAGCACAGTTGCTGAAAACTATATTGAAAATTCAATTGAGCAAAAAAATAAAACATGTAATAAAATATTAAATTTTCATAAAGAAAAAAAAGACAGTACTTCTCTTGCTCCAACTAGCTTGCCAACATCATTTCAAATTTTAAATGAAACAAATTGCGCCTCTACTAATGCTACTGCATCTTCCTCTGGTATCAATGTAAATAATGCTAGCGGTAGCACATAAAATTTTTATTTTAATAATTAAGAATCTTTTGTTCAGTATTATTATATGTATAATTAACAATGTTTGTAGTCACATATTAACAAATAACGTTCGAATTATCTAATAAAAGCTAATTTCATTCAAGATCATGATCCGTAAAAAAAGTCTTTGTCGGCCGGTAAAAAAAAGTCTTTTTCTACAAAACTGTTAAAAGTGGGCTTTTTAATTGTCATTTTTGATGTTAAAAGTGACATTTTTTGACACGCGTGTTAAAAGTAAGTTACTTTTAACACTAGTGTTAAAAGTAATTCAAAGTTTATTTAAATTTTGTTTTGAAAATTAATAAAACGTTTTAACAAACACATGAACAACTTTTTATTTTAAATAAGTACAAACCAACATTTTAACTAGTTATTAGTATTAACATTTATAGTAAAATTAGAACAATTTGAAATTGTAATTCCCTCCGGAGCCATCATACTTAAGCTGGTTTTACTGTCAACATGTGTGACACATCTATTTTCACACAGCAATGTGTGACACAACAATTCTCCGAGATCTTGTAGCACGTTCCATCCGCTTTTTTATGTTTCCCTTACTTCCAGTTTTGATAGCCAATTCTATATTATTACCTGCAGTTCACATTTTGACTTTCTGTGGCCTTCAAAGGGCAAATAAGTTTATAGAGCAGTGCCTAAATAAACAAGTTCGTAGCATAGATATTTTTGATTACTTTTATGAAATTTCTGGCAGCTAAAAAATGTTTTGTAATCAATGACTCCTGCACGGACCTTTGAATCGACTTATAGAACTTGCAACGTCGTATATGTCCATATCCAACTACTACTTTTGATGATTTATATATTTTAACCTTTGATTACCTTTATATTTTGATCTTTGCTGATCAAAGAAACAATTTTAAGATGGAACTTTTATGCGTTCTAGAACTAGTTCCTATACGTTTACTTTCGTGGGCTTTTGAGTTTCGACCTGCGTGACCTCTGGCAATCCACGGATACTTTTCCAGGTAAATACATCGGGTTTTTCAGCATTTAACGCACTCTTCTAACGAAAACATTTCACTCATAGTACATTTCCATGTGACTAATTACAATGGCTTACTATTTTGACCTTTCAACATCAATCGAGTACTTTCGCAGTAATTAAGTATCGTAACCTTTCGAGTGCTAAAGTGCTTATCATAAGCCTTAAGGGAAATAATCAGTGATTACTTTTGATGACCTTTAACATCGGACCTATGATGACCTTAGAAATCAGTGTAAATATTTACAGTCGACAGTTTTATTGCAATATACAGATTATTTTATTTGTCTTTGAATAGAAGTATTTTAATACCTACCTACGGTATGTTGGTGTTTGGGGATCTTTGAAAGTCAAAGGTCAAATAAGAACCGAATAGAAGACTCCTAACCCAATAAAGCAATAAAGCTCTCAAGCTATATTCGCACGTGGCGATTTAGTTGAGTACAATCAATTTACCCTAATACATTATTAGGTGGCGACATTCCACCACCATATAATTACTTAAGATGACATACATTCTGAGGTTGTGCGACATTCGGGATTGAAGTAAATACTTCATTCTCAACATTTTTTCATCGTTAAATATTTGAGACTAAAATAGACGTCTGTATCTACTAGATTATTACGTGAACTGATATATCTAGACTTTGTGTTCTGGGAAGGTTAAAGGTAGTCTTATCACATGTGTTTTTTGAATTGAGAATACTAGAAGGTTTAATTAGGAACCTTCATTTCGATCTTAATCGACTTCCGTCAAGTCCTACTTCTTGACCTAAAGTGACCTGCGCTTAATATAGGTACACCATTGCGTATAGGACAACCTTCACTTCTCACATTTTTTTGAAATATTCGTTATAACTAGAATACTTTTACTATGTTATAATTTTGACCTTTAATGACTGTTTTGTTTTCTTTTAAGTTTGATTAGATGTATAAAACTTTTAATACTGTTATGTATAACAAACTACTTTTGTCGGCTGCGATATTCTGACCTTTGGCGTAGAAAAAAAAGATTACTAATATTTAGGCTATTATTTCTTATATTATTATAACTAATACGAACACTGTAGTACTTTCATGTGCTTTCTGATACGTAGTGCGATAGACCTTTGTAGCCACTAAGTATTAATTCAATACTCCTCTTCTCGATAAGAATTTGGACAAAGTTGTTGCACTTCTTATAGGATATTTGATATGAGATTTTTACACGCTTTTTAATTAATATGGCGATGGTATATTGTGATCTTTCCAGACCTTTCTCCTGTCAAATTATTATATTTATATTTAACGAAGATATCGATTTGAGTTTCTACTTACCTTGTGATGCTTTACAATGGTTTTGATAGTTCCCCTAAATTGACATAAGGAAACCTAGGCTAAAAAGTGTTCATAAAGTCAGTACTTGTCAGTATTTCGAAATGTTTCCAGACTTTGAGACTCGTGTGTAGTTAGCGCTCTTAATTCTTTGAAACAAAAAAATTATTACAGTTCTGAATAAATAGAGTTCTAGGGTTCCTTACAATATTAACAATAGTTCTGGTATGTTAAGCATGGAAATAAAAAACTGAATTTTAGGGGCTAACTTCACGCGGCACCATAATTTTCGAAAACAAGAGTTCTGATCGTATTTTTCGGCATAAGTGAGTTCTAGAGTTTCTGATAAAATATGGGCACCGCGTGAAGTTAGCACCCTAAAATTAGTTTTTTCGATTTCTAGGTTTAAAATACCAGAATTATCGTGAATATTGTGAGGAACTCTAGAACTCTTACAATTATGCCGAAAAATGCGATCAGAACTCTTTTTTGCGAAAATACAGAACTCTAACAATTTTTTGGTTTCAATGAATTAAGGGTGCTAACTACTTTGCGTAGCTTTGTAATATGTTTAATGTGGTCCCAATATGACGTATCATAATCGGAAATAAAAGTTATAAAATGTCATTTGCTTTTGTCGTCGTGCAGAACTTCTCACAAGAAGTGTTGTACGTCTTTGGGATACTACATCTTTATATCCATATCTATTATTTCACACGTTGATAACAGCCTTATCATTAAGTATTCCCTTAAATATGCAATATTTACATTTCGCAATCATCACTTTCAGTTTCGTTCACCTGTTCGTCATTTTTTTTTGTAAACGTTACCTCCCATGTCTAACTTGTCGATTTTTACAGCAAACACGACCTCAAATATAACTTCAATCATGTTAAGGGATCGAAGTTCAACCCAAATAGCCTGCGAGATTACGCGACGGGTATCGCAAAACAATCGGCGACGCCGACGATCGACCCTTTCACATTTTCGTGTTGTAACAGATGGATGTTGTTCTCTTTTAAGAATGAAATATTTGGTTTTTCAACTTCAATTTGTCTTAGATTGGATACAGCTGTAACAGTTTAGCGAAATAAACGTACTGGCCATATTTTAACCCCACAGTTCATGTAAGAAAGTCCCTCAGGATATGCTACTCCAACCTACATTATATTACAAAACCTTAAATAACCCGGGAAAATTGTTCCGGATCCCAGAACTTGCCGAGTAGAGGGACCGGGTACTATTTATCAGTTTTCAGTTTGGGCAGGATGAGGAATAATTGAGGTTTTAGAAAAAAAGGACCAGCCAACAAATTGAGGTTAAAAATGTACAGCGTTATTATTTGTTGCTATACAAAAGTATAAACTTTCTTGTCACAATCTCAACAATAGAGGAGTGCGATCGTTATCTTATAAATTGTTGGTAATAAATTGTAAAAGAGGAAGAGGAAAAAAGACAGGAGAGTGCGTTGAAATGATGAAACCATTTCACTCTAATGTGAAGTTTTGCTGGTATTACTTTACCTGTACGCTTCAGGAATTTCTCTCGTCGTCTCGCTCGCACATTAAAACTATTAAACAGAACTTTCTAAATATATGATATTATTTTTTTATACATGCAGAATAGTTGTAAAATGGATTATAAATTTGAGATGGTTATGTAAATTATGAATTATACATTAGTGGTTTGTTTAATAGTGTTCGAATCCCCAAGAGAGAGATTTGAATGTGAAGGAAGTCCATGTTGGAATTCTATGTAATTTATGAACGTTGTTACTATACTATGTAGTTACAGTTTGAAGACTAATTCCATTTCGAGTTTTGATGATTATAAGTTTATGGTTATAAAACTTCAATATTAATAAATTCGACTAGATTGGTGTTTGTTATGTGGGTTAATGCAAATAATATATCTTAGAAAACGTGCTTTTTCGGAAATCTAAGACACTTTGCATATTTTATATCTTTGACACCTCTTTCACAGAAAATTTGTTACGTCCTGTAGTACATTAATCAATTTTACGTAAACCAGTAAGATTGTCAGTTAAATAATAACCTCTCAATTATTATTTGACGTCATTGGCACACCCCTTGCACATCCCAGTACTCGTTGCCATCAACCATCCAGACACTCTATAGGTAACTGATGTGTAGTTAATTCAAACAATATTAACCGTTGGCCTAAGAATAGATATACAGGGTGTTTTGGAAAATGTGTCCTTACTGTTAAAGGGCAATAGGGAAGCATGTGTAGAGTAACATCTTACTAACAATTTACTGAAATGCCCCTTTGAAATGACAACCCTCCTTATAAAGATAATAGGCACGCCACTACAAAGTAGTAGATAAAAGTGTATGAAAGTGATGCCTATTAAATAGTACATACTTTTAAAGATCATCAACAAAATAACCATAATAATCCCAAGCAGGTAGCTGGGTAAATAAATTCTTCGAAAATTGTAACCAAAAACAAAATAATAAGTACGTGCCTTTAAAACGTTTTAGCTAAATGATAACAAACACTAATTTTGACCATCTGTTAATAACTGTTACTGACTCAGATCTTTGAAATTTGTAATCTGCAGTTTGTCGTTAACTTTCTTTGTCTTAAGATGGCGGTAAACTTGAGTTTCGATTACGTATAAATACACGTTTTAGAACTAATAACTTGAGTCAGGTAGTGTTAAGTAGTTTAATTAATTGTAATTAGTTACTGTTTAAATGATGGCAGAACCAAACACGCCTGCTGAATGGACGGAACTTATTATTTTATACGGCGAAAGTCATCGCAATGCTTCTGCCCCCGCCAGAGAGTTCGCATAAGCTATGCAGAGAATGTTCGATTGTTCGATACATGATCGCTTATGCCAAGAGCTGGGAGACGACGCAATCCGCATCACGGAGAGGTCACGGAGGAAGAAAACATCCTACAGTTAGTTGAAGAGGATCCCACTCTTAGCGTGCGTACCTTAACAGCACAAACTGGTGTACCTTCTACTCGCGTTTAGGGCATTTTAAAAGAAGATTCCCTGCTCCCATACCATTTTCAAAACGTACACTCACTAGAACCTGCAGATCATATATCGCAGGTGCACTTTTGCCAATAGCTATTGGAACGCAAACAGGAAAATCCCCAGTTTGCACAAAATGTACTGTGGACAGACGAATGCTGTTTTACTCGGGCGGGGGTTTTAAATTCACACAACATCCACGTTTGGGCTGACGAGAATCCTCATGCTGCTGTCCGAAGACATTATTTCCAGGCGTTTCGCGGTAAAGTGTGGGCGGGAATTTATCAGAACCGTTTAATAGGACCTTTTATTCTGCTCCAACGATTAGCCGGTGACTGGTACCTACACTTTTTAGACAATGAAGTGTTCGACGGACTCCCACTATTTGCACCACCACACTTTGCTCGCCAGGTACGAGAGTTTTTGAATAACGAATACCTAACCGGTGGATAGGACGTGAAGGACCCATCGCCTGGCCTGCGAGATCACCGGACTTGACTCCCCTCGATTTTTGTATTTGGGGATATTTTAAAACGTTAGTGTACAGGAAAGAAGTGAATACAGAGGAAGAGCTACGCGCACGCATTGAAATCGCCGCAGAATAAATTCGCACAAATGCCGATATGTTTGCTAGCATAAACTTGTGTGTACAGAAACGGCGATTTATTTCAACACGTTATAAAGATTGTTTGCATCTAAACGGTAAATTTTACCGATTTTGTTAAAATGACATTCGTAAAATAAAAAACAGGCAATGAAATTTGCATCACCATTAGGTCAATGAACGTATGTTACATTTTATTTACCGACCTTAATAAATGATCAAGTCATCAAGGTAGTGAGTCACCCGGCAACCGCTGCTGAAATCCAATTCTGTTGTTTCTGTAAATTGATACGTACGTAGCGTAGATCAGTTATTAATTTAGTAGTGCAGATGAGAGATGATTGTTTGCTTTATCAGTAATTCATGGTTAAGATCTTACAAACAATCCAAAAATTCGGAAAAATCCGAAATTTTTTTTTAATTTTTAATTTTTATTTTATGACTTTTGGGGTCTCTATATGGTCATCTTTCACCCTCTTCAAGCATTGCTAATTTATCTGGAACACCCTGTATGTATCCTGTCATGTCACTGTTTTACTGGTTGTCCTACCAAGAACAGTGGCCGTTGCAGCCTACCTTTGGTCTCTTATCAGTCGGTATATATTCAAGATGATCTGCTGACTGTGCTGTTCGTGTGATGGGTCAGCGTGACCTTTGGTGATGGTGTTTGTACGGAGTGCTGGCCATTTTGGTGGTCCCAGTGTAGGTATGTTTTACAATTACAGGGTTGGTTGGATTAATTAGAACTAAAAGGGACAGTTATCGAAATGTCCGTGGATAGGACAAATAAGAATAGGAAATTGAGAATTTAAAATAATAATAATAATAATAATAACTACTACAACCCATAACCTAAACCAAGGCCCCAGAAGCTATAAGCTTGTGCGGGAGGGAGGGGGCGATTATTATTATTATATAGGTCCAATGTGCGGCTGCAGCCGACTTACAGATGGAACAGCGCAAATCCCACATTTGTGTCACAGCTAAGGAAAACTGCAGAAAACCTTAACCAGATCTGCCGGCGCCGGGAGTCGATCGCGGGCCGCTTGGGTGAAAGTCCGGCACTCCAGGCATTACACTACCAAGGCAAAAATGTATTCATACAAAAATATATGAAGAGGAGATCTGGTGAATGAGCTCGGACGTGTAGCATATGAATAATGTTTTGAGAGTTGAATCAAAATATGATTATTCATCAAATTTTGATTTTTTTTACAAAAACGTCAGAGCCACTGATGGCTGATGATAACCAGAGATCTACACGAAATAATGATTAATAAGTTCATACATTTGCCATTTAGATATATAGTGTTCAATTTTTAGCAAAACTTGATATAAAAATGTAAAAGGGTAAAATAAAACAAATGGATTAACCAGTAAGAATTAAAAATGAGACGCTACGCGGTGCGTTGGAATGGGTATATAAAAATTAGTGTAGAGAGAACGAAAATTGCTTTGGCAGAAACTCAAAACTTCTACTACTGCTTCTTTTAAGCTGTAATAAAAGAAGTATAAGTAGAATGTAGAAGAAGTATAAGTAGAAGTGATGTAAAATTCTTTATAAGCATTTAAACCGCGTTCCTGTAAAGTTGCTAAAAAACAGTTACGCCAGTATGCATTAAAGGCGACGACATGACTCTGCTAGTGACAACTGGCACACCCTGTATATCAAACATTTCTTAGACTTATTAATCTTTCTTTAGTTTAAAAAAAATAAATTACCATAAAAAATCCTAGATCAAAACCAGTTACTTTGATGAAAACTTATATAACGAAAAGCATAACCATAAAAATGTTTCCTGTTAGGAAAACGCTATACACACTTACCTTTAGGAAGCATAACCGACAGCTTTTAAATAAATTTAACTCGTTCTAGAGCTTCTATCTCGAAAGCATCTATATACCTGTCGCAATTTTGTTTCGATGTATTTATATTAGAAATATGTTTAAGCAAGACAGCAACTTTTTTTATATAGTCAAGCACATATTATAAGAGTCGGCCGGCTAATAAAAATTCTTAAATTCTTTCGAATTCAATTATTATTTTACAGATGGACGAAATAATTACAAAAATACGGAAGGTACCGTTAGTACTAATTGCGACATCAAAAGTCTCTTAAAATCTAATTTACTGCATACACAACATCGAAGGAGGCTTTTAAAAATAAAGCTCGTTTTACACAGACTTACTTATTTAACAATTGCGTGTGTACGCATCCAAAGTTGTTGAAAGGAAAATTTTTCTATGTACCATTTACTTATTAGGGACGTATATGGAATAGATGACGAAAACAAACGGCTACTATTAACTTTAATGTAGGTAGGTAGGCATACATAGATAGAAAGAAAAAGTGTTACTCTTGAGATTAATAATACCAATGGCAGAAAAATACCAGAGATACAAGTTTGCCTACGTTTGAGAAACCAGTGTGTATGAGTGTGGGTTAATTTATTAAAAATAAATTCCTTTACAAAATGAGTTTTGTATATGTTTTTGTTTATTAACACACTATACATATATTCTTCCTGACCTTAAAAAAGATTCCGACAGGAAAATAAAAATTCAATAAAATTGCAGAGTTAAAACTTACATTGTTATTAGGAAGAGAAACGTCTTCATCGTCGTAATCGGCTGGGGATTGACTAGTGCACTTGTTTAAATTTTGGTAACCACTGAAAGGGCTTACACTTGGCACTGTTACAAGCATGGTAACCAATGGTAATTTTACATTATTTTATCACTTTTGTTATTATAACAATAAACAAACGAATGAACAAATGAACACGTTATGTTTATACCACCATACCACAGCAACCAATCTAGTATAGAACTACTAACACTAGGTACTACCAACGAACGACTAATACCAACAGCGATGATGCCGATCTACTGATGATGGTGTGTGTGTGTATAGCTATGAATAAATCGGCAAGTAGTGGTCATGTTGAAAGCAACCAGACTAAAAAAAAGAATGGAAGAACAGCATTATAGCAACTTTTATTATGAATTGCAAGAACCGGTGTGTTTAAAATTCATAGGCTAGTCTCAACGATATTATATGCATGCCATTTGAAATTCCTTTCATTATATTTATTATAATAGTTGTAGGTATATAAATATTATTAAAAAGATGAACAAAATAATCGTAAATAAATAAAATAAAACGGTTTTGATATTACATGTTTCAAGAAACGGCTTATTTGTAAACAGTAAGCACTAACCAAGGGGAACAAATTATAAAGACTTTTAAAATCTTACAATACCTGGAAGTTCAACGCTCTTACCTTTATTATTGGATTTTCTACTATACAGATTTAAGTGCTACGATAAACCCGCCTTGGGGGAAAACTAGTAATATATAATAATGAAATTCCACAAAAATCTGATCGAAATACAATCAATTTTTTCCCCCATACCAGTTGGTATTATTTAAGCTATGTCCTTGAAGTAATAAATAATAATAACCGCGATTGGTAGTCATATTCATAAAATACAGATTGCATTACATTTTATTTGGCAGTTTTAGAATAATTATCACCTTTATTAATGGTTCCACTTGCAGCTTTTATTATTTTTCCGGAGAGGGTATATGCAACATAATCAATCACCTTTAATTATATCCAATGTTCGCTGTAAACAAATACATATTATAGAGTGAGAAAAGAACAGTATGACAAATTACCAGGTGCATTTTTTATACATTCTTGATGTTTCAATCTTTTTTACACTTTCTTATTATAATAGTTATTAGATTTATTATGCTGCATGATGCATAAATTGGGTTACAGTGGTTAAAGTAAAGTAAATTACTAACACATTTTTTCTATTTCTTAGGTTTTGCTGAGAAAGAAACGCTAAAATTATTTCAGTGACGTCATAATTCATTTATGGATACCCTTATAAAGAAAATATTCGCAGAATGTTAACCAATATCACCTTCAATTTATTTATCTTGCATATTTTTAGCTTAAGCTATACTTTAATAGTATATTTAGTAGGTATAATTTATACATATTTTGTAGTTAATTTACATAAAAATTAAAATAAACAATAAATTTATCTTCAGACATTGCTTTAAGAAAATTATACCTATTTGATGTTGGTAGCACTGCCGCGATTATAAAGATTTATGTCAACTGCTTTGTTATAGGTTATGGTTAGCTGTTCATAACCTAACAAAATTCTCATGGAGATGTCAAAGATGTTTTCAAAGCCAATATATATTTATTTGCTTTGTATTTAAATGTATAATTTGTTTAGTAGCTGTTACAATAAAATCTGATTGTGTAAATTATGTATACGAACATATCGATCTAATTGCATTTTTAGTAAATATCCACATACTTACCTATCGATTGCTTTTCAACTGCTTAGACCTATGAATTAGTTCTGTATGATCAAACATCATCAATTCAATCCAACCCATGCTAAAGGTTAACGGGTGATGCCTAAAATTTGAGACTGGACTCTTCGTATTATAAAGCAAGTATTAATGGTTTTCTTTTGTTTGGTTATTGATAAACAGTTCAATGAATTCTCTTATGACAATTGTTAAGGAAATTCTTGCATTACGGTTCATATCAGTCTCATTTCGAGAGTGTACGCGTATTGTGATGATCATATTGAAAAAGGAAAAAAGTTTGTTGCAGATCATTTTATGGAAGAAACTGGACCAAAATCGTCAAAATATCGATACATTAAACAATGACAACAAGAAACTCCGCCTTTTCGCAAGTCAGGTTCTGGCCGAAAAGCGCTGAAGATGATAAAAAATTCGTCGTTTGGAAGAACAGTTGAATAGGAAATGTAGAATATGAACCAGAAAATTAACGAAACAATTAGAGTGCAGCCAGTCTGAAATTGCCAGGGCCCTTAAGAGTAAATGCCGGATGAAATACAGAAAGAAGATCGAAGTGCTTAATAGATCGGAGCAACAACAGCAACAAAGTCGGCCAAGGTGCAGATGCATGTTAGAAAAATTCCAAAAGAAAAGTTTTTATCTACGACCACCATAGAAAGTTACACATTCCGCACAATCTAGTAACCGTGAAAACGACCAATTGCAAACAATCTCCAAACAGAACTGTAAAGACCGTGAGGAAACATTTCTCACAATCAGCAGTTCTATTAAAACACCATAGATGTCAGCACTTGCAATATTATAATATTATTAATTATTTAAAATAAAAAATGTTATAAATTTTAGTTAAAGGTTAATTTATTTTAATTATTGTTTTACATTAAATTATATTTTAAATGCAAATCCATCTAGAAAAATTATCGCTTTCACGGAGAATCGAACTCTGGGCCGTCTGATTGCTAGGCCAGGCCTCTACCGTTAAGCAACGTAGCCGTCTCGACATGAGTTCGTTATTCTCATTATAAGAAGTTATTAAAAAAATTTATTTCAATTAACATAAAACTGATTAATTTTTTACATTATTATATAATTGTTAATATAATATTATTCATTATTATTGCTAAATTACAATAAAAATCATGAAAGCTTTTATAATTTGCTACATAATTATTCACAAAGTGCAAGCGCCATCTAACTTTTAAAGCTACGTAGCTTTTCATCACAATACCTGGGAATGCGAGAATATTTTGACATTTCGCAGTAAAGATGTAAACCTTGATAATCGAATTGTGGTTGTTTATATAAAAATTACTTTTTGAAAAGGAGTACATACGCATGATTATTTAGCTGTAAGTACTAAATAGTGGATTGACTGAAATTATACAGATTGTAAACGTATTATTACTACTGTCTTTAAAAACTTAATATTTACTTCTGTCGTTTTCGAAATTCTCGATGTATCTTAGTGAATCCGATGATGGGGAAATGGGGTGTACCGTTGTACAACTCCAAACATCGCGGAAGCGGCTCACATTACATCTCTTAATTTATTGTCAGAGATTGCAACGTAAAAAATATGAATGCGAATATATAAATTCAAGGTTAAATATTTTTCTTAGCTTTTGGTGGTTTATTACTTTTTTTGTTGTCGTAGATAAAGTATAGTGTGTAACGTGTGCAAAAACGCCAATTTCACACTCGTGTGATTGCGGCATTCGACTTCGTCTCATGCCGCAACTTCTTCACACACGTGAGAAATTGGCACTTTTCTGCACTTGTAACACAATATACTATTATTTTGAACGATAAAAATTACATTATCAAAAATTCTTATGAAAATGCGATTAGGGGATTTTAGACCAAGCACTCTCTTGTAGCACCTGATGATATTAAAATTTGAGAAAAAGTAATATGGTTGACAATGACACCTTCTGGGATTTCGAAACCCTTCTTCTGTTCTTCATGCAGTCATCAATCAGGAAGCCCATCTAAATCAATCTATTAGGAGATGCCTTATTCCATTCATTTGGGAAAATAATTCTGACGATAATTACGTGTTTTGGTCCGATCTGGCCTCATCACATTACGCGAAACCATCAGTAATTATCAGTTGTATCTCACTTCTCGACGGAGTATTGTTTATGGCTAAGGAAGAGAAGTCCTCCATGTGTCCCCAGAGCTATTCTAACTCTAACTTCTGATCTGTTCTAAAGGTTCTTGTATGTGAGAAAGGTTGGGAAGCTCAAAATGAAGAGAATCTTAAAAATAGAATATTAAATTGCTAAAGAAAATAGGCATGAACCTCGTACAGAGAATGGTGAAACGTATGACCGTTCACCGTTCTTGAAAAATTTATTAACTTTCATCATTCAAATTGATTAAAATGTAGTACCTACTATAACGCAATAAAATTTATTTAAATCGAAACATTATACTATTTTTTATATGCATTTTAACACAGTCTCGCAGTGAGGACGAATTGTTGTTTTTATTATCATAGCAATTAGGCATATCTAATTCCAAATTCCACCTAAGAGCCTTGGTTATAGAAGTACAGTAAGCTCCAAATTGAGTGAAGACGGTTTGAATTTCGCGCCTTAGGTTTTAGTGTATTTCACGTTGTTAGTGTAGCACTATTGAAATGTGTTATGTCAAATTACAGAGTCAACTCGTCACTTTCTCGTTTACATCGTTGTACTTTGCTACGTTCGATGTATGTTTTGATTTTGTCAAAGTAGGGGTGCCAACTTTGCGGAGGTCTCGAATTCTCCATAGATTGTGTTAATTGTGCATTCTACATTTGATATTTGTTAAGGTTCCGCTGACTTTTTTCTAAAGCTAGCGAAACCGTGGTTTAAAAAATTCAATGAGTCTTAAATTTGAAAATAGGACATTAGTTAGCCATTCATTTTCAGTATGCTTTCCTGGTATCCTGCTGTAAGGACTCCGCTAACTTTAAGGGAGTGAATTCCACCTGCGTTGGAATTGAACATGTAATGTTCGATATAGATTACAGAAAAAGTTCGAAGAAACGTTTTGAAAGACGTTCAAATTATCTGAACAGGTTCTGATCAAAGGCTAATTGAAACAATCTTAGAAGAAAATCGAGGTCGATTAGGCTGGCAGTGCAAAGTGAGCAGAATACCATGGGACCCATTGGAGAATTAAGTGCTTTTTGAGTACTATTTAACTACCGAACCAAAAATGTAAGTGCTCGTCCATTAAAAAAACGGATGTTTTGCTAGCTTAAGATTAAGCTAGCAAAGCATTATCATGTACACGTGAGCTAAATCATTTCTGCATACATAATAATTAAGTGCTTTTTTGAGTGCTATTTGACTACCCAACCAAAAATGTAAGTGCTCGTTCATTAAAAAAAACGGATGTTTTGTTAGCTTAAGTTTAAGCCAGCAAAGCATTATTTATAAACGCATGTACACGTCCGCTAAATCATTTCTGCATACATAATAATTAAGTGCTTTTGAGTGCTATTTGACTATCCAACCAAAAATGTAAGTGCTCGTCCATTAAAAAAAACGATGTTTTGCTAGCTTAAGTTTAAGCTAGCAACGCATTATCATGTACACGTGAGCTAAATCATTTCTGCATACATAATAATTAAGTGCTCTTTGAGTGCTATTTGACTACCCAACCAAAAATATAAGTGCTCGTCCATTTAAAAAATGGATGTTTTGCTAGCTTAAGTTTAAGTCAACAAAGCATTATTCATAAACGCATGTACACGTCCGTTAAATCATTTCTGCATACATAATAATTAAGTGCTTTTGAGTGCTATTTGACTACCCAACCAAAAATGTAAGTGCTCGTCCATTAAAAAAAACGATGTTTTGCTAGCTTAAGTTTAAGCTAGCAACGCATTATCATGTACACGTGAGCTAAATCATTTCTGCATACATAATAATTAAGTGCTCTTTGAGTGCTATTTGACTACCCAACCAAAAATTTAAGTGCTCGTCCATTTAAAAAAATGGATGTTTTGCTAGCTTCAGTTTAAGCCAACAAAGCATTATTCATAAACGCATGTACACGTGAGCTAAATCATTTCTGCATACATAATAATTAAGTGCTTTTTGAGTGCTATTTAACTACCCAACCAAAAATCCAAGTGCTCGTCCATTTAAAAAAAATGCGGATTAAACTTTTTGCTTTAAACTTTAAGCTAGCAAAACATCCGTTTTTTTTTAATGGACGAGCACTTAAATTTTTGGTTGGGTAGTTAAATACCTCTCAAAAAGCACTTAATTATTATGTATGCAGAAATGATTTAGCTCACGTGTACATGCGTTTATAAATAATGCTTTGCTAGCTTAAACTTAAAGCAAAACATCAATTTTTTGTAAATGGACGAGCACTTAAATTTTTGGTTAGGTAGTTAAATGTCACTCAAATAGCACTTAATTATTATGTATGCAGAAATGATTTAGCTCACGTGTACATGATAATGCTTTGCTGGCTTAAACTTAAGCTAGCAAAACATCCGTTTTTTTAAATTGACCAGCACTTAAATTTTTGGTTTATAGTTAAATAGCACTCAAAAAGCACTTAATTCTCCAATGGGTGTCCCATGGGATTCTGCTCTTTGCACTGTCAGTTTAATAGACCTAAATTTCAACATTGAATGTGTCGCACCGAAAACGATAAAAGATTTTCCGATTCTGAGCTAAAATTCATTGAAGCAAAATTGGGTGACACTTTTTCCAGAGTATTTCCCCGAAAGTACATAGTATATACAGTTGCGATCATTCGCTAAGGAACGATGAAAGAATAATGATTGCCGATTTTTTAGTTTTCTCTAAAACATATGCTGCAACTCGACCTGATTTATGAACTGGGCAATAATAATGTTAAAAAGTGAAATACTTGAATACCATATAATAAACCTTACATTTATATTGTACAAAAAACTGGAAAATCGGCGGTTATGATTTTTGCATCGTTCCTTAGCGAATGATCGCAACTGGACGTTTTGATCAAACTGATGAAACTCGAATGTGCAGACTCTTCAAGATATCGTGTCAAACTTCAAGTGTCTCTACAATTTCTCGAATTGAAGATTCAAAGTCAAACAAATATAAGAGCAACTACGTTAATTCTTTTGCAGTCGTAGTGGTGAAACTAAATCAGAAAAACTAGATTTAAAAAAAGTTAATAAAGAGTAGTCACTACATCTAGTCACCTAGGTCTGGTGACAGAGTACCGCAAAACGCCGCCATATTGAGGCAGAAAAGGGTGATTTTTAATAATGGACAGATTAAAACCACATTTTACGTATTTGACATATTAGAAGTTTGATCTTTCAGAATAAGAAAAACCTTTTAAAGTAAACGTAGATTTGATTAAATGCAATGATACAAATAATGAACAATTTTGTGCTTCTTCTGCCCCAATATGGCGGCGTCTTGCACTCTGATCGACCAGCGCGATCTAGGTGACTAGATGTAGTGACTCTAATAAAGAGTAACTGTAGCCAAAAAATTAAACAAACGCCAAATGAATCATCTTTTAACTGCCATTGTCGCTCTCTGTAATACCGACACTTCTTTCAGACAATACAGTGCATTATTTTAAATCCCTAGTTAACTCCAATATTTTTTTTACATTATAATTATAGATTGTAGCTATGGATTGTAGTTCTCCAAGACGCCAACTGCACTTTGGTTGATTATAGGGGTTTGGGCGACAATAGAAAACGTGTATTGAAATGACATCAAGAGGAAAAAATAAAGAATGGCAAACTGCCAGAATCTTTCGTTCTGTGCTTTAAGGCTATCTTACTTTATTACATTAGTCTGCTCCTTTTCTTCATTGCTCTCTTCACAAGATCTAAAGTGTTCAAGTATAATGCAACTTACTAAACTTCGGAAAGCAAAAGGGTTTTATCAATTTTTATAACGAATCTTCAGATTATTACAACTAATTCAATTAGCTTTAAAACGTATTTTTAAAGGTAAATTTAATAACGGTTCAAAATTCAATTCGAAGACATTCCTGTCCATCAATCAAAGTAAAGAGCGTACTTTTAAAAACGATAACCTTAAAAAGTGGATATTAACAAATGTAATAAAGAAGATTCTTGTCATTAAATATTTAGCAAGTTTTCTTTCAATTGTCATTAATGTGATTAAAAATTAAATAAATTGCATGTCCATATTGAGAGAGGAAATAAATTGAAAAATAGATCAGGGAAGGCATCCGTCACGGCAATACGATTCTCATGTCAGATGCAACAAATATGCATGACGTCATCAAGGGAATTCCTTTTATATGATTCCCTTTTTATATATTTTGATAAATAATTATTAAGTTGTTTTTAATTCCGTAAAGCATGAATAAAATAAAAGTCTTATTGAAGCACTTTACATTATCTTCTAATAAGAAAATTTCAAGAAATAAATACCTATCTATTAGACTATTAGAGGACTATGGAATTCCATTCCAATCTTATTTTATTATTAAAGTTGGTAAATACTAGCAACGTCATATAATTTAAACTTATAATGTATTCTACTGATTTACAAAATATTAAAACACACTTATTTTTATAAATCGATTCGTTCCTCAAAAGTTGCAAAATAATTTATTATTGTTTAAAAGCAATACTTTTTATTTATTCGAAACTAATAATTACATCACCAATAAATAACTCCTTGGCCGAAAAGAAATGACCTAGAATGCTGAAAATGGGTACATATACTCCATCTCATTTTTTTTATTCCTTTCTTAATTCAAATTGATAAAATTTTATTTTCTGGAAATTAAAATACTTCAAGGTCCTACTCATACAGAATCAAATTAATCAAAACACAAAATTGTATGTATGTACATCACGGTATTAATAGGAATTATGTCACAACAATAATTTCTTGGTCTGTAGTCTGTAGGTTGCTTTATGGCAAAACAAGAATACTTTTTTTATTCCTATTGGGTGGCACCGTATTAAGATTTTTAACGTGTAGGATGTTTGGTAAGTATTAAATAGCAATTTTTAAATAAAAATTTTATAGGTTAATTCATTATGATTAGAAGAAATCGTACCCCATCTACGATTGTTTCGTGTATTACTGTATGAAACAGTCAATTTCGCAAACTTATTGTTTTAAGGGGGCACCTCATAATTACTATAAAATAATTATTATTCACAATAAATTGCAACATCACGGACAGTGTTTGCTTGCTATTTAAAAGTCCGTGGGTTTCAAAAACGATTACATCGCGCCTTATTGCTCTCTGCAGCATGCACAGCTGATTCACCTACTTTAAAAATTTCCTGTACACCTGAAAATCTTCTTCAACAAACAATCCGGAAGGAATCAATTTACCAGGAATAAACTAGGTCCCCAATTAGAATGACTAATGCGTTTTGCTACCTAAACATTACGCGAATAGAAAAAAACAGATGTGTCCCAAGAAACTCTCGGGGCAAATTAGTAGAGTGGCAAAAGAGAGGATGAAATCATTCTACCTGTCTCGTATCGTAGGCATCTTGCATATCCATGTCGTTGGATCGCCTGTCCTCTCCACGATCCATTTTCGACTCCCTATCCGTCTCAGACTGGATTTTACTGTTATTTTTCGAAAATATTTTCGAAAGAGCACTCCACATTCAATTCAAATTTGCACAAAATCCTTCTTTCGGTCTCCAATGTCATAGCCCAACCTACGCAAGGACCGACAGCGTTTAAAAAATCAACACGTTATTATATTAAAAAATCACACACGCGTAAGGAAACGCACTTTTTTATCGATTTGCCGACTTGACGAACTATTACACTTGCACTATTTACAGCATCCTATTATCTATATTTCTAATAATATTATTTTAATTTATTTCTAAAACGTTATCGTGTTTGACAACTATTTTTGCACGACTTGTCATAATTGGAACTGCCGCAGCGCCCCTGGCGGATCACTCAGATAAGTATAGAATGACCGATCGGGATTCTAACGAAATGAATACGAAGCCGTTCGGATTTCCATGAAGCGGCATATTTAGAATTATTTATTTTATTTAATTTTACCAAATAGATTTTTATTTATTCTGATCAATTAATTAATCAATAGGTTATTAATTAATTTTTAATGTGTAATTATAATAAATTATAGTAATGATAAAAAGCCCCCTCTGCTTGGACATGAGGACTTATTATTTTTTTTGCAAGAATTATCATCTTACTTTGTATTTACAAGGTAAGCTACTAATGTATAAGAAACCACATATTTTCAAATAGAACACCTCTGATACAAGGGCGGATAGCTGGTAGCACAGCGGCCCAGGAAATGTAGCTAAGTATGTACATAGGTCTGTCTATCGCTTTTCTGGTAAAACAAAACTAATATACAGGCAATGGCATTTTAAGTTTTTAAAAATGTATCATACCGACCCTCTAAGATTATTTAGGTACTTTGCCGGCCCCGTCCATCCCTACTCTGACATCAAGTTAACCATTAAGTTACACCAAAATACTAAACAAGTTCTAGCACAGGGCAAGATGATGCATGACCTGCGGGCAACTAAATTAGAAGACCACCAAACTGGCCGCACCTGAAGAAAATATAAGTACAAAAATCAATTGACTGATTTTCTCATTTCCAAGGAGATTTGAAAACATTTTTTATAACTAAAAAATTTTCCCATTTTTGTCAGATGATTTCTGAGAACTTTTTCATTGATTAGTTCACAGACATGATGTAACAAAACCGAACCTATTTTCTTAAGTATTGAAAGATTACAAAATACTTTTTTTTTGTCAACAACATTGCATACTTAAAAAATACATAAAGATCGAATTGATATAAATAAAATATAAATAAAGCAATCAATCGTTCAAAAAATAAGCAGATAATAGATGAGATCACAACTTCGTGCTTCTAAATAAGCAAGATGTGGGTGTGGAGTCAGTTATTATTTAAGCTTTGCCATAACTTGTCTTTTTCAGCAAAAATTGGGAATAGACTTACATTCATGATTGGTATGGGTAGTAGCAATTATTATTATTAATTTTGAGCCTATAAAATAGAATCATTCATTAAATTCTTACATTTTTGCAACAACAAACACAAATTAGACATTTTAGAAGCTTTTGAAATATACAGACATAAACGCACATTACCTTTAATGAATGAACAAACTGAGCTTAGTAATTCTCCTTTATTAGAAGTGTTAGATATTTAGTTTTTGTTATGTATTGTATCTAGTTACCTATTTTCTGTATGTATTTATCCTTAGCAACGTGTTTGTTTATCAATCTTATCTACCTTTGATAATGACACAAAGTGTCGAAACAATATTGTCAACAGTAAGATCATAAGTGCTCAACTCTTGTCGGCAAGATTTTTATTTTGTATGAGCATTGGTTGCTTGGCAATTAAACGAGATCAAATTGACGAAAAGACACGAGCGCGGAGCGCGAGGGTTCTTTTCCCAAGAATTTGATCGAGTTTAATTGCCTTTTAGCAATCAATGCGAATAAAAAAAATAAAAATCTTGCCTGACAAGAGTTGAGAACGAATGATCTTCGGTTGGAGAATTAACTGAATGAAGCGTTAAATACGTCAAATTTTTAACAACTTTATTTATGAGAACAATTATAATTATAATTAAAAGTACAATTAGTGAACGTAGCTTGAGAATTATTTTGTTTTGAAGTTGATGGAAATGCGACATGAGGTAAATCTGAACTAGAATTTTGATGAATGATGTTCGAGTTGGTGTGTAGTATTTGGTTGATGATGTTGGTGTGGTGGTTCTCGTCAATATGAAGATATGTTTTTATTGAAGATGCATTACTGTGGCCAGTAATCTTAATTAATTCTTGTTCATTTATTCCAGATTTTGCTAAATGCGAAACAATACTAGAACGATGCGAGTGATTTGTCAATTTCCTTTTTTTAATATCTAATCCAATTTTTGCCGCGGAGGACTTGGTCCACTTCGCAATCTCATTGTGACCTACAGGAGAATTTTTGTACCATTTTCCAGTTGTTTTCCAGTGAGGATTTGCAGTTAAAAAGATGTCTACATTAGTCTATTAGATGTAATGTGTGGACTACGTTTTTCTTGCAGTTTGTTGAATAACCTTACTGGACATCGGTCTATGTTTTCCTTGTTAGGCGTAAGCCACTTATTCTCTGCGCATTTTTCAGCACCACCTATATTATTTAAAATTTAATGAATTTCTTTAGTTATTGTTAACCTACCTTGACAAGTTTTTGTAAATATAGGATTATAAATAATCCTGCCTGTCGCACATCCATCGTTTCCTATTTCTTCTTTAAAATAGTCCGTGATACAATTGCTTCCTTCCCCACCGCGGAACGCTAATTCAAAAGAAACAATGTGGAAAAACTTTTTCTGAAGACCTTCTGGAGTATCTTCGTCAAAGCTGTTTATAATCCTGTCAATTTCTTCAAGAGAGAATGCTTCAGCGCTTACTTTCTGTTTCTCCGGAATTGTTTGCAGCTGCTTGCGTTTGGTGTTCCTCGCTTCTCGTGCAGCTTTGAAGACTATATCCGAGAATGGGTCAATTCTTCTATTATATTTGTTAAAATATAAGTCTTGCACTAACTTGGCGGTTGTATTCCATATCGTTTTGACACAAGATTCCTTATAATCTTCTCCATTACGTTTCCGCATATTAAATGCATAATCTTTTAAAATACTTGCAATCATATCAGTGGACAAAGATTCGCTTAATTCATATTTGCGTTGTTGGCAAAATTCTGCAAATTGATTCCACACACTTTCTCTACACCGAGTTGTCTTTCTCAGAATCGAATTTTGAATGTTTTCATTAATTAAAGCGTCAGGAATGTTGCCGAAGCGCGACATTTTTACTTTTGTCAAAATGACCTTTGATTTTTTAAATATTAATGGTTGCTAAAATAATGCTAAAACAATGAGGTAGCGGCAAGAAAAGTAGCATACATTCTTTTCAGTTAAAGAAATCATTTCTAACTTGTGATTGGTGCATGTGACACTGTTTTTAATGTCTCATTGGTCTACAACACTATGAAGTTAATTATCAGGTTAAGATATTAATAAAACTTGTGAAACTTTAATTAATCTTTGTATTTATATTATATTTCATGATTATGGAGTTCCACAAAGTAAGGCTGGAGACAGTAAACGTTTACTATTTATTGTTTGTTATTTCAGTTTTTTTGTTTATCAAAGTAAAAAGTATAAAATAAATATAAATAAAAAAAAGAGTTCCTTAAGAAGGGTCTAATAAACCGAAACACGTGTAGAGAGCATTCTACATAATTTATGGAAACATTTAAATACATAAAATATAATAAAAATCAAAAGATTAATTAAAGTTTCACAAGTTTTTAATAAATTCTTAACCTTACAATTGTTTCGACAATAAATGTCATTATCAATATTATGTTAGATATTTAGTCTTTGTATGTGCCAGCCTCAGTGGTTTGCATGCTTACTTCATAATCCAAGGGTCGCAGGTTTGATCCCTGGCCGAGCTGGTAATTTTTCATAGCGGAGAAAAATGATAAAACATGCCTTATTCTCGAATAGAAAGTAAAACTGTAGGTCCCGTGTCAATGCGATGTTTGGCACATTAAAAATCGCTACTGGGGTGGAATTCCCACAGATTCGGCTAAATTCTAGTAGGGTCAGCCAAATGATCATAGCAATCGGTGCCATGAGGTACAAAGGATGCTCTGCCATCCTGATTCCCTGCCCAAAAATTAATAAATAAATCTTTGTATGTATTATATCTAAATAGTTACCTATTTTCCGTATTTATCCTTAGCAAGTGTTTGTTTATCAATCTTATTTACCTTTGATAATGACATTTATTGTCGAAACAATTGTAAAGTTAAGAATTTATTAAAAACTTGTGAAACTTTAATTAATCTTTTGATTTTTATTATATTTTATGATTATGGAGTTCCACAAAGTAAGGCTGGAGACAGTAAACATTTAAATACAACAGTTTTTCTTAAAACTATTAGTTCATATGACATTAGGTGTTTATTTAAATGATTATAACCACAAAAACTGCTTGTAAAGTAAGAATTACAAATAGCTATTTTATAAAATCAATGATAAAAAAGGGTCGTTTGGCTTTAGGGCGCCTTCTGCATATAGGCAGCTGAGCTGCCTGCAGACATCTTGGAATTAAGAATTCAGACTTTGATTAAATATGTTAGAATTTTTGTACTGAAGAAGGAGGTTATAAAGTTTTGAAACTTTAAAACTAGAGCTTTGAGGATATTCTGTTTCTAAAATTCTAAATTTGAAAACTTTGACATTTTAAAGTTATAATATCCCAAATCTGGAATTTCTGATTACTTATTATTAATATTGAAAACTTTAAAAACCTCCGACCCGTAATGATATATCGTTACTAATAACTAATAATTAATAACTTAAGTGTTTCTTATTTTTTTATTATCCATTCTGATCAACATCAATCCTGTTCTTGGAATTCTTTATATTCTTACAAACGTAATAACTTTAAATATTTAATAAGAGTTCAAATCATAAAGATAATTAATAAAAAGATTATTTCTTTAATTAAACTATCGCAATTAAACTTATTATATTATTACATCATTAATATTTTAATTGATAACTTCCCAAATTTAATTAAATGGAAGCAATTTTGTAATGTTTATATTTAAGTCTAATTGATTTCGGAATTAAATGTCGTTATCGATTTGTTTAATAAGTCTCCGTAAAATTATTTTGAACTTCTATTATTTATGTCTGTAGTGAAAGAAAGTGCAAAGTTAAAATTTTGTAAATCGTTTATCTTTACTCGATTTATTCTTTATCACTAAATTATAGCGACAATAATGCAATAATAAAGTTATGCTCTTGACCTCAATTGATTGATGTTCCTTTAATTTCAGTTCTTTAATGACCTTTTAGATTTGTTCAAAGAAAATGTATTATGTTTATTAATCTTTTAATTAGAAATGTAAATATTGACCTAATTAATATTGAAAATGCAACTACTCAATTCACGATTATCAATTGCGTTGTTTATTTAAACTCTCTATACAATGAAATTCTTAGAACCTTATAAGTATTTTTTTCACCAATTATTATTAATAAAAAGTGCTTTTTAAATAACTCATTTTACAATAAAATAATTTTATTAAGAATCAATATTCATATGTACAAAAATAATACATTTGTGTCCTTAAAAGTTATTTCCTATTTCAATTAACAAAAATATCTCTTATTATTTAAAACAGTCAGCGTGTCATATAAAAACACTAAAATTAATAATTACAATAATATCACTCTTCATTGTTCAATGACAGCCACAACTTTTCACAACCATCCGTTTGTATTTCTTCAATATAACATTTGATTCATCTAAGAAATACAAAACGGAGATTGGGGACAGTTTCGTTGGAGCACAACAAGGTTTTGGATATTTCAGCGGACTGATTAAATGCACCAAAGTTTGTACTATCGCATGATTTGTTGCATTCATGTGGGCATTTAACGGGAAATTGCATTCTCCTGCACAATAGTACGCTGCATAACCATCAGGAGCAATAATCCAATCCTAAAACAAACAAAAAATAGTTTGAATGCGACATTTAAGTTTAGAAAATATAAACTTGTTAATGTTAATTGCTACTCCAACTGACTCGTAATCAATGTTATGCATTGAGCCTAATCTTACTTGCTACTATTTGAAGTAAGTTTTTTACTTTCTTCTCAAATTAATAAATTCAAAAATAAAAACTACAGACATTTTAGTTATTATGTTAAGGAGGTTACAGCGGATCTTTGCGGAGTGAAGGGCAAGGGGATATCTCCTATAATTTTACATAGGCTCTAACAAGAAATACCAATCGATGAAAAAATAAATTAACATTCTTAAAACTGAACAAAATCATTTTATTATGAATGCCTATAATGCATTTATTAATTATTTGTATATATTAAAATAATTTAAGTCGATTGGAGTGCATTTGTTTAACTGTTGAAAGTGTAAAAATAAATGTAAATAGGTTAAGAATCGTGGCAACACCTCAAAGAAATCAATCGATTTTGTTGGTAGCAATGTTAGGTTTCAGCTTTCGATTGAGTTGACATCCTAACCTCCAAAAGTCAATCCCAAAATATAAGTGGAAACATTTTGAATGTTTTGTAATTTTGTATGCAATTACAGATGGAAATATTCTATTTTTTAACTTTTGTATAGTCTAAAGAGTACAATCTGCTAAGCAGATACAAGAAATATATAAAAAGTTGTTAAAGTTTAATACATATATTTTTAAAATTAGTATATTTGTATTACTGATTTCGTGAAGATTCTGATTGTGATGATAAATTGTATCATCACATTGCAAAATGTAATTTTACATTTTGCAATATTTCCGTCGAATTAGCATTTGTATTCTGATTATTAACGCAGAAGACTGAATTGTTCAACATAATCTGATTAATAAAATATATGCTTATTAGTTAATACAATAAAATATAGATTATTATAACGGTCATTATATGTCATCATTCTGTTCTGTTATTTGAATTCGCGCGCTATGAAGTGTTGTCACATCTCTACTGTCTTTCCACATATGTAGTGAAAAATTCTTGTTTTCTTTACTTTAAACTATTATTGTGCATTAACTAGACACAAGATTTCAAAAATATTGGACAGCATTGTTCTTCGAATATGAAAGTATGTCATTTTAGTTTTTTATCAGATTCTCTACATTTCTTCATCAGAATTTTTAGTGAAAACTGCTAAAGGTTAGACGGTCTCCATAAGAGCCCATGTTAAATTCTGGATTTTATTTTCCATTTTTCTCGGTAATGGTACACAAGAAAATTATAAAAAAAAGCTACCGAATAGAATAAGTGTCAAAGAACTCGAGGTTTAAATTTCACGTCATTCTCTACATTTTTACATTTCGTTGTATCCTCCTTAAGCACGGATAAACACCAAGGTATGTAAAAAGTGACAACTGTACCATAAACTTTAATTTTAGCCTGACATTTAATCATAACCTTACAATCTGACATGTGACAAGCAGAATTATAAGTCAAAATGACATTTTTCCTCTTTTTACGATCTTACACTGTATGCAGTTGCAATTAGGTTTTTGTTTTCAGGAAAGAAAAACAAATCTATTAACCAAAATGTTAGTTACTATAATAGGTGCCCAATTGATGTAACCTTAACAGATTTACCTGCCATTTTAAATCCTTAAAACTTATGTACAAAGTGTGTATTTTGCAAGTTCTCCAGTCATGAGTAGGTACTGAATCTAAAGCAAAAAAATTATATAAATAAGATTTACTAATTTAATGTAATTATTAAAATAGGTAGTTGCGATTGAATATTAAATACAAACCTCCAGAATGCTTCATTACTGAGGTATATTCCGATTTCTTCACTCGCGTTATTTCCCTGGTCGCCCTAGTTCTAGATTTAACATGGTTGGTCGCTTTCAAAAATGCAACCATGAATGGCTGGGTTTCATCATCTCCTTTTATTGTGACCAGCCCTATATCTTCTGGCCGAACTTCATGTGCTGCATATAAAATATTATTTTAACATTACAAATGGTTATGTCTTATTTGTATTGAATTCATTTGACTCTTTCTAGTTTCTACTTATTTTAAAGTTATTTCTGTTTAGATAGCAACTGCCTAAAGGTAAGTACTCAGCAGCGTATCCGCAGGCGGATGTCATACGATTGGTCGGTTTGAGTCGATTTAACTCAAACCGACCAATCGTATGATATCCGCCTGCGGATCCGCTGGCGTGAGTACTTAGCTTAATTGTTGTTCAGTTGGTTATCCATATAAAATTTTAGAAGTAAATTTGAATTTTTAATGTTGGCACATTTGAAAATTAAGATATTTTAAAAAATGTCATACGATTATGAATTCTCTTTTATTCTCTTTTAGTTTTAAACTGTTGTGAATAGTTATCAAAAATATATAAAAATTACAGTAACATAGAGATTTGATAACAATAAATAATAGAAGGAGTCAGAAGCAAAAGCATTGAAGTGACATTATGAACATTCTGAGATATACAAATTCAAAGTTGGAGCTCTGCTATAAAATCTGCGTTAAAAAGTTTCTTAGTTCCCGTCAGATGCCTCTGATTGCATTACTTTCACTTAGGCAATTTTATTACTAAACATAAGTAAACTTTTATAATCTGCACATAGGTGAAAATTGAAAGAAATGTCAGTTCGGTGGTTTTGCTTCTGATCCATTCAATTAACAATATCAATAGTTAAAGTTGTAAAATATAAGTAGTAGTTATTCTTTGTACTAGTTTGCAATAATTCACATTGGTCACACAAGAAAAGTTTAGCTAATTAAAGTCTAGGATAATTTTCTTAGTTCGGACTATACAAAAACAAAACCGGCATCTAGTATCGTTAAACTATGACTAGACTGTTCTCAGCGTTTGTCCCTTAGTTTGTACTTGACCGGTACTTCTTCCTGGGTAGTCGCATTGCACTGTGGATTGGATGTCGTGAGGGCAACCTCTTCTGATGGACCAGTAGTTCGAGTCACTTCTGCGACTTAAGATCTATAGCTATGGCCCATCCTATGATGACTATTCCATGGGATCACTTTATAAGGGGTGTTGATGTGAATATATGTATAGCCTTTTATGTATAGCCTTTCATGTCTAAAACAACCCCACCTCCTAGTTCGGTCTCACCAGTGAGCTACTGATGGCTCTCACGAATGTAACTGATGTGCTAATTCAGCATAATTTAATTCGTTGGCCCCTAAGAGGGATCGTGGTCATTAGCTAACGCAGGTGGCCTATGTTAAATAAAACTTTGGATACCTGTACAATAACAAACATATTTTTTGTAGTGAGTACACCAGATATCTAGTGACAACAAGTTACTATTGTTTTTAGGTTAAGTTGTCAAAAATATAAAGAAACAGTCAGTATTTGCATGTATCTGTAATAATTTATAATTTTACGTGCTGATATTGTTAATTTTTGTAATTTCTATGTATCTGATAAATAAATGTATAAAAAAGATTAGAAAAATCAAAAACCAAATAAAAATAGCTACATAAATCTGGTTTTTATTTTAACTCTTAACTTTTTAACATTAAAAATTTCTAGATATACCAATATTAAGAATTGACATTCACTTATTCTAAAATTTTATAAGGATAACCAACTTAGGATAAGCAACCGACAGTTGCTAACTAAAGTGAAAACACTTAAATTAATTTTGTACTGCTACCAACTTACAATAAATAAATCATAGGCATATTTGATAGTCTTTTGTTTGTGAATAGACTATACATGCATAAACGTAAATTTCTGAAATATTTTTCGAATAAAATCATCATTTAAATAAATGTTAATTAGATAAAACTGAAAGATTTGTTTAATATATTTACAACAAACAGGTTTGATTTGTATATAACATTTAAATAAATAAGGACATAATTGATTAAACATTTAAAACTTTTCTTATAGATGGTTGTGAGATATGAAATTGAAGATTTTGCAGACAATAAACTAGAAGAAAGTTCTTAGTAGCTAATAACTAAAAATACTTTGTAATAAATTGTGAAAATTGTTTTCATAAATATTTAATGAAGCGTTCTTATAAATATTGAAGCAAGCCAATGTGAAAACAGGTGCTCAATCTTGGTATTTTACATAAAACATTACTGGTTTATAGAACTGGTGTTCTGAATTTATAATGCCTGCTCATTGCAATACAACTCTTATAGATAGCATTTTCACTAATATCAGGTCTAAAAACAATATAATAAGGAGCACTCTATTAACACATATGCTATAACGTTTGAATGTTTAGTTATTATTAGAAAATTTTTGTATAAAACACGCATTTTTTAGACCCAAATTTGTAGACTAGCTCGCGATTAAAAAGTACAAACGCTCGCCAATAATTTGTGGTTTATTTTCTTATTGAAAAACAGAACCACAAACAATAAAATATAATAATGATTTTGAAAAAACGAAAGAAAAAGTTTAAAAGAATGTGAGCCAATACGGGGTATTTGCGCGAACGTCTACCAACAAGTGTATTCGATCATAAGTACGAGGTAAGCGCCATAAATTCTCGGCCCGGCAGGCTTCTACAGGTGCCAACATGTTCAAACTCGGTTGCGTCATAGTTAAACATGTAAGAGGTCTATACTATATATATTACGGCTAGAAGCGTAATAAATTTTAGTAGCCACTCAAGCATCGTGACGAGTGCATGAAAATGTTGCAGCTAACGAAAATTGAGTACCGCGCGGTCATTAGATTTTTAACAAAAGAAGGGCACACGCCTAATCAAATCAAACAACTTTTAGACGGCGTTTATGGTGATTTATATATTCCACTGTAAAAAAGTGGTCAAAATGTTTCCGTTTGGGGCAAGAATCTCTTGAAGATGATGAGCGCAGCGGTCGGCCAATTGAAGCGGTAACGCCTCAAAAAGTTGCAATCATTGAAGAAATGGTATTAGATCATCGTTTGAAAGTTAAGCAGTTCGCAGTAATGTCCAACATTTCGGAAACAAGTGTTCGCCGAATTCTTCATGACCATTTGGGTATGAATAAAATTAGTGCAAGATGGGTACCGCGTCTTCTTTCTGCTGCTCAACGTCGCGTCGAATGTGCACGCTGGTTTTTAAACTTGGGTGGAGACGACCCAAAGTCGATTTTGGAGTCCATTGTCACTGGAGATGAAACAATGGTTCTGTATTATGATCCTCTATCCAAAAGGGAATCGATGGAATCGCGGCGACCCGATGAACCTCGTCCCAAATGGGCGAAAGTCGTTCAATCAACAAAGAAAGTTATGGCAACAATATCCTGAGATTGCGACGGTATTTTACTGATTGATTTTAAAGAACGCAATACAACTGTTAACAGTACATATTGTGCGTCTTTACTGGATAAATTGAGAAACAATATTCGTGAAAAACGTCGAGGGAAATTGACAAGAGGTTTTCGATTATTAAAGTATTATATTAAAGTATTAGTTTCATAAGACGCGTTTTTAGCGCACGCGTCCGAGTTTAGAAAACGACCCGCGAAGCGGGGAGTTTTCTAACGGACAAGTGCGCTAAAACGCCTTATGAAACGAATACTTTATACTATTTTTTATACTTGCGTCGTTATTTCGTTAATTATTAAAAAATAAATTAGTTTTAAATAAGATTTGTTAGTGAAATTTTGTTAAGTACTTTTGACAGTTGGCTACACTGAAAATTCAACTTCAGCATTTGTTATTTAAATTGTTTTGTTTTTATTAAATTAATTTAGTTTCTGTGACAAGAAGGTAAAATGGTCAGATATTCTCTCCCTCCATCTTATTAAAAAGAATTAACTTATCTTAATTAATCTTAATCTTATCAAAATATTGGAATTTAACCATATTGATAGATTTATAACAACTGCAGAAAATAACCAACATTTAGCTATGAAAGTAAGTAAAATTTTGTGCTAAATACTTTCAATTTTTAATATATTTCATTTATTTAAGGTTGCGTTAATAATGGGATTCTGTGGTGCCTGCCGAAGAGATGAATTGACCAACATGTTATTAGACGATATTGTGGTCAAAGATGATGTGTTCACTGTGACTGTAACAAAAACAAAAAATAAAGTTCGAAGAGAATTCTTAATTACAGAGAAACTGTGGATTGATTTAATTAAGCAATATTTGAGCCTAAGGCCTAAGAAAATTAACCACAGGCGGTTTTTCATAACCTACCGCAATGGAAAATGTTTTTCTACTCCTATCGGTATAAACACCATGGGAAAAGTTCCTTTTATTATTGCCACTTATTTGCATTTAGCCAACCCGAAGCTTTTTACAGGTCATTGCTTTCGACGTTCAAGTGCTTCCCAATTGGCAAACAAAGGTGGCGATTTAATAACTATAAAACGGCATGGAGGTTGGAAGTCTCCAGCTGTGGCCGAGGGCTCTATTGATGCTTCAGTTAAAAAAAATGGAGGTAGCTGAATTGCTATGTAATAAGCTATGTACTTCCACTTCAACGGCTCAAGTGGTAATTGACCAGTCTTCCACTGCTTCATTTTTACATGAAGAATCACACACTTTTAGCAGCAACCCAATAACGAGTCAACAAAACATTTGTTGAGGGGCAAAATTTACCTTCATTTAAGATTAATACCCAGGACACTTCTGCTGTTACAATCAAAGTGTATAATAACTGTACTTTTAATACAAAAGATGTATAAAGAATAATTTGTGAATTTATTAAATAATTTTTAATTTAATTAATTTATTTTGTGTATGTTTATTTTATATTTTAAAAGTTTGGCATTTTATCACATAACAACATAACCGCACTTTTAAATATAATAAGTTTGACATTTAAGAACAGCTGTTAGGTGCTACCAACTTTAAAAAACAAAATTTTACTGTTTCCAGTACTCTAATAAATCTCATTAGGACACGCAAATGCGTGTCCTAATGGAGTTCATTAGGACACGCAAGTATAAAAATATTTTACCAAGCTTATTTTTTCTATATCAGGCCGAGAATTTATAGCGCTTACCTCGTAAGTGTGCATAGTAAAAGAGTTTTTCTACATTAAAGATAGAGTTCCTAGTCAAATCAAAATTTAAGATTATAAATTCCGTCATTGCAATACATATGGCAGTATATCAGTACATGTCTGTAGACCAATGATTACTTAAAATAATATTTGAGACATATGTCTCAAATATTATTCAAACATTTCTACAAACATTATTTTACATATCTCAAATACCTTTTAAAAATAAATAAATATTAAAAAAATGTAATCATCTAAAAATATAGCAGGTGTATTTAATAGAAGAAATAAGAGATTTATTTGCACCTTTGTGGACCACTGGTTAACAAATAAACATCTACATGTATTTCGTTGTTTCAAGTGGCACAAGCTTAAGCATTTAAAACATCCCAAAAAATGATCAGATAAGTGTCCCGACTCTTTATTTTACTTTTAAAGATAATGCTTATTTAGGAACTTCAACTAACGCTATTTTCAGTGGCGTAACTACGTACGATTGCGCGACCCTGCGAGACTTACGTTTGCGCCCCTCATATAGTATACAATTATACGCGTAGGTAACTTTTATTAAAATAAAATATGCAATACCCAATAATTTAATTACCTTTCCATTTGCTTGTATCTCTAACGATTTTTTTATATGGTTAATGAGATAGTTCTCTCCGGGCTTGGTCAATTAAACTGCCCAAATCCATTGTTTTTCTATTTCCCTTATAAACCCTCTTAAAACATTTGGTAAAACATTAGATTAGGTCCGCCACTCGCACATACTATATAATATTTGATGCGTCTCATCGAGCTGAACAATAGTGTCCTAACCTAACCGAATCTAACCCAACCTAACCTAATCGAACCTAACCTAACCTTGGTTTAAGTTATCTTGTTTATTGTTTCCAGCCTTATTTTGTGGAACTCCATAATCATGAAATAAATAAAGATTATTAAAAGTTTCACAGTTTTATTAAAATACAATCTGACAATATTGTTTCGACAGCTATGCTGTCATTATCAAAGGTAATATAATTATAAACAAACACGTCGCTAAGGTAGATACAAAATAGCTAACTAGATAAAATAATAATAATAATCATAATTAAATATCTAATACTTCCAGTAACGGAGAATTACTGAGCTCAAGTTGTTCATTCATTAAAGGTACCCTGAGTTTGTGTTTGTATATCTCAAAGGCTTCTAAAATGTCTAATTTGCGTTTGTTATTACAAAAATGTAGGAATTTAATATTATTTTGAGGAGTCATTGTGTGATTTTGTTCTAAAAGGTGTTTGGCGTAATTCGATTTTTCAGGATGTTTATATTTGTAATGGCGTACGTGTTCTTTATATCTTATGTAAAAATTTCGAAGTGTTTGTCCAATATATACCGAACTACAAAAAGAACAATTTAAACGGTAAATGCCCGATTTCATGATATCATGTGTTCTGTCTTTAGCATTAAATAAAAATGAAAAAGTGTTAGTGTTGGTTTTAAATGTTATTTTATAATTGTTGGTTTTTCTTAGTATATGTGCAATTTTTTCTGATATTTTGCCAAAATATGGTATAGATATGTAATTTGTGTCTTCTGTTTGATTGTCAATGGGATATATTCTTTTGATAGCTAACCTACAATCTTTTTGTTTAATTAAAGTGTTAATCATGTTCGGATTATAATGATTTGCATGTGCTAGTTGTTTAATGGTTGATATCTCTTTGCTAAAATCTGATTTTGTTAGTGGAATAGTTAAAGCTCTGTGTACTAATGATCTGTAGGCTGCTATTTTATGTGTATTATGGTGACAAGATTCATTTGGTATTGTTATGTCTGTTTGTGTTGGTTTTCTGTATATGGAAAATTCAAATAAATTGTCTGCGTTAATCTTGATATTTAAGTCTAGAAAGTTTATAGCCCTGTTTTGTTCTGTTTCTAGTGTAAATTTTATATTAGGGTGGATACTGTTTATAAGAATTAAAAATTCATTGATAACCTCAAAAGAACTGTCAAAACAAGCTAAAATGTCATCAACATAACGAAACCAGAAGATAATGTGTTTAGAGAGCTTTAATTCAAATATTCGATCTTCAAACTTGTCCATAAATATGTTAGCTAATAGAGGACTTAGAGAATTACCCATAGGTAAACCATCTTTTTGTAAATAAATTATGTTATTAAAAGTGAAATAATTTTGAGTTATACAAAAGTCAAATAATTGAATTAACTCTAACGTTTTAACTAATTCTATATTACTATTGATCAAGAAACTATCTAATAAAGGAATACATTCTTGTGGGGGTATTCTGGAGAACATGTTGCAAATATCAAAACTAACAAGTTTTGAATGTGGTGGAAGATGTATGTTTTGCAGCTTATCTACTAATTCTAATGAATTTCTAACAAAGTATTTCGATTTGTAACCTATCGTGTTAATAATCTGGTTCAGTTTTTTGGATAAAATGTGATTAGGTGCATTGATGTATGATACAACTGGTCTTATTGGCATATTCTGTTTGTGGGTTTTTACTAATCCATATAGTTTAGGTATTTGTGGGTTTTTATTAATGATTTGTTGCTTTTCTAATTCTGAAAAGCAGATATTGCAGTTTTCTAAACCTTGTTTTATTTCTTTTTGGAATTTTGTGGTTGGGTTTTTGTTTAAAGTTTTTAAATTTTCTTTATTAATAAATTCATTAACTTTTTGTATGTAAATATCTTTTGAAACAATTACCAAAGTGTTACCCTTATCTGCTTTAACAGAAATTAGATTGTTCTCTGTGATTTTCTGTTTTATAGATTGAAGAATGATATGTTAGATGTGTTGTACATTTTGTCCTGTTTCAAAGACATCTCTTTTAACAAAATCGAAATTTGGAATTTTGCATAGTTATTATGATCTTTCTTAAGTATAGTTTCGCATTCAACGGCCAAAATTTCTTTAATTTTGTTGGTAAATTTTGGAAAAGGACAAAATTTGAAACCTTTGTTAAGAAATTGTGTTTCTCTGTCATTGAATGTTATATTCGACAAGTTTATGAAACGAGGATAAAAGTTTACAGTGTTCTGACAATTAAGGTTATTTTGTAGTGTACGTTTTTCTTGTACAAGTCGATAAAGTTTATTTTTCTGTGTGGTGTATTTTTTGAATTTAATGTGACTGACGGTTTCCCTAATGTCAAAATCTAATATGTCAAATTGGATATTGTGTAATTTATGAGTAAGTTCTGTACGTGTTTTAATCTAGTTTTTGGTTAGGTTAGGTTAGGTCGCATGTGCACCAAAACATGCATTTTCAGGTAGGGTTGGGGAATTAGCATGGATGGCTATGGCTTTCCTTCCAGAAAAGTCTTTGGCGAATATTTCGAATACTACTGTTACCCTCCTAAAGTTCTCCTCTTTAAATCGGTGCGACATACAGAATGAACGCTAAGGGAAGGGGAGACGCTTATCCGAGCGGCTCTAGATTGCAACGACTGATATATTTACTTATTCCCACACAAATAATTAAAAATAATGTTTATAAAATATTTCCAACTCTGCCTGTAATGAATTTTCGTTTGGCCCATAGTTTACTATAACCGTAAATCTTCATTAATTATTTTTATGTCTACTGTTGTTATACGTTTCGATATTAGTTTTCATTCTTTTATTTTGCTCAATCTATGTGGGTCGTTCTTTCTGAACTTAGCCACCGACTAGACCCAAAAATTGGCGCAACTTAGAAAGGCCAGCGGGGGCTTATTTTAAAGCTTGAAACCTCTACTTTCAAATGTCTCCTATATGAAAAAATTTATATTTGACCTCTAAAACAGGATAAACACGTTTTTGTACGACCATGCTATTTCGGATTGTTTACCATACTTGGTTTTAGAACAGTAGGTTATATTTATTTTTGTACGACCATGCTATTTCGGATTGTTTACCATACTTGGTTTTAGAACAGTAGGTTATATTTACTGGTTGCTAAGCAAAAACGCGTCGGTAAGTAATTACTTACCGTTCAGTTCTGTCAAAAACAGAACGGTAAGTAAATTATATGTAATTTATAAAATAAATGCATGATCTTTAGATGTCTCTTTCGCGAGAAATCATTTATTTTCTAAATAATTGAACTATTTAAAAAAATGTATGTTGTTTATTTAAATTTGCTCAGGCCTCTTCAATATCCCAATTATATTCGTTTTCAGATTCACTCATTCTCACGAGTTTGACAAATATCGTGACATTCAAAAATAATAGTAATTACAAACGTATCCATGGTAACGACAAAACCTACTTAATGTTTGGTGGATATACAGGGCAAAAATAAATTATCTTAAATCTATTTTTCCGGGGATATTTCCTTAGTTAATACCTTTGTATTCATAATGGTCGTACAAAAAATAGTATAAGCATCTCAAACAGTAAGGAGTTTACCGATCTCCTCCAATATTGGCGACTTCGCTTCGCTCAGTCGCCAAACATTGTCGTCGATCGGTAAACTGTCCTTACTGTTCTTGATACTTAATATACTATTACTGGTTGCTAAGCAAAAAGGCGTCGGTAAGTTATTACTTACCGTTCTGTTTTTGACAGAACTGAACGGTAAGTAAATTATACGTAATTTATAAAATATATGCATGATCTTTAGATATTTCTTTCGCGATCGCGAAAAAATCATTATTTTCTAAATAATTGGACTATTAGAAAAAATGTATGTTTTTTATTTAAATTTGCTCAGGCCATTTCAATATCCGAATTATATTCGTTTTCAGATTCACTCCTCACAAATTTGACAAATATCGTAACATTCAAAAATAATAGTTATTACAAACGTATCCATGGTAACGACAAAAATATCGTGACATTCAAGAACAAAATTACAAACGTATTCATGGTAACGACAAAACCTACTTAATGTTTGGTGGATATACAGGGCAAAAATAAATTATCTTAAATCTATTTTTTTACCATCTTCCGGATATTTCCTTAGTTAATACCTTTGTACTCATAGTGATCGTACAAAATATAGTATAAGCATCTCAAACAGTAAGTAGTTTACCGATCTCCTCCAATATTGGCGACTGAGCGAAGCGAACATTGTCGTTCGGTAAACTGTCCTTACTGTTCTTGACACTTAATATACTAATCCAGTTCCAAAAAAAATTTTAAAAGTTGAAAGAATTAGAAAAATACATGTTTATTAAACTTTTTTAACGCCATCGTATTCTTCGTCCAAGAATACATAAGTTTTGTCCACTGTGTTTTTTGCGAGAGTGTTTCAATTTCGAGCAAGATTGAGCACAACAATTTGCCATTTTTGAAAATTTATCATTTTTTTCATCAAAAATGGCGTCAGATAGAAAAGAAATGATAAGAGTAAAAAATGCTTATTTTTACTCGACGAATACAGCTGACGACCCTGCAGTTAGTTTTTTGGTCTGTTCAACAAGTGTTCATTTTTATCCTTTATCTACTTTATTTTTACATTTATCCGAAAATTATCAGTCTGTTGTCGCTCATCCAACAAGTCAGCACATTTATTTTCAAGGGTCCGTCGAGCTACAACCCCCACAGTAACTAAATCGAAAATAAACTATACCAGAATTAAGTGTAAATTATGTGTAGGTTCAAAAATTTTTGTGTAATAAAAATGACTTTCTTTTTTATGTCCTAATAAATGGAGTTTTTAAAAATTTCTGAAGTAAGGGTTGTTACACAAAAATCAGTGAGTTATCCTGTCAATTACACATAAATTGCTGAGTCTTTTACTGTATAAAGAAATAGAATTTTTCCTTTTTTTACTGTGATAATACCGATATTTCAGTACTGAGGGTGGGTTTCTGAAGTAAGGGTTGTTACACAAAAATCAGTGAGTTATTCTATCCGTGGTAAGGGTTGCTGCACGAAAACTTTGGAAGCTACACATAAATTATTCATTATTTAGAGATAAGTACCGAGTCAAAAACTTTCTGTAAAAATGTGTTTTTAAGTGGCTGGGTTGTAGCTCACTGTGTCTCACAACCCCCACAATGTTTTTTAAAATACTAATTATTAATTAACCCTTGTTTGTGGAAACTTTTGGTGGCTACACATAAATTACACATAATTTACCAATAAATCTTGAATAAATAGATTCTTCTAATAGTGCATTTTTAAGTGGGTGGGTTGTGGCTCGCCGGTGAGCTACAACCCCCACGATGTTTTTTTTAATAAATACTTTATTCTTTTTCGTAGAAGGTTTTGGTGGCTACACATTAATTACACATAATTTACAGATAATGCCTGTATAGTTTTTTCTTTGATAATGTGTTTCTGAGTGGGTGGGGGTTGTGGCTCACCGGGGACTCAGAACCCCCACGGCATTTTTTTTAAATCTGTCATTTTTATTACACAAAAATTTTTGAACCTACACATAAATTACACATAATTTACACTTAATTCTGGTATAGTTTATTTTCGATTTAGTTACAGTGGGGGTTGTAGCTCTACGGACCCTATTTTCAAGTTTTTAAACACTTTTCAAAGTTAATTACAATTTACAAGTACAACACGAAGCATACGACGGAAGTGTTTTAGTTATTGGTAGCGTCGTCGTCAAAGCAGATAAATAATAATCAATACTTAATAATTTAATTAATCTTATTTAAACAGTAACCATATATTATTATATAATAATACATTAATATATTATTGTAACACATATCCTCCAATGTTTTAAGCAAATGTATATCCATAATTCCCTTTTATTGTTTTCATAGAATGTTTTTTACCTCCAAAGCTTGTTTTAAAATTTCTATTTTTAATGAAATAAAATTTCACGAAAGCAGCGGCCTTCGCAGGGTTGCGCCCCCTCCGCGTCGCAGGGTCTGCGGGGGCGATAGTTACGCCACTGGCTATATTAATATGAATCTCCAAATTTATCAAACTTTAAAACCAGCAACACTTCAACTCCTTTTAGAAACTGCAAAACCTGAAATAATAATAAAGTTTTAAATTCTATAGCCTTCGAATTTTAGGGCGTCCATGAACTGGGCGCTAAGAATTTAGTTAATCCTTATTGCGCTAAGTATACCTGTGAAGAGTGCAATGAATTGGACGCTAGAAATCCTTACCGCGAATTCGACGCAAATTGTTTATTTATTATAATTTGGTTATTTGTTCGATTTAGTGTTTGTTAAATGTAAATCTGCGAATGAGACTGTATTTTGAAACATTTTATTATTTCAATTTATATAAGTTTTTTAAAGACAAATAATTCTATTTAGTTTGTTCTGTATGCAAATTTAACATTGCATGTCGTCATGACTGCAAAATCAGCTGCTTCGGTCGAAGGTTCGAGTACTTCTTATACAACCGAATACGTTTTTGTTGTTCAGTTTGTAAATTATTAGATTTTTCTGGATACAGTTTTGGAGGGAAATTGTTGAGAAAGGCAGATCAAAGCCAGAACATTCAAATTTAACAACAAGTATTAAAACCTGCACCAGGTATTTTGCTAAAAAAGACCGGAAAATCGAGTCGCATTGTAAATAGTAGTACTTTTTTAAATAAAGAATAATAGTCAACAAATTCCATAAATATAAAGTAGAAAAGTTCTTCTTTGAAAAACTTTTAAGCTTAATAATTATAACACTGTTTTTTATTGTACCTAGCAGGGGCGGATCCAGAGAATTATTGGGGGGGAGGGCATTTTTTGAAAATAATTGTTTTAAATAAATTAATAATAATTACTATACAAACATTATTTGTTTTTATCCTATTATATTTATTTATAAATGTTATCTATTGCACAATATTTAATAAACAATAACCACTTTTACATTCAAAATTTATTTAACTATAATACTAAAGTATATATCAAGACTTTGGGGGGATCCCCCGCTGGATCCACGCCTGTACCTAGGTATATTAAATTTAAAATCGTAGTTGCTTCCCTAGCCTAAATTCTCACCGCACGCCAGTGTGTTAATCCCTTCATCAGCGTCCAATTCATGGATGGGATTAAAAGCAACCAGGTATTTAGCGTCCAATTCATAGCCGCCGGAATTGAATTTTAAACCTCTGCCTATGCTAGTCAATGCAAACTTTAGAATTCAATTTATAGAAACTGATGTAACCTACAATACTGTATTTTTTTGACAACATCTTCTCGGATTTGAAGTATTTTCAAGCCGTTAGTTTTCAAAACAAAATAAAAGAAATTTTTTTCGAAAAGATGTCAATTGCTGTCTGGTAACATGGTGATTCTGAAAATGCAAATTAATTTTTTTTAAATTATTTATATTCCGAAATTTAATTTTAATCATTTTAAAAAAATGTTCTTTTTTTTTGAAACTAAAAGCACCATTACACCAGTTTCCATAAATTGGATTATAAAATTTACATTGACTAGCATAGGCAGACGGCAATCTTAAAGGAATTTCTGAATCTAAAGGTTCTGAGATAAAAAAAAGTAGAACTACCAGTTACACTGCGTTCTGGTAAAAGTCTAATTCCCCTGTTAGTTGAACTAAGATTAGTTAATGCATAAATCGAATCAGTGAGAGAAACTCGAATTAATTGATAGAATATAATTATATAATGTAGCTGCCACTGTAATAGACTTTAAATAAGCACGAACCCCTCCCCCCGAGGTTTTATAAAGTTGCGTAACACTATAGTTTAGCCCCCTACCGATTCGATTTACACATTATTAACTAGGATTAAGAATTACGACTATGCATTTATAGGGTAAGTTGTAATACTGTCAATTTTCTTATATTCATGTTTGTACTTCCTTCATGCTTTTATACCACGCTCATATTGATTGCCATGAATATCCAGCATTTCGACATCGCGCGCTTTGAAACTCGGACGTTTTAAAATCTGACAATGGTTCACTAGCATGATTTGTCCGAAATTGGAATGAAATGAGTTCATACATAAGAAGTTTTAAAAACTTAGGTAGTAAACAAGCAGGTGTTAGAGATAATTGCGTTCTTAACACTGTTGGACTGTTGTTTTCGTGTACTAAATGTCCTTTACTTGTGTACAAATTTCTGTTATTTACGATCAATTCTTGACCAAGTGCGATTTATCGACGTCGAAGTTGTTATCTGCTCGGCCGAAAGAAGGGAGGGGGATAAGTTTAACAAGAAAAAAATGTCGAAGAATAACACTGCCCACTTTTATCATCTTTGTCACTAACATTTAGTTTGCTGGGGGCGTTACCTTTGCTTAATGCAGTAATTGAGGTAGAAATGGAGTCTTTATTTTTGAAGCAGCCGAGTTTGAGCGCGTCTGAAAGAATATCCGATTGTATGAGCTATAATTTTGAAAGCCAACGATTATATGCATGTTCGTCATCTCTAGAGAAGATTCTAAAGGCGTTTTTAAACTTTGAAATTCTTTTAAAAGCTATTACTAAACTATTACAATATCTAGAAAGTTCGTTAAAGAGCGATAAGCAAATAATCCCAAGCAGCATCTAACCCAGCCAGCACACTGACTTTATAATGACGTTATTTTTAAGTGATTATTGATCGGGGACGGCATATGACTAATAAATGATGTCCATAAGACGTCATGTTATTGAACCTACGTAGACGTCTTCAAAACGACGTCTTTTAGACGTAAAATAAGGTCGTTTTTAGACTTCTAATATTATTAATTAACAAACAGCAACAACGTCTTTCGTGTATTTGTTTTGCGCTTTAATTAGTAACGTTTCTACTTATTATTAAAGTTGTTGACGTACCTACATTTATAGTGTATGTGTAGGTGCAACTACTGAATAATAATTGTGTGGTTTGTCACAAACGGTGAGTATTAATAATTACTTGTTCCGTCGCAATACTACATAATCTAAACAATTTTACCCGTTCGACGATTTTGTGAGATTGCTATTGTTAATAAATTAATACTAATGCAGTAGTTTCTTAGTACTTACTAATATTATTTTAGTATCATCAATTATTCTGCATATTGTTTTAGCTTTTTAGTTAGTAAATACTTTCGTTTAATAATTATGAGATGTTGAGTTAATAGAAGAGATGTATGTTCTGTTATTGAATGTTTACTTTTGTTTAATAATTATGTAGGAAATAGTATATAATAAATATTATTTCCAATGCTCAAATATTTATTTATAATCCCTGTCCTAGTCCTAGTATAGGACGTTTTAATGGCATCATTGAACAACATTTTAATGACGTCTTATATTGACGTCCTTAGGCTGTAAGTGTAACATAATGCTGTCAGTTTAGTCAAGTATGTGGAACGGTATTGTCATTATTGTATAATTACTTTAAAGTCGTTGCAACTTCAAAGTGATATTATGATTGCAGCAGTAACTTGCCCGAAGCTACTTTAAAGTTTTTAAAACTTTAAAGTAGTACTGAAAGTTCCTGCTACCTGCCTGGAATCAATGCTTACCCCTTGAAAGTAACGAAACTTTACAGTAGTATTGAAAGTAAAACTTACGTTTTTGCTACCCAGGAGAATCACTTTAAAGTAATTTTTCTTAAACTACTCCATCTCTATATTTACTTGTAAACTGTTGAAAGCCATTAATCAATTTGAAAATTTGTTATGCTTGTTATTAAATGTTTTACTACATAATCTTCAATAAAAATAACAAATTGGTGCCAAATTGTGCCTTAGGAATTGTTATGTATGTAACTTGAAGAGTTGGCAAGATTTATTTGTAGTGATGTAACTAGCCAATCCTGGCCCGTCTGTCAGTACCATTTAAGTCGGCTTGGAGGACACACATCTTGTACAGTGTATGCATTGTGTATGTAATACTCTCTGCTCACTCAATGTTATTAAAGTTAATTAATGTCAATAATTAAGTATCTATTATTTAAACACATAAAAGAACATAACAGGAATAATATAAAAATGGCTTCTATCATGTGTATCAATTTATAAGTACTTTTGTCATATTTTATTAGACATTTGTTATTAAAAAATATATTTAAAGGTGCTGCGTTGTTATTTTTCGACCTATCGTCATTACATTCAACAGCAAAGTTGCAATGGTTTATAATTTTGGTTTACTGGAATTACAAAATAATCGAACAATTCATCGTACTTTGCATTATTAAGTACGTATTACAAATAAAATAGTAATCCATTTTGTGATACGATCGCAGCCTTAGTATAGAAAATGATAGAATATTTGTTAAGTTACAAGAGAGTAACCACGCGACACGATGTGTTAAAGAGAAAAGAGAAGAGAAAAGAAGTTCCACGAAAGTAACAATTACTACGCCGCCACGTATCTGCTACCTAAAAATTGTTTCCCATTTTGGTTCCAGGCATGTAATAAAACCGTAGGAATTACGTGCTTGTGACTATTGGCAAAAACTAAATAGTTCCACAGGTAGTTGCTCGTACGTAGCGATGACTAAAAATGCTGCTTGGGTATACTATAGCACTCATTGACCCGTGTTGGGTGACGCCCCGAGCACCACAGGTTTTATGACTGGCATATAAGAATAATAATACTATAATAGTGATTGTTTATGTTTCAGAATTTTATATAATAAATTTACTTTTTTCAAATTTAGGTGTTTTATTTGCAGAAGTAGAAATAAGTAGATCATTAATAAGACGTCAATAAAACGTCATTTAAATATGCAGTTTTTATTATATGACGTTTTCTTTCCGTCATAAAATAACGTCTTTCTTACGTCAAAAAATGACGTCTTTGGGCTGTGACATTTACCCGTCTTACTAACATCATTATAACGTCACTTCAAAGATGAAAATATTAGTGGTATTTAAAATTAGAATTTTTTGAAATTTGGAGGACCAAATGTGATAACTTTCATGAAAATAATAATTAATCTTTCAACTCTTATTATTATTTTCGTGTCAAAGCTTATAAAAAACTATTAGCAAATCGGTCTTGTAGAACTCGTATAGGAGATCTATGGCGGCATGCAAGGGTTTGTCTAGACATCAGAACAATACGAATATTAAATACTCAATGATGGAAGGATGTGGCTAGACTGTAAGGACTGCAGTCGATTTAAAACACAAGGCTGTTTTTTGTTCCAGTTTCTTTGAGAGTTCTACTGGGCCGATTTACGTGATTCTTATTTTATATTGAAGCTTTCGCTTTGTGGATTAGTATTTTTTATATTTTTTAATTTTTATATTTTTATATCAAAAAATTAAAAAAAATTATTTTGAGACGCTCGAGAAAAGCCATTCACTTGCAGCGCCGTCTTATTACTTCCCAGCGTGTAAACTTTTGGAATTACGCTTAATAGACAAACCATTTCCCTCACTAGCATCTAGGGGTTGAAGTCGCCGATATGAGCTGTAGCTGTTTCTAGCAGTTGTAATTTTATATTTAAGGGTTTATGATACTCAAAAAAATATAAAAATCTTAAAATAGTAAACAAAAATCAATTCAAAATAGGTCAAATAGTACTAAGATTGCCACATGAATGATAAGAGAATAAGAATAATTATTTTCTGAAACTGTGAAGTTATAGAAAATTTAAAACAACAATATTTAATTTTTAGGTTAGTTTACTACGTAATTAATTATAGAAACTGCAATAAACGTATCTATTAAATATTATTTGCAACATAATTCATTAAATTTATGTTATAAACATACTACTTATTTATTAATAATTCTTGTAACTAAACAATTTTGGTTTTAAATAACAGTTTCAACTTGTATAAAAACGTACAGTAACGGAATATTTAACTGCCGATCAAACACATATTTTTCATCAGTCAATTTTTTGAAATACTAATAAACGTGTTCAAAAAATTTGTTAAACAAGATCTCTAGATTTTATTCGCATCATTTCTGTATTTAAACGCGGGCAGTATTTAGAAGTACTACAGTAAATTAATTACAAATGCTAGAAATAGCTAGGGCATGTCGGCGGCTGCAGCCTGTGCAGTCTAGCCTTCCATAATTGAGTGTTTAATATTCGAATTGTTCTGATGTATAGACAAACCTACAAGACCGCTTTGATATTAATTTTCTTTAGATTTTTATACCATAAATTTAAAATACTTTATACCTATTTAAAACACAAGGCTTATTTTTGTTACGCTTCGTTTGAGAGTTCTACTAGACCGATCTACGCCATTCCAAGTTAAAGGTTTTATGATGTAGATTTGCCAGGTATTTTAGTTTTGCGAGTTTTTAATTATTTATATTTTTAAAAGCGTTATTTGTAATCGATGCATTTCTATACGCTCGAGACCGATTGTTCACTTACAGCGAAATCAAGCGAATTCCTTGAAGTAATTTCACTTGCATCAGAATCAGAATTTTTTGAATCAAAAAAATCAGACTTAAAGGAAGGAAACATGCAAGAAACAAAATGGAAGATAAAGTTGAAATTAGAAAAATATTATGCAACATTTTACGACACCCGATGGTACATTAGACGAATTTTGGATATTGATAAAAAAAATTCTTGAAAGAAGATTTGGAAAACTTCCATACAGCCGGAGGAAGACGACATTCAGAAAGTAGATACGGAATTTATATTTTATGGTCCTGTAAATTTTACTGGAATTTACCCATTCAAAATCAGTCGTTCGAATGGAATTTCAATTAACAGGTTATACAAAGACTTTTCTTTTCACGTATTCAGTTACTTTAACAGCACTTAAAAATGCAATGTACATATATGTATTATGATGAATAAAAAACTATTTTTTACAGATCATTTTTTATTTGCGACGAATTTTGTTTACATTTTTCTTAGTAGAGCTACGACATCTTGCAAAATTAGCAATAAAACCAATAACAATGAAACACACTTCGTTCAAATACGCCCACTGCTAAGATCATGCATGGAATACGGAAATAAACACGGTAATAAGGAAAATAATGCAGCAATACAGAAATAAATACAGCAATACGGAAATAAATACGGCAATACGGAAATAGAGACGGGAATACAGCAATACAGACGAAAATAAAGGAATTAAAACGGCAATACGGGAATAAAGACACTTATTGCCGTAAAACGGCAATAGGTGTACATAATTTTTGGGAGTGAGAGACCCCTCGCCTGACCTATAGTGAGAATCAGCCTTTAAATGGCAAAGAAAACATGCAAAATGCTACTTTTTAAATGATACACATAAGTAAATAAAGAAAAGAACCTTAAATAATTTTTTATATTTGCGTGTCCTAATGAAGCCATTAGCCTGGCAAATTTGAACGAAGTGTTACCGCTTAACGGGCTTTGTGTGTATCAGACAAGGATGGGAATTTCGGCGTCGCACACTGGTAGAAATATAGGCGTTCAAAAATAGTGTTACTTGTAGTGACCCATTTGTTTGAAATTATAATAACTTTTTAGAGGATCAAATAGTTCGATACCACTCTTTTTATTTTCTTAGAAACGTCAGTGCTCATGAGGTTAAATAGTCATATAAACCCTCAGCAAAATTACACCTTTCTCACTCTACTTTTAATTGCAATAACCAACAGTGCCTTTCTGTTTATCAGTAAAGATTTTTCTCTTGAAAGTGTTATTTTCCGGGCCATCTGAAGGTCAGTCTGTTATTCTGTATAACATAATATTTAAATAAAAGCTCCAGTATTTTTTCAATTAGTTTTATTGTTAGCCATTAAAAGTAATATTACTATTTGTAATGTGGAAGTTTTGACTAAGCTTACATTGTTTGGCAATAACTTGCAATATTTTTTCTATTTTTATCCGATAGTATATTTATTTGACTATTCGGGGGTGTATAAGAACTTGTCATAATATGTCATAAATATTTTGTATGACTTCTTTTAACTCGGACCAGTGGAATCGCGAAGTGGGTGTTGGTGAATGTGTGTCGAGATGAAGCCAACAAGGAAAATAGAATCAACGCGATTTATTCATACAAAGAAGTTTCACATGGACAATTTAGCGGAAACAATCGAAGACATTTTAAGAAAACAATGAACATATACAAGCAAACAGGCCAGAAGTGGCAGGAACGCCATTCAAGTCTATGTAATCTTAAAAGCAAGTGAACGCATTGGCTTGAAGATTACTTTTCATGTTTAAAAACTGAATTCAACAAATTCCGAATACGCCGACCTCAAGCAAAGCAATCGAAAGACTACGGACGAATTTTTCCGAATAATCTCAGGTTAAAAAAGTCGAAAATTAAGCACAGAAGAGCTAAGTTTTGCTACGAAAGTCAGTTCACGTGCCAAATGTTTACGGACTGCAGCAGGCATGGTGAAGAAGATTTCAGAGTCTCCAAAGGAAGCTCATCAGTTAAGAAAGTCAATTTCGCAAACTATTAGAACCCCAACCAAATTTTCGCCAGACCAGGCTTTAGCTTCATTTATCAAAAAAGACTTACGAAGGACCAATATATAGTAATACATGATGAAACAAAAAACGTATACGTAAAAGTGACAGATTCTGCGATGACACGTTTTTTAAGATTTATTGCCAAATAACCTATATTACCAAATTACTATACCCTACTAGGTCCTTCTTATAAGTAATAATTGCTTTACAAATATTTGCGAACTGTTTTACACGAAATAATATTGCTAGTTACTAAATAACCTACTAATACATTATAGATAACAATCAAAGGTAGATATTATTTATTTTTCGACATCATGTCTCATGATACTGAGACCCAATAACGTTTTATTGTGAAAATACCCCGACACTTAATTTTGAACGACTAGATCGGCGATTTCTACCACTGTGCGTCGCGTGGATTGCCTAAAGTTAGCGATGCTACGAGAAAAACAATTGAATAATTTCTATGTTGCCAACTGTCATGCTACTTATCAAAATATCCCTAACAAATTTTATTTAAAACTAAGTAATTTTTTAATTAATAATTAATGAAATAAAGCAATTTTTTTTGAAGTAGGGGTGCTAGCTGTATTGACGTGAATCTATTGCAGAATAAAATTATAGAAAATCTGTAGATTTGCAGAAAGTCTGCAGCAATTGCAGTGATAATCCAACGAACTGGAAAGAATCTTGAGAAATTCTAGGGAATTTAATGATAATGGAGATTTATGAAAAGTGCAGTACGCATTTGAAGGAGTTAATTATTTTTGCACAAACAAAATTATAGAAACCATGTAAATTTAGGATAGAAGATTTAAAGAAATCAGAAAATTTAAAGAGATTGTAGGGAAATTAATGAAATTCTGGAGATATCTAAAGAAACTTTAAAAGAATCGTAGAGAGATTATAGGAAGTTTAAAGAAATTGTAGGATCTACTGTATTCCGTAATATTGAGATGTTATTTAATACTTGTCACTCCTTGTAGGGGAGTTAAAAGGCATTACCTAAGAATTTGCAGGAATTGTAGAAATCTGAATGCGTTGTAAGAGCTACCTATTAAAACTAAAATAAAATAATATGGAAAACGTGTAGATTTCCAGATAACTTAAAGAAATTTCAGTGATGATCAATTCCTTATGAATTGAAAGGAATCTGGAAAAATTTGTTAGGAAATTTATATGAAAAGAATTTCAACATGTTCTATTAATAGGCTAATAAAAGGCCAATGTGGCCGGTTTCACAAAGCTTAATTAAGTTCTAATTAAATTAATCATGACTAAATTTGAAATCCAGAAATATAATTGGATCAAATTTCAGGTCTCTTAAATCTCAGCCAATGAGATTTCTGCATTTCAAATTTAATCACGATTAAGTTAATCAGAACTTAATCAAGTTTTGTGAAATCGGCCACAAGACTTTCAACCACTTCATTCTCATTTTAAATTTATTGGACATGCATTATCATTCAGATGCTGTTGCACTGTCCTACAGTTTAAGATTTGTTAAGCAGTTCCAGTTGTTCAGTTCAGCGCCTTATTGTTATGTCAACACAAGAAGTTTTTAGAAAGGTGTCCTATAAATTGTATCTGCCAGAAATCATCTTACTATTTAATCTATTCAAAGTGTGATATTGATACCAATTTACCTAATTTTAAAATACTGATGTTTCTATTACGTAAAAAGTTAGAAATATAAATTTATTATCAGATATAGGTTAGGTTTATAATGTCAACTCGCACCTTTCCATTTAAAAAATAATATTGTACTAATTGTTCCTTATATTTTACAAAATAAGCATAATTTCTTGCTTGATCTCTAACTTGTAACTTATTTTTAAAGAAAAGAAGTTAAATAAATGGTAAAAAGAATATCTTGATTATTTTTATCAACGCACTTTACATCACTTTAGAAATATTTAATTTTTATTAATGTTACACCGCCAATGTTGTCAAATTGCGATATGCTAAAAAAATATAAATTATTAGTCAGAATAATCTCTAAAACCTTTAAACATAAATTTTTAGCTATTTCTTTGCAAAGTAGTACCTATAATAAGAAAAACATAGATAACACTAAAAAAAGAAGGATTAACAATCCTTCCTAGAAATTTCTCTACAGGCGCCTACCATTACAAGATACTTTTAAAAAGGATGTGCCACCTTCATTCTCACTGAAAAGCATGAATCACGCTAAAGTTATTTATTTACCTGGTTTATCAGCTGGATGCACCGACAGGTAAAGGCCTTTATTTGAATTAGGGAATGCAACCCACGTGGACAGACAACTTGTTAAATTTAATTCTAACCAACCCGAAAAACCTGCTGTCGTGTTTATCGCTGCTATGTATTCCAGCTCGCGTTCTCTGAAACCAAATTGACGCATTCTCAGTTCCGTAAATTTAACTATTTATAGGTACTACAAAATTATTTAATTACCCATTTTCGGAACGGATTAATTGATATGCAGCAACCGTATATTTCGCATCTGGGTTTGCGTTCGAGTAATTGGAATTTTGGAAAATTCTCAATTCTGCACCGAAAATCTCGTTTTCTACAGGTACTTCTGAAACATTGAACCATAGTCTTTTGCCCCTTTCATGCCTCACAGCACTTACATGATGATCTAAAATTTGCTTTATATTAAAAATAAACCCTACTTTAAGTTAAACAAACAGCGTACTTATGCTTTCAAAAGTCATAATAACATCGCTTTCATCGATTGCATTTTGCTCTTCTCCGCTAATATAAGAATCCGTACTTCTTTCAGCTCTTGGATGATCGTCGTCGGTATCCTTTTCTAAAAGTTTTTTATAAATATCCATTAGAAACCTGGGGGCCGATTTTCTTAGAGGCGCATTTGCGCCGCGTCTAGGTCGATTCGGTAAACCGAGCAAATTTAAAATTTCCAATTCCATTTCGTGTTTCTCCTGTTTTGTCATTATCCTTTCTATCATGGTTTGATCTAATCCATTATCAACATATAGTCCTGCTGGTGGATGTGCACAATAAACGCAAACAACGAAAACCGATAGAAAACAAGACACTAATAACGATGCACTTTTCATTTTGTACTTTAAGATTCTGTTTTTAGACTGTTTTATTTAAATAAAGAGTTAATTACATTTAATTCGTATAATTATAATCACTTAACGCCTACGCTTTAAAACATAACAGACACCACAGGAATAACAACACATTTATATAAGTATGTTTGAAAGTGTAGGAAACGAGCACTGCACACTGTACTTGAGTGAGCGAGGACGGGTTTTGGCGCCTCAAGCGACCAATGAAAATAAGGCCCTTGATTCTTTTTAGTAGATGGAAATCAATTTTGATTTCGTTGAGTAAAAGATCTTGGTAAGTTATCTAAACTTTTCATCTAGAAAATACTCAACAGCGACGCCTGTTATATAGGCAACCAAAAATACAAACAGTATTGATTTTCTGCAAGATAAATGTCCCTTCAATGTATTTAAATATTTCCTGACTAGTATCTAAAAAACATGATAAGGTTTTTTATTATTATTATTATGGTATTAGTATTAGATGATTTGACTTTGAGATAATGCATTTAATGAAGACTACCTCTACATACGTCAGTTGTTTAGATATTTAGGTATAGTTGAAAACTGCTTACATTTACAAAAAAATATGCAGAGGGCAGCATGGTTATTTCTCGCTATTAATGTAAATTCCGTCGTAGTATATAAGGTGAACGATCGGTTTGTGTTGTTATCGCTTCTCGGCCTATGGCTAAGATCAAAGTGTAGTATCTGTTCTTATCAGCTTAATATCTGATACGACCCGCATGCGGGTCCAGTATATTAAACTGATTTTTGGAAATTGACGGAGGTTAGGGGCTTGCTCCACCTCTGTCGCGGGTTGGCCTGGTATTGCAGTACCACCAGGAACGGCCCACATAATAAAAACAAACATAAATTTTATAAATTTAATCGTAACCATTAGGTGCTTAGGTTTTGTATATAGAAGTGCCAAACAATTTTTAAAATTCAGTCAAATATGTCTAGATCTGTTTTACTTACATAGTTTATTATTTTATCAACGTCACCATATTTATGGTTCTACGAATCTTTTGGTTTCGGATCGCAGGACAAGATTAATTTTAATTTATGTCACATTATTCTCCGAGTATGTATCCATATTAAACTTCATTTAACGTATACGTTATAGCATAACAGCACGTTATAACGGCAAAGCTGTTATATTTATAGTACGTATCCTTCGGAAGCTGTTATTAGTTTTAAAGAGAACAACAGTCAATCAAGATAGAAAATAAATCGTTCTCAATAAATGTTTTCTTAAATAACGTTCACGAAGTACTTATGTTATTATATACGTCAAAGTTTCTTTACCAAAACACTTTGTTGAATAATTTCAGCAAATATTTGGTTATGTGTAAAACAGCTCTTACACTACTAATAATGGATTGTAAGAAAAGAACTGTGGTTTATCAAAAACTATATTTAACGGTGTTTCCTAACCACATACTTTTAAAGCATTTTGATTCACATGCTTACTGAACAGACAATAATGTGACATAAATTAAAATTAATCTTGTCCTGCGATCCGAAACCAAAAGATTCGTAGAACCATAAATATGGTGACGTTGATAAAATAATAAACTGTGTGGTTTATATGAAAGTAAAACAGATCTAGACAGATTTGACTGAATTTTAAAAATTGTTTGGCACTTATATACAAAACCTAAACACCTAATCGTTACGATTAAATTTATAAAATTTATGTTTGTTTTTATTATGTGGGCCGTTCCTGGTGGTACTGCAATACCAGGCCAACCCGCGACAGAGGTGGAGCAAGCCCCTAACCTCCGTCAATTTCCAAAAATCAGTTTAATATACTGGACCCGCATGCGGGTCGTATCAGATATTAAGCTGATAAGAACAGATACTACACTTTGATCTTAGCCATAGGCCGAGAAGCGATAACAACACAAACCGATCGTTCACCTTATATACTACTACGGAATTTACATTGATAGCGAGAAATGACCATGCTGCCCTCTACTAAAACTATTTATAACATGAATGCTGAGTAAGCTGTTTCTAACAACGGCCACGATACCTAGCGGGGATAATGGGGACGAATGACGGCTCTGCATATACTTCTCAGAAAATCAATAATGATTAGATTTGTTGGTTGCCTAAACGATAGGTGTTCACTAAACACAATCGTTGGGGTTAGTATTTAAAATGTTTATTAACAAACTGAAATCTTCGAGTACTTTTAGTTAATTGTCATGAAGTCTTTACTGCAAGTTAGTTATCCCTTTATCATCTCAGTACTTTGATAAATACATAGGTACCTACATATAATCGTGGTGAATAAAATGACCAACATTTTTTGCTGAAAATATGTTGTTAAAGAGGTAAGTTCTAGAAAAAAAAACATCTTTTAGTAATACCCAGTATTTACTACACAGTTCACAGGAAGGTAATATTTAAGCGCATCAGGAAGAAAAAAGGGGAAGAGCTAAGGTGACCAGACGTCCCGCTTTTTACGGGACAATCTCGCTTTTGCTTCACCTGTCCCGGTACCCACAAAATCAAATGTCCTGCTTTTTATAGATAATCACGATTTTACGAACATCGACAGCAAAACAGCTGCATTACGTTTATTGGTTGAAACAATAAACGTAAATGAGAACTTTTCAATTATATTTAATATTGGTCTCCCACGAAGTTATACTTCTTTTCAAAAACTAGATATCATTATCTTATCTTAATATGACTGTGCCAATTATAAATATCGCGCACTTTATTTGGGTTTAAATCTTGTTGAAATACAAACGCTTATTGACATTAATTACAACACGGCCTGTTAGATTAATATATAGTAGGCTGTGTACAACAATTAACCGTAGCGGCATTTTTATAATGCCAATCACACTTATCATCAAACAAGTAAAATTTGTAAAATATTAACAAAAGATGTTCTTGGCAATAACTAAGACATGAAAAAGATGTATTTTTTACGTATTAATTTTTGAACGGGCCAAAAATATACCGGGAGAAGCCTAATTATTACATACCATTGAGTATCACTTTAGAATATTGCTTGTGGCATGCAAAAATAATTAGAGGCACGTAATTTTTATATAAATTTCTATTCCAGCGCTACTTAGGCACAAACCATCTCGCTACCGAGAAGCATAAAAGATATTTAGATGTTGCTGCATCTTCTTCTAAGTTACAAGGTTTTTTCCGCAAAAGCAATTAGCGTTAGCGAAGAACTGTTTGAATTTCATACTGTTAAACAATCAGAGTTTCCGGTCAATGGATTGCACATCTAAAAATCATTCAAAAATTATTCGAAAAGCTTGCTTAATAAATTATTTATGTGGGGGGGACATCTCTAATGTCCCGTTTTATTGATTTAAAAATCTAGTCACCTTAGGGAAGACCCTATCTTAACCACTGCCTCGAAAAGGATCTGAATCTGAGTTAATCTCGGCTATTCTCTCAGATTTAAGCTGGACAGAATTAGTTTCCTTTATATAGACCCCGATCACAATAAGTAGATATAATTATCGCGGTATAACCGTGTGGAGTTCTGAATAAATAGCAGAATCTATTCTTGTTAGGAACCATCATAGGAACACCATCTCTCCGAGGCGTTGAAAAGATGTGACAATAAAAATGTCCTATATTCCACGGAATTCATTTTGAAGCTGTCAAAGAGTTTCTATGTGGACAACTTTATAACGTTATTGATGACGATAGTTGATGATGAGGGTATTCGCTACAAGTTCGAGATGATTCTGTTGATCCTCCTTCTTACAGTTCTCCCTAGACTTGCTTGGGGACACTGGGCTTCCAAAACTGTTTTACGAAAACCGTTAAGGGTGGCCCCAAAACTATTTTGTCTACAATGAAGAGGAAATTGCAGGCACGTAGCCAGGGGGGAAGCTCGAGGCCTCTCCGAATCATATATGCGACTTCGAATTTTTTCACTTTAACGTTTATTTTATTGTATAAATGAATTTTTTTGTAATAATTATATTTGATTTAATATGTTAGCCCCTCCCGAAAGAAAGTCCTGGCTACGGGCCTGGGAAATTGATAAAGAAAAAGAGACCTTCGACTCTTTAAGCAGCATTTTGTAACAGCTTGTAACTAACATATTCAGCTTCGACATGCAAATATGTTACATGGCCTACATATCTCTACTGAAACCCTTCATTAGCGTCATAGAGGTAGTTTAAGACCTAAAATTGTTGCCAGAGGTCCTAGCTTTAACTGTAGATCACAGTAGAACTTGATTTTTACAGGGAACAAGCCAGCTGATTAGAGACTAATTGGGAACGTGTGTTATTTACTAGTACTATATGTACAACTTGGAGATGATGCGATGGTCTGTGGAGGTATTTCTTTGACCGCTCGCACGAAACTTATAATCATAAATATTGGACATTGAAATATTGTTAACTAAATATTTGTATATACTGTAATTTGCGCTATATATCGGGCAAATGTCGTTAATTCATGGTAATGCCAGATCTCATGCTGCTCGAGTTGTGGGCCGTTATCTAGACGACGTCGAAATTAATACCATGGTGTGACCGTTCTAAGCCCTAGGCTTTAAATCCTGTAGAAACCTTTGGAACATCCTTGGTAGACGATTACAAGACGAACATCACGATTGCTTTTTCTTAGTACATACTAGCGTAAAATAGTGATTCGTAGTACCTAGCAGTAAACGTAGCGTAAACCTAGCAGTTTTTCCCGTAGCTTCGTCGAAGAAATAGTTACAAGCGCAAGTGGTAGAATTCCAAATGCAAAATAAGTTTATCATCGTTGTAAAATAACGGATGGAAATTAAATTGCCTGAAAATTTAATTTCTAAGTGCAATGATTGTGTAAAAGAATTTTAACCATTTTGTATGTATCCGGATCAGAGGACTTATAGTTATTTAATGTCTAATTAATAAAATTTAACAGTTCAGTCCCTTGTAAACTCCACGACTTAATTTACTGCTGAACATAATATTACTACATAAAACTTACGTGTCAGACAATGTGATCTTCAGGATTTTTGTCTATCGTAAATAATGAAAATTTCAAAACATCAGGTTTTTCCTCCATAGGGAAGAGACCATTGACCATTGAGATCGGAGTTTTTTTATTGCAAGTGAAGTGATATTAAGGTTATCAAGGCAGAATTAGTTTATAATAGCAAAAAATCATATGAGGGAGGCAATTGGTGTTCCTAATTTAAATAATTGATACGTATTTACACTATGGAAGATTTAAACTTCGCATTTGATTTTGGCCGAGTCCAAAGATATTAAAATTAGGGGTCCGGGACAAAACGCCGAATGCCCAAAACGCCGACTCGATATTTCGACCATAACACCGACTCCCATTCCGCCGACCATGTCCAAAACGCCGAATGGTGTCTGTGACCAAAACGCCGACTCGTGTCCAAAACGCCGAACGGTGCTAAACGATGGTACATCGCTCGTGAACATGGCGTCGGAGCCGAAGACGAATCTAAATTTATATTTTACCCAAACCGCCGACTGCACATCCGTTCGGTGCTTTGGTCATTCGGAAAAATGTCCACGAACGCATCTATGAGGTATGTCCAAAACGCCGACCGCAAACCGAGTCGGCGTTTTGGACATTTCACAGAATGTCCAAAACGCCGAGCATATAGTATAGTATATATTTTTATGCAATTTTTGTTTTGATTAAACAAATTATTGCATAATTATTTATAATTATGCCTAATTATTGCATGTATTAATCATAATAAAGTTAAGATTGTGGAGTAAATGTGAAAGTCACATTCACACTGTAAAATATCACCAGAAAATACACTAAAAATCTTTTGGCGGTTAATTTTAGCTACCTTGTCATAATCATTGCATTTAGTTATTATAACCATAATAAAATGTTTTATAGTTAAGATTATAATCATTTTAATTGGGATTAGCAGCCAGCTAATTATAAATATCTGAAATGGTATGCCTTATTAGCTGATAATCTGAAAAATTAGGTGCTAACTATATTCTATAAAGAAAACGAGTGTGATTTACAAAAGACTAATATAGAGTGAGTGATATTGCAAACACATGTTCGGACGTTAGAAATTATAAAGTTCATATTGACCTGGCATGGGCATACAGACTAAAAAGATCGGGTTGCCTCTAAAATTTTAAGTTACCACAGCTTGCTTAAAATAATTTACTTTGAATTTTGTTTGAATGACATCTTCACATGAAGCTGAAACGAAACTTATAAAAGAACGAATGGGGGAGAAAAATTTACACAAATTATAAAGCTTAAAGAAATAGTAGCGCAAGTGAAATGTACCTGTTCCTTTAATTTACTTTTAGTAACTAGTTTTGAGCAACAGTACTTGAGTTTTAAGCAATTCCTGTCTTAATTTCGTGCTGTTACCTATTTTATTATTGTATTTGCGTTATAATATTTAATTTTTATACCACGAGATCATTTGAATTTATAATTAAAGTTGGCTGTGATTTTTAAATTAGATTGGCAACACTAACTGTTCACTTCACAGTTTGATTTGAATTGTCAAAGTGACGCTCCAAAATGTTTAATCTAGAACATAAAATTGCATAACCTCTAATTTACACAGCGAGTCAATTGGCAGGATCGCCAAACGTATAAAAAAATTCCCGCCTACTTTAATTTTAAATTTAAATGATCTCACGGTACATTGTTATTAATTCATGATGGAAATGAAAGCGGATTTGAGATTACGTTTTTATGATATTCTTGGGCAAGAACTAAAAAGTATAGTTTGAATCTCACAAGTAAAAAAGTACCATTATTAAGTATTTACAATACAACTAAACGATAAAACAGACTATTCTGTAGAATTTTCAAAAATCGAAATGAAGGCTCATAGTGAGAACTGGGAAGTAAAATCAGTTAGGCAACTCAAATTAAGCCAAATCAATTAGAGAATTGGAAGTATTTACATTACAACAAAACATTCAAACGTACTGTACACCGATACACGAGACACTACACAGAGTTGGCTGTGATGAGATGAATGATTGAGATCTTGTTCATCTAATTTTTACTTTCAGATTCACTATCAAAGAATTCTTTTACTTCTTGGCTCTAAGTATTTTTTGGGTTGTTGGCAGCTTTTCTGAAGTTCTAGTTTTCTTTAAAACCTGTTTGTTTCTTTCTTCTCGTATTTTTTCTTCTTCAGGACTGCCAGTGGCTATCATGCTCCTACCAAATCTTCTCTCTCACAAAAACAGGTTTTACGTTGCTTCCAGGATACTAATGCATGAAATACTTCGGCACTATAATACAATAATTGAATCGGCCATTAGAAGAACTGGCCATTTCTGGCGAATGGTTTCTTCGCGTTCTTTTAGGTTGCTAATGTGCATCTGTTCAGCAGATAAAAGACCCATTATTTCGTGTGACGTTACAAGAATAGCTTTTTTTCATTTGACCTTAATACTTTTTTGATCTCTTGTAAATTCCGCTTTTGGGCCCTTCTTCTATAGACCAATTCAATTTGTTTTATACATAGCAGCACATCCTGAAAACCAAAGAGGGGTCTAAGGTAAGTTATGATCAAACAGTCTCTCCTACTTATTCCCAGCGTCGCATCTCAGGAAATGGTCCAGCGATATCTATAGCTATTTTTTCTAGACGGCTACACATATTGTGCTGCCTCATACTGCTCATCGTTTCCCCCAAGGATCCATTACCAGTGACACACAGTTCGCATTTACTGCACCACTCTTTGACGTCTTCTTTATAATTGATCCAAAAAAGCGTTCCGTAATCTTCTCAATGGTTTTTTCGCACGTGTCCTCCCGAGGCTATCACGGATATGTAGTACTGTTGACACTCGGCTTCTTGGAACTATGAACTAAAGTAAAACGGTAGAGTCATCGTCACTCTCAAACACTCGTTTCGGGAGGATGTTTTCCATCTCCAAGGACTTTCACTGGGCCCAATATGGCTTCCGTTCGTACAAGTATTTGTAAAAGTGTTCAACGAACTTCACCAGCTAAGAAGTCTTGCCTGGTCACACAATATTCATTTCGGCTTTCGATAAGACCTTGCTAAAGTAGCTTATGATCTTTTCTTGCCCATCGTATTACGACAGTACAGCCCCAAGGGCCAGATTACTGGCGCCTGTGTCGAGTATGAACTTTCCCTTAATTTTGTCCATATCAGTAATAACCTTATCGGCTGCAGCTCGCCTTGCTAAAGGTAGACGGGTTGCTGTCGGACTGGCCTGAAGTTCCCATAGTCGATTTTGTGTCGCACCACATCGGTTCGTCTTTCTGAATCTCGTCAAGGGCAAAGATGTCTGGGTTACGGTGAGTCGAATCCTGCACCTCTTTCAATTTCTTCTCATTAAGGTCTTCACACAAACTATAGTAAACCATGCCAATGATTTTCCAGCATGGTTCTTGGACAATGATTTCCGAACATCATCCATACACTCGGATTACTGGTACACACTGCCCCATAAGGATGCTCTTCTTCAATATCACCGGCTCCACATTTACGTTCATGTGGAGCCCCTAACTTGACCAGCGCTTTACAGCTTAGTAGGAAATCAGTGCCAAAATTCGACATGTAAGACTCGATGACACACTTGTTTTGCAAAGTGATTTTATATAAATTTTCCTACTGAATCCGAATTCGGAGAGCTCTCGTCGGTTTGGATGGACCTGACCTTTAAAAAGCGATTTTACTTTTTAATTTGCATCGTCATAACTCCGTCGTGGATACAGCTAGAAAGTTAGTTCTTTTCAAAATACTCTTCCAGAGTTGTACATTGCAACGCACTACTTAAAATTCAGTTTTGTGTGGGACATTTATTTTTTGTATGTGAATTTAGCATCTTTAGTGAATTAATAGTAAATGATAACAGTTAATGTGTTTTGAATTCTTTGTAGGAACCTAAACGATATTTTAAGAAACAGGAAAGAATGTGTGGCAATAAATTGGTCACCCCTTTGATCCTACGTCTTAATAGATTTTGTCACTCCCTCTAACGTAGAGAAAACGCATATTCAAAAGGCCTTAGCGGTATCGAGTTTCACAAGTTTTATTAATATCTTAACCTGACAATATTGTTTCGACACTTTGTGTCATTATAGTTCAAGTCACACCAGTGGCCCCGGCTGATCACTGGGTAGTCTTGGGGTGGTTATTCCCCTCTCGTTTCCTATTTGGCAATCCCGACGAGGGAGTCTCGGGGGAGGCACATACGGTACCGGTGACGGTACCTACGTGTGTATCGGGTCCTTCTAGCATTTGGCTAAAGGGCGCTCGATGCGGCATCTGTTTCAGGTCATCATAATCGTGGTAATGCACTGAAGGTCTCCACTCCCGAAATCCCCTCGTAAATAATGCTAATTTCCATGTAAAGGGTAAGCGACTAATGTGCTGTAATTATTTTTTCATGTGTGCCTTAGTCCGACCCTGTGGTATTTTACGTTTTAGTCTCAACACGCCATGCATATGAATTGTTGCTACTGAAACGTATTCGATCGTTCCCAGCTACTCAAGAGTAACAGGAATTGCTTAAAACTCTAAGGACTACATTTATAAATAATTCCAATCTTTTAGCCGATTCTTTAAATGTCATGTAGATACTAAAATTAATGTTTATTTGCACCAATGAACATAAATACCCTTTTAAACAGTGAGAGGGAATCAGGTACCTACTAACAAATGGGTGTAAAGAATTTGTACTGCTAAACCAAAAACAATGTTTTCGGATTAATACTTCTTGTGATTTTAACAATTCTTATAATATAATTAAAAATGTGTACGTTAAATAGTTATTGTACTTGCACAAACAAAATTGTAGCTTATATTATGTTTCTAAGGTTTTCTTCAATGATAGTCATTTGTTATAAAATGCGAAATGACTTCTCTTAATAGTCAAGTATGACCGTCATGATGAAAGTAAATTAAAGGAACAGGTACATTTCACTTGCGCTACTATTTCTTTAAGCTTTATAATTTGTGTAAATTCTTCTCCCCCATTCGTTCTTTTATAAGTTTCGTTTCAGCTTCATGTGAAGATGTCATTCAAACAAAATTCAAAGTAAATTATTTTAAGCAAGCTGTGGTAACTTAAAATTTTAGAGGCAACCCGATCTTTTTAGTGTATATGCCCATGCCAGGTCAATATGAACTTTATAATTTCTAACGTCCGAACATGCGTTTGCAATATCACTCACTCTATATTAGTCTTTTGTAAATCACACTCGTTTTCTTTATAGAATATAGTTAGCACCTAATTTTTCAGATTATCAGCTAATAAGGCATACCATTTCAGATATTTATAATTAGCTGGCTGCTAATCCCAATTAAAATGATTATAATCTTAACTATAAAACATTTTATTATGGTTATAATAACTAAATGCAATGATTATGACAAGGTAGCTAAAATTAACCGCCAAAAGATTTTTAGTGTATTTTCTGGTGATATTTTACAGTGTGAATGTGACTTTCACATTTACTCCACAATCTTAACTTTATTATGATTAATACATGCAATAATTAGGCATAATTATAAATAATTATGCAATAATTTGTTTAATCAAAACAAAAATTGCATAAAAATATATACTATACGCCGACTCGGTTTGCGGTCGGCGTTTTGGACATACCTCATAGGTGCGTTCGTGGACATTTTTCCGAATGACCAAAGCACCGAACGGATGTGCAGTGGGCTGTTTGGGTAAAATATAAATTTAGATTCGTCTTCGTCTCCGACGCCATGTTCACGAGCGATGTACCATCGTTTAGCACCGTTCGGCGTTTTGGACACGAGTCGGCGTTTTGGTCACAGACACCATTCGGCGTTTTGGACATGGACGGCGGAATGGGAGTCGGCGTTTTGGTCGAAATATCGAGTCGGCGTTTGGGCAGTCCCCAAAATTAGTCTAAGAAATACAAACAAGGTTCGCATCTTGATTACTTCTACCAGTACTTATTTCAAGTTTTTCTTCAACACTGGGAGAAAGTCTGATAAACGTAGCTGTATTTTCTATTAACAAACTAAAAATTAATTGTTGCACTTGCATCCAGTAAAAGAATCAAATATTCACGTTCAATTATTTATCATGGGAATAATACTCTAAATAGCTTGCATATACAGATATAATACAGGAATGTATATCAAACGTCCTACTTATTAAATCTTCTGCTTTCTGTATTGCTACCCATTTCTGTAACGAATACCTCTCTCTGTCTTTCAACCTTCGCTTGTTCTTTTTTTTAATTAGAATATTTTGTTTAGGTGTAAGGTGATTGCAAAAGATTAATTCTGGAGTAAGTCTTATCGGGGTTTACCTAATTATCGCATTTATAAATAAATATACTCGATATTAGACTAGAGTAAAAATTGCATTCTGAACGAAAACAATTAAATGTTGAAGGATTAGAAAATATGTTTTTTAATTATGTGGGCCGTTCCTGGTGGTACTGCAATACCAGGCCAACCCGCGACAGAGGTGGAGCAAGCCCCTAACCTTCGTCAATTTCCAAAAATCAGTTTAATATACTGGACCCGCATGCGGGTCGTATCAGATATTAAGCTGATAAGAACAGATACTACACTTTGATCTTAGCCATAGGCCGAGAAGCGATAACAACACAAACCGATCGTTCACCTTATATACTACGACGGAATTTACATTAATAGCGAGAAATGACCATGCTGCTCTCTATTGCGTGTTTCTGTAAAAACCAAAGCTGAACAAGCAGCTTTCATTGTTAACAGCACCTAGCGGCAATGACAAAAACATAGAGGAAACCCAAAAAGTCAATATTGCTTTGATTTGGTAGTTGCCTGAACTACAGGCGCTCATTAAAAAGAAATTTAGAATTAGGAATTATTAAATTCTAGGATTTTAGCTTTTGATTTAGAGACCACTATATAATCGTTCTCTAATAAGTATGCATGCCATAAGTATAATCACATTCTTAAATCCAAGTTTTTGATTCATTTATTACATGTATAAGTGTAGAAGTCTGAATAACTCAAAATCTTTAAGATGATTGCTCTATATGCTTCACAGTATGTACATGTATCTATAAGTATTAAATATCTCCAAGAATCTAGATCTAAAGCTACATAAGTCTCAATATTTAAAAGGGTACTACTGTCAACATACTAAATTGTCTTAATTTATAAGACATGAGTTTCATAGTTGTGCAGAAAGGTCCGTTGATTGTTTAGATGGTTTTGAAAGATCGGTCATCTCATACATTCCTGATATGGGTTAGGGACCAAAAAGATTATCACATGATGCTGTGGGAATTGCAAATTATTTGTAACCTTTAATCAGATCGAAAATTATGAGAATCTAAGATATTTTCTAAGTATGAATTACCTATGTAAACATCTACTTAATACCGAAAGAAATGTATTGTATTATGTAGATAATTAGTTAGTTTTCAGAAGAATGACTAAAATAAAGTTGTAAAGAAGGAAATTAAAAGTTTCGTTTTTGAATTAGAAAATATATACCTACAATCAAAAATAATTATAAATGTTGAAAACAAATCGTTACCTTTAATAGTCATTAAAAATGGTTTTATTAAAATTAAAAATCAATCTAGTATATTTTTTTTAACAATTTATTGCCAGCTCAGTACAGAATACTATTCATGACAGGGATATCAGTAACTCTCTTTTAAGTATTCTAAAAATGCCTACTAAGTCAAGAACTATATTAGCTTTTAATTCTCTTTTGCCATCTTCTCGATGGTTTTCTTTAACCTTTTTGTTCAATTTCAATTTCAATAATGCTTACTGTTAATGATAAGAGTTATAATTTAGTTATTTAAATTATCTAATTTACCTTGCAGAGTCTGGAAGTTTCATTTGACAAACATCCTTTTCTGCCGCAAAATTTTATCTAAATATTGCAATTTGTTTGATTCGGGAGGGAAACCAAACATACATGCTTTGCAGTCCTTGACTGCAAACCATATTAACCATATTTAATATTTAAACCAAATTTAAAAAAATCATAATGTTTTTAATTTGACGTCTTAACTTTGATAACTATTGATGTTTGTAGAGTTTCTGAAAGCAAACTTCAAATGTTATTTTATTCTATTTTAACCACGACCTTCTAGATTTCGCGAGACGAAGGAGACTTCGTCTCGATTTTAGCTAACACAGTTTTTATGTCCGAACTCTAGTCATTTGGAGCCAAAATAGTTTGTGTTGATATTACGTCTATCTTTCAAAGTTATCTAATTCATCAACGGACCTTGTTAAACAGTCAATACATCTGCTATTTTATAATCCTTGTACTAGTTTGATTTTAAATTTTAAATACTATAATAATATAATGTACAATATTATTAATAAATATTTCAAGTGACATCCAAGTGTTAATCATTATATTACAGGCACAGTACACAGTCGAAGATTATACATCATGCAAATATAGAAAATTACTTTTAATTATTCTTTTGCTGTCTTAATTATGCACCAGATACTATCATTCCTACTGACAGATGAGCATCTTATTTCAGTGACCTTATAAGGATAATGTACTATTTGACAAAGTGGACTAATTAGGCACATGAGGTGACTATTTAGGCCAATCTAATATAATATGTCTATTGGGGAAAACAATCAAACAAAGAAGGTGCTGCAAGTTGCATAAGAGATTATCTTTTTATCATAGCAAGCACCCAGCAATATATGTTCACAATAGTGATGGTCTTCCATAGTAAGTACAAGTTTTAAATTTGTCAAATAATCACCAGCCACTGTATCCATACATTTCCAGTAGCAACCGGTGCAATCACCAAAAAGAGAGTGTTAAAAAAATTATTTAGTTTTATTTACATTATCACCCTCGTTGCAGGAGTATAAAAAAAACGATCTTATTTTTGTGCAGCTACTTTGAGATTCTTAAAAATTAGCCTGAATAGGTTCCGTTCAAAATTACTGAGGTCTTGATAAAGGGCCCTGCAGAATCCTTATGGAAAGTTTCTTTCACCAGATTGCTCTGAAACTTTGCTGATAGTTTTCGATGTGTAGATCAAAAGTGTCACTAGGCACAAACTTGAAAAAATTATATCTTTCAATTTACAGTCGTTTGAAGATGACAATTTTTGTACTGTAGAATCTATATATAGGAAATAGTCTTCGGCTAACATTCTTGAAACTTTGGTAAATGGTAGTTCCTAATCTGTAGATCAAATGTGTCACTAGGCAAGAAGCCCGAAAAATTATAGTTTTCGAATTACAGCAGTTAGAAGTTGACAATTTTTAAATTGCACACCGCAGAATCTTTATGGGAAATGGCTCTCGGTCAGAATTTTTGAAACACAAATCTAAAGTTAAACCTAACTTAAACCGTTGGGTTAGTGTTTTAAGTTTTAAGATAGGTTATGTTAGAATAGGTTAGGTTGTAGGTAAGGTTATAGGTTAAGTTTCAGGTTAGATTATAGGTAAGGTTCGGACAGATTAGATTAGGTTAGGTTAGGTCGCATGTGCATCAAAACATGCAGTTTCAGGTAGGGTAAGGGAATTAACATGTAAGTTTATAGCTTCCTCTCCAAAAGGTAGCTCCATTCAATGGTATATCGCATGTGTGGCTGCGGGCTAATCTAAAGTTTGGCTTTAGTATGGTAATTAAACATGTTAATTTAATTGTATGATGTAAATGCCCCTTAATTTACCTAACTGATTTAACAGACTTAACAGACAACTGACTTAGCCGAGTTAGTTGACTTACTAACTTTACTCAAAAGTTAACTGAATTATGTGACTTGAGTGACTCAAAACGCATACTAAATATAAATGCATTAAAATGTAAGTTGTTGTGCCTAGGGCCTCCATAAGTGTAAATACGGCCGTGCTAACAAGAAAGTTTCATTTCATAATTTTCAATGATGTTTAATTTAAACGACAAATACAGTGGGGAAGATGCATGTATTTTTTTAAATTTTTGAATACGATTGTTTTGGTTAGAAAAATATTTGCGGATAAGCGGAATTTGTAAAAAGGCTTATAAAATTTACTAGAAAAAATAAATTTAAAAATTCTTCTAAATTTAAACTGAATTTGACCTTTACTTGAGCAACTTTCCTCAAAGCTATGATATAAAAAAGTAGGTACTGTCAAAAATGGGAGAAAAGGCAACATTTACGATCTAATCACTGTTAGATGACACTGATGAAAGTCAATATGTTAAATTTTGAATTTACAGTAACAGAAAGATTCTACGCTTATTAGAATATAAAACTGTAGGAAGGAACATAATCATCTACCACATATACGACCAGGATGGGGTCTCAAAATGACGGAATAGGTGTTTCCGGTTTTGTAATGAGATATTTCCATTGGCGGTTGTCACTGTCTCGAAATGCGCACATAAACTATATAACCTCAATTTTAAAACATAGTATTTTGAAATTAATCTTAGAATATACATTATAGTTAATATTTTAAACAAACGAATACTTATGAAATGTAATTCCCTTCTTCGTATTTGTCGGAGTTTGAGAAAAAAGTAGATTTAGATGGTGTCTAATGGCGGCCAGTGTGACGTCATATCCGTCGCTTTTAAAGCTCATTGCGCCGGGTAGTTACGCTCTTTCTTACAGTTTTATATTCTAAAATTCTACGTCACTTTTATTATGGCAGTTAATTGCACAACAGTATAACGTACATTATTATTTTAACTACTCGTTAATAGATAGACGAAATTTGAAACAAATCATCTTTCAAACTGACGGCCGCAGCAGCGTGCCGTTCATACGAGACAGTGGAAGCAGTCCCGATATGACGTATGCGCTATCACGCTCGTACACATTGCGTATGAGCGTAATAGCGCATACGTCGTATCGGGACTGCTTCCACTGTTTCGTATGCACTGCACGCTGCTTCTGACGGGTAATATAGGACTCTAACATGGTGGTACATTAGCACTTACAGCGGGTCATCTTTAGAACTGTGTGTTTGTGTGTGATGTAAGGAAGTATCGTATCTTCCATTAGAGGACTCTAGTATTGCATTTTAAATTTATTTAAATTTCCAAGGTTTTCGAAAATTAATTACTTCAAATTGGTAATAGCTTAATGCATTTCTAACTAATTTAGTAATAAAGCTTATGAAACTGCAGCAATTTCCTCAATCGTTGACATATGCGTCTTCCCCATTTCGTAAAATTTTATACAAAATCATGGGATCTTATGGTTTACCACGAGTTCTGGAAATACTGGCTATTTGTAAATTTAAATGCTTTAAATTTAAATATTTGTTTAAACACTATGTCAAACTGTTTCTTATTTATCATTTATTATTTTTTTTCAAGTAATGTATACAATAAAAAATATTTGCTTAACTTTAAATACTTTAAAAATAAAATTATAAAAAAATTATTTGCCGTAGTTGTACATAAAACATGCTGTCATTGATTTTAAGCAGAATGCATATGACCTTATCATCTTTATTATTAGCTTGATATTTTATAGCCTTTTATTGATGCCTAACAAATCAATAATCAAAGAACCTGCCTTATAATATTTGTTTACGTCAGAAAGTGTATTGCACTACGCCACTGAAATAAATATTGAAGCTATTCGTGACTTTCATATTTTTTATGTTGGTAGGCATGTAAAATTTATGTGTGTAGCAAAGATATGTCAGCTGTCTATTCTATTCCCTTACAACTTTCATAAAACAATTCGACTGAACGCACAACATGATTCAAATATGTTGTGTTACCCTTCAAACGTGTTTAAATAAATAAAAAATAATTTAAAGGTAGTGAAAAGCTCTTTTGGTTATATTTAAGTAAAAGAATGGGACTATTTGGTTCAGCTTCACCATTTGACAGTGACGTTGGTGAGTCATTATAATATTCGTTCGTCGCCTTCCATGTATTTGTCGCAAAATACATTCCATCATAATAATTTAATTATTATATTTCGATTTTTCATAACATTCATGTGATGCGCGCATTATCAGGAATGAGTCATCATCAAAGTCATTGACTTAATCCTTGACTTTTTTTCCCCTAGAGAAAGCTACTAGTGAAAAGAACACTTCTGAACAATGGGGACTTATTTTGGACGTTTGTGATAAGGCATCGAAAACATCAGAAGACGCCAAAAATTATTTACGGTCTATATTTAGGAGATTGAACAATCCAGATCCTCATATTGCCATACAAGCAGCAACGGTAATTGCCCAACTTTCACAAATTTTTATAAACAAACTATTGTGTAGAATATTTTTAGTTATTAGATGCGTGTGTGAGCAATTGCGGAAAAACATTTCACATAGAAATAGCTTCAAGAGAATTTGAAAATGAATACTGTAAATTAATTAAGAAGTGCCATCCGAAAGTAGCACAAAAACTAAAGGAATCCTTAAAAAAGTGGGCTGAGGGTGAATTTAAAACAGATCAACAATTAAATCTGATACCATCTTTGTATGTTAAGTTGAAGAATTCGGGTATCGATTTCTCAATGGAAATGGTTAGTTAGTCGATGATTATTATTGTATCTTTTTGTAATTGAACATAAAATTTGTAGCCTGCTAAAAAGACGGTAACCCTTAGTAAAGATCCTAACGTTGTGCAATCACAAGAAGAGGAAGATCAGATAGCCAAAGCCATAGAATTATCTTTAAAAGAAACGTCAGGATCGCCTAGGAGTTCAAGCGCCACAGCCCCAGCAAACTCTTTATATCCGACTAATTTAGGCTCCACTGGGTTAGTTGGAATGGCTAGTTCAGGTGGTGCTAATGCTGCTGCGGCTGCTGCTGCTTCAGCGACACAACCAGCCAAAGAATCGCGAAAAGTGAGAGCCTTGTATGATTTTGAGGCAGCTGAAGATAATGAATTAACATTTAGTGCTGGCGAAATAAGTGAGTATTAGTATAATTTTTTTGCTTCATATAAGGAAAACAGTTTTTGTGACCTTGATTAAAAAAAAGAAGTCTCATATTTTTTTTATCAGTCATTATGTGTAAAGTTCATACACCATATAATTAATATGAATAGTACATGAGTACTAGTTAAGATGACCTCAATATTCATGTTGATATAAATGTAAATTGTTTGTAAAGTCTGGTAATGCGAGTTATGAATTTTAATAGCTTTTGAATTTTTGTTTTAATTTTTCTTATTGTACTGTATTATTTTTGTTTGTCATTCTTTTGAACATGTATGATTTGATAAAAATGATTCAGACGAAGCTTAATAATGTATTTATTGGGACAAACAAAATTATTATTGTTGTCTTAAAGAGAACATTCTCCTTTTTATCTAATGATAATAAATCAACGCACTTTGATATTTTTAAACATCATTTATTGAATTCTTGGCTATGAATTACTATTAAACCACTTAACAAACATTGACAATTTGTGTAATTAATAATAATGATGTAAATAAACCATGCGGAAACCTACAGACTTAATTGTTAGAATTTATTATAGAAGAATATGTAAGGAATTGGCTCGATACATTTTATCAATTCTGTTACTTCTATATGCAGGTAAGTAGAAACACAAGCAAAAATCATGTGTTTTATCAGTTGTATAATTGTGAAACTTCCAGAAGTACATAACTTCAATGCTAGAGTCTTACAATGTCAATTTTATATTTTATAGTGTTTTCAATTGATGCTCTGAGACAAGATTCTGTATTTTATTGGTTCACCTAGCATTCTGGTGATCGTGATTTGCGTGTCCAATTACGTCAAGTGGTCTGTGTAAAAACACACGGAGTGCTCATTGTTGATCTGCCTTGTGAGACAGATCAAATCAACAAACCTAACTTCTAATTCATTCGTATCTGCTGTACTTCAATAGGAAAAATGCATTCATAAAGTATTATTATGGATGATGAAAGGTATTGTTTGAATTTGCTTTGAAGCTCGTTCAAACCATGTATACAAGCAGACGTATAAAATTTCTCATTTACTTTTAGCCCCCCTCTACGTGCATTCCAAATGTTTGAATTACAAATTGCAGTTTACAAAGCCTTCCAGAACTAAGCCTGCATGTACAAATTGCAGAGGAGAATATCTTGCAAATTATAGAGCTTGTCCTCATTTCATTAATTTAAATATCAATCTTCAACAACAGAAATCACAACATAATTCACATGTATTTCATACTAGCCAGCAGCATTTGCTGCTCCATTGAATGATAACAGTGATGACAACAATCCAACTTCTACTATAGCACAATATTTATGCCAACATATTAAAGAAAATAATATTCAAAAAAAACAAGATACTGCACATACATGTTCTACAAAGAGAAATGCTCAATCTGAATCGCCATTCTTAGTAATCCTTCAGCTTATCATTGACTTAGCTACCCCTCGTATCAAACAAATAAAATAATTTATTTTAATCCTAATTTCAATGATAATTCAAAATAATGGTTGTTAAACAATAATCTTATTATAACAAATGGAATACTAATGGTCTCCAGATTAAAAGGACTATGGAAATTGCTTATATTGCAAGATATAATGTAAGATATTCTCTACATCTCAGAAACTTACCTAATTGAGGGCCAAAATTTTAATTACAATACTATTGAGTCTTCAGATACGATTGTCCCATTGAAATAGCATCCGGAAGAGTAGCTGTTAGGTATGTTTGGTATTTATGTATGTACACCCTGTATATAACTGATGTATGTGGAATTGTATTTTATTTTAAATAAACAGTTGCTATCTAGACGTACACCTGTGAGGTTGTTATTGTCGTATCCTCCATCCCTAACATGGCGCTGCCGGAAAAACAAAATATAATAAATCAAACTTTAAATGCAGCAATTCCTCCAAAAGAAATTGACTTCAGGGGTGATGTTGCTGAAAATTATAATTTTTTCAAACAAAAGTTTGAGATTTATTTAAAAGCATCGAAATTAAAAGATGAAAGTGAAAATTTTAAAACAAATTTACTGCTAAATTGTGCGGGCGATAAAGCGTTAAAAATATATAATAATTTTATCTTTGCGAAACCGGAAAATAAAGAAATTTATTCGGAAGTGATAAAAAAATTTGATGATTATTTTATACCTCAAAAGAATGTGACATATGAACGGCATGTATTCTTTTTGCGTGATAAGAAAGATAATGAATCAATTGACGATTATGTGACCGATTTGCGACAATTAAGTGCAAGTTGTGACTTTGGGTTGTTAACTGATAGTTTAATTAAAGACAGAATCATTCTAGGCATTAAAGACATTAATTTGAAAGATAGATTATTACGAATAAAAGATTTAAATTTAATAAAAACTATTGAAACTTGTCGTGCATCAGAACAAGTAAAAATTCAGTTACAACGAATTTGTGAAAACGAAGTCAAGCAAGAAAAAATTGAAGTCGATGCTATCAAGAATAAAAATTCCAAAAAGTTTCACATGGCCAGGTTTGATAACGCACATTCAAATAGATCTACGTCAAAACTTTCACCTGCGCAGACTCGATCAAGTTCCAAGGAACTGGTTCCGAGTTATTTTTCGCGGGAATTTCAACATCGTTCGAAAGAGGGATTTCAGCGTAACTGCATCAGCTGTGGTTTTCAACATGCGAAATTTAAGTGCCCAGCCAGTGGTAAGAAATGTAAAAAGTGCGGAAAAAATAATCATTTTGCAAAATTTTGTTTTTCTAAAAGCAACCTTTGTGAAGTGAGTGAACAAGAATCTAATAATCGAAATTTGTTTTTAGGTTCGATAGAATATTCTGATTGTTATAATTTAGATACAAATAATGAATGGTTTGAAATATTAAAATTAAATGATAGCTTAGATGTTAAATTTAAATTAGATCCGGGTGCCCAAATAAATATTTTACCTTTAAAAGAATTCAAAAAGTTAGGTATATCGTTGCATAAATTAACAAAATACACTGGGTCAATTAAGACTTATGGAAATGAAACATTGTCATGTATGGGAACTTACAAAATAAAATGTAATAGTCATAAGTTCACCAGAGATGTTAAGTTTCACATAATGGATACAAATAAAGTACCAATCTTGGGTTTAAAGGATACTGAACAATTTCAATTTGTAACGAGAAATGTTAATTTAATAAACACAAATGATAATGTCAATGTTAAAGAAAAAATGTTTAAAAAATATAAAGATGTTTTTATAGGAACTGGTTGTTTACCAGGCGAATATCACATTGAGCTAGATCCCACCCAGAAGCCAGTAGTTCATGCTTCTAGAAAAATTCCGTTTGCTATTCGCGATAATTTAAAGCAAAAATTAGATTCATTAGAGACCGAAAATATTATTCAAAAAGTCACTGAACCTACTGAGTGGGTGAACTCAATGGTGATAGTTCGCAAACCTGACGGATCACTCAGAATTTGCATAGATCCCCAGGATTTAAATAAGGCCATTAAACGTGAGTATTTTCATCTACCTACTATTGACGAAATCATGAGCAAATTAGGTGGTGCTAAGTATTTCAGTACTTTAGATTGTAGCAATGGATTCTGGCAGATAAAATTAGACGAGCATAGTAGTAAGTTGTGTACTTTTAATACTCCATTCGGGAGATATCGTTTTAAAAGATTGCCGTACGGTATAAGTTCGGCTCCGGAAGTTTTTCAGAAAAGAATCGGGCAGTTATTTGATTCAGAAAAAGGTATTGATGTATTTATAGACGATATTTTAATTTGGGGTAGTACTATTGAGGAGCACAATGAACGATTAGAAAATGTATTAAGAATTGCACGAAAAAATAATTTAAGATTTAATCGAAATAAATGTAAAATAGGAGTGGAAGAGATAAAATACTTAGGGCATGTTTTGTCTGTTGGTGGGGTACGTCCTGATGAAAGTAAAATTACTGCAATAGAAAATATGCCGATACCAAAATGTAAAAAGGATATTGAAAGATTTTTAGGGATGGTCACGTATGTAAATAGGTTTATACCAAATATGTCGGTAATCACGAAACCTCTTAGAGATTTACTAAAAAATAGTAATGAATTTCAATGGAATCCTGAGCAAAATAGTGCTTTTATTAAATTAAAGTCAATTTTAGCAAGTAGACCTGTTCTACAATATTATTCTATTACCGAACCAGTTAGAATCTCATGCGATTCTTCAAAAGAAGCTATTGGGGCCGTAATTTTACAAAATAATGGTCCAGTGGCATACGCTTCTTGTGCATTAAGTCAAACTCAGCAAGGTTACGCGCAAATCGAAAAAGAGACGCTCGCGATAGTTTTTGCGTGTGAAAAATTTCACCAGTATATCTGGGGTCGCGAAGTAACAATTGAATCTGACCACAAACCTTTGATATCAATTTTTCAAAAACCATTAAATTTGACACCAACTAGGTTGCAAAGAATGCGCATAAAATTACAACCATATCAATTTAAATTAGTTTATGTTCCTGGAAGGAATTTACATATTGCTGATGCCTTATCTCGAGCATATGAAAACACTGAGATTCAAATTGATGATGAAATTGAATCTCAGATGTGTTTACTTTCTGAAAATTTACCTATGAGTGAAACTAAATTAAATGAGTATAAACAATCAATTTCTCAAAATAAAGACCTGCAATTACTTATTGAAACTATAAAAAATGGCTTTCCAAGAGATAAAAATACTCTAGCAAATTGTTTACACATTTATTGGCCTTACAGGCATGAATTGTATGAATGTAATGGATTAATTTATAAAGAAAGGAAATTATTTGTTCCTAAAGTGCTGAGACAAGATGTGTTAAAGCGGTTACATATGTGTCATTTAGGAAAAGAGAAAACTAAAGGTAGAGCTAGAGATGTTGTATTCTGGCCTGGGATGACGGTAGATATAGATAACATGATAGATGCATGTGATATTTGTGCAGAATACAGAAATAATAATAGTAAAGAACCGCTCAAACCCCATCTTGTGCCAACACGTCCATGGGAAAAAATCGCTACTGATTTATTTGAGTTTAAAAGTAATACTTACCTTATTGTAGTTGACTATTACTCTAAATTTATAGAATTAGCTAGATTACAAAGTACTACTAGCAGTTCTGTGATAAATCATCTAAAACAAATATTTTCAAGACAGGGAATACCTTCAATATTGGTATCAGATAATGGGACGCAATATTATTCGCAAGAATTTAAAGATTTTAGTAATTCATGGGATTTTAAGCATGTGACTTCAAGTCCACATTTCCCACAATCGAATGGCTTCGTAGAGAGAACAATTAGAACAATTAAAAATATTCTTAAAAAAGCTGATAGAGATAATCTTGATCCTTATCTTTGTATGCTCGAGTACAGAAATACTCCTATTGCGAATAAAATTGCAAGTCCAGCGCAACTTTTAAACAGTAGACAATTAAGAAGTATTCTACCTGTTCATAATAAATTATTACAACCATGTGTTATTAATCATGCTGTAGTCCGTAAAAGATTAAAAGAGCGACAATGTGTTGCAAAATATTATTTTGATCGGAGTAGTAAAGCTTTATCTAATTTGAAGAATAATCAAAACATTTATATAAGAGACTATAGAAATAAAATTTGGAAACCGGGTAAAGTTATTAATAAAGTTAACAATCGTTCTTATAATGTTAAATTCAATGATAACGATAAGATTTTGAGAAGAAATAGAAAACACCTTGTCGCATATAAAGTTCCGTTTAAAATAGATCCTTATAATTATTCAAAAATAAATATAAATAATTATGAAGTTTACGGAGGTAATGATAATGTTGTTATTGGAGATAATAAAGAAAATGTAGTAAAGGAAACAATGTCAAGGTTTGGTAGGGTGATAAAACCTCGGAAAGAATTAAATATGGATCCTACCAAACAATCATATTATACATAATCATTTGTTAAGTTAACTGAATTAATGTTATTTATAAGAATTAAATTGTATTTAAAATAAGTTTGAGATTTTGAATTAAGCTTTCATTTGACTATATTATTCAATTAAAAATAACTTTAGTTGTTCACTGATATTTGTGTTTACTTTTCTTTGAAGAAGGAAGATGTTAGGTATGTTTGGTATTTATGTATGTACACCCTGTATATAACTGATGTATGTGGAATTGTATTTTATTTTAAATAAACAGTTGCTATCTAGACGTACACCTGTGAGGTTGTTATTGTCGTATCCTCCATCCCTAACAGTAGCCATTAGATGTAGCTTATTTTGTATCCTATAGATGTAATTACCCCTGAAAATGTAACAACCTCAAAATAGTAGGTATACTTTTTACAAATTAGATAACAACTAGAAAGTCAAAATAGTTTACATTTACAGACAAGCAAATCGCAACACTTCTTTCCAAAAACTACTTAATATATTTTCTGGCAACAAAGTCACATTACAGGCCTATCAACATCAAAACTGCTAGGATGTCATCTTCAATAGATGACTTGAACATCTAAGCACTAATTCAATTCTACTGAATCACCAACTCTCAAGACTATCAGAAAGTATTGAAAACAAACAATACACAGTACATGCTTTTCTCAATGTCACACAGGCATTTGATAAGTTTGGAACGATGGCTTGATATACAAAATATCCATAATTAATACACTAGCATATTTACTATGTATTTTAAGTTTTGTGTTAGAGTTAATGCAGAAGTATCCAATATCAAAGTATAAGAGTTGGTGTCTCTCAAGGTTCCATATTTGGACCCATTCTCTACAACATATACACATACAATATTCTTGAAACATCGCACCTTGTCCACACTTGCTTTATATGGTGATGATATTGTACTTTTGGTTCAAGATACATCTATCGGCACAGCAATCACTCAATTTCAACAGACTCTTACATTCTTCTTTAGTGGTTTTCAAAATGGAACCTGAAGATCAATGCTTGTAAATGCCAAACAAAATCTTTATCCATTCCAAATTTGTGATCCAACGAGATAACATGAAAAAAAACAGTGAATGTTATAGTCAATTTGCCTTATTGTATCTAGTGATAAATAATAGAATCTGTTTTAAAATTCAAATGGTAGTTTATCAGTTCACACTAAGACCAATAACAACATATGGCAGAGCGGTAAAGCTGTGGTCGGTGATTAGCAAAACTCATTTAAACAAAATTCAGAGATTCAGACAAGCCTCGGTAGTGTAGTGTCTAGCATGCTAGACTCACCTGAGCGACCCGGATCCGGCAAATTCGATTAAGGTTTTTCTGTAGTTTTTCCTTATTTGTAACACAAATGTGGGATATTTGGGCTATACCCTTTGTAGGCTTTAGCCCATGATGGGCCTGCATAATAATGTTAATCGCTCCCTCCCTCCTGTACAAGCTTTAGCTTATGGGACCTGGTTACTGGTTAACCAAGTAATGGGTTGTAGCAATTATTATTATTTCAAAATAAGGTTCTTGGAATTGTAATACATGCATGCTGATTCGTCAGAAATATTCAAATACACTGAGAAACTCTACAAGGAACTCTCGATTTCTACAAGGATGGATTTAAAGTAATCGGAAGATTCTTCGAAAATATAGACTACTGCCCTGGTGCCATATTTTATTCTATAGGTCAGTGATCCATTCATTCGTCGCTGAAACGATAACTTTCTCAAGACATACTGGGATAACCTTTTATATATATATATATATATATTCTTTTTAAGTTTTTAATGTATGTATGTGTTAAGGTCTTGTCATTTAATTGCTATTGAGTTTTAAGTATTAAGTTTTATTTGTTATACTGAGCATGTGTGGTTTATTGATTTATTTAAAAAAAGAATAAGCGTTCTTCTAGAATCTTGACATCATGTGACCACAATTGTTTCAAAAACAAATCATTAATATTATGAAAAGGCAGAAAACAATTTGTTAGTATTGAACAGTTTTTGTTTTAAATAGTTGTGTTCCTTTTAAACTTTTAATGAAAATAGGGATTTGAAATTGTGAAATTACATAAAAGTCAATTACTAACTAAACTAAATGTCATTATACTTTTAGTGGAAAGATTGAAAAGTAGAGTCACGGGTATGTTCATCGGTAGACCAGCCAGGCTGATAATTTACTTTGAGTCTAAAATAATCCTCAAAACATAGACGGTAATTAAAAATTGATGAGTCAAAGTGAAAACCAATCACTAAAGTAAAAATAATGTGTTATTCAAAGGTTTCTAATAATTTTCGGAATTATTATCTGTATGTGCATAAAATGAAATTAGGGTTATTACCACAATATTTACCACATCATTAATTATTATTTCTATTTATTAGTTTTCATAACAGCACTTATATTCCATTCGCTTACGGAAGCAACTTTTAGAGTCTTTTGATTTGTAATTTTTTTAAAATCAGCGTTACCTTGGAGTTGTATGAAACTTTTCCTCTTAGGAATGTCATCTAGGCAAAAAAACAAATATTTAATTATCAAAACTTATTACTTATTTTACACGTATTAGAAATGTTTAGAGATAATCCAAACCGATATCTAAAGGTAAGAACAATGTATTATACAAAGCTTTCCAAATTTTCGGAATTATAATCTTCGCCCTTTTCAGTTGCTTACGCAATATTTCAAAATAAATCACCAATCAAGCATCATAAACGTGCTATTTGTAGATATTCTATCTTCAGCTCTTGACGCTGTGTCGAATATGAATAATTTGAATACATTTCCATAAGTTTTCAATGTGAAGCAAAAGTTTGACACAAACCAACATAACCTAGATATTATTTCTGATAACCTATAATTGTAAAATAGGTGTTGTGCAATTCACACTATAATATTGGGCATGTTATCAGTACTATTACACTAGAAATATCACAAAATTTGGTTACTTTAGTTACTCTTCCCACAATTGAATATATTATAGACATGTTATCATAACAGTTCTGTTATTTTGTTGTTGTTATAACAATAATGATTTGGTAAGTTGAACCTAACCTAAGTGCAAGCACAACACGTTAGTGGAGTGCTTTAAAGGAGGACAAGAGCCTGAAAATTGGAAATGCATGTGTATCTTTTTTGTATTTGTTTACACAAAATTTGTAAAAAGTATTAATTTATTGTAAATTTTGAGATTAACTTTTATAGATGTCAAATTAGGTCATAAAACCTATATATTTAGACCCGGTCTTTCAATAAATTTATCTGGTGAATAATTGTCATGGTTACAATAATTGTATCTATGTCAACTAATTGCCAAATAAAATTATTAGGATGTGAAAACATCGGTTCTATAATACAACTTTGACACATCTAGTATATTGCGCAACTCTCAATATGAAGGTATACACCGTTTAGTCTAAGTTTAGTTCACGTCATAGATATAAAAGTAGTGCCGTAAGAGTACAACCAACTGTGCAAATAATAACTTTCAAAATTGAATTTTATGAAAAAAGATTATTTGCTTTATCGAAAATAATAAAATTTAATTTTCATATATTTAGTAATGCATTTATTTATAGAATAAATACAAATAGGTTTTTAAATCAAAACGTAATTTGTTAATTTAATCAGAAAATACACATTTATTTCAACAGGTTGGTACACACCTGTGTAAGTGACACGCTGTATTGTCAAATTTATTTATTGTGTTTTCTAAGTTCGGTTTACAATAGTTGTACCTTCATAGATGAATAAATCTATTTCTATTTCTATAGTTTGTTACCTATTTTGTATTTACAATTGCATTAACTGAATAGAATTCTAGAGAGTTTCTCAAGCACTGAGAATATATATTAAGACTGTTTCCAACATTTCATCTGTGGCAGAAGTTTCCAGTCCAAAGAGGAAACGAAATCAAAAACAAACTACAGAGGTTGATCCTCTGTATAGATAAATATTAGCAATGCAATTTATGAAATACATACATATATAAGAACAGTAAGTACCTGACGTTATGTGTGTGGCTGTGCTCATCAATTGATAAACCACATTTGGATACAGAATATATTTTGTCAAAAAAATTGAAATCCAAGTTCATGTATGAAGGAAGTAGAAGTTATTTATTTATCCATTGGCTTACGACAAATTGGATTCGTATACTATAAGAATGACCATCCAAGACAAGGAATGATGGGGGGATGGATGGGGATGAACAAAGTCATATTGTTCATAAGAGAATAATTCTTTTAAAAACGTACACTGAAAATATGCAGCAAAGGTGTTGGATCAAACAAGGAATATCCAATTCCATATGGCAACAGTGCATAGTCTTATGCCATAATTTAGTAATGACGTGAACGTAAACTTACACTAAATAACGTATATTATAAGGTCACAAAAATCTGCGTATACAGTAAACCTTCTGTTAAACTTTGTTATTATTTCAACCACTTCATAACTTTTTTCCCTCAGTATTTGTTCTTGATGATTCCGATCCAAATTGGTGGAAAGGCAGCAATCAGCGTGGGGAAGGTTTATTTCCAGCAAACTTTGTATCTGCTGATCTCTCTGTGGAACCTGAAAACTTAAGTAAGTAGCAACATCTTTTATACTTTTTTTTTTCTTTCTTTTTTGTTTCGTTGTTCTAACTTGCTTAATAATACCAGTTTTCGAAAAAGCAAAGAAAATGGTCCAATTTAAAGAGAACGAAATTAAAGAAGATAAGGAACCAGAAGAAGTGGAAATAAACGAGGAGAAGATTGATAGACTAATTCATCTATTACATGAAGCGGATCCGACTAATCCTGAGCACGATAGCGATGAGATGTTAAAATTGGAAAGTAAGAAAGCTTGCATTTCTATTATTTTTTAATTTGAAGTTAAGCACTTGGTTTTTATTCTTTCTAGGAGAAGTAAATAGCATGGGTCCTCTTATCGATGCAGAATTAGAAAGAGTTGATAGAAAGCATGCCCAATTAACACAGCTTAGCTCCGATTTGGTCGAAGCTCTCAGTTTGTATCATACATTAATGAGGGAACCTCAGTTTGCACCTGTTAATAAGATGCCTTATGGTTATCAAAATAATATTCCATCTGCTTCTGTGGTAAAAGAATTATTATTTGTTTTTAAAGAAGGTAGGTGTATATAATCCGGTTTTGATTTCAGATATATAATGGAAATATGCCGCTACCTCCTTATATGGGACCGTATGCTCTTCCTGACAGGCAGTATTTACCACAGCAAATGTCGCAACAAGGACCCCCATCACATATGCAGTTACCACCGCCGGGTTTACCGCCACCTGGACATATGCCACCACCTGGTTCATTACCGCCAAACATGCCACCTGGTTTGCCAGCTGGTCAGACTGTCTTACCACGTGCTAGTTTGCCAAATTTTCCTCAACCAACACAACAAGGGTATGTGGTATAAAAATTTTAACCTCCAGTTAGTTTTTTCTTGATGTTACATTTTTTGCATTTTTTTTGTCTTGAAACAAATTTTTTAGTTTAAATACTAAATTGTTAGTGGTTTTGAACTAATTAATTCAATAAATTAAGAAATTAATCGAGGGGTCAACCACTCCCCAAAAAACGTACAGTGATTTCCAGTTTCTGGGAATACTTTCAAAAAACATCAGGTATTTCCAAGTATTCCCAGGTATTTCCAAGTATTCCCAGGTATTTCCAAGTATTCCCAAATATTTCCAAGTATTCCCAAGTATTCCCAGGTATTTCCAAGTATTCCCAGGTATTACCAAGTATACTCAGGTAATTCCAATTTATCGAAAAATAGAACATAGAAAGTCAGATTATTTTGATATAAACTTAAATGGTTTAAAAGCTCTAAATCATCAGAAAACAGAGCTTTAGTAAAAAACATTTTATCTTTGTGAGATGACTTAAATGTTTACTTAAAGTATGGCAAATGCGGGGACAAGATTGGGACACTAAATAGAGCATGTGTCAAAGTAATGTAATTAAAATAAAATAAATTTAACAAAATATTTTTAATATAAAAAAATTATTCTCTACCAAGTTTAAAGAGATTACAGATTATACCTACGTATCACTCATTCCTTACAATACATTAATTTATATCACAATTTAGTATTTTTACTATTTTTTATTGCATTTTTCTATTTGCATTATAGTTGAACATAAAATAATAGCATAATGTTTAGAATATTTATTCTAGTACACTTAATTTTTCTCATTGAGATATCCATAGAACATATCTTTCACACAATCATTCAACAACCTTTCAAAACCTTGATAGAAGTTTTTTCTTGAATCACTATTTAAACCCTTCTAATACTCCAAACAATTTCTTTCAATCAAACCAGCAAGTTTTAGTTATCGATTTAGACCAGTGTTTGCAAAGTGGGGGGCGCACCCCCTTGTGGGGCGTGAAGTAACGTTAAGGGGGGCATGAAAGCGCACAGAAAAAATCTTATTCCTGGATAAAAAATTCAATTTTTTAACAAAAATGTAGCTACATTATATAAATTTGAAAAAGTTATTCCTTGCTTACAAATAATAGAGCAGCATTCAATATTTGAATTTAGGAATTGGCGCGGTCAGATTGTTTTACCATTTTACCGCATATAATATATAGGCCTCAAAGAACCTGTCTCGCTTCTCCTGTTCGCAGTCCAACACCACCCTTAACATTAATGGTTTTGTATTTTGACTTTTTTGTTAAATAAATAAATAAATGTTATTGCAATATGATTTTTGTCTTAATTATCGTGGGGGGGGTGTAAGGTGTAAGGGTGATACCAAAAAAGAGGTGCCATAGGAAAAAGTTTAGGAACCACTGATCTAGACGAATAGGCATTAGCAAAATCTTTATAACAACTTTCTAGATTTTTATCAATAAGCAGTTTGTTGTTATCGTTTATATTTGATCAGAAAATGCACCCAAAGAACTTTTCCACTAATTTGTCTCGGGGAAAGGGCTTTTCTTCAGCTGAATTTCATCTTTAGCTGAGTGTAAGCCATGTACAACAAATAACAGTAACTTTTATACTAATACTTATAACTTTTAGAGTATTTTGTACTTTTTGAATATTTATAAAATTGTGCCTCTGGATGCAAAAAGGATCACATCCTTTAAAAACACAGGTTTCAGTTTCTAATGGTCATTTTTTCTTAATTATTTTCTTTGACGTAGAGATCTCAAGTTTTTTTGGGTTTTTGATTTATTTTTGAATTTTTTTTGTGCAGCTCTAACTCGTATTACTCTGTCAGCCAATAAATGAGCTTTTTTATTAAAAGAAAACGGCAATGTGTAGTCTTTTTAACCGTCATCGTTTTTATATTTTTCAGTAACACTGCTAAATATGATTTATCATTACATGATTTAATTCCCGTAAAATATTTTAAATTTGTGTCGTAGGAATTTAGAATGGATAACTGTTCATCATTTTTTTTATTTCGTTACTAAATGCAATTAGAGTTATGTTGGATATATATTACCGGTGTTATATGTATATATTAAATCTTCCATCATCATCTTCGAAATTCTCATTCAAGACAGCCGTGGGATTAAGAAGTTCTTGAGATTCGATAACTAAGGGTATTCCTATTTGTTCACACAGTATTTCTGATGGTTCTATTCCAAAAGATTTTGCGGTTTTCTCAGCTTTATTTTTTGCTTGTAACATATAACTCCATATTTTTCCATATCCAGAACTGAAAGATGATTTCTACTTGATCTGATCATCTCATGAATGCTCTAGTGCAGAGCATACTTACTTAATACATGAAATATATTAAAAATGCAGAGTCACTTCTATACATTAACGTAAATATTCTATGACGTCACGAAATATCGTTACTTCCCCTACGTCTTTAACTTTTCTTACATGCGGCTTTTATGATCATAACATTGATAAACGAGTTTGGGTTAAACTAATTTCCCGTAATTGACTTTACTTAATAGATTTTCGTCTAATAACACCGTTAAAACGAAAATAAATTTAATTTCCACCCAAGCATGTATAATATCAAGTATTCCTCAAATATTCCTAGGTATTTCCAGGTACTGCCACGTATTTCCAAAGTATTCCCAGGTATTTCCAAGTATTCCCATGTATTCCCAAGTATTTCCAGGTATTTCCAAAGTATTCCCAGCAAAGTGTACAGTGATTTCCAGTAGTGGTTGACCCCTCGAAATTAATAATATTAACTAATAATAATATAATTTAGGAAATCATAGTGACCCTCTGTCGAATAAAAACTAACCTATAAAATTGTTAAGCCTACTTATTAAAAGATGTACTAAAATTACTTGTTTATTTATGCTCCAAAAACAATACGCGAACCTTTGCGAAGGTGAACAAATGGCTTCGGTGGTGTTCATTTTTACGTATACATTAAGCGAATGAATTAGTTTGCCTCTCTTCCTTTACATTCAACTGCTTTAAATCTTTTTCAACTTCCTTTATCCATCTTGTTCTGGGTCTTCCTCTCTTCCTTGTTCCTCCCATTTGACTTTCCATCACTTTCTTTGGTAGTCGGTCTGTTTCTAGTCGCATCACGTGGCCCATCCATCGTATTCGCTGAGCTTTGACTGTTCCAATTATGTCTTCTTGGCCATATAGTGTCTGCACTTCTATATTAGTTCGCCTGTGCCAAATACCATTTACTTGTTTTCCTCCTAGAATTTTACGCAGTACTTTCCTCTCCCACGCACCTAGGGCCTTCTGCTCTGCCTTTCGTAATGTCCACACTTCACTTGCATAGATTACCACTGGTCTTATGATTGTTCTGTACAACCGAAACTTTAACGATCTCGACACCACTTTACTTTTTAACATCTCACTAAGTGCAAACACACACCTATTTCCTGCCATCATTCTTGCTTTCACTTCTTCGCTTGTCCCTGGTTTCTTTGTAAATATTGTGCCCAGATATGTGAACTTTTCAACCTCCACAATTTTGTATATTTTGTGCTCTTCTGCTTCTATTTCTAATACCCTATTTGGTTTATGCTCCTCTTCGTCCCATATCATATATTTAGTTTTGTTCTGATTTAATTCCAAGCCCATTGCCTTTGCCGCTCTATCTAATCTGACCATTACCTCTTGTAACTCTCTCTTAGTTCTTGTCAACACTACTATGTCATCCGCAAAAGCTAAACATTGATGTTTCTTGTGATAAAGTAAACCTGCTCTGTTTATTTGACTTCCTCTTATCACTTTTTCTAAAGCGATATTAAATAGAATTGCCGATAGTGGGTCTCCTTGTCGTAATCCTTCTTTCACTTCGAATGACCTGGATAGCTGCCCCTCTAATTTAATTCTATTTTCAGTGTGCTTTAGAGTCATCTTTGTTAAATTAATTAACGTTTTAGGAATGTTTAGTTCTTCCATTGCTAAATAAAGTTGTTTTTTACGGATTCTATCATAGGCTTGCTTGAAATCGATGAATGCTATATGTGTTTTCTGTTTGTGCTCGAAACTTTCTGCCTATATTTCTCTTAATATAAATATCTGTTCTATGACCGATCTTCCTCTCCTAAACCCACTTTGATATTCCCTAACAATGCTCTCCATACTATGCACTAGTCTATTTTTTATACAGTTTGCTAAAATCTTATATGCTATATTCAGAAGCGCTATCCTTCTGTAATTGTCACATTCTGTTTTGGGGCCTTTTTTATGAACAGGACAAATAATTGCTTCTGCCCATTCCTGTGGCATTCATTCTTCTTCCCAGATTTGCTTTATTAGTTGGTGCATTTTGTTGCATACCCCTTCACCTCCATACTTAAACATTTCGGCCTTTATTGTATCTTTTCCCGAACTCCTATTATTTTTTAGTTTGCTAATGATTTCAGTTAATTCGCTTAGTTCGGGAGGTTCCTCTGTTTGTTCACGTCTTGTGCTGTCATTAAGTAGTTCAACACTGATTTCTCTCTCTTTATGTGTCATTACCTCTTCTTGATTTAATAAGTCATTAAAATATTCAACCCATCTTTCTAGTTTACCTTCCTGGTTTCCTATTAGAATTCCTTCCTTATTTTTATAGAATAAAGATATCGCCTGCCGACCTTTCCTAATTCTGTTTATACCTAGCCATAAATTTCTGATTTTCTTATTCTGGTAATGCTTTTCTAATTCCTCTATCTTTTTTGTTTTGTGTTTCCTCTTCTTTTCTCTACATATTCTCTTACATTTTCTTCTCTGTTCTCGGTATTTGTTTATATTTTCTGTTGACCCATTGTTTAGCATTTTAAGTCTTACTTTTGTTCTTTCCCTTAGTTCTTTTTCACATTCCTTGTCGAACCATTCCTTCCTTTGCTCTTTAGAATCTTTTTTTATCACCGAACTTGCCTTTGTAATTGCTTGTTTTATTTCTTCCCACATCTGAGTTATATCTTCCTTTTTTTGTACCTGTTCCAGTGATTTCTTTAGCTCATTTTTCCCGTTCATTTTGATCTTGTTATAGCCCTCTAGTTATATGTGAACTTGCTGTATGTATACGCACCTTAATATACACAAGTCGGCGCTGCTACATTGTAACTTAGTTAATTAGTTAGTAAATTATACAACCATAATCCATGCATGAATACATTGTTATAAGTACATAAATAACCGCTGTTAGAGTAAAAGTGAGGTTAACTTTAAAAGTGTGTTAAACATGCGTTGGGTGACTACTAAAACTTAGTTGTCACCTAACGTTTAAAATCGTACTAATGTTACTATGAATCGTGTTTTGCTTAGTAGCATTTTAATCTGTTCTTAAAATGATTTTAATGTCCATTAAAAGACTTATGCATAATGCATACGGAAAATAAATTTTAAAATCAAATTTAATTTTTTGTTTTCTTACAACTTGATATAATGAATATACAGTGAGGATTTTATTTCGCTGAACATCAGCACTATTAACCCTATGTTCAGTTTAAAAAAAAACATGTCAATACATTAAAAGCAATTACGAGTACAATATATCCAAGCAACCTCTAATAAAACAATTGCCATTAATGCCATTAAAAAGTGTCAAACAAATCGCAAACTTGTTGCATACTATCATTATTGCAATTGTACCAGCGTACAATAGCAGTTTTTTCATCTTTTAAATACATGCTGTAAACCCTCGTGTAAACCGCAAGTGCAAAAACTTAAAAAAAAAATCAGTTTTGACACTTTTTAAGGACATTAATGGCAATTGTTTTATCAGAGGTTGCTTGGCTATGTTGTAATTGCTTGTAATGCATTGACATGGTTTTTTAAAAACTGAACATAGGGTTAATACTTATAGTGCTGATGTTCAGCGAAATAAAATCCTCACTGTATACTGGTGCATATTTAAAATTTTCTAAACTAAAAATCGTATGACAGTTATGTTAAAATGCGTGTTTTAGTTAAAAACTTTTGCTAAAGTTTTACAATTGAAGGAAGAATGTAGGTCACCGCGTGATCACAACCTGTGTAAACAGATAAAATAAGATCAGATTGCAAGCAACACTCTTGAATTATTTACTGTTAAAAATGTCGGCAATCTGCTCTGTGATTACGGGTAGGGGCAACAGCTGTTCATTTTTATTATTGATTTTTTACTTCTCGTCTTAATTAATTGAAAAGTGGCGCTACTAACCTACTAACTACTAAACATACTGTTTAATCTTATCAGTGAAATTATCACTTGATCTCTGCGTGGTCTGAGATGCATTTTGCATTTTTGGCCTCGTGATTTCTGTGGCCCAGATTCTTCATTTAATTGTAGAACTTACACTGTTGTGCATTCGATAAAAAAGATCGACAGACAATGATACCAACCGATGGAGATGTAGAAAAATACAATATTAAATTGCACATATTCATGAAATCTAAAACTCATATTCTGAGGTTATGTGTTTATAGCTTTTAAATTGAAAAAGCTTTACTTGACATACTTTGCAGTTTTACAAGGGCTGTAAAAGGTTGACGATTATAAATATAATTTAATTAAATAATAAAAGAAATGCACTTTATGTAATATTCTAATTTATTTTCAGCAGCATACCTCACTATGGTCCACAAAACATTCCACCTGGATATGTGCCAATCTCAGCACATCAAATGACACAGTTGGCAGGCCATCCAAACGGAACTCCCGGCACACAGGGTAGTCAGTTTCCTCCGTCATCCAATACTCATGTCATGTAGTTTCTTCCCTTGTATATTTAATAAAAACCCGGTTTTATCCTGTAACGTAATAAAATATGATCAGAAGCTACTACCGATACATAATTTGTAATAAGCAAAAAATAATTTTAATTTTACATATTTTAAAGCTTTAAATTATTTTTTGACAGAGAAAGAGAGACCTTGACGTGATAATTATTATGTAATTTAAAATAATATACATATATATATATATTCAGGCTGCGATTATTACAAGTTTTCAATTTATTATGTATAAAAATGAGAAATTAGAATAATTATTGTTATTTTTAAAGTAATATACAATTTTTCAGCTGTTATGTAGATATTTTTAACACAATTATACCTTTTTTGTTTGTCTTTTAGTATGTTTCTGCTTTTGTCTATATACTACGCCTAGTTGTTTTATGTAAGTCGTATTTTTGTTGCAGAATCTGGGATATACAAAAAGAAATGTTTATGTAATATAGAATTATTATGAACAAATAATTTTGTCATGTAACAGCTATATTTATAATTAATGATAATCAGGACAAACGCTGTTGAAAGAAGTTGAGAAATTTGATGAATGTAAATAAATGCAAGGTTCCCTCCTGTAACTGGTTCCGGTTTGTATTTTAATATTATATAAAAGTAGCAAAAAAGTGTGCATTATTACACATTATGATTATTATTATTAATTGATGTAAATTTACACTAATAAAGTTCTAATTTTGATTTGGGAGTAGTGTACTTTGTTTAAGAGTATCTAGCTTTCATTAAGAGAAATGATAAAAGGAAGGCACATCAGATCCACCTGCATAAGCGACCGAAATTTTGTTGAAACAAAGTTTTTTCTATAATAAAACCGTAGACTCTACCTCTTTAAAACGACTCATATATAAACGCTACCAAAATCCATCTTCAATAGGTATTTCTTTGTGTATCTATAGGTTTCTTTCTTATATATTGTTACGTTCTTTTTAAAATAATAATCAAAAATGTTGTTTAAAATCATCTATTAATAAAGAAAAGATTATTTACAATGCACTTAATTAAAAACACTATTACTATAAACTATTTAACAAACTACTAAAAATGCTAGGTATTTACAAATTTATTTGAGGACTTATTTATATAAAAACTATTTATATATTAACTAATTATTCAGAGTACATTTCAACACGACGCTTGTTAAACATTAACTGAACTCCTTCTATCCGCGAACTCAATTTATATCTTTCATACATCTAGAATATTCGATGACGTGTTGATGAGTCGTACACGCAGCTGTCGATAAGTAACGTCAATGAGGCGTGTTGATGAGTCATATTTGCACGTGTTGATTGATGAATCATACAGTTGATGACTCATACATCTAGAATGTTTGATGACGTCATATGTGGGTTTACTATTCGTTACACTGCCCCCCTCTTCAAGTCTGTTCTGTCCGAGAACAGGTTTTATTCTCCGGTTTCTGTAGAAAGGGTCGTGACGGTATCGACAGTCTTCACCTCGACTACATGTTCCATTATGGTAGAAATAACAGTCTACATTCTTTGTTGGCCTTGATGCGGGCTGGGGATCGAAGCTACAGACTAAGATCTTCACATCCGTGTCTCTAAAGATAACTTCCAGCAGGTTTCGAACGATTCTCCAATCCAACTGGTCCCGCCACAGCCGAGTTTGGGAACTGCCAATTTGTTAATACCCCTGGTAAGCAACTCAGTCCTCAAATCCCATAATGCCCTCCACAGGTCGACGCAACTCGGTTTCTGGTAGTAAAACTGCTTGGTTACCAAGTAGTAAATGGAGCGGTCATGATCAGGCAAGTGTAAGGCTTTGCCAACAGAGGGATTCTGATCTCGAAGTTCATCCAGCCATCCAAATTTATTTCTAAACACTACTGCGATCCCCCTGGACATGAGGAGATCTTCGGAGACACAGTGGGCAATGGAATAATCACCAGGGACCCGGAAGAGGTCTTGTTGCATCTCGGTCGTGACTCCGAATCGGGCTTTTCTAGTTCCGGAAAACGCAGCCATAAATTCTCTAAAGGTTGGCTGATCATCTTCAGGCCTTACGGTATTGATAGCCACCTTAGCATCATCTTCTCGATCTGGCACTACGTTATTGTTTCCCGCATAGTGCGCCAGACGATTGGAGTGTACCACCTGTGCGGTTGTGTCTTTGCGGGTTGTATAACCAGACAAGCTCTCCAGGTTGAAACCCTCCTTCTTGGGCTCTCACATCGTACGTAACCTTCATCCGGTCACTCGCGATTCGACTATTGTTTCGGGTTCGGTCGTGAATATCCTCCAACTTCTTCTTTAAGATGATGACAATCATTCCCGGCTACCTCCTGCTCTATAGGTGGGTATCCAAATTCCAGATCACACGGTAACCGTAACTCGCGTCCAAACATCACAGACGCTGGTGACTGACCGGTTGCTTCGTGAACCGATGCACGATAAGCCATCAGGAACTGATGCAGGTATTGGTTCCAGTCTCGTTGATGATCGGAGACGACCTTGGCCAAATATTTGCCCATTGTCCGATTCATGCGTTCTACCATTCCATCGGACTCGGATGTAACGGTGTGGTCCGAGTCTTGCGAATGCCCAACAATCGACAGACTTCTCCAAAGAGTACAGACTCAAAATTGCGGCCTTGATCCGAATGTAGCTCCATGGGCACTCCGAAGCGACTGAAAAACTCTTTGACTAGTACGTCAGCAACAGTCGCAGCTTCCTGGTTTGGTAGGGTATATGCTTCTGGCCATTTGGTAAAATAGTCCATTGCCACTAAGATGTATTTATTCCCATCGTCGGTTTCGGGAAATGGTCCGGCAATATCTATAGCTATTCTTTCCAGAGGACTACCCACATTGTACTGCCTCATAGGTGCTCTTCGTTTCTCCAAGGGTCCGTTACCAGTGGCACATAGTTCGCATTTCCGGCACCACTCCTTCACGTCTTCTTTACAGTTGACTCAATAAAAACGCTCCCTAACTTTCTCCAAAGTCTTTTTCACACCGAAGTGTCCTTCTGAGGCACCGTCATGGAGCTGTCGCAATACTGTAGCCACTCGGCTTCTTGGAACCACGAACTGAGACCTAATGGTGGTGCCATCTTCACTCTCCAGTACTCGCTTCAGGAGATCGTCTTCCACCTTCAAGGACTCCCATTGGGCCCAATATGCTTTGAGCGTTCTGTTGAAAGGGCTCACGGCCTCCCAGGCAGGCCTTTCTCCCACCCGCTTCCATTCCAGTACCATTTTTAGTTCGGGATCAGCCTCCTGCTGTCGTTGCACTTCTTCCGGCAACCAATTGTCGTTGACGATGGTAGTTCTTAATACTTGGCAAACCCTCTCTTCCAAGCGAAAGCAATGACGGCAATCCGTTGGACAGGGTCTTCTTGAAAGAGCATCGGCATTTCGATGACTAGTGCCCGCTCGATGTTCTGTGTCAAAGTCGTATCCTTGTAATCGTTCCATCCACCTTGCGACCTGGCCTTCAGGATTACGGAATTGTAGAAGCCATTTCAACATGGTCCGTCCTCAATAAAAACTTCCGTCCGTACAAGTATTTGTAGAAGTGCTCAACGGACTTCACGACAGCCAATAATTCTTTTCTGGTCACAATAATTCCTTTCGGCTTTCGACAAAACCTTACTAAAATAGCCGATGACCTTTTCTTGTCCATCCTGTATCTGAGAAAGTACACCCCCAATGACCAGGTTACTTGCATCTGTGTCAAGTATGAATTTCCCTTCTGTCCGTGGGTAGATCAATATTGGCGCTGTTGTCAAGGCACGCTTCATCTGTTGGAAAGCTGTTTCGGACTCTCCGCCAAACATACTCGCGCCCATCTTCAGTTAACCTTGTCAGGGGCTTCACTGCAAACCCAGGAACGAAACGCCTGTAGTAGGTACATAACCCAAGAAAACTACGAACTTGGTGTTTATGTTTCAGTGTTGGCCACTCTTGGACTGCACGAATTTTATCGGAGTCGGCTGCCACTCCATTTCGTGATACGACATGCCCGAGATATTTCACCTCCCTTCGGAATATGTGGCACTTTTTCGGACTCAATTTCAGGTTGGCTACACGCATTCTCCGGAACACTTCCTCCAGATTTTTCAGATGTTCACTGAATGATCTTCCAACTACGATCACGTCATCTAGATAGACCAGGCAAGTCTTCCACGACAACTCCCTCAGGATGGTCTCCATTAGACGCTCAAAGGTGGCCGGAGCGTTACATAGACCGAAAGGCATAACCGTAAACTGCCATAGTCCGGAACCAATAGTGAACGCGGTCTTCTCCCGGTCTTCAGGTTCCATTTCAACTTGCCAATAACCACTCTTCAAGCCCAAAGTCGAAAACCATCGTGAACCAGACAGGGTATCTAACGTGTCGTCGATGCGTGGTAAGGGATAGCTGTCTTTCTTGGTCCCATCGGTCATTCCATATCGGTAATAATCTTCTCGGCTTCTCCTCGCCTTGCTAGAGGTAGACGCCTCGGCTGCTGACGGACAGGCATAGAGTTGCCTGTATTGATTTTATGTTTTACTATATCTGTTCGTTCCTTCTGGCTATCGTCAAGAGCGAAGATATCTTGGTATCGGTGAACCAAACCCTGTACCTCTTTCACTTCCGTTCTATTTAGGTCTTCGCACGAACTAACAACCATACCCACTAATTCTTTACCATGGTTTTTGGGCACTGGTTTTGGAACATCAGCCATACACCTGGCTACTCGGAATACTGGCACACACTGTCCCACAAGGGTACTCTTCTTCAATGTCACCGGATCCACATTAACGTTCATAAGCCTCACCGGTACTGTCTTTCCAACCTTGATCAGCGCTTTTCCCACCAGTATGCCACTATGGATCTTCTTATCACAAACAGGCTACATCATTCGCACACATCCTACCCGAAGATCTCCATCCAAACCTGCCTTGACAACCATCTCGCTTTGACCCGGCAATATCACATCTTCTGTCAGCAAAACCCTTACGACAGGATCTTCTCGTGGGTGCAACGGAAGTTCTTCGTTACCAATCTTCAAAACACACTCCTTCAAGTCCAATGTAAAACCAAATTTTCTCAGGAGGTCCATTCCCAAGATGAAGTCGTCAGTGATGTCGGCTACCAGCACCGTTGTTCTTGGTCGTGCCAGCCTCAATGATTGTTGTGTTTTCCCGTCTTTTAACCCATCAATGAAGATCTGTACAGCGAGTTGTCCCAGAAATGAATCGGGTGCCGTAGGGTACGCCAATCGGACAAGCCGCGCAACATCGGCTTCAAACTCCTGCAGGCTTTCTCCATTCTTCTGGACACGATTCTTCACTTGCGCGTGATACACTTGTTGAAGATGCGCGTCTCCATATCTCATCTCCAATCTAGACACTAACAATTGGTGATCATTTTCCTGTCCTGCTGGGATTGTTTGCAGGACGTTCAACGCGTCTCCACGCAAAGCCACAGTTAAAGAAACGGCCTTTTCCTTGCCTGTTCATCTGTTGGCCCCAGCGGCCGCCTCAAATTGTTTGTAGTACACCTACTTGGTCCACCGACCAAGGTAGCTTTCCATCGAACGCGGGTGGTGTTACTTTTATCCCTACGGCAGGTCCCTTTTCTTCTTTAAATTGTTTCTTTAAACGGCCACTCAGAAGTTGTGGGAACCCGTAGTTGCCTCATTCTATCTTCCAGCATTTCGGTTATATCGTCTTTCTTAGTTGTTGGTGGTAACTTTATCTTCTAACGCTTTGACATTGTCCAGCAATTCTCCTTTAAGCCTTCTAGAACTGCCTTCGGATTTCCTGGAATTCTCCAGTATTTCTTCCTTTAGCATTCTAACATTTTCTTCTGCCTTTTCTAGTAATTCTGCAAACCTTCTAGAATTCTCTTCGTGTTTTTCCAGTACTTTTTCTTCGAGTGCTTTAATATTTTCAAGTAATTCTTCTTTAAGCATTTTAGAATTTTCAAAAGCTTTTTGTTCCAGCACTTTAGTATTTTCCATTAGCTTTCTAGCATTCTCTTCGGCTTTTCTAGAACTTTCTTCCATTTTACTTAACAACAAATTAGTATCAATTGTGGGTCCAGGTATTTCGAAGCGGTAATTCTCAGGATCTTCCTTCTGTTCTAAAAGCCTTGGGTGGACGGGAGACCACACGACGTTCACCCCTAGAACTGGCTGTCTTCTACCCTATCCTGCTGACGGGCAACGGATGAAGCTGTCAGAATAAAGTGTGTGGTAAAGAAATTCGTGAGAATTCTCGACGGTAACTCATACCGATCAGCGGGAGCCCTGGTAGATGAGACCGGTATGGGCGGATTCGAATCTCGCCTAAGGGACAAGGTCATTTATGGTCACCAAAGGAACCCGCTGTTTGACCGAGGTCATTTATGGTCACCAAGGAACCCGGTGCATGACCGAGGTCATGTATGGTCACCAAAGGAACCCGCTGTTTGACCGAGGTAATTTATGGTCACCAAAGGAGCCCGCTGTTTGACTGAATCTCTAGTGCGGTGACTAGAAGTGAGGTTTATCCCGCTTTTGGGCATATGGGAAACTGCAAGCCGCCAGGTAAATGTGCTTAGGAGCTATCCTGACCACCCTATGATCCGGACTGCAGCCGGGTACAGTGATTGGGAGAAGCTCTGAAAGCCATTACACTTTAGGATAGTTGAAGCGAATACATAGCCTCTCACTATTAAGACAACTTCACCAATTTCGGGTACACACCAGGAGTCTATAACGTTTAGACTTAAAAGAAGCTCTGTCGAGGGCCCACCAAGCCTAAAATTGGTAGATCGGTGTGGCAAAACCGCTTAAAAACCAAGTCCTGCCACATTTGAGGTTGGATTCGATCGGGCAGTGGTCCCACTTGATAATAGCGTCAAGTTGGGGAATAGTCCTATTGCTGGACGAGGTACTTCACCCCGTATGAAAGAGGACGGGAGGGTGCCGGCGGGTGAGCAGCGTGTTAAGTCAACTGCTCGGTCACTATGCGCGACTTAGCTAGTAGAGGGTAGATAGGCAACCTCGCTCCTACCAGTGAGTCAATCTGGTAGCAATTGCACGACTGCCGGTTATGCAACTTGCGCGCTGATTGGGCGTATCCCAATCATTTCCTTATGGAAGGAACCTGGGGATAAGCTTACACAGGTACCCCACGTAAAACAATCTTGACTTCATGTTTTAAAAGCCATTCTCTTAGCCGATTTATCAAAACTTCTTTCTTTCCATTACTATCTAAGTCTCTCTCGTCCAATTCCCGTTTTAAATCTATCACTAAGAGATCTTTTAACAATTTCATCACCATTTTAATTGTTTGTTGAAATTATTTTTAACACTAAAAATTTATTCTCACAGCACTTTATTTAATTATTACGCGATTTTATTTATTTTAAACTGCACACCTGTCACCACTGTTACGTTCTTTTTAAAATAATAAGAAAAAATGCTGTTTAAAATCGTCTATTAATAAAGAAAAGATTATTTACAATGCACTTAATTAAAAACACTATAACTATAAACTATTTAACAAACTATTAAAAATGTTAGGTATTTACAAATTTATTTGAGGACTTATTTATATAAAAACTATTTATGTATTAACTAATTATTCAGAGTACATTTCAACACGACGCCGGTTAAACATTAACTGAACTTCTTCTACCCACGAACTCAATTTATATCTTTCATATGATGGCTCATACATCTAGAATATTCGATGACGTGTTGATGAGTCATACACGCAGCTGTCGATAAGTGACGTCAATGAGGCGTGTCGATGAGTCATACTTGCACGTGTTGATTGATGAGTCATACAGTTGATGACTCATACATCTAGAATTTTTGATGACGTCATATGTGGGTTTACTATTCGTTACAATATTTAAAATATATTTCTAGTCTGTAAAATGAGCGGTTTTGCTTTTTGGATTGACGGTAAATTGTCTACCTGGGCGATGCATTCTAAGCTAATCGGCGGCTATAAAAATGTTGTACTGGTACATACTGGTTTCAAATGAAATAAATTAGGGACACATTGAATTTTTAATTAACCCCTTACAGTACGATTTTTTTAATATTTTTGAATTTAATATATTGTAACGAATAGTAAACCCACATATGACGTCGTCAAACATTCTAGATGTATGAGTCATCAACTGTATGACTCATCAATCAACACGTGCAAGTATGAACTCTGTACTCTGAATAATTAGTTAATACATAAATAGTTTTTATATAAATAAGTCCTCAAATAAATTTGTAAATACCTAGCATTTTTAATAGTTTGTTAAATAGTTTATAGTTATAGTGTTTTTAATTCAGTGCATTGTAAATAATCTTTTCTTTATCAATAGACGATTTTAAACAGCATCTTTGATTATTATTTTAAAAAGAACGTAACAATATGCTATTACTTATGGATCCAGTAACTCTACAAAAATATTTAAAAAGAATCCGACGCTTTTTTTTAGCAAAAAATGCAAAAATAATTACTCGTGCCAAATATGTCACGAATTGAGGTATGGGCAACAAAAAAACGTTTTATAATAATATCCTCTATTCAAAAAAATACAACACAAATAAGGTTTAATAAAAAATAATAATAATAAAAAATATGTAGTTTATGAATAAATGTAAAAAAATATATTATTCAGTGTGAAATGCAAAAAACAGTTTCTTTATTTAGGCAGAGGTTCACCAGGACCTATTTTTAACTGAGTTGGGCCCTAGGCGCAGCTAGCAAATTTCGGGCCCCGTATTCGAGTGAAAGGACTACCAAACAGGTGTAAAAAACCGAAATAAAATAAAAAGTATAATATTTAAAAACAAAACTCAATATATTTTGATTTAAAACTAAACAACTTCTCAAATTGCCCTGGTGAAGGAACTAAAACCATAACAAATTTTAACACAAGAATTTAATTTGTTCCTTTAATTTCTTATTTATTTTATTTTATTTTTTTATCGGTAACCGTAAATATTTTTACTTTTCCCAAAAGATATACAGCATATTATGTCTACTTTCGAGGAAAAAAACGCACCAAAAATACCAAAATTTCAAACCGTCATAACTCGGCTAATTTTGAACCAAAATGGATGAACTTTTGCGTGCTGAAAAGTTTAAAGTCTTCCCAAACCATGACAGATCCGCTGTTGAAGTTGCGCGACGGGTTGACGCAATTGCGATCAAACGCAATTCTCTTCGACTCCATACGCGATCTCGTACGTAAGAATGGAAGAGGCAAAAGCGGCTTTTGTCGTGATAGGTCTTATCGCCGTTACCTCGTAATGCAATGTCCGTAGTGCATACTGCAGTCTCTCCTGATGGTGCCTGTCCGACAAGTGACGAACATTAGCTCTAACACGAAAACGAAGTTCACCTTCATGTAGACCATTTTGTACCGTCCTATCGGATACTCGTCGAATCAAGACCACGTCCGCTGCAATCCTGTGAGCGCTTCTCACAGGATCTCGTCGAGCTGCGTTTACAAATCTTCGATCCTTGACGACGACGAAAAGTTCCCATCTCTCGATGCCGAAACCGCGTACGAGACCATGGTAAACCCCATATCTCAATGCGACTTGTCGCATACTAACTTCTACCCCCAAAACAGCAACAATCTGTGCACGTTGAATGTCCGTTAAATACGGCATTGCAATGCTTCGAATAACTTTGTGATACTGATTAATTTCAAAACATTAGTAAAATAAAAATCAAAACATTAATTTTAGTAGAGTCAATTTTTGCAAAAAACATGCCTAAGTTCTTATTTTTTACTATCTAAAGATAGAGACTTGAAATCTTTTGTAATGCCTTCAGTACTGGACCAATATAAAATGTTATATGTTTAAAATACCCCCTCGGTGGTTTGAAACCCCCATTTTGTACCCCTAATCTAATAACGCAACCAAATTGAGCGAAATTTATGTTGGGAGGGTTCTTGGAGTCGCTGATTATGAATTCAATGAGAAAATTGAAAAATTCAAAATGGCGGACCCAAAATGGCGGTCCCAAGATAACGGCATTTGAGATTGAGAATGCGATTTACACCGTTTCTATTGATTTTAGAGAAAAACTCAAAGAGTCGAAAAGTGTTTAAAATGTGATTTTGCAAAGGAATATACTATTCTGGTTACCTTATTATGTAACCCCATCGCTCTGCCCTAGTAGTAGGGTCAATTTTTGCATTAAGGTCTTATTTTGTACTATCTAAATATAGAGACTTGAAATCTTTTGTAATGCCTTCAGTACTGGACCAATATAAAATGTAATATGTTTAAAATGGGGGCACGACCCTTCGGGGGGTTGAAACCCCCATTTTACACTCCCAATTTAATAACTCGGGAAGTTTTCCATCAACCTTAAAAAAGTTGTAAACAATGGTATTGCCGATAAAAATGCTTTATACAAATTTTTGGTCGGACCTACTGTTACAGAGATAATTTCAAAATAACAATGCATGCCTTCTTTTCAAGATGGCGGAAAAGCTCATATGAATTTGAGGTCGAAAACTTCAAGTTAAGCTTTTCTAGACCGCCCTGCATGCTGGAAGAAAAAAATCTTATGTACTTCCATTTTCCATTTCAAATGTTTAGTTTGACTGGACTAGCAGTGGAAACGTAGTATTACTAGAAGTTTTACTTCTGTCACGTGCTATGAGTAGCCGCGTGATTTTTTGTGCTTTTTTATGTTTATTGATTTTATGTTTTCCAATTCGGGCCCCTCTTGCCGTTGGGCCCTAGGCACGTAAAATAGGCCCTGAGGTTCACCTGGCATTTTTGACAGAATATAAAGGATTTAAATGTACATCCAGGATACTTGCATCGTTGCCGGTCTTCCCATTTCGGCAGATGATTTTGAGCGTCTCTTCGAACTTCCTGAGCTGGAATTTGGGCAAAAGGGTATTTCTTTTTTTTCAGATCCAAATGTGGTTGTAAAGAATTACTGGGTCTTCCTCGCTTTTGGGTGCAGTTTTTGATTTTGTCAGAACCTCTGCTATTGCCAATTTGAACTCAGCAAGGGGTAAGTACATGTCTTCTGAATTTTGGTTTCTTCTCCACAGAATCCAGGCGTTGAGGCATATCATGTCTGTGAAATGGAAAAAGATTCTTAGATACCATTTTTTGATCTTATAAGGATTCTATAATAGCCCAACATAGAATCCAACAAATCAACGCCTCCCATGTAGCTATTGTACACTTCTATACATTTGGGGCGTGGAATGTTGATATAGTTATTTTCCTTTTTGGAAAATCTTCTAACTTCAGGGACTGGCTGACTTCCCACATACGTTGATACGGTTGTCACTACCTTGTTATCGTACCAACCAACGATAGTGACATCTATTCCATCAACATTTGTAACTTTTTCTACAAATGCACCTCTTCCTCGCTTTTTCAATACTGACTCTTTGGGAAGGTCACAATTGGGCACTCGATTTACTCGAACAGTACCAAGTGGTAAAATTCCTTCTTTTGTGAGATATACCAACAGTGGTATGCCGGTAAACCAATTATCAAAGAATACTTTGTAATTTTGATTCCTTGGTACTGTCTCCGTTTACCACTACGTTACTGCTTGCTCCAAGATCAGGTTGATGTGCTTGAAGTTCAATAGATCCAGTAAAAATTTCAAAATCGTAGCTAAATCCTGACACGCCACTCAAAACGAATACTTTATACCCCCACTTATGCGGCTTTTTCGGGTTATACTGTTTTAGACTTGATCTCGTTTTGGTAGGAATTATTTGTTCGTCGACGGCTAAATTCTCTTCTTTAGGAACAAGTAGTAATCTTTCCCTTACTTTGGTAAGAAACGGACGAATCTTGAAGAGTTTATCGAATCCTGGTTGTCCACGCTGTATTTGTTCATTATTGTCATTGAAATGAAGAAAACGTTTGATTTCCTCAAATCGATTGCACGTCATTATTTGAGAAACTGCTGCAATTTCCAGTGAACTATTCCAATAACTCCTAGTGCTGGGTAAATGTACTACTGACATATAAATGCATATCCCAATAAAAGCATTTATTTCTTCTTCTGATATGTCAGCTGGCTTTTCAGGTTTGATTTGTACGGAGTACAAATTTGTCTCCTGTGTGATATTTGATATTATTTCGTTTGTAAGAATGTATTTGAAAAATTGATAAGGCTGATCCATTTGGCTAATATCCCCAGGAAGGGATTCAGAACCTTTGAAAATTGTTTGGTCGTTTGGAACTTCCAGAAACTTCTCTTGCGACAGATGTTTGGTTTTGTTTTCTCTTATTTGGTGCCCTTTGAACATATGTTGCCAAAGGCACCTCATCTTCTGCCTCCCATTCACTATCTGAAGTCTCAGAAACTATTTCGCCGATTTCAGGACCATCGTCCTCACTGAGCAGACTATCAGATTCTTCTGCCAGGATATCGGCGAACTCGCTATTTTGTTGAAAATTATCATCAGACAAATTGTCATCTTGGCTGTCATCTGATGGTATTGAGCTTATCTTCACCTTTGCTTTACCGTAAAATGATTTTGTATTCATCTAAAAAATAGTATTAGACTTTACTTCACAGTGTGTTAAATATCTTTAAAATAAGATTTTTGTACTAGTTAGGCTAAATCGATGGTAATAGAATGTGCAAAATAACTCAGAGGATAGGAATCTTAAATCAAATGGGGGTGTGATAACGCGTAAATAATAATCAGAAAATCAACGTTAAAATTGCTATTTTGATGTTAGATTATTAGGTTGCAGATATACTTGACCGAAATATTTTATAATTCTATGTGTTTTTGCGAAGCTTTTGTAAAGAAAACCCATTGGTCGCGAGGATCTTGGGTGTTTTAAATTTACTAAACCTTCTTTGGTATAATTTGTACTGTTAAGACGCCAGAGCACCAACAGTTATATCAAACAATGATTATACTCTTTAATAAAACTTGTTAGCATCTTACGAAACAGGTAAAAAGCAAACCAAATAAAAGCTATTAACTCACTACAGAATAATTCGATAGCATACAATTTTCTCGATGAATTTTATGAATCCACTTTCTTGTGATTTGTCGTCTTTCGGAAACTTAAACACCTGCATTTTGTGTTTTTCATTGTAATTACCGTTGCACAGGGTACACAATAACACATAACACTTGTTTACTTTATTAGTACTACATTATATTCATTATACAAGCGAATAATATGCTACACATACAGGGTGTTTCGGAAAATGTGCCCGTACCGTTAAAGGGCAATAGGGAAACACGTGTACAGTAACATCTTACTAACAATTTACTGAAATGTCCCTTTGAAATGACAACCCCCGTTATAAAAATAATAGACACGCCACTGCAAAGTAGTAGATAAAATTGTATGAAAATTATGCCTATTAAATAGTACATACTTCATCATAAGTTTCAAAATATAGGTTGTCATTTAAAAAAAATATCGATGACGTCATTACTTTAAAAACAAATCACGTAACAAGTTGAAAATGGCACAGTATAGCGTCAAGTAATTAAAATCGCTATACTCCTTGGAGATTTTTTCCAAAAAACCAATTTTAACGAAGTTATCGAATTTATCCGCTACTTTATTTCCACACTGTATATGGTTTATACCATTTATGAACAAAAATAAAGTTGCTACAAAGCGGGGTGCTTCAAACCAAACAGACTGTAATACTGCCTATGTTTTATTAATTTATAATTTGTGTTGTAATGGACACATATGTTTAATTTTCATAAATAAGTTTTGTAATTCTTATTCGACTACGGTAATTTAAATTATTTTTTCTTTCTAAATTTATTAATTTGTATTCGTTCGATGCGAATAAAAAAGCACTATTAATATCCCTTTGTAAGTGTTATTGTCGAGTATTTATCACTTACGAAATATAGAATAGCAGAACAGTAATTAGTTCTCAAGGTTTATAAATTAATTAATTAATTATAATAAACCATACACTTATAAATACTTATATCATGAGGTAGATTTAATATAAAGTAATATGTATTAAACAAATTTATAAATGATTTCTTACTACTAGTCAATTTCTTTATAGTTTTTAAAATGTATTTAATGCATTTCCCTTCATGCATTTTGTATGTGATACTGTCCCGACGGAATGTAGCCTGGCTGTCTGATTAAAAGAATCGAGAATTACTTAAGTTGTTAGCCCCGAATATTAGATAATTTCGAAGCTCCGCTGTTAATTGGATTGCCTATTTTTCATTTTTTATTTTAATAACTATTAACTTTTAAACAAATTCATAAAAATAGCCTAGTATAAAAAATAACATGCTGGTAAAATAAACTTAAACCACAATCCTGGCTGTATTACCCGTTGACAAAAACTATTATAAAATTTTTTTTCTAAATCAACCTATTTTAACTATGTGAATCAAATTTTCATAAAATATAGAAACTGCCTACTGTATATTTGTATAAGAGTCCTTTACTTTATTTTCTAGAATTTAATTTATAAAAACAAGTCCCAAAAACTATTACATTTTCTGGGTACCTTTAACTACAGTGGTGGCAATTGCTATTAGCGAATTTCCCATTCTGTAACGGTATATTTTCTATCGGCCTCAAATATGTGTAATTTTACATGTATATTTACTAAAAAAATTTAAAGTTCGGTCCTGCAAATCCATATTCTATTTGTAGCTAAAATTCTGTCGTATAAACATATTTACAAAGAATATTTTAAAAAGATTGTTTTCGAACTTCTATAAAACTAGAGGACGCTGAAGTAATAAATTACGTTCTTAGTACTTTGCTTGTTTACGTGTACCCGCTAAAACGGTTGCGTTGTCAAAAAAAATCTTGATAAAATTTAAGGCGTATTTAAGTTCATATTGCTTCATATAAATATTCCAGCGCGTTCTGAGAAAGCATAGTAAAAAGTAAACTTCCCTTTTGTTTGGAAGGTGACATTTAACACGTGTTGATAAATTTAGTTTGGTCTCTCTGCGTTTTAACTTAAAAATCGCATGATCTGCAAGTCTAGTCGGCAGATGTTATCCCCTTGGACGACACCGTCTCTATACCCGCTTTCGCGCTACTCCAGTACTGTTTTTTGTTCATTAGGATGAAAATCTCATATAAAAAGCTAATAACATTTGTCTTAAGGAGTCCACGTGTACTAAGCGTGTATCAGTTTTGATTTCCTCTTACAAAATGATATAGGCTTTTGATTGGTTGGTCCGATCTACATCTTGAGCGAAAGCAAAAACATGGCTCTTCCGCGCCAAAAAATAGGGGTCCGAAAATGTTAAAAAACACTTCCGAACGAACTTTCAGAGAAGATAGTCGACTTCGGTCGATATTAAAAAAAAACTACAGTTTACTCTAATTATTTAGAATTAATGCAAATTCTAAATATAGTTCCCGCACAGTTTAATTGGTATTTGTTTTGAAATGAGCTTTTGGATGCTGTTTAGTTTTGATTAATCTTGTTTGAGAGATTTGCATATACCGTACCGCTAATAAACATTTGTGGTTTGTTTTATCGTGATGGACCATTAAAACAATTACTTCCTTCCTCTCGCGCTTTGAAATTACTACAGTTTTGTTGTTAAAAATCTTGCAGACTGATTTATAATTTATATAATAAGTTCCCGTTCTATATGCAGATAAAGATCAATAATTATCCATTTTATTGGAAGAATTTAAAGTAGCACGTGCTATCTGTGGTTAAGTTCGTTTAAGTTTTTAAGACATTACCGTTATTCCTTGTGTGTAAATAATATACAAAAACAATGACGGAAACAGGATTGTTTAAACTGTATTTAACAAAGTTTATTGGTGACATCATATGGGTGATCGAACAGTATTTGAAATAAATCTATTTCTTTGGGCCTGCTACCTTCAAACAACAATTCAAAACCATTTAGAATCAACCACGGCTTTTCAAGGGGAGGCGATTCCAATTTCTAGCGGAGCAGAGTAGCTTGTTTTAGTAAGGCAAATAAACAAAGGTTTAATGGGATAAGATTTAAGGTATCGTATTTTAAAAACTATTTATTATTGTAATTTTTCTGTTTACGGATTATTTGAACAAGTGAATTTTTATAATTTTCTATAAGAAGAGAGCTCTCTAATAGTTTTTAATTTTAGTCTGTTACTGTTAGCGAAATTCAAATATTCTAACTTGAGTATTATTTAAATAGATTCATTTCCGTAATACTCTACAAATATTGGTTTGTTAAACTTTCAAAGGATTTTATGTTAATAAATTCTGACTTTGCTAAATTTCTGAATGATTTTTGCTCAACAAAATCTAAATAGTTTTTTGATCTGAATAAATTTTTGAATAATTTAGGTTCAATAAAATCTAACAATTTTTCATGTTGAATAAATCTTAACTAAATTTTGAATTGTTCTGTGTTCAATAATTCTGGAGTAATTTGAAAATTATTTACTGAATGACTAATCTAAGTTTAATAAATTTATGTTGTCAATGTTTTTACTATATATGTGTTTGACTATTTTTATTTTCTTATCATCCAATAAATATGTTTTTCAGTTTATATCAAGGATCTAAACGGAACCATATAATTATGAAAGTTTTATTCATGTTTCATTTTAAAAAATTTCTAAACATAACCAAAATTTTTGTTCAAAACCTAGTCTATTTAATTAATTTTCTGATTAGTGAATTTAATATCTTTTCTGGCTTAATTAATTATCATCATTAAGCTTCATATTCAGATGGCACCCGTTTAGAGTTTTTATTTGAGTTCTGAGACCTTTATCTACTCCTTTTCATAAATAAGACAACTGCAGAACCAATACCTGCGACCTGAATAAAAAAAAATTGTAAGATAGAGCTAAATCTCAAGCCGTGGTAATCTGGAGCATCTTTTAAAGTAAGTATAAATGTTTATTGTTTAATATTGTTTATTTTGTCTGGCGAAAAACCTACGTTTCAATTGGCTATCCCAACGTGTGGGGCACGTGAAAAATTTTGTTTCTGAAGTTTAAGAAAAGGTTTAAGATATTGGTTGATGAAAATATTTTTAGGATTTCAGGTGATTTTGTACTACGTTTTCAGATAAGGATTCCTATCGGAATCAATAATATTTTAGGACTTTTGTAAAGAAATTGGAAAGCTTAATTACAGTTATCGCTTATTTGTTGCGAAAAGAAAATTTCATTGTTACGATACTTTGTCAAAATGGAGGTAAATCATTTGAAAGGTGATGAATTGAAGTTTGAGATTCTTTGTAGAGGTCTAAAGATTGTTAATAATTATCTTCAACGTCGTGCACTTTTGAGAGGAAGTTTAGCTAAAGAAAAAACATTAAAGTCGGTTTCATTTAAACAACCATATGATTTTAAAACTAAAGTAACACAGATTAAAGAGTCATTTGCAGATATTGAAAAAATACTTGGGAATTCAGAGGAATTAACGGAGGATTTGTGTAATGTAGTTTACTCTAGGCTTTTGCATTTAGAGAACCGTATAAATTTATTAGAAGTAAGTGAGGATGAGCAAACTGCTGTGAAAAGTGAGTTTGAAGCGCAGTTGTTAGTTTTACAGCGTTTATTGATTGAATTCCGAACGAAAAATAACAAAACCAAAATTAGTGATGCGCATTTTTAGAAAATTCTTTACAAGTATAGCCGACGGTTAAGTCTGTACCCGTTTTTAAATGGCACTTGAAGTTTTCTGGCCGGTCAGGACGTGATAGCGTTATGGGATTTTTAGAAAAAATTAATGATTTATGTGAGGCCCGTCAAATACAAGACTTATTTGTTTCAGCTATAGATTTATTTTCAGATGCGGCTTTATTATGGTATCGAGGTATTAAGAATGAGGTTAGCGATTGGAATGAGTTAGTTAAATGTTTGAAAAGAGACTTTTTACCTATCGATTATCAGTTAGATTTGTTAGATGAAATTAAAAACCGAACGCAGGGACTTAATGAAAATGTTTCGTTGTACATAATGTCAATGGAAGCTTTGCTTAGAAGATTAGAACACCCTAAGGCAGAACTTAAGAAAGTAGAACAGATAGTTGTAACGGGTACATTTTCCTCTGGCATTTAGTATACAGAATTTGGTAGTAATTCTTGTTAAAAATCCTAAGTTCGGTCCTGTGGACGTCGCTTAATTTAAACTAGCCTGTCATCAAATAAATATCTTAAATAAAAGGCACCTTTTAAGAAAGGATTGGTTCGTAATTGCTATAATGAAATAATGTAACGTCATATTGATGTCGTTTTTCGTATCTTGCGACCTGGCATTTTAAAAATAATATCAATTTCTTCAAAAAGAAACCTTGAAAAGAAATCATGAGAAGCGCTTAGTCATCTCATTTATAGAAATATTTTGGTAAACATTTTGAGTGTATACGATTCTAAATACACTTTCCTTTGTCTGTTATTTGCGTTTTAAATTTTAAGTCAATGCAGTGTATGAATATCGTCTACAGCCAGCGTGTTTTAGCTCACACGTGTGTTTTACGCGCGAAAGATTGGGGTGTTGCTTTTTACACGTAAGGTCGTGAATCCTATAGTAGGGCAGGCAATAAGCACCCTTGCCGCCTAAAAACAGATGTCTGTACGCGGAGCAACGTTGAGCAGAGTTAATAAAAGCGCGAGATGATGTGGAGACGAGGCCTGTCTTCCAAAATCGCACGCCGAGAGCGTACGTTCGATCTTGTGTTAAAAATGCCATTTTGTTGTAGTAAAATGGAGTTTGAAAGAAAACTCTAAATTTAGTTTTTCATATTGTTTGAACAATTACCGACTTTCGGATGGTCGGTGCATTTAATTAAAATCAACATGTAACAGTTATCGTTTAAATAAGTGTTCGGAAATTAACCAATAATTCGTGGTTAACAAAAGTTAGTTATTCCGTTAAATATTTTCGCGGATGTTTGTGCTTCAGAAAAGTGGGAAATTCAGTTTCCCTTATTACTGTGTAATAAGTCACGACAGTCTACAGTACCGTACTCTCGTCTAAATAATTATTGTACAGAAATAAGTTAATATTTACAGACGCTTTCTCTGTAATCGAAATTTCGGCTAAATAATAATTCGTGCTGTGTGCCTTCTAAATTCAGTTCAGAATTAATGGTTATGTGTATTGTTTTATTGAAAACAATGAAATTATGAAATGGTTATCAAAACTAATAGCCAAATCTTTTATGGAACTCTTTGGTTGCATTTTGTTACTGCCGTTTGGGGTGAATTTGCAAATTATAATTCGCCATATCCAGTTTCTACGAGGGTTATCTCGTACATCTTTAATGTATGAAAGAAAAATCCCAATATTCCAGTTTCCATTTGCTGTGACGTTGTCGTCAAATTTTATGCAGTTTATCGTTGATTTTGGTTTGTGACTTACCAAAAATAAAAGGTATTGTGACTATTGTTTTTAGTGTTATTCATTTAGGTAAATTTCTTGTTTGAATTTGCAGTCATTTTTGTTATTGTTTCTCAATTAATAGAAGTTCATTATAAATTTTTGCTCATTAAATTCTATTATCAATAGAACTCTCGTCTGTTGTTAAAAAGCTTTAAACTTTAATGTAATTACAAATCATTTGTATTGATACTGTCGAATTGATTTAATTTGTCTAATCTCATTTAGATATTTGTGTATAAATTTTTGTCCAGAAAAAGACCAGTCAATATAAATTTTAATATTTGTGTTAATGTTTTTTGAATAATAATTGTGGTTGATCTAATCAATTTATTTGGGCTATTTTTATTACTTAATGAAAAGTTTTAAATGAATTTTTATTGATTAATTTTGGTATAATTATAACCTACTAAATGTAGGGTGGATTTGTAATAAATATACGATGTGTGTTTTACTTTTATTTATGCAAAGTTGTGTTATTATTATTTTCCTGCTAATAAATGTTATTAATTCAAACTGATGGATCTACAAAACGGAACCATATTGGTTATGAATGCTTAAGTTCATTTCTTCAACAATTTTAAGTAAACAAAATTTTGTTTTAACTAAATATTCTATTCATTTTCTGGTTAATGAATTTAATAAATTTTAATGCTTATTCAAAATAACATCTTTGATTGGTTAATTTATAATTAACTAAGCTCAGAACCAGATGGCGCCCTTTTTGAGTTTTTAATTGTGTTTAAAACCCTTATCTATTCCTTTTCACAATTTATACAGCTGTGGAACCAATACCTACGACTTGATTAATCAATTTGTAAAGAGAGAGTTTAAATCTCAAGCTGTGGCAGATATATTTTTTGAGTTTTCAGATACAGTAAGTATGATGTATTTTTATAGCTTTTATAGTTATAGGCAATTTTGTTGTTTTATCTTGGCGAAAAAAACGTTTGTTTCATTGGCGCCCAACGTGGGGCCATTTTGTAAATTGTATTTTTTCGGGAGAAAAAAGCTACGTTTCATAGTTAGGAATTTAAATCCCTATTTTGGAAAACGTATAGGTTTACAGGATATAAAGACCTTATCGTCATTAAAGGACTTTTGTAGAAAAACCCAAGAACTTAAATTAAGATCGGAAAGGTATCATCCACCACCTTCCAAGCGTAACGGGTTATTAGAACCAGATTTAGTGTGTCTTTCGTTAACTGATTGTCAGGTAAGAAAACCTGTTGAAAATAAAATTAATATTTCTGAATTATCCAGTACAGATAAACCTTGTTTCAATTGTGGTCAGTCTGGACACTTACATAGACAGTGTTCCGAAAAACGACATACATTTTGCTATAGGTGTGGTAAAGTTGGTGCATACTCCAATTCCTGTTCTAGTTGTAATCCAAAAAACGGCCAGGGAGGTATCGTTGCGGATCAAACAGTAATGAATCGTTCAACCGGGACGGTACCGAAGATAAAAACTCAACAAATCAATTCACGTTCGCGTGCAACTTGGTTTCTCAAATCAAACACACAAAAAAGTATAATTTCTCGCCCTCTTCAGAAGAATGGAAATCCTGGTTGGATAAAGTAAAAACTTTTATGTCTCCAAAAATAATTGCACCTCTTTGTGTCAAGATTCCGTATGATAATCGTCCTTTTATTTATTTATTTATTTATTTATTTAATATCACCCAAACAAAACGGGCAATGCCCAATTACATTGTCGGGGAATCCCGAGATTTTAAATTAAAATACATTAAATTCAATTACATATAGTTCAAACATAAGAGAAAAACAAAAACATCTAAAGCTTAAATAATAATTATAAACAACAAAGCAATAACATACTGTTTCAGTATATTAAGACGAAACCTACAGTTATTACCTATCCAAGTGCATTTAGTCAGAAGAATAATAATCTAAACAGTGATCGTTTAAACGCTACGGGGGAAGAATCAAACAAATCAATATCTATTTCATAGCTAACAGCATTAAAAGATGTCGCCATTCTTATTAGTGAAGAGTGTAGTCTTAAATTAGTTCGATGATGTGGAACGTACAAGATACCTCGTGGCCGTGATCGATGCGCTGGTACGTACAAACGCACCAAAGGCAACAACTTGGGACAATCTATTCTGTTATTTATGAGCTTATGTACAAAGCAGATGTCCCCCACTTCCCTTCTTATATACAGTTTAGCAATGTTAAATTCCGACCTAATATCTTGATATTCGTCATAATCGGGATACTGTCCATGCTTTTTGTAATGCAAATATTTTAAAAATTTGTTTTGAACCGTTTCAATCTTATGTTTTAGAGTAACTAATCCTGGGTTCCAGACTACCGACGCAAATTCTAATTTTGATCTAACTAACGAATTGTATAATAATTGTATTGTCTTAGTGTTGCTAAAATCTTTTGTAGATCTAATGATGAAACCAAGATTCTTTAATGATGCGTTTACTATCTTATCAATATGATCGTCCCATTTTAAGTCAGACTTAAAATGAACTCCTAAATCCTGCATGTTAGACAGTCGCTCCAATTCGTTATTGTTCATCGTATATTGATGAAGGTAAGGATATTTCTTTGTTGTGAATGTCATAGATTTACATTTATTGATATTGAGATCTAACTTGTTGGTATTACTCCAACGTAGTAAAGAGTTTATATCATCTTGTAATATTTGATAATCATTTGTATTAATAATTTGTTTATAGATCTTAACATCGTCGGCAAATATAAGACATTCGCAACCCCGAATACAAATTGGGAGATCATTGATAAACAACAGAAAAAGCAAAGGTCCCAAGTTGCTACCCTGTGGCACACCTGATCTTATAGAGAATTTTTGCGATTTTGTTCCGTTTAGTTGTACAAACTGAAATCGATTTTGTAGATAGGATTTGAAAAACAGTAATAAATCTAGAGAAAACCCGTGTGCGTGTAACTTACGCAATAATATGTCATGATTAACGGTGTCAAATGCTTTTGAAAAATCGGTGTAAATTACATCTACTTGACCCGCTTTATCGAGAATATTACTAACGTAATCTGTAAAAGTTATTAAATTCGTTTCGATAGATCTTCTGTTTATAAAGCCATGCTGACATTCTGTTATATCATTTTTTAAAGTTGTATAGATTTTGTTATAAACTATTTGTTCGAATATCTTTGCCGGTGCTGATAATATTGATATGGGACGATAATTTATTACTTTTGATTTGTCACCGGATTTATGTATTGGTATAACTTTAGTTAGTTTCCAAAAATCTGGAAAGGTGTTCGTTTTTAACGCTAGATTATACAGGAGTGATAAAGGATAACTTAGTATCTCGTGACATGCCTTGAATATATATGGAGGTATTAGATCCGGTCCTACAGATTTTTTGGGTTTAAGTTTCCGCATAACAGCTTCGACTTCTTGCACATTTACTTTCTGCAGTGTTACACAATCAGAAACGCTAGTAGCATTCTGGTTGGTCTCCGATACTATTTGATTAATGTTATATTCTGAGACGCTTTTGTACACGGACTTAAAATATTCGGCGAATAATTCAGAAATTTCAGATTCATTGTCGGTTGTCTTTTCGTTAAATTGATATTTTCCAAAGTGTGAATTATTACTTCGTTTCCTATTAATATAGTTCCAAAAATTGTTTGTATCATATATTATTTCGTTTTCAATAGATGCAACATAGTTTTCGTATGCACGCTGTGTATCCTTTTTAACTTTATCCCGTAACCGATGGAATTCTTGCAAATGGTAGTCAGATGTATTTCTTTTTTTATGGTGATATTTTTTCTTTCTGATATCGGCAATAATCTCTTTAGTGAACCAGATTGGGTGTCGAAAATATAATTTTTGTCGCAGCTTTGGAACTGATTCATCTAAAGCACGATAAAATAGCTTATAAAATTGATGTACAGCCTCGTTCACATTTCTAAAATTTTGCAGTTCATTCCAATCAGTTGCTCTAAGCAAATCGTACAGAAGAATGAAATTAGCTTTTTTGAAATTATAACTTTCTGGCGTTACTCTAGATGTATATCTCCCCGGATTCAAATAATTATAGGTAACTGATAAAGTTGGATGATATACGTCAACAGGCACCATTGGATCATCATTTTTATCAACGTCTACCAATACATTACTAATTATTAAGTCAAGTGTTCGTTCTTGATGGTTTTGTATAGTGTTATACATTTTTAAATTCAAAATATTAATAAATTGTAATAATCTTCTTGATATCATGTTACCATTTGCAAGATTATATTTCGAGCTACTAATACAAGATAAATTAAAATCGCCCAAAATAATGATTTCCTTTGTTAAAAAGAATTCTGAATTTTCAATAATATTAAAATATTCTTCGTAATTTCCATAATTTGATTGAGGTGGAAAATAGACACCGGTAATTATAATATCTCTTCCGTTTACATGAATATTAATAAACAAGGCTTCTAACGTCAAATTTAAGTTAATGTTATCGGATTTGTATTTTTTGTGAACTGCAATTAAGACCCCACCGCCCCGTTTACGACCCACACGATTGAATACTTGATTACGATCGCATCTGTACACAATATAACGAGGATCAAATAATTCGTTATTGTATATATCTGAGTCCAACCAGCTTTCTGTCAAAACTATTACGTCATAATTAGTGTTAGCAAGATTATTGTGAAAGACATTCGTTTTTGTACGCAACCCCCGTACGTTTTGATAATAGATTTGTAGTGTTTTATTTTTCATGTAATTTAATTATATTAAGTTAATTTTCATTTCATTAATAGATATATAGATTATATATTTATATTTTAAATAATAAATTTGTATAATGATTAAATGTAAGCAAAAAGATAGTTAATAACAATTAATATAAGCTTCGCCTCGACAATTCAAGTAAGCAAGTACCCAATACAATATATTTTTAAGTGAAATGAAATACAAAAAAAGAAATGGAGAAAGTTGATAATTGATATTTAATGTAGATCTATTCAAATGTAAGTAAGAAAAATCAAAGAAAAAAAAAACAATAGATTTGTTGTGACTAATAACTACTTCTAGTTAGTGGTTTAACTTAAAGTAATGTAAATCCCGCCGTGAGTGATACCATATATAATGCAACAGTGTTGATACTAATAACTAATAATATAAAAGTAATATTCAACGGCAAGCACAAGGAAATAAAATAAAATAAAATTACCTCCCTAATTTTAATAATTTGAAAACGATATAGAAGATATAATCGTATAATTTAATATAACACAAATAGTGCATTCCGCAGTATTCATAATTTTTGCTATAAAAAGGAATAGATTAATCCTATAGATATACTTATACCAGAGTTATATCGTCTGCTTAAAATAAATAAAAAGAAATAATATTGACAAGTAATAAAAGTAAGGAAATCATTTCCTATGTATGTATTATTGACTATGTATAATAGAATGCACGATAGAGAAAAAAAAAGAACATTTGCCTAGTAGACGGATTATTAAAAATCAACGAGACATACATCTTTAAATAAAGTAAATGATATTCATTAACAATAATTACACTGTAAACTATAAAGTAAACAATCACTGACCACAGGGCAGATATTCCTGATACTATGATAAACAATTATCTGTTCTAACATTTTTTAAATATTTAATGATTCTAGATCAGAAGATCTGTCAATGACACGTGTTGTGTTATTAACTCTAACAAATATTTTGCCATCGAGTGTCCAAACTTTAGTTTTTCCAAACTTCTCTCTAGCCATTTTTAATAAATTGTAACGTGTACTTGTCAAATCTTCCGCGATAGCTACATTAGTGCCTTTTAAATACTTTTTCTTATTAAATATTTCGGATTTGGTTTTATAACTAACAAATTTCACGATTATAGGACGCGGATTGTGTGTGCGAGCTTTGCCCACACGGTGGCACCGGTCAATCTTTTCTTGCAACACTGATAAACCTAACTTGTTTGAAAACATATCAGTTACCTTTTTTTCCAGTTCACAATTTGCACTTTCGTCCTCCGGAAACCCAAAGATGCGAATATTATTCCTCCTGGAATATTGTTCCAATGCATCAATTTTATTATTTAAAATTGAGTTCTCTTTTTCAATATGATGTAATTTAACTTCATATTCGCTTAATTTTTGATTGTTTGCTTCTGTAATTTTTTCCAGTAACTTATTGGTTAATGCTGTAATGAACGTGTCATCATGGATCATATCCATAATCGCCTGTTTCACGATACTTGATAAATCGGAAGTTTGCGACTGGGCTCTAGTAGTAACAGACATTGTAACTGATAAGGTATAATAATACTATCACAAATACCAAAGCACGAATATCAAAACACGAATATCAAAACACAACGGAATTTAAATAGATGTTTACTCTTTGCAATACATCGAGGGAATTCCTATTATATACTCATTAGGGAATATACTCATTAGGATCCAACGATCTCCAGTTATTTGTTTGTTAGATAGTGGTGCATCAAATAGAATTATAGGTTCTTCTGGCTTACAGTTTCTAAAGGAAAATAAAATTTCTTTTCAAAGAAAGCTAACAGTAGCTCGTGTCACTACGGCTGATGGCGTCATCCAACCTTGCGAGGGTGAGGTTATTCTACCGATTACTTTAGATAATGTCACGAAAAATATTAAATGCTTATTAGTCCCTTCCATTACTCAAGCTTTTATTTTAGGAGTAGATTTTGGTCACCTTTTTAAAATAAATTTAAATATGTATGAAAGAGCATATGATTCTGCAGTAGAAAATTCCGCAAATAATATTTCCTCGGTGGAAAATCCCGTAAACAATATTTCCTCCATGGAAGTTACGAAAATTATCGATCAAGCTTCTCTAAATTCTAAACAGAATGCAGTTTTAAAGAAAACAATTTCCGCTTTTAAAGAATTAGTTTCCGATAAGTTAGGATGTACGAATGTATTGAAGCATTATATTGATACAGGGGATGTTCAGCCCATTAAACAAAGACAATATCTTCTGTCGCCTGCTATGCAAACTCACCTTCATAAAGAAGTTGATGATATGTTAAAATTAGGAGTAATTCGTGAGTCAAATAGTCCGTGGAGTAGTCCAGTGTTGTTAGTTAAAAGAAAAACAAATGAATTACGATTATGTTATGATACACGAAAACTAAATAGTGTAACAAAAAAGACGATTTTCCGTTGCCCCGTACCGATGCTATTTTAAATAGATTGCGTAATGCTAAATTTCTATCCAGTATAGATTTACGTAAAACTTTTTGGCAAATCCCTTTCGAGGAATCTTCTTGTGCAAAAACAGCGTTTTGTGTGCCTGGTAAAGGTTTATTTGAATTTACTGTAATGCCTTTTGGTTTATCGAATAGTCCGCAAACAATGCAGAAGTGTATGGAAAAAGTTTTAGGCCCACTTATGTTAGACGAGAAAGTTTTTGTATATCTCGACGATATTATTATTGCGTCTTCTACTTTTGAGGAGCATATTAAGATTTTGAATCTTCTACGGTTAAGGCTGAAAGATGCTGGTTTTACTATTAACCTAGACAAATGTCAGTTTTGTCGTTCTTCTTTAAAGTTTTTAGGCTTCGTTATTGATCAAGAAGGCTTGCGAACTGATCCAGACAAGGTGTTGGCTATTTTGAATTTTCCTACTCCTCGTAATACTACTGAAGTTAAACGTGTGAATGGTTTAGTTAGTTACTATCGACGCTTTATTAAAGACTATGCTGAACTTTCCGCCCCTATTACCGCTCTTATTAAAGACAAAAAGATAGGAGATCCTATTCATTGGACTTCCAAAGCTGAGCAATCATTTCAAAAGATTAAGCAGCGTATTAGCTCCGCTCCTGTGTTAATTTCTCCAAATTTTTCATCTCGATTTTATATACAGACTGATGCGAGTGACGTAGCCTTAGGTATTGTACTGTTTCAAATTATGGACGGTTCAGAACACCCAGTTGCGTATGCAAGTCGAACTTTGACTTCTACCGAAAGAAAATATTCAGCTACTGAATGTGAGTTACTAGGAGTCATTTTTGGTATAGAACACTTTAGAGGTTATGTTGAAGGTACCCCTTTTACAGTTATTACAGATTGATCAGCAATTAAGTGGCTTCATAATATTCGTGAACCTACAGGTCGTTTAGGTAGATGGTGTATGCGTCCTTCTCAATTTGATTTTGATGTACAGCACCGCCCAGGAAAATTAAATATTATTACGGATGCTTTGTCCCGATCCATTTCTGTAATGAATACCGATACTCTCGAACCTGATGACTGGTATCTTAATATGATAGGACTAGTTCAAGCTTCTCCCGAAAAATATCCATATTTTAAAGTTGAAAATAATCGACTATATAAATTCTTGCCTTCCTTATTACCGCTTGAATCTAATATTTCCGATTGGAAACTAGTAATCCCTACCGCCAATAGGTAACAAACTTTGCAACAATGTCACGATAAACCTACAGCTGCCCATTTTGGAGTTTCGAAAACTCTATCCCGTATTTCCGAATTTTACTATTGGCCAAAACTTAGACATTTTGTTAGTAAGTACGTACGTAACTGTAAGATATGTGCAAGTCAGAAAAGTGAGAATGTATCACGTGCAGACCTTATGGGTAAAGAAAAGAAAGTTAGCTTTCCATTTCAGTTAATCAGTATGGATTTGTTAGGTTCGTTGCCGCGAAGTAAGTCTGGTAACCAGTACTTGTTTGTTGTTACCGATTGGTTTACTAAGTATGTCTTAATACAACCATTACGTAAGGCCTGATAACTAGGCCATTACTAAGCCTATGATAAAGTTCTTAAAGGAAGTTTTTAGGAGGAGTTTTCTCAATATTCGGCGTACCTCAGACCGTCAAGTTTGACAATGGGTCACAATTTATTTCTAAGGAATTTCGAGATTTTCTAGATAGCGTTAAAATACAGAATGTTTGGCTAAATGCTCGTTATCACCCCCAAGTCAACGCTACAGAACGAGTAAATCGAGTTCTCGTTACCGCTATTTCTTCTTACATTCAGGATTCTCATCGTGAATGGGATAAACATATTTTCGATATTGCTCAGGCAATTCGTCTCACTAATCATGACTCGACACAAGTTTCCCCCTCCTTTATGGTCTTTGGTCGACATGTTCCAGTTAATGGAGATTTCTATAATTCCCGTTATTATAATTTACGAAAACGTCCGCTCAAATTTTCTGTTGGAGATATAGTCTGGAAGCGAAATTTTACTTTGTCTGATGCTTCTAAAGATTACTCTAAGAAACTAGCCCCTAAATATATCCCTTGTAAAGTTACAAAAGTTTTGTCTCCACTTGTTTATCAATTACAAGATTTTGATGGACATGCAGTTGGAAATTTCCATGTCAAAGATTTAAAGGAAAATCGTTGTGATTTTTCCAAATAATAAGATTCCTAATTTTTGAATTATAATTAGGTCATGGTTGACTTAGAATTTTTTGGCTTAAAGTTAATGAGTAGGCCCTTGTGTGTCTATAGGGGTTTGGATGGTCCTGAAAGATGTTGAATAAATTCTTGGTATGTGAGAGGGATTTACTTATTACCATAAAAAAATTTTTTTTAAATATCTACTATATAGAATCTTTTCTTTTAGGTTATCTTCTCATTTTTACTTTTAAATCTTTTTATGTTTACTGTTAAGTAAATTCCACCATTAAATAATATAAACTATCCCCATTTGTAATGTTAATTCTTTCATAGTTCTGATAGGTACTGCTGTATTTCTTTCATTTCTTTAGTTGTGGGAGTTACATAAAACAATGATTGCGTGATTTGTTGAGTGCCCTCTTACTTTTTGAGTAATTGAACACCTTCGTGTAAATCTTGAGTGGGAGTGTGATTGAATGAAGTGTTTACAGGGGATATTCTTTCATCCCTTGGGTGTTTCTTGGTAGGTTGGTCGGAACTTACGCAGGGTGTAAGACATTTTTCCCGATTGTGTCCAGTATATTTACCGATTTTGACAATTCTGTTTATTTAAAAATATGTGTGAAGTTATTACTTTATGTTGAATATTCAGAAAAATACAATTTGTTGGGATCTTGTATCCTAGAAAAGTTTTTATAAGTTGAACTCTTCGATTGAAAGTTAGACTTTGTCTATTATAGCGCGGTGGGATGCGCTCTAGAAATTCCTTCACCGATGTCGGGTTCCAGTAAGAGTCTGGTAAAGCTACTGTGGTCTCTTTCTTACCATCCTTTGGCCACTTTCCCCTAAGGACTTCTGGTCCTTCAGGTCATTTCGTTGACCAATCAAATTTGTATGTTTCTTTCATGAAACAGTCTCTCCCCTTCCGAAATTTATATTTCTTTAATTCTGTTTTAGATTTTGTCTATTATAGCACGGTGGGATGCGCTCTAGAAATTCCTTCACCGATGTCGGGTTCCAGTAAGAGTCTGGTAAAGCTATGGTGGTCCCTTTTCTACTATCCTTTGGCCACCTTCCCTAGGTGGACCCTTGGTTCTATTGGTTACTTTGTTGACCATTTAATCTGTTAGTTCTCTCATGGAACAGTTCTTTCTTAGTGAAAACTCTGTGTTTTCCACCCCTTGTCGATCTTCGACACCTGGTCTTCATAGATCATTCTAATCTGAGTCTCCTTTCTAGGGGAAATCATTCCTTTTGGAATTACCGTCTTCCTTGTGGTATATTTATCCTCTACCGTACCCTTTTGAGTTGAGTCTCAATTTTGTTGCTGTGTTTGCAACGTCTAGCGTTTCGGTGGCTTATCGATTTGGTGGTCATCTTCCAGAATTGGTGTGCGTTGCGCATGAACTTATCGTCGTTCCTTTGAACGAATTCATAGTCTTGAAGAATTGTTCTTAGAGTAAATTACCGTAGTGTTTCTTTTTCGTTTAGATGATGTTCTCTTATCGGATGTGTGTCCGATCCGTATCGCTTGGTTTTGATGTGTCTGGATGATAATTTTCATCGGGCATGTCTGCGAATCTTCCCTATGGCTTTGTTTCTAGCATTTCGACAACTCTTCACCATTTGTAGTGTGAGCCCCTTCGTCTTTCTGATACAATATCTTGGTGAGGTATTAGTTAGTTTAAAGATTTGTACTTCTATACTGATCCAATCTCTTATGAACCCTTGGCACTACAATTCAGACTTTGTCTGGTAGTGACAATTTGGAAAGGTTTATATAACCTTAATGTGTTTGGTTTAGGACTCCTAAGTTATCCATAATTGCATGATCTTGAATTAATGTAATTTTAAGTTAGAATTTGCCTGATGAGTAAGGATTTTGAATAGGTTTAGTTGACCATATAGATTTGGAAAAGGTTAGTAACCTTATGTGTCTAGTTTACAGTTATGCTTTGACGAGTTTAATAGATTTGACCAGGTTTAATTAACCTCATAATCTTGAAGGGTTCTAGTAACCTTAAGTTATCTACTTTGTAGTTGCAGTTAATGTACTTTATAAAAAGGTTTAGTAACCTTAAGCTATCTAATTTACCGTGCAGTTAACGAACTTCATTTAATATGGAAGGGTTTTAGTAACCCTAAGGTACTTAGTTTATAGTTACGATTTAACATATTTTGAGGACTACTTGAAGAGGTTTCAGTAACCTTAAGTTGTCTAATTGACAGTTATAGCCTAATATACTGTAAATATAAATATAAAGAGGTTTTATTAAACCTTATGTTATAGATTCGAATAGGTTTGAATAACCTTAAAGATTTAAAGAGGTTTTGTTAACCTTAAGTTATTTAGTCTACAGTTATTGGTAACTTATTTTACCTTATACTTTAAAAAAGGTTTTAGTAACCTTGTGTTGTTGGGTTTTCAGTTATGGTTTAACGTACCTTACAATTTTGAAAGTGTTTCGTTCAGGTATCGATCTTGAACTTTATTTTTAGTATATCGTTTTGAGTATGCTTACCTTGGATAGGTATTAAGTGTGAATGAGGTTCCGTTGTGAACGGGTAGTGTTGACTACGTTTAGTTTAGTGACGTTCTTCTGGTGACGGTTAGTGCTTTGCTTTGGTGGGGGTTGGGCTTAAACCTTTCTTGACGGTTGAAGGGGTGTCCTAACGTTGGACGGTGGGTGTTTTTAGGGAGATTGGTTCATGCTTCGGCTTCTACTAAAGTGGAGTACTATCTGTGTAGGTTTCCTTTTTCCAGTTTTGTTTTCTATTCTTTTATTTCTTTCTCTTCTTTCCTTCTTCTCGATCGATGAAGGCGCAGTAGGGCCAGATCGGACTGCTGTAGCTCTGAGGTATCGGGGTGTGGCCGTTTGGTACCCTAAGCTGCACCTTGCTTTACACTCTCTTGTGTGCGTACTAGAATTTTGTTGTAGATAGCTTTGCTACAGATTATGATGTTGGTGGGTGCTTCTGAGTTTGATTTCGTCTTGGTTTTTTTAGTACATGATAATTGGGGTCTTCGTTGGTGCGTCTGGCTTCTCCAACACCTTCGGTTTTTGCTTGAATGTTCGGTGAGGACATTTGCATCTTGCAGACTGATTTATAATTTATATAATAAGTTCCCGTTCTATATGCAGATAAAGACCAATAATTATCCATTTTATTGGAAGAATTTAAAGTAGCACGTGCTATCTGTGGTTAAGTTCGTTTAAGTTTTTAAAAGACATTCCCGTTATTCCTTGTGTGTAAATAATAAACAAAAACAATGACGGAAACAGGATTGTTTCTGTGTTTAACAAAGTTTTTTGGTGACATCATATGGGTGATCGAACAGCATTTGAAATAAATCTATTTCTTTGGACCTGCTACCTTCAAACAACAATTCAAAATTATTTAGAATCAACCACGGCTTTTCAAGGCTTTTCAATGTTAATTTTTCATGTTGAATAAATCTTAACTAAATTTTGAATTGTTCTGTGTTCAATAATTCTGGAGTAATTTGAAAATTATTTACTGAATGACTAATCTAAGTTTAATAAATTTATGTTGTCAATGTTTTTACTATATATGTGTTTGACTATTTTTATTTTCTTATCATCCAATAAATATGTTTTTTAGTTTATATCAAGGATCTAAACGGAACCATATAATTATAAAAGTTTTATTCATGTTTCATTTTAAAAAATTTCTAAACATAACCAAAATTTTTGTTCAAAACCTAGTATATTTAATTAATTTTCTGATTAGTGAATTTAATATCTTTTCTGGCTTAATTAATTATCATCATTAAACTTCATAATCAGATGGCGCCCTTTTAGAGTTTTTATTTGAGTTCTGAAACCCTTATCTACTCCTTTTCATAAATAAGACAACTGCAGAACCAATACCTGCGACCTGAATAAAAAATATTTGTAAGATAGAGCTAAATCTCAAGTCGTGGTAATCTGGAGCATCTTTTAAAGTAAGTATAAATGTTTATTGTTTAATATTGTTTATTTTGTCTGGCGAAAAACCTACGTTTCAATTCACAATGTTAATTTCCTATACCAGAAAATCACTTATATCTTGGAAACTATTTAACACAGATGCTAAAGTGAAGGTGTTTTGAACAGTATTCAATAAGGTCTACAACTTTGCCATAATAACTTTTTCTCCAAAACAATTAGGGGAGTTATGTTTTGAGAAATTGTGTTTTTACATGCTATTTCCCTGTTACAAAACCGATAATACACCCTGTATATATGTAACAATGTATTACTGACCTCTACCAATTTTTGTTTCTAGAAATACCGGTTAATTTGGATTCAATTTTGAAATATGTAGGCATGTAATATTACAATAATCGTTAAAACCTCGAAATATCTTTCAGGAATTATACCATGTTATTTTACGTTGTTTAAATATATAAGATGAGACCAAACAAATTTAGATGGTAAGTATTCAAAAAGTTGACTAATGAAGAAAACAGTTTTGTTTTGATAAAAAAGGTTGGGTTAGTTAAAAATTCAGTACCGCTGATGTATATTAAAGTTTGTAAGAGAGAAATTAAGCAAATTTCAATTAAGAATTTTATTTTATTTGCAAGATATCTGTTGTAGTAGAAAATGTACACTATTTTTAATTCGATTTAAATATCCCACTTTTATTTAGTTGTAACTGCATAGCCAAAATATACACAATTTCACAAACACTCCTAACCTAACTTAATTTTTAAAATTAAATGTCGGAAACGCGACCTTCTAGTGGCCGGAAATTATTGGCATTTTCATCTTTACATGTTTACAGAGTAAATCACGTGACGAATGACGTAAGACCTCTGGTTGACCGAATGGTCTATAGTTTCTGTTATTTTCAGACTTATATTATTTTGTACTCAAATTATATACTTACTAAATAAATTAATAAAAACATTTTGGTGGTTGCTGACTGCAGCTTAAGAGTGTAAAATTAACAAAGATGTTGCAAAGTACTTTATTCTTTCCGTCTCTTTCTAGGGCACAGCTTAGTAGCGTAAACTTATAAACGTAAAGTGATTGGTGTTGGTTTATTTCAGATGTTATCTATGCAGGAGAAAGGAAATCCCCTAATACGAAAAGCAAAATCACTCATTTTACAGACTATACCTTTTTATAAAATAATGGGAAATTCCAGATGAAATCCTTGAGATGAATAAAGAACGCTAACGAAAAGAAATGGAATGAAAATCAAAAGCGAAACAAATCCCAACAGTATTTAAAAAATAATCGAAGGGTCAATTAATCGATCAATCCATTTAACCGATTAATCACTTGGTTTCATAATTCGTGTCTTCTATGTTACGGTATAAAGCCTTCTGGATTAACATAATTCATTAATACCGTCTTTTAAAATTTTGCTAAAGTACATTTTTAAAAATCTACTTTAATTTGTGTGCAGTGTATCATCTGTTTACCCCGTCCGGGGTAAATAAAACAATATTTTATTAAATTCTCATATAAAGCTTGTCCCAGTAAAAATTGTGACCTGTTAGTTTTGACAAAAAGCCACATAAATAAATTTGAACTATTTTATTGAATATTTTTATTATTTAACAACCACATAGATGTAATAATAAACATTTAAATCGTAATTATTTTCATCCAAAAATTTTGCAATTTTCTTCTCACCTCTTTTATTGAAATTTGTACATCATCAGGTATGATTTTCAACGTTTGCTTCCTGTTGTATTTAAAATCAGCAATAAAATTTGCTGGTTTTTTATATTTTAATCATTTCTGCTTCATATGGGCCCAATACTTTTCATTGAAGGGTAATTCAGGGCAATCGGAAGGGTTTTCCATTTTTCAACAAATTCGATGCGATTGATTTTATACCAATCGATAACAATTTTTGTGTTATGGCAAGTTTCCAACTCTGGCCAAAACATTACTGGTATGTTGTAAAGCTTTATAAAGGTCAATAATCATTTTTCCAGGCGCTCATTAACATAAATGCCGCCAATCATTGAAATACAGTGAAACCTGTAAATCTGACCACCTGTTAAACTGATCCTCTGGTCATATTGACCACTTTTTCTCAGTCCCTGCAAAAATGCCATTACTTTATGTAATTTATACTGTATAAACTGACCACTTGTCTTTTGTGACCATTGACCACATTTACCTCAAATATTTGTTTAAAAATGTTTGTGTAATGTGACCATTAGCCAAGGGATTACTTTACTTACAGTTATAACTAATCTTCTAAAAGTTTAAATAGACATGCACATGTAAATTGCATTCAAAGAATTTCTAAGAATGCATCTAATCCCTTAATAGTGACCAGTTGGGTTCAGGTATTTCCAAGTTTTAAGACTTTATTTCTGCTTCTGAGAAATTCATTGCCTGCAAACTTTCACATTAGTAACCCTTGTCTAGTTTTAAAATTGTTTTATAAAATGAGTCTTGTTTCATCTATTGATTGAAATCCTTGTGTTAATTAGTGCGATCAAAATGACTTCAAAAAAGTTTACAAAGAATTAAATTTGAAAGAAAAACAAAAGGTGTTAGTTTTTAGAAAACCACAGTGAAAGAAAAACAGCGAAACATTTTACTATTCAGAACTGCCCTGGAATCCTGACAGAACTGTACCATGCTAAAAATAATATTAATGAACTAATCTGTGCTAAACATATGATCTTGAGACCATCTACGTTACATGATTTTTAAATAAATATGTACATATAAGTAGTATGTACATAACACATATCTATCGCATGTAATAAGTAGGGTAAGTGCTCTGTTGAATAAATATATATTGTACATATACATTTTTTTAGCATTTACTATAAGCACAAAAACTCAAAATACCTACCTATGTAATGAATATCGCATGAAAATAAAAATTGTTGTGTATAAAAAATTCACACTTTTACAAAGTGACCACCTGCTTAAATTGACCATTTTGGGTCAGTCCCAAAGGTGGTCACTTTAGGCAGTTCTACTGTAATTGAAAAATAAGGTACATTGCATTTGAAGAAGCAAGAACAATTAGTCTGCCATACAAGTACCTTTTTGCAATCTTTTTCGTTTTAATTTTCTTAAAGTTGCCACTAACACATTTTCTGTCTTTTCAAGAATACTAGTGATTATCTAGTAGAGATTGGAAGTGTCGCTTGCAATAAGTTTCATCATCCATGAGAATACACAAATTCTTTGCTCGGGGAAATACCCGACTTTGAATACATTTATACAAATGCTACTTGTTTTGATGACATCTTTCTAAAATCTATTTACTACACATCCAACTAGTGGTGGGTTATAATACGTAAAGTTCTCGATGCTTCCCAGAGTGTTACAACGCCTAGGTGTTGTGAGACATGCTTATGAGAAACGTTGAAACATGAAGTATGTCCATCTTTATTTTAAATACAGATTTTTGTATATTGCCGTTTCTATCATTCCCACTGGTTTGACCTTAGAATATAAAACTGTAGGAAGGAACATAATCATCTACCACATACGACCGGGATGGGGTCTCAATATGGCAGAGTAGGTGTTTCCGGTTTAGTAATGAGATATTTCCATTGGCGGTTCTCACTGTCTCGAAACACTAACTACATAACCTCAATTTTAAAACATAGTATTTTGAAATTAATCTTAGAATATAAATTTTATATTTAATATTTTAAACAAATGAATACTTATGAAATGTAAATCCGTTCTTCGAATTTGTCGGAGTTTGAGAGAAAAGCAGATTCAGGTGGTGCCTAATGGCGGTCAGTGTGATGTCATATCCGTCGCTTGTAAAGCTCATTACGCCGGTTAGTTACGCTCCTTTCTACAGTTTTATATTCTAAGGGTTTGACAATTTGAGAGACCTTCAAGAGTACCATCCATGCTTATGTGCACGCATAGACATGCATCTGGGTGACCTGGTAAATGCACCAACTTTATTGTTAGTACTTCTGATAACAAAATGCTATGACGCGCCGCTGCTGTTTAGTTTGAAGTCTGGAGAAGTGTTATTAGTGAGTGTTGGGTGTTACGAGAAGCGTTAAAACACAGCACTATATCCAACTACAAAAAATAGATAACCAATCAATTCTTCCAATCAACTTTTTAAGTGCGAATATTTTACCTAAATATTGATTTTGTTGTTAAAAATTGATGAAAAAATTAAAAATCTATTTTTTTCAATTTAATAAAGTTTGGGTCAAATTTATTGTAAGATTTCACCTGGAACGAAGAAGGTGTACTGTATTAAGGGTGTATACAAATATTTACCCACTTGCCTTGTAAAAATTTATTTACAATGAGATTCTCCGATATTGAAAGTGTATTGTAATTTAAATTTTTAAAGCTCTTGGTTGAATTATTTTGGTGGAGGTTTGTAACGCTGCTTCTTTACCACATAATTGATACAATCTTAAATGTAGTGGTGCATTTTGTTGTTGATATCATTATAATGTAATTATGTTGCGCATTTGGAACGTTCATTGAAATATTGTAATTGATTTATTATTTCAATTTGTTGTCATTTAAAAACATGTAAATAATGTTATTAAGAGTATAATGTTTAAATTTGTGAAGATAGGAAGGTGTGCAAAGGTATTTTGGGATAATTAAGTCAATAAATAGTTTCAAGCAGATTGTGTGTGATCGACATTCAATGGTAAAGTTAATTTTGTTTGTTCATATATGTATTATATATCATTGAACTCAGAATTTAATTTCCTATAAGACTATTTAGTTTTTACTTTAATGAAAATTTGTAAATAAAAATTTGGTTATTGTATTCATGGAATGTCAGTAGTCAATTGTTTTGTTCAAAATTTGCATAGAAGGCAATTGTTTTAGCCAAATCATACAGACAGCCATTTTTTAACAAACTTTCTTCCAATTTACATCTCGCAGAAGGTGCACACGTCCTGTTTAGATTAATAAAAATTAAGATTATCTTAACCTAATAATGAAATATCAAAGTTCTGAGATTAGATTTATGCTAAACATCAAAGTGTAACAATTTAAGAAATTTGATAATGAATTCAGTGTTTAATTAACAAGTGCCAAGAGTTAATTAAGTGTTTATTTGGTTCTTTGTTTAATATCTGATAACAGGAGAAATTTATGGAAATTATTGAATAATTAAATAAAATTTTACATACCATGGTTTTAAATGGATTTGGTATTCCAATTTTGCAAAACCCTTTTTGTAATTGGAAATAATTATGCAGATATCAATGACACGTATGTTTCTTGATTTATTTGTCAACTTTAATGAAACCATACTATTGATTCAAGAGGAATTGAAAAACATCAAGTTGGTAATCTTGTAGTGCCAATTTTTAAATAAGGATAGTTTACCATGAGTTTTTCTATAGTACTTAATTTAATCTTTAATATAAGAAATTCTGATACTAAAATGGACATATGGATCATTTTCATTTCAAGAGCCAACAAAATAAATTTAAAATATTTTTCTGTTTTATTTTTTTGTTGTTTCTATTCTACAATAAATAGCTCAAAAACATAGTCCATATACTTCATTGAGCTCAAATGTCATTAAAATACAGAAAATTTACCCTAAAAAATCACATCCACGTCATGACACTCCGATCATGGTTGTGACAGTTGAGGTTCACGTTTGACAGGAGCCACAGCTATGACATATATAGGTTAGGTACCTCTCATATTAATTTATAATGAATGGAAAACAATAAACAAAGGTATTTTTTTATTATTTGCAAAAGCTCTGTTTCAAGACAAAATCTGACACAACAAAAATCAAAAAAATCTGAAAATTCAATAACTAAACCACATTTCTAAATAATAATAAAAAAACAAATAGTAGATCTTGTGAGTCTCAAAAACTTTGATCAGATCAGTAATCAATAGTTCTGTTATACGTAGTTTTTACTTATAATTAATTTAATTAATTAATCTGCTGGTGAATGTTCATATTACACCTGACAAGCAGTACAAAAATATTTTTTGTCTTATTTTTTTTAGTTCCTTTCTTTATTGGTTTGTTTCCTGTACTTAATTTTGTAATGTTTATTAGTTCAAGGGGGCGCAAGAAGCGCTTACCCCCCCCCTGGATGTTGAACAATTTGAATTTTATTGAAAACTTTGTATAATGTCTTTTTTTCTAGGCTTGCCCCCCCCTAGCATGTCGTTTATTCTAGGCTTGCCCCCCTGGACAGATCTCTGCGGGCGCCTATGCTTATATAAAAAACTATTGTTACGTACTTTATAAACATCAAAGGTTGAAAACCATACCCAACTGTCACAATCATGGAAATGTGTCATGACCGTGACTTCGAGGATTCCATGGTTGGAACTCCTATGGTCGTGACATTTTTGACACATGGCTGCCATAACCTAACCCATTTTTCAAGCGTAGCAGCTAATGTTTAACACGCCACTTTAGGCCTACAACACCTAACATGTACAAACAAATTCATTTAAAAATATAAATAATTACTTTTTATATTACAACCACGGTCTTGACGCTGTATGCTCGACGAAACAAAATAACGCGCACTTTTAATTTCCCTCGCGTCTTCTTTTCGCGACATAATATTAAAACACTTGACATTAACAATTGTTATCTTTATGAAAACAGCACAAAGTATTACCAACTTTAAATTTCAAAAATATCCCAGTATAAAATGAGATTGAAACATTGTCCACGCTAGTGACAAAAAATATCACAACATTTACAAGCTTCAAACATTAACAATACTTCATAAAATGAAAAGTTTTGTATATATAACTAAATTCTTAATATATGTAATAGTATATTAATGTGTTATCAGATAAAACTATGCTCATCTTTTAGACAAGAAATCCCATTAAAACAAAAAAAAACTTGAATATCACATGCCACGGCGCGTGACATCTTGATGTAGGTACTTTACTATTTTATCAGTAGTTGTAAAATTTTGTAATAAAATTAAATATAGGTTTTAAAGATTACATTATGTTCGATAATTATTTGCACAAAATCCAAACATTTAACTAAAAACTAGGACTCAAGAACCATGTCACAGTTTTTTTTCACGAAATGAAAATGACCCATATACAGTGTCTTCCATAAAGTTGGATCCATTTTTTAAATATTTTGATTGGAAAAAAACTTTGTGGGGCAATCACCTCTGCTTTCAAAAATACTTGAAATACACTATGTCAAAGTTGACAGGTGACATTAGGTAATCTGTCAAAGTCACCATTATTTTTGCCTATATAAATATAGGGACAAATTTGGAAATATTTTTAATGAGATTTCTTCAAATTCGCCGCTTTTATTTGAATTAAAAACAAGATAAATAAATTACCAAATACCTTTAGATTATTTCTTTTCAAATTAAACGCCCAAAAAAGTGGGAAATTTGATTTTCTTTTGTAGTTGGTGATTTTATAACAAAACATGTTTATAATTAAATAAGATCCTAATTTTATTTATTAATACTAAAAACCAAATAGCACACAATATAACCACAACAAGAGGCAAGTAAGATTGATTATAAAGGCAAAACCAGTTTGGTTTAATGGTAAACACTCCGTATTTCTGAGCAACTGATCACCGATTAAAATCTCGATATTGTTTATAATTTTGGGCGTTTAATTTGAAAAGAAATCATCTAAAGCTATAATAAATAGTATTATATACTATTATTTCTATCACTTGGTGTCATTATAGTATTTAATATTTTCTTTTATAATTTCAATAATTTATATGACGAATTTATTTTGTTCCTTTCCTTCAAATAAAAGCTGCAGAGAATTTGAAGAAATCCCATTAGAAATATTTCCGAGTTCGGCCCTGATATATTTAGGCATCCCAACAATCTCCTATGACTCTGTGAGCGCAGCTAATCTTCTAACTACGTAAACGAGTCTCATTTACTTTGTCTGGCAGTTCTCTGGCCATCTAGTAAGATTGTGATTTGTTTTACTCTGTTGGCAATAAAAGTCTTTAAATATGATGACAGTCACAATTGCAGGTCTTTTGAACTATGATAAAGCCTATCTATAAAACAAAATTTTGAAACAAAAGACTTGAATGTCAAATTAGTAATTTTATGTAAAATAGTATATTATTATACGAGTTGTATAAGACGGTCTATTGTAACACGAGTTGTTTGGGACACGACGAGAGAAGCGAGGAGTGTTCCAAAGGAACGAGTGCTACAATACGTCTTATAAAACAAGTATAATATACTATTTTTTTGTACTTTGCGCCATTAATTTTATAGAAATTGTAAATTCAAGCTATTAAAAGCATTGCATTACAATCTAGTGATTTTTACGTTTAACATGTGGTAACACCATAAAATGACTTTTCGCGTTTTGTGAGGTTAGAATGTATCAAGATTAAATGTGTTTATATGTAATATAAAACAAATGTTACTAATCTTACAAAACAAATAGTCTCCAAAAACGATGTTATAATAGCTTCTATTATGAAATCGTTTTCGGTGTCACAATGAGTCCATTGTGAACGCAGAGTACAAAAAGAACGTTATGAAACTTATAACCTACAAAAAGAAAAGTTAATCTTCACATCAATTCTCATGACGCATTCGAACTGCTTTATGTTATATTTAGAGTTCCTAAATATGAACTGAACTCGGTGTTATTTAGAGTGAAGTCACACGTGTCAAATTTTCCTAGTGACATTTTATATTTTGAAACTATTTATTAGAATGTTGGTAATCATGAAAACTGATTTAATAAATTAAACTTTCAATATGGCAATTACATAAATCTGAAATTAGGCACAGTTAATACTTTATTAAAAGCTGTTTTAAATTATTAGATATAAAATTGATATAACTATACTCAATTACCAGTCAACACAGATAGTAATAAAAACGCCCACAAAAGAGCGGGCGATTTAACAGCTACTTTGCTATTGGGCGAATTGAAAAAGCGCGCGAAACTGTGGAGTCCGTTTCACACGGCAAAGTGACAGATAGCGTCACTTTGATGCAGATCAGCATCATCAAATAATTATTTGATTAGTTTTTGAACATTTCATGTACTATTAAATATTTTAAAATTGATAATACATAATTTAACTGAAATAATATCAAAAATATTCATTAGAAGTAGTTTATTATTAAGATCTTATATCTTTTGAAGTTATGTTCATGTAGAATACAAAAATGTTTCAGTGTCAGGTGGGTTTTTAGCAGTAGCCAATCTGATGAAATGGCTACGCTCCTTACTTTTATTACTATCTCTGTTGAGCGTCCAGAGTTTAAGTAGTTTTAAAAAGAACAGTAAATAAATGATAATGCCTACATTAAAAACTTTTCATGTATAAAAATAAACATGACAGCATATCCTAAAATTTATAACTGACAACTACTATAGTAAAAACCAAATAAGAATAAAGCAGATGGCGTTTCAATCCAAGTTACATTTACACACCTAAAATTAAAACAGCGGGAAATTTGAACTTATTGTTTAGTTTTCAAAATAGTTACTGAAAAATATATAAAATTTATTTCTGTGCTTTTGTACAAGATGCCAGTGTATCTTATGAACAATTTATAAATAGAATTAATAAATAATGCACATTATTATGACACTATAATGTCACTATAATTCGAAAAACCTTAAAAATTATTTTATATTGGCCGAATATCAACATCTTCGTCTGATTCGTTGGATTGGAACTTGCCTTCCGATCCTAAATTTATAATATTTTTTCCGCAATACCCTCTACTACTTTGTCTAATTCCCACCTTCGTTTTTCTTCATTAATTATGTGGTATACCTATGCAATCTTTCCATCGTTCTGCAGTAACAGTAGAAATCCCTTGATTAGGAGGATTTGTTCATGCCAGTAATAGTAGAGTCGATTTTTGCAAAAAACATGCCTAAGTTCTTATTTTTTACTATCTAAAGATAGAGACTTGAAATCTTTTGTAATGCCTTCAGTACTGGACCAGTATAAAATGTTATATGTTTAAAATGGGGGCACGCCCCTCGGGGGGTTGAAACCCCCTTTTTGTACCCCTAATTTAATAACGCAACCAAATTGAAGATTTACAAATCCTATCAGTGAATTTGAACAGGAGGCAGCTAACAGAGAATCTAACAGGCTATTGACATTCAATCCTTTCTTCAGTTTTTTTGCAATGAATCCTGCCAGAAGGGCTACAGATGCTGAAAGAATTCCGTAATCGAGATGCATAGATAAGGTTTGAAGTTCTTTTATTAATTTTGTTATATTTTTAGGAAGTTCGATGTTGAAATTTATTCTTTCAGGTATCTGTAATTGTTGATCTGTGTGAAATAAGGTAGTATACACGGTGAGTCAATACGGAGTAATCGGACTTTGCCAGTGGTTAGATAACCATTAAAGAAAGAAAATTCCTATATACCATTTTTCTCGTATTTCTATACTTTTGGAGAAAAACGGCATCGAAGTTCAGCCTAATGTTTTCAAATTTAATAGTAAGATTGCACATGACACATATTTTAAAAGTTCAAGGAGATATTCAATACTACTAGAATGTGCAAGGATAGCGTAATAAAGTAATAAAAACGTCTTTATTTTGGCCAAGTGTTTCGTAGAATAACAACAGATAAACAGAAATTATAGTACTCTAATAGTAACACATATTTGGTTTCTCAAATGATAACAAATTGCAAACCCCTTACACTGCAGCTTTTAGTAATAAAACGTAACAGTACTTGTACTTGACTATGTAAACAAATCCATCAAGCATTCAGGGTCGTTGAATTAAAACATCAAAAAGAATAATAAGGTTTTAATAATGAAACATTCTAGAATTCCAATAAAAAAACAATACCTATTGATGGATAGATCAAATTAGCTAAACATGTCTTTACTTAATTAAAACTAATATCTGTTTATTAACGCATAACACATCGAATTTAATGATATCATTGAATGGGTCTGTATTAAAATGATGTCATTTCTGTCTGCGTTTACTATTAGAATAGAGGGGAATCCCCCGGATTAATAGATCGTTTTGTTTTAACATCTAAAATGGAATGTGCGTCGTTTGCATTCTTGTTGTGCTTGTTTAAACAGATGTCACGTTTTTACTGATGGTGTCAATTTCTAAAGATCTTGCATTTATTTCTATTCGACTTAACAACACTGACCTGCATCAATTATACGTACTTTTCTGAAAACGTCTGTCAAAATTTTCGAAATTTTCAAGTTCATTTAATCAAAAAAGTTACTAAGGTTTTATGTTGCTAATAACCAGAGAAGCTTATCCTCAAAGTCCGATCATTGAGTACTGAATCACCGTGTATATTATTTTGCTGTTGAGTGTTGGTGTCCATAACCCCAACGTAAGATTTTAAACCATTTTTATCGTAAGGTAAAATTTGAAGAAAATTCATGAAATGATATTGTAGGATCACTTCCTATTATTACACATTGCAATGCTGCATTTATACTTTTTTCTGCTAGTGCTTGCCATTACTAAAGTGAACGAAAAAACAGCACCAAAACTACGAAAATTTAAACAAATAACAAGGAAATAACGTAATTATATTAAAAAGTAAAGAAAACTGCCTTAGAAGATTAGGAAAATATAATTTATTGATGATACGTGCAAAACCGACAAAAATATAAAAGCGCGCGAAGTTAGCGTAGTTTGAAATTGGCGTTTACGTGTTATATATCCGTTTCCGCCTTTTGCGTGTTTGGTAGCGCCAGCGGAGAAACACTTGAACTAATTGAGTGCGTAGGCCGGATAAGAGACTTTGTCTCGTGAAATCTAGAAAGTCGTGGTTTTAACTAAACTTACCAATTTTAATTGCATACCCATAAGTGAAAAAATACAAAAGAATAGTATATTACATGTTGAGTTGGTAAAGGATATCTTTACAAGCCAAGCGATAATTGTTTGACCGAGACGGTACGTCGAGGTCAAACAATATCGCGAGGCGTGGAAACTTTACCAACGAAACATGTATACTATTTTATTCACAATAATTAGACTTAAGATAATCAAAATAAAAAGTAATTTTAAATTTTAAAATAAATTTTTTATAAACTGTCATAATTTCAATCAGAGCCATCTATCGACCAAAAGAAATTTTAAGTAAGGTTTCATTCTTCGCCACTAGATGGCGATGTATGCGCTCAGTATCACGGCCTACTAGATTCATATAAGCTTCATAAGCGAAGCTTATATAAATCTAGTAGGCCGTGTCAGTATTTTAAAATTAGAAATTAATTAATTCCATTGTAATTATTAAATATAAAATATGGAAAAATAAAAATAAAACTAATATTAAATAAAAAATATGTTTTTAGCGTTAAATATATTTATAAAAACTTAAGTTTAAATCGGATAAAACCTCCTGTTTTAAATTATTCAGAAAAAAAAGTTGGCAATAACTTTACATGTCAGTGTTACAGACATGTAAAGGAAATTGTTAAGCACTTTGGTGTTGCTATAGCAGCAATAGCTTACTTTCCAAGGTTTTTACAACATATGAAATGTACATATTGCAATATGATTGTGAATAAACAGATAAATTAATTACATATTAGTATATTACGTTATAAGTCCGGTAAACCCAAGTTTACAGTAGCGAGTTGAAAACGTTTCGGGACGAGGCGACGAAGGAGCCGAGTCTCGAATGTTGAAACGAGCTACTGTAATGGTTTACCGGAAGTATGACGTAAGGCGTTTTATTTCATACTGCCTCACATTGTTCATTTTTTAAAAAAATGCATTTAAAATTTTCATGCCCGGTTTCATAAAAGCTTTGTTATAATTTAACACACTGTTATATTTTTAACAGGACATTATATCGAAATGTTTGTTTCACAAATCATTGCTAAGTTTAACAATGCGATAAACATCTTGTTAAAATAGCAGGTGCTTAGAGCACAGGTTAAATCTTATCACACAGTTAAAACTTCATAGACAAATAAAAAGCAGCAAAATTTCATTTTGTTTGTAGAAGTAATTTTTATTTAATATACTTTATTGTCAATGCGAAACGTTATAAAAAAAATTATAACTAGAAAATTTTGCAATACTTAAATATAAAACATTGTTAAATAATAATATAAACAAGATTTATAACATAACACCTTTCTTGTAGTGCTCTCCACAAACGTATCAGTCTGGTTAATTTCTGTTGTATCAGTAAATCAAGGTACTTTACATAAAATTAAGTTATTGGAAATATTTACCTTGTGTAGGGGTCTTATGTGTAGTAACATTCCTTTTCGCATTTTGTTTTATATAGTAATAATTATTATAATTATAATACTGCTGCCCATTAACTGGCCTTTCAGGCCCCAGAAGCTATGAAGCTCGTGCGGCAGGGAGGGGCGATTATTACTATTACGCAGCCCAACGTGCAGCTGCAGCCGACTTAACAGATGGTATAGCACAAAGCCCACATTTGTGTTACAGCTAAGAAAAACTGCAGAAAGCCTTAACCAGAGTTACGAACAATGATAGAAGTGGAAATTCTGTAGATCTCACTCTGTGACCTGCAACTTTTTCTTTTCTAACTCTTTTTATGTTTGTGTAGCAGCCTTTCAGTTGGTCTGGATTTCTGCTCCTTTCAACAATACTGCTATAATCAATGGCTATATTTCTCCAACATTCTTGCTTTTCTTTATTTTTTGTAACGCCTCTATTTTTTTTATTTTGTATGATATGCTTGTACTTCTCTAGCTCTACTAATTCAATAAGTAAGTTGTTCTTTTTCGTGTTGTGTATAATTATAATTCCTAACCGTTTTCTTTCACATTTTAACTTAAACAAACCGAAAAAATAATATAAGTATTTTGTAAACGTTTTAGATGCAAATAATAAATTTTAAATACTTACAAACTTTGAAAACTAGGGTAAACACAGAAGTAACACAAAGAATGCACCAAAAAAGGTGTTTATTTGGCGATAATTTTACTGCCAAAATACAAATGAAGTTGTATCACATTGCAGTTTATTGCCAACTTAAGATGGAAACACACTATTAATTTTTAAAATAACTGCTTACTAACTAATGTTTAAAATCATTCTGTTATTTTACAGAAATACTTATAAAATTTAATCGACTGTTAGTTTAGCATATTTGCTTACTAACTAATAGTTAATGACGGTTTTATGAAACCGGGCATCAGTCCGGTAAAATTTTTTACCGGACTCAAATTAGATTTTCAGTCCGGTAAAATTTTTTACCGGACTCAAATTGGATTTTCAGTCCGGTAAAATTTTTTACCGGCCTTGTAACGTAATAATCATTACGGACTCAAATGAGACCGGTAAATACCCTTTTACCGGACAGTATGAAATAAAAGTTTATTACGATATCTTCGGCAAGTTTCGGTAGTGTAAATACTGTTTACTAATTCTCAATTACTTCAAGAATTTAAAAATATGAGTACCTATAATTATTTTTATTTTTTTAGAACCCTATTCAAATGTAGTAAGAAAATTTTACAAATAAATTCCTGAAAATGTTTAAAATACCCCAACAATAGTAAAAGTATCAACCTGCAATAGTAAATCTTTCTTCTCCCATTTCATTGAAAAATATTCTATCACACTATTATTATACCTTCTTAAGAGATTATTTTTAATAATAAGAATCTTTTTGTAATTTTTATTACAGGTGGTTTTTCTCCTGATCTAAGACCACCTCTGGTGAGGTAGGTACTACCTGAAATAACAATTTATTCAAAGTATATAATTGCTACTATCTCCTAATAAGCGGCTATTAATAATTCTTGATTCATCTCAACCAAGTTTTTGAGGTTAGATTAATTAGCGTCATATATTTATTCTTTCAAATTCATTTACAATTGGATTAAATAAATTACTTTCCATTTTAACATACTCTGATAAAAATAATACAACAATTTCACATATAAAATTTCTTTTATAATTATAAAAATAAACACGAACGTTGGCTAACGTCGACTAATCTGCCGCCGTTCGTGAAAGGTTGATCTTCGAAGGGTGCGCTGTTCACTAACGAGTGCATTAACGGTGGTTGTTTGCTTACAGAATAACTTTAGAGCGAAAACCTTTCAAACAACGATAACCGCTCGTAAACGCTTCGCTCAAGGCTTACAGAATAGACCCCTTAATCCTTTTACAGTTTGCATTTCGACTATACAGCATGTCTCAAAAATAACGGACAATACGTGAATACGAGATAGTTGATGATGTGTAGAGAAAGTTTTTCCCATAACTTTTTTTTCTAAAATATTTACTTTCAGAGTTATTTAAGGTTCAAGTTTTGAGTCCGGTCCTGCACGTTCTGCTCCACAATCTCCTGATGTCGCATAATGCTGAGGACTGTAGTTTGTTGAACTTTACAGCATTTGTCAATACAGCACAATTTTGTCAATGCCGCAAAATACCCAAATGAGTTGATCTTGAAAACACTCGTAAATAAGACACGTTCCGTTTTGCCATGTTATGGTTTGTTTATTTTAAAATAAATTCAAGGTCTAATAACAGCTTAAAACATCTTACTTTAAAGAGAGCATCTGATATCATATTTCAATAAGTTAAATAAGTTAGTTATGTGTGGCGGCGTTGAACGTAATTTAAAAAATGCGATGCTAATACATTTTACTAGAATCTGAAGCATTAATATTTAAAACTAATAGTAAACCTTTTCATTAAAACTGAAATAAAATTTTACAAAAATGATCTTGGGCTCGAAATTTCTCAATGAACGTAAGTCAATAATCAAAAACTCTCTTTGTTATAAACATCCCCTTTCGCAGACTTTCCTTATTTATAGCAATTCTTTCTTTCGTATTCTGTGCTTGTAAATAAAATTTTGGACTAAACATTCCGCAAAAATACACATAGTGAAATTTAATCTATGTAAAATAAACAAAACGCAATTTAAAAAAGGATACAAAACATAAATATATTTTTACGTTCTGTAATAACATTCGAAAATAAACAGAAGATAAATTAATTTTTTAAAAAGAACACTTTCATAATTAGGGAGCCGTCAGGTTGAATTTGCGGCCCGATTGTGGTTTACTCAAAAAACTACAAGGGTCGCAATTTATTAAATAAGAGCAATTTTTACCATTAATCTATTTTATTTAAAACGGAAAACACCTTCAAATAAACTCTTGATAATAAAAATTATTAGTTTGATGAACTATCATCAAACGTTTGGGACTTTTTTGCAACTATGCAGTTTACAACAAAAACGCTTATTACGGTGATATGTCATGGTGTTTATAAAGACGTAACCTTGACCAATATACGTGTTTTTAAATCGACTTCTCCGAATTTTTGCTTAACTCTACACATATCGCTTTACAATGTTTTGACTATCCCAATGCTGGATGACTTATTATTTATTATCAAATTGATGCAAAATATAACAGGACCGTATTAGCAAAAAGTATTGCAAACAATTTTTAACAAATTTACAAAAAAAAATTTTTGAAGGTAGAGTTTTTTTTTCTTTAGTTTTAGATTCTACCTCGGACGCTTTTTAACCCTCTGCGTTATTGTTCGTTATTTTTGAGACACCCTGTATAAACTCAAAATATGTAAAAATGTAAAAATTACATGTGAAAAATAATAACTCAAAAATACATTTAAAACAAGCACTCTTATATTTATTTTTGTCAAGTTTACAAAAACCGCCATTAAAAAAATTGAAAAGATTATTGATGACGTGCATCGCAACTTACATGGTATGGAGTATATAAACTAATTTTTGCAATTACATTGAAACCAAGTAATCATACGTCGCTTTTGTTTTCAATTATTTATTTCATCAAAATATTGGCTTACGAGTACTAAAGCAGCTTTTTTTGTACAGATTATCCGAAAATCAGTCTAAACATATCAATATTAATGAGTGCAACAAGGAAGACATAAACAATATGGGTAGCACAACAAAGATAGAATGTAATCATGGCTAGGTAAAATTTTACCTAGCCATGATTGCATTCTATCTTTGTTGTGTTACCTATGTTGCTTATGTCTTCCTTGTTGCACTCATTCGTTTTTGGATGTTTAGACTGGTTTTCGGATAATCTGTATAATATATACTTATATATATACCAACTTTATAAAGATTACAGGAACAAATTCCTATTCCGTTTAGTCTAATTTTACGTTTACGTCATAAATATAAAAGTAGTGACGTAAGAGTACAACCAACTGTGCAAATACTAACGTTCAAAATGTAATTTTATGAAGTAAGATTATTTGCTTCATCGAAAATAATAATATTTAATTTTCATATATTTAGTAATATATTTATTTATAGAATAAATCCGAATAGGTTTTTAAAACAAAACGTAATTTTTTAATTTAGTGAGAAAATACACATTCATTTTAACAGAAAAGTAGGTTGGTACACCTGTATAAGCGACACGAAGAATTGTCAAATTTCGTGTCATCGTGTTGTGTAAAAACAATCAAGATTATTAGTTAAGACATAAATAAATTATTTTGAACGGTCCCCTTATTCCTTGAATTGCTGTTAAAGAAATTAGTTTATGTTTTTATTTTTCTGTTAGAAAGATTTAACTATATATAATTCTCGAGTTTCTCAAGCATTGAGAATATGTCTTAAGAATGTTTCCAACATTTCATCTGCGGATGAAGTTGAATGCGATAAAAAGGATCGTACTACAAACATTGATCCTCTGTAGAGGCAAATATTCGCAATGATATTTATGAAATGTATAAGAACAGTAAGTACCTGACGTTATGTGGTGTGACTGTGCTCTCCAATTGATATACCACATTTGGTTACAGGAGAACATGCTACACTTGATACTTTGTTAAAAAGATTGAAATCTAACTTCATGTATGAAGGAAGTAGAAGTTCTTTATTCATTGTACTACAATCAATTGGATTCGTATATAAGAATGACGATCGAAGACGGGTGGTGATGCGGGAAATGGATGGGGATGAACAAAGTCATATAGTTCATAAGAGAATAATTCTTTTAAAAACGCATATTAAAAATATGCAGCAGAGGGTGTTCGGACTTGGTCGACGAACAAAAAGTTCGTCTCTGAATTCGTGAAGTCTGTCTGTCGGTCTGTCCCCTCCAAAATAACTCTTTAGGTTCGTCCCTGAACACACTAAATAACGTATACATAATGTATATCATCCAATAAAGCCTACTTTAACATACTGGAAAAGAACCTCCTTAAATCTAAAAATAAATTGTAAGTCTTATAGTTAGCAAAAACTGATGAATGATTTAATTTTTTTTTGTAAACATCAAATAAATAGCAGAAAAAGATTTGATGCTGTTTAGTATAACCTACATGATAATAGAAATATATCACCGACAATCCAACTCGAAAATTTTTAACCAATCAAATTACAGAATTTTTCAAATTGGGACCAATGAAATTAGTTTTATAGTGAAAAAACCACTAGTGGTTTTTTCACTAAGAAAAAACCACTTGTCAAAATGAAATGTCATATTTTATTAAATTAATATTCACTACACACGCTAAATAAAAATTTGCTCGGTGGATTATCATGCCGAATACAACTCGTGGTCTAATTCTTTCTTGCAAAATTTATCGTTTAAGACATTCGTAGCTTTTGCTTTTTGAAAATTACACTCGTCTCCTGCGTCGACTCGTGTAATTTTCGTTGCAAAGCTACTCATATCTGAAACGACAAATTTTGTCGGAAAAAATCAGACCACTTGTGATATTATTTATGACTATTTCATTCATAACGTTATGAACCAATAAGAATATGCACTTTTCCTTAGATACCACGTATTCCAATGGATATATTGCAGTAACTATGACGAATCGAATATACGAACCTTTGTATAATCGCTGTAATACAAACAAAATTTGTATATTCACCCGCATGAGACTCAATTCTTAAATTGCGAATTTGAGAAGTTGCCCTTCAAGTCCCACTTCGACTGCCAATGATCCACAAACCTCAACAGGCTCTATTCACAATGTCTACAATAATTGTACGTTCAATATAAATAATAAATAAATGTTAAAGTTGTTAGTATATTTTTTATTCATGAAATAGTCTACGTGTATACAACTCGACGATCTAAAATATTCAAAACTGGACATATTGCCTAGAAAAACATCACTCGACCTTCGGTCTCGTGATGTTTCAGGCAATATGTCTCGTATAATCGAGTATTTTCGATCGTCTTGTTGTATAATATCTGATAATCTGTTACAAAGCTTTCAGGATTAAACTGACCGTAAAGTGGTAGGTGTAATTTATTATTCAATCTAAATAGTGTTTGTATTATAATAAAGCTTTCTGCTGCAAACTCTGTAGGCATGGGCGTAGCCAGGTATGGGCAGGGAGTAACCACCCCCACCCCCTGGAAACCAATTACTATAATAGATAAAATACTTAAGGTCCAAGTGTACTAAAAAAAAATTAACGGTACATTCAAAAATTCTAAACAAAATCACATTTGATTTTTTATGTTGTGAATAACTATACCAAACTTAAAAAAAATAATTACAAAGGGGTCACTTAAACAGACAAATATGATGCATAAATATTAACCGCATGATTAATAATCTTTTTTTTCATAAATAATATAATTTGATTTTTTGGGGACGTGAACCGTATAATGACGGAATGTTTAATTTTTTGCATAAACAAATTGGGCTTCGAGCTGGTTTGTATCGAGGAAGTTTAAGTAGGGGAAAGTGCCACAAGAGGTGTGCACAATTTGTCAAGTTTTAAAGTTGTCTGCCAAAGGTTTTTTTTCTTAAAAGCTAAGTTATTAAAAACAAATACAAATGCTGGGTTGTACTATTAGACGTGGAAGTGACACTAGATATGACAAAAAACAAGATTCTGGGGTAATAATGTATCGTTAAATAGTTTCTCCTTTAATTTGCGTAATTAATAACTTTTTGCTCGCACGTCAGGGCCGTAGTACTTAATTTATATAATTATGTTAATATGATTATTATATTGGGAGTGTTATCACGTATATTGTATAAAAATGCTCATTTTTTTAATTAAATAATTACATAGAATCATCTCAAACAGTTTATGAAGTACACATCATCATCGGTACACAGTAAACTAAAATTCGTACCTACTGGCGGGTTATTGTCCGTTTAGAGGAATTACTCGGCGGCGTCGGATTACTTATAAACATACTCGATTATATACACTTTAAATATACAAACTACTTTAATAAAAATACAGATAATCAACAATCGTGAAATTTAAAATTAGAAATTTAGAAATTAATATTATTTTTAAGGAATTTTCAAATTTCTTAAAAGTGTTACGATTATGCACTTCAATTTTGCAATTAAGGTACAAATAAACTATACTAATTAATTGAAAAAATAAAAGTTTCTTTAACGGCCACGTGCCCGACATCGTCGGCACCGTGGTCGCGGACGACCGTGTGTAGTGCCCATTAGAATAACGGAATGGAACCTGCGTGCAGGATAATAACATATAAAAACAAATATGATTAGTTAATTGTTAATTAGGGTAACATAACATAAAGAATAATTATTCCACTTAACAGTTTTTAATCGTGATTTACACCAAATAATTAAAATTATTTCAATCGTACAAAATTGTATGCTATTGTTGCCGAAAACCAGAACATTCGATGCGAGTGTGACATACCGCATTACCAAAAGAGTAAGCTGCATTGCCAGTATCTAAATTATACAACAAATTATTATCATAATCAAATGTTACGAAAGAGATTAATAGAAAGAAAAAGAAATAAGAGAAACCAGAACGTTGATCCATCCAGTACAGCAGTGATTGATGATAAACTTACATTCATCTACGTATGTGAGTATGTATAACAATGGTTGGTTAGAAATTAAAAATAACGACGACATCTAAAATGGTTTATGTTCTGAAGGATGCAATAAATAAAGGGTTGACATATGAATTAGAAAACATGCATAAAATAAATCTAATGTAGCACAATACACCATTCGTCTAAGGACAACAACATGAACAACAAAACGATATTATTTATACTTAATAAAAAACGGAAGTACTTAGTATTGTATATAAATGGAACCGTCGTCGCGACGAAAGGAAATACTACATAATTCATTTTCAAGACTGTGCCATCCAACACAATTACATATTGTTTGTCTGTTAGCATTACTTGAATTACAATTAAATAAGATTCATAAAATTGTTTCTTGTCCAAAACGCCTCGTTAAGAAATTGATTTTTCCCTCAGATTATCGGAAGGATGGCAACAAAAGTTTTGACCAAGGAAAAAATACGGCGAAACAAAAAACTGAAAAGGACCGACCCCGTTTTTTATGTCTTTTTCAAACAATCCCATTTTAAAGACACATGTTCAAAAACCAAGGTGTACATAAATTTCTGTTAAAATATACATCTGATTATGAAAACAAACGTACAGGTAGCATAATTATAACATTTTTAAGGAAAAAAGTGGCCCCCAAGTTTTACGATCGTTCAACGAATGAGAATTTTAAAAGTGTAGAGTGCACTTCATTTAACGACTTTTTTATTGCTACAGCTAGATTACGATTAACTAACAACGCACACAGAAAAGTTTTTACGAAACGCAAAATAATTTCTTAATAAGACGCTTTTTTTGTAACGAGACATTTCTTAGCGAGCCATCTTTATTACAGGTAATAATACAATAAATAAAATGAGTTGTTTGTTTTTGTTAACTTGAGGTGATATTGATAGTATGAACTGGGCTAAAATTGGACTTTAACAATTAAAGAATATTCTCTATTCTAGCTTTAGGTATTGATTTAAACTATTTAGTGTAGATTTTTTAATTATTTTAGTACATTAAAAAATTAAGTTTCATAATAAGACAGATTTTAGCGCACGCGTCCAATTTAATGGACAAGGTGCTTAAAAATGGCGCGTAAAATTTTTAACGTCACCGAACCTCACATACATTGCAGTGTTGCAAACCTTTAATTCTTAAAAGGAAAATTTTTATTTGGTTTACTAATCTGCAGCTTAAAAAAATAATAATGTATACACGGTCATTCACTACCTAATGATCGGAATTTGAGGATCAACTACTCTGGTCATTAGAAACATAAAACCTTAGTAACATTTTTTGATTAAATGAACATGCAAATTTCGAAGATTTTGCCAGACGTTTTCAGAAAAAAACGTATAATTGATGCAAGTCAGTGTTAAGACGAAAAGGATTAAATGCAAGCTCTTTAGAAATTGACACCATTAGTACAAAACGTGACATCTGTTGAATGAGCACAACAAGGATGCACACAACATTTGGATGTTATTGAAACAACTTAAAAAGTTCTATTAATCCGGGAATTTCTCTGTATAGTAATAGGAAACGCAGACGGAAATTACATCATTTTAATACCGACCCATTTAGAGATAACATTAAATTTTATTTGTTATTCGTTAATAAACAGATATTAGTTAATCAAGTAAAGACATGTTTAGATAATTTGATCTATCCATCGTATTGCTATTTATTTATTGGAATTCTAGAACGTTCCTTTAGTAAAACCTTATTATTCTTTTTTATGTTTTGATAGAACGACCCTAATAGATATCTGTTTGACTTTTGTAAATTTAGTAAAAGCTGTTACCATCCGACAAACATAAAAATTTCTGGTTTTATAAATATATAAACGTCCTTGGCAACGCCAACAATGATTATTATAAATAACAACTAATTTTCTACTTGTAGGGGAGGGTGGGCCACCATGGGACAACAAAAGTTTAGTTGTATTATTTTAATAATTTAAATAAAATTGCAAGTCAAATAGGTTTAAGAGGGATAATTACCAACAAATTATTCTAAAAATCCATAAAATGCAATTCTAATGTATTATGTAGAAGAAATATTAACTATTTATTTTTTTCGTTGCTGTCTCATCGTGGCCCTACTGTAGGGCAACTATGAGACAGTAGTAAATTTAAAAATAATTTAGCCATGTTCAATAAAAAATGTATTTCGATGTATAAAACTACAAATATTATAAAAATACTCATTTTGGAAGAAACATTTTAGCGCATATTCAGTTGGGTGAAATTAATTTCAAAGTGATGGTAGGATTGCAACCGTTTTGTATTTCCTAGCAGATTTGGTGTTGGTAAAATCATTTTAACGTCACTGATTGAAACCAGTGAAATATCTGGTATAGATGGAAAAATAAAATGTCCCTCAAACTTTGAAGCCTTCCTTAAAAAGTTGATCTTAACATCATTTGCCTCTTTTTGTAGCTCTATTACTTTCCCTATGAAGAACACATCTTTTTGTGCTTTAAAATGTACCAAGACGAAATCATCAGGTTCTGGATCTCTAACAAGGTCTTCAAACGAAGGTTCCACTTCAGAAGTCCACCCTTCATCATCGGAATCGTCTTGATAAGGTATTTCATCTTCACATTCGCTTTTATCAGAGGATACATCTTTAGTGTTTGACTTAGAAGTTAATTTGCTCTTCTTTGCAAATAAAACTTTCTTGCACTCTTGTTTGCTTTCCCTAAGCTCTTGTTTTCTTTTCTTAAGCTGTTCTTTTTCTTTCTTCTCCATTTCCTTCTTTTCAATTTTATCCTTCTCGGGTGTGTCAGTAGGAATACAACTTACAGCTCGGTTACGTTCGCTCTTTTTCAGTTTTCTTTCACCTGCTTTTGGGAATCCTTTGAACACTTGAGGACCAACAAAAAGTGGTGCAGAAATTTCATCATCAGTGGTTCTGTCGGAAGAGTGCGGTATTTTAAACGGAGCTGATGGAGTTTCTTCGTCATGATTTTCAATAATTTCTGCTGAGGTTGAGGCGATTTGTCCATCATCTTTGATAACGTTGGTTTTCTCAAGCGTTATTGAGGCACTTGGTTGATCACAATTGGATAAAACTGAGCTGGTATGCATATCTCTATCCGTGACAGAACAGCTTAAGAAATCATCAGCCGTGAAAACGTCCCAATCAAAAGGAAAAATTCCTGCTTTTTTAAATCCGGCTTTTATATTTGATGGAGTCATGGCGCGTTCAAATGTGACACCCACACAGGCTGCAACATCATATATGGACAGAGGAGTCCCAGGATGGTGCAATAGCCAAGAATCAACAGCAGCATTATAATGTGCCTTCAATGGAGCAAATACAGATATATCCAATGGCTGCAGTTTGTGGCTGCAGTGTGGAGGTAGTGTGACAATGGTAACCCCATTTTCTTTTGCTATATTAAGTGTTTGTATTGTCAGGTGACTAGCATGGTTATCAAATATTAAAATTGTAGGGTTTTCTTTAGAGGATCCACTGTATTGTACGAAGTGCATCATAACGGATGGAAATAGTTCTCCATTCATCCACCCTGTTGATGTTGCAAGGCCTAAAGTACCGGGCGGTGCTCCATTTAACATATGGAGCTTAAATATTTTTCGTGGAAATACCATGACCGGCGGCAAAGTATTTCCACTAGCACTGATTATACAGCATGTGGTATTATTAATACCCCACGTTCACCACTGGTACATTGACTAACTTGCTTGATGCCTTTTTGCGACAATACCTTTTTTGGTTTTTGACCAGTAGTCGTACCCGTTTCGTCTAGGTTGTAGATACGAGTACCATCACATAATTTGTCAGAACGGTCATATGCGTTTTTAAGGTTATTAAAAAATAATTGAACGTTGTGTTTGTTAAATGAAGATGCTCTTGAAAGACTACATCCTTCAGGTTGCCGAATGCTTAATTGTTTATCATACCTTTTTAAAAATCCTTGTAGCCAGTCAATACCAGCTATTTTATTTTTCTCCCAACTTGGCGGCAGTACTTTCTTATTAATTTTAGCCATTTCATATGCCAACTCACGTGTATCTTTAGTTGATTTGCCGTAACACATTTTTGAGCAGGTGATGATATAATCCACTAGCTCCTTTTCTTCATTTTCACTGAATATTAATCTATGTTTGTAATTACTTTTCATAGAGATCTGTGTATTTGGACTCGCTTGTGTTTTTTTAACATATCTCTGCAGAATTTGAAAAGACCCGCCATTTTCTGCTGCAGCCTTTCGGAGAGATAGTTTTACTCGATTTTCCCCAACCAATACTTGCTGAACGGCTCTCTGCATATTTGCCTCTGAAAACAAACCTTTTTGGCTTTTTCTTTTCTTCCCACGTGACATCTGAAAATTTTTAAAACTTAGTAAACTTAATTGTTTTGTATGGGCCACCATGAGACAATGTCCCAAGGTGCCCCGGAAAATATGTCTCATGGTAGCCCATCTGCACGTGTTTACAAGATGTCTCTTTATACCCATTATTATTTAGTAATTAGCAGATTTATTCAATTTAAAACAAAGTTTATTAATCAGTATTAAAAATGGTATAGACATTTTACCTTGATTATTATTTTGGCTGTTCGCACAGAAGATCGACAATACACAACGAAAAAAGTTTCGCTCAATACGCACTTAACGGCAGTCACAACTCAACTGAGAGCAAACGAGCAGTACAGAGAATTATATTAGGAACCGAATCATTGGAGTTTATTTATCTGACTAAACCAATAGATGTCAACAGTGTACCTAAATGGAAATATATCGATGTCTCATTGTGGCCCATGTCTCATGGTGGCCCACCCTACCCTACATATTCTTGTGAAAAATAAAATCTTGTATGCACCACGAGAGTTACTAGATGATAATGCCCATCGGACGACTGCCATGCTTCCAGCCCTTGGGCTGGAACATCATCGCACTCCTGGTATTATCATCATCCTAACGCCCTTAGTACATAAATAACTATTTCAGCCGTCTTTTATGAGACGAACAATGACTAATGAATCTTCAATTGGGTTGGGTATTAAAAATTCACGGTTTTATAACAAAGGATTTGAATTAATGGTATGGGAATCTCTAATTACCTTGAAACGTCAACTTTGACATTTGGTTCTTAACATAACCCAACAATTTGCATAACACAATTATGATGATTCCCTCAAGTAAGTTTTGATTTCTTTTATTGTATCTGAAAATTATAATTGACTTTTATTATGTTTTTAGGTTATGTAGCATATCACTTGCAGCTTTACAAAAGATCTTATAAGAAATTATGGTTATGGTTAATTAAGTTATTTCAACCTTAAATAAAACAAATTTTAAAAATGATTTCACTTTTCTCTTTCTTTAGAATAACAGTAGCTCTGCTTGTATTTTTCACTGTTTGATTAATCATACAGCTTGATATACATGAAGAGCACCACGCAGGAATCTGACTGCTTATGGGACACCTGGAACTTCCCTCAGGATAGGATTCACAGCCGAAGCTAAAACGTTGAGATCAATCGTACCTAATTAATTTTACCTTTTAATCCTGACTCTTGAATAGCGTTCAAGAATAAATCTTGTTTCTTTTTATTTTTATCGAACTAGCTCTTTACGTCTCCGGGTTGTAGTGGCCCGGGGTCCCACCCACTAGACGATCAATATAAAATTCAAATATTTAACAAAACGACAGTTGACACAGCACTACTAACCTTACAAATAACAAATTTTATGATGGTAAATACAACAAAAATAACAAACTGGATCCTATGTGATTACTTTTTATAACATGTGACCATAGTTGATAACGATTGGCTTACTTTATAAGGACGGAGAAAGAGAGATACAAATAAAAGAACAGTTAAATATAATTGCAATATTTTATTAATTTATTCATAATCTTGAGTGAGAGGGGACGGATTTAAACTGATACAAAATAAAAGTAGGCTAGCTCTGCAAAAAAAACCGTGAAAAATATGCTAGCTCAGATTAAATACGTCAACGCTTCAAGTTCAAAAGGTGATCAAATCATTATTTAGTTCGGTTACAATAAACAATACAGATCAATAAATCAATTTATCAAGTTGATACAGTTGTGTGTTTTATACAAGGTATTTATAAATAGTCAAACGCAAATCTCTCCATGTCATAAAACATCAAAGGTAAGTGAAATTGAGTCAACCATATAAAGTTACAAATAATCTAGAAAAGGTAAACGTGCCAGTTTAAAAAGAATACACAAGAACTACTGAACAAAAGTTATATCCTATTTGACACAGCAACATATATGTTGTGAAATTTGTATATAGAAATATCAGAACACGTCTTTTGCAAGACATAGTGTTACTGTCAGCAACTGGAACAATTACCTAGATATTCAAGCAAAAACAATAGACACATAAAAATAACATAAACATGCAAGTGTACACAAAATAATGGTTTTAGGGTTCTACAACACGGCCTATCAAATGGACTTAAGCCACCGTGGACGCTCCTATTTCAAATAAATAAATAAATCAGTTTATCCCCTGGGAGAATAAGCTCTTAGTCACAAAGTATGTCATATAGTTAGGTTAGAAATCAACCAAATCAAAATACTGACAGTGAAACACTTAAGACACATAAAAACAGTAGTCATATTTAAATGCACGAATAACCTGTCCAGTTAGCAATAATCAGTTGTAATGATACTACGAACGTTAATTAAACATTGTTTTCTAGTGGTACTTACACTTCAAAGAGACAAATTTATAAATTATTAAAAATTATCAAACCTTTTAAACTTTAGTTACCATTTGATTTTTATTTATATATAGTTTCAAACGAGAGAATTGGGTTTCAGATTAATTAAATAATATAAATTTTACATCACATTAGAATCAACATAAATAAAATGAACTTACATGAATGAAATTACTGTAAAAAGTCAAGACCAAAATGGCTACCTACTACTTGTTTACATTTTCCAATCATCCTCTAAAACAAAAAAGCATCGTCTCGTAACTACAAAATCAAACTACCAACTTTATAAAAACTGAAGTAAACGTTCCTAACACAAATCAAATTACCAACTTTAAAGAAACTATAATAAACATCCCTAACAGCAGGGTTTAGCAGTTCTCGAGTGAATAGGACTCCGCCTTTACTGCACTATGGTCTACTGGTAAGTTTTAATTTTTTTTCTTTTAAATTCTCTTACAAATAATTTTGTGCCATTTAAAAAATCTCCAGATATGGCAATATTAAAAATTAACATTCATTTCTAAAATTTTCCAAAGGATAACCAACTTAACAACAATTTGACAAAGTGAAAGCACTATATTATAGTATGTATAATAGGCGTTTACGAAAATTGGATTGTACGGTATCTACCGCGTTCCCAGCGGTAAACAGCTGATACATAAGGTAGATGGAACCGGTATATGCATTTCCGAACGTTTACGGTGCGTTTTTGATAACAATAATATCTACAAAACCATAGGAGTGTTTATTAAAATGTTTTTCGATAGTGTTTAAGTTTTCTTGTATACCACAGACAGAACATATCCCTGACACGTTATTCATATTCACTGTGGAGAATGAAAACGTACATAAAAAACCAGCCACACCTATGAAACAACTTGAATTTTAGGTTATATTTACCGGTAAATTTTTATTTACCGACAATAAACCTCGATCCACGAATCATGAACCCGTACAACGGTATATATCCGATACAATTTTTGTAAACGCCTAGTATGTCTTTTTCTTTTGGATTGCAAAATTCATTCAATGTTCTTTTGTTTTATATAAAAATATTGTAACAGCGTGCCACTTCGAATTAGTTGCAGTTCACAGAATGGAGATTTGGAATGTTTGCCAGTAAGTTATGCAACAACTCACTCGTCCTTTTTTTAATTTAAGACAAATGTCAATTTGTATGTAAGTAACTTGTAAGTAAGCATTGTACTAAAAATTAACCGTTCATGAGAACCATTTTTTATGATATGCGATCACTTCAAATTGTCCTAAGTTTCTGAAATCACTCATAAGCAAATCCTGGTAGGATGGTAATTATTGGCCCAGTTAAGTCGAATTAATTAGCACTTCGCGCCCGTTGCATAACATCCAGATGAAATTTACAGGATTTGTAGAGAAGCCTTTGTCAGGCTTAAATTACCCTATCCGTTTAAAAGCGTTTAATATCTGAACTTAAATGTGTAAAACTTTGTAACTTCGAAATTTTAGAATCTTACTCTGAAAGTGTAGTAATGTGTGCAAGAACTGGCCAATCCTCTTCCAACCTTTCGTCATTCATGTGCTAGTATTTGTTTTGACGGGCTGCATCGTAAGTTTTAACAAACTTTAGAGATTCGAACCTACCTCATACAACCTACGAAACTGAAAGTGTTAATTAGATTTCTAGAAATTTGAGAACTCTGAAACCTCCGTGCACGGTACATATTTTTGAATTTCAATAAAGACGATAATGAAAAATGTAACCTTTGATCATAGCAGATCAACACATAGAATCTATGCGTTGGAATCAAGAGGATGCTTTCGTACTGCCACATCTACTCCACAGATATGGCGAGAAATCATTTGAGAATTAAATAAAGTGAATACAAATACATTTCAAAGTGATTTTACGTTGGTTTGTTGCTAGGCACCTTTGTTGTTTATTACTATATTATTTAACCTTTTAGGATTTTTAGAGGGCACTGTGAGGGTGTATTATTAGGTCATTTGCCTTATTCCTTTTCGGCCAGTTTATATCATTGTTATATACACACCCACCATGCACACTTTTATTATGGTCTCTCATTGTACATATTATTAACAATTCAATTTTGTCCAATTATTTACAACTAACCGCTCTCTTGTGATGTATTTTCATGCAGTATGGTAAACATTATCAATCAGAATTAAAAGATAATAATACTTTCAAGCGACGACAATAGTAGATTACATACCGAGGCGGGAAGTGTTTCATTCCTGTCGAGAGCTAAGATAGCTCACCGAGGGCCCAGGCCCGAGGTGAGCTAATGCTCGAGACAGGAGGAAACGTCCCGCCGAGGTTTGTATACTATTTTATTCGGAATCATCATATTTTTTAACAAATAATAATTATTTACAACTGACAACTGAAGTGACAAACTTGACCTAATAATGCACCCGCCCTCTACCGAGCAAACTACGAACTTACAACAGGTCGGGAATGATCACATTCCTGACCAAGAGAGGGATAACAGGTAGGGAATGATTACATTCCTGACCAAGAGAGGGAATTAAAAGTAAGTTAGGAATGGTTAATTTCCCACCCTCTGAGGCGGTTAGGAATGCACATATTACCATATGATTCCGAATAAACAAATTTTCCACTTGTCAGCTTTTATTTTATAACCATACAATCTTATAAATTGTCGTACGGATTGATGTCCCCTCACCCACGATGATGGTTAGTTAAGGTATCAAACAGATATCAATAAACACCCATGCAAGAATAATTCCTTTTGTCAGCCGATCCGGTTAATTGACCCCACTGTTACCTAAAAAAGGATTTTACTAATTTGATATAATTGAATTGTTATGGCATTCATTTTATTCAATTTTCATTAATTATCGCACTTTTATGTTTTTATTCAATTAAAATTTTCATTGGGACCGTAGTTCTTCTAAAAAAAACTGTAGGGACTGTTATCCAAAAACCTAAACAACTGTAACAGTTGTATAGTAACTAACGCCAAATAAATTTTTAGGTTAGAAGTTTATATCTGAAATTAAATTTAATAGATTTTATTCACTGAAAGATGTAAGACATTTTTATGGATTTTAGATTTTGTCTAAACCTTCGCTAAATATTATTAAACTTACATTTATTTTCTAAGTAATTTATTTGACGTTAGCACGATTCCTAGAGTTCCAATTTTGTTTTTCAAAAACCTATAGTACCTATGTAATAAGTTTACCAATCTATACAGAATTTCTAATTAAAATGAGCTTTCGGTAAGATAAAAAGTTTTAATAGTCAGTAATTTCGTTTAAATATATATTATTGCACATCCTCTTATTTTTTGCTAAACGCAATGATAATAAAAAATGTAAAATAACTTTTTACTGTATCTTTTTAAGGGCAATTAGGTTCTTAAATTGGGAGGAAGTTGCGGTTTTATTAAAATTAATCTTTTTTTTGTTGTGTTTGTGTTTCATTGTTAATTGTTTATTAAAAAGAAAAATATGGCGACCATGCAGTTACGAGATAGTTTGTTAATTAAGATTTCCTCTTTTATATACCTGCTATGACACGGACATATGAACAAGAAGGGATTTATTCGGCTTATCTTGGTTGCACATCTTGAATTTTAATTAAAAGCTTCCTTTTTTGGGTAAATACCAAAAATTATAGAACAATCAATTATAAAAGTTATCCTTCATAAGCAAAAGCAGTAAAAAGTCTGAAACTGGTTACCCTTTTAGAAATCAAACCTACCTATGTGATCACAAGTTTGGAAATATATTATTTAAATCATTAGTTTTTATAATTATTATACTGCAGTAGCAGGGTCGATGTGTGCAAATAGTAGAGACAGTATTGAAAATCCTGAAATACACCGTTATTAGAAAACTTTCTAATATTGTTGTTTTACTTATTTAAATAGTATTGGGACGCGCCAATAAATATAGATGGCGTTGTACAGCAACAAAATTAAACAAATTGGCGTCGATATGCGGTAGGTAATCATATGTGCAACCAATGGCATGCATGCTTTAGTTGTAATATAACCTTCAAACCTTCCAGTTTGAGAATTATTCTACTGCATAATTGAATTTAATAAAATCCTATTCCGCTAGAATACAGGTCAATCTTTGGCGCGTTCAGGTTCGTAAATGTCTAAGCAAGCTTAGAAAAGTTGGTCATATATTTCCACTATTGAATGGGCATGAAAATGGCGGGAAATCTAAAATTGAGGTATAAAAAGGTCGTGAAAGGTCACATTGAGTGTCTGTCTTATAATAACTTCTAATATAATAAACTTATAATCAGTGCTAGCGCTTCTCAGATTTTCATAGAACATATATCCGACGAAAAATTTAAATTGACATTTGATATAGCCAAATGTCATTTGATTTGTACTTTTGGTTCTACTTATTTAATACAAAAAGTGCAGATTTTCTAAGAACATCTAACTAATTAGAAGGAAAACAGGAAACAAAATAGACAATATGAAAAATTGTACTTATTCTTAAAAGGTGATTAAAGCTCACGGTAAGCATAGCATGTGTATCAGCTAGCGTGCTAGTCTCTCACCCAAGTAGACCGGGATCGAATCCTTTGCCGGGAGACCTGGTTAAGGTTTTCCGTAGTTTTTCTTAGCTGTAACACAAATATGTGATATGTAATATGCGATCAGCAAGTGTAATAGTAATAATCGTCTCTCCCTCCCGCAAATCACAAATTTCATAGCTTCTGGGGCCCGGTTCGCTAGGTAATGAATAGTAGTAATTATTATTATTGTTATTTATAACTTTTAATTGACCTTCGAAATTTCAAAAGGTAATTTAAAATAATGCTTAGCGTGCGATACTTCAAACTTGACAATGTAGAAAAAAACTTGCGTTTGACCTCTAGTTCACTATTTAGAATTGCTCTAAAAATGTAAAAATTAACCAAACGTAGGTTTTTAGCGAACTATTCCGAAGATCATCGATGGTTGGTAACAGAGCAGAAGCCTTTTGTATCTATAGTGATTACTCTATTGTTGATGATATTTTGGAATAAATAGACCTCGTTCAGGAAAAAAATATCAGAAGTCACTAAAGTTTCTTTTGTGTAAAACTTACAATTATAAGCACATGAATATTCGGACGTCATGATTTAAATGATCTAAAAAAAATAAATCTTCCTGAAAAATAGAAAATTACTTCATTGGCTGCAAAAGGCAAGGAGATATTTTAGAGAAAGAAAATCATCTTGGTTTAAGGAAGATTTACATGAATCAATAGTTTTTATTTTTGCTCGTTTAATGTAAAGCCTAGGATAAAAAATAATCTGACGAAGATGTAGACAAATATTATTGAAGTTCCAGAAGTCTCGAAAGATCACATTGATAACATAAGATCTAACAGGTTTATACATTTAAAAACCTTAAGATCAATCAATGTCTGACGCCTACATAAATAATGTCACGTTTGGTGGCAGCACAGTTTTAAAAACTTAAATTTGAGCCTTTTCAAACTGAGAGAGTGTGTTGATTTCGTTGAGCTCATGATATGAACTGACTTTATCGCCCTCTGTGTGTCAGTTTAAACATGAAAATATGCCGATAAAACGCCACACGTGGCTATTACTTACCTTTTCTACTATAGTGCGTTTGTTGCTTCATATCACTTTTCCCCTCGCCATTTTAACAAATAATATTCAAACAGTGTTAATAAAAATAATTAATTTTCAATAAAAAAATCAAAAGTGAAATACATAGCGTTTTTATATATTTTTACATGTATTTTTAACATGAGTTACTTAACACTTTTACACTTTACCTGCTTTTGACTTTTTAAGAGATCTATATTCCGCTTAACGGCCTCAACAACATCTGAAGTACAACATTCTCCACCCAAATCACGACTCTGTATATTATCCTCACATACTGTTTTGTAAACAGCTTTGTCAATTAACCCAGCTAGTTTTAAAAGCCTTAAATGGTACAACAGTTCCACAGCAGCATTTAGCATAGCTACAGGATTAACTATGTTCTTTCCTGTAACATAATAGATAGGAGTAATACTTATTTATTTACTATGCACCAAGTATCCGTAAGTGTACCTTAGCGGTCAAGGATAGTGTTGAGAAAACCTCTCGAAATCGCAAAAGATAAGGTGTATACAACATTTTTCTTACTACTGGCGAGAATCATTCCTTTTTATAGTAGACAAATTAATTTAAAAGTGATTTTTGATATTTATAACATTTGAAATCTTTCTATTAACTAAAAGTTATGTATGAATTGATGTGTTGATTGTGAAAAAGATGAATGAACCGGTGGGCTATAAAGTTAACTTTATTATCCGTCGTCATAGAAATTAATAGTTAAACAAACCCTGAAATCAACTTTCTCTTCGAGTCTAAGTTAAGTCGTTTAATTATTATCTAACCAGTAGTAGGAAAAATAAGTATTACTTTATATAACATGTCGACTTGGTTCTTGTCGACGTAATTTACATTGGTTGTTAAGAAGCCGTACTTAACACTCAATAATTAATTATGCCATCTGGAGAAACAAATGACACTGCTTAACTTGGTTAGCACGGGTAGTAGGGAGATATTTACCAATAAGATCAATTCCTATACTTCTGGTGGCAGGTTCGAAAACTGCATATTTTTCCCCATAATTGCTACCGGCAAACAGTCCAGGTCCTCCAAGTATTCCGCACAAAATGTTAGTTAGGATTGAACCATACTGGTTTGGCATTATTAGTATATCAAACTGTTTTGGATTTTGCACTATTTGCATGCAGCAATTGTCTACGAGCATACTCTCTTGTTTTATATTTGGAAAGTTCTTCGATACCGCTATTGCTTGCCTGAGAAACAAACCATCGGAAAGTTTCCTGAACAAAAGAAAAGGCCTTCTGAAATTTAAAAGGTATATATTTCTACCTGCTGGACGTTAGTGTGCGTGGCATTAGTTCAAACCAACATTTTAACTATTAGACATAATATTGATTTCATAATGTTCTAGGACATCAAGGCTAATATGATGTTATTTTATTCTTTTCTTTTTCAGTGTAAATCTATAGGACAAGATAATAAAAAGTAGCATCACATCACGTTAGCCTTGCTGTCCTAGATCATTATAAAACCAATACATTTGTTTCTAGTGCATCTATAGTCAAAAGTCGGCAAGCAAGAAACCATAATCTTGTCGTAGACCGTAGTCATAGTCGTTAGATACCCTAGAATGTTCATTTTCTTTAGTGCAATGAAATTCGTAGTCCCAACAGTGAATATAGTCCTTAGACGTTGGTCCATAGTCACATAGTTCCTAGAGTTGATAGTTCTTAGTGTCTGTATACTTTAGAGACTATCGCCCTAACAGTTTAATTCCCAGCACCTAAGTAGATATTATCTAAAAGTCTGTATCCGCTGTAGTTTTTAGTCTATAGTATTTGCAGGTCACAGTGCTTTTGCTGACTAGAGTCTTCAACATTAAAGTTTGTGTCCTTAGTGCCCCAAGCTAATAATATTTAGGAGTATGTAATTACTACAGTTCATTGCCAAAATCCTTAATTATTAAAGTCGATTAACTTTACAGTTCATACTCTTTGAAATCATAATATCTAAGTTCTTAATGTCCATACTCTTTACTTTCTAACTTTATGCATGATAACTTTTAACCATAATCATAAATAATCTTATTATAACGGAAGCTCGAATGATGCTTTATATGTTAAAGTCAATATTCTTTGCAGTTCATACTCCTTGACGTCTATAGTGTGCATAGCGTTACGTGTTAGTTTCGTAGCACCCTGTATAGCTATGCTTTTGTGTTATGTTGTATAGCGTTAGGAATTTTCGTATTCTTTCTTCGTTTAGTTGCCATTTTGTATCGCAAGTAACTTCCTCTTGATAAGTCGACTGACACTTCGTTCGTTGGTTCGTGAAGCAGCTTCTTTAAAAGAATGTTTTAGTGGCATCGCCGTTAAATTGATTTTCCCTTTAAGTTGTAAAATGAGAATTGCATTTGTGCAGATTTATAATTAATTTTTGGTCATAATTTCCAATTTTTATTTTGGTACCGTAAGGGGTTTACCGCTAGTTCTTTTGGAGGTTAGGAGCACGTTCTTGAAAGGTTCGTTATTTAATCACTGTTAAGCTATATTTGGAAGCGGTATAGCTTTATCACAAGGTCGCCTTCCATCTAAGATCTTTTTTATATTTTACCTTAACTTCATACACCCTTCGTTATATATTTGAGTAGTTAAAAGACCACTACGCTGAGCTTTTTGCTCACGTACAGTTACTCGGTTGCTGGTTGTCTCCTTGGATCACGCTACGTTTAACCTGGTTGGTGGCGTTCCTTTGTTACGTGCTAATTTCGTAGCACCCTGTATAGCTATGCTTTTGTGTTAGTTTGTATAGCGTTTAGGGATTTTCGCATTTTCTCTCCGTTTAGTTGCCATGTTGTTTGGAATTAACTTCCTGTTGTTGAGAAGAGATTTTGTCACTTCGTTTTGATCGTTCGTGTGAAGAAAGTTCTTCAAAGAATATTTTAGTGGCATCACCGTTAAATTAGTTTTTCCTTTATGTTGTGATATGGGAATTGCATTTGTGCAGATCTATAATTAATTTTTGGTGCGATTTCCAAGTTTATTGGTAACCATATGGATTTTTCACTAGTTCTTTTTTGAAGGTTAGGAGCACTATCTCGTAAGTTTATAGATTAACTTTTCTTTACATTCAGTCTCTTGTACTATAATTCTTTGACAGGATTCGATATTTAATCGTCGTTTGCCACATTTGGAAGCGGTATAACTCTTTCAGAAGGTCACATTTTATCTAAGGTATTTATTAGATGTTTACTCGGTGCATTCTGGTAATTTGGTTTTGTTTATTACAGACCTTTTGTGTTACCTACTTAGTTCAGCTGTAAAATTTATGTCAATACTTTTTTGAGTGTCAAAATCTGTCAGATTTGTAGGTTATTGATGATGTCAGTGTAGCTTGACAAGTTACTCTATAGTTACTCTTCCCGCAAACGAATAATTATACTTGCATATTAGTAGCTATAATTTGTTTTAATTATTATCTTTAAAAAATAATAAGGAAAAGACAAAGTAAATAACATAGTGACATTGTAGTGATATTTTGTTTGGAGTTTGGGACGTATTTGGCTTTTATTTGTTTGACGTTGGTAACAGTCACGCAGATTTTCATCAAAACCGCTTGTAAAATCAGTGAAGTGAACGGACGCTCGTTTTCAGTCTTATTTTCCCGTCAAACTGACGGGATACTAACCTATAAAAGTTGACTTCTTTTCTATTTGCCAAATGCCAATTCAAGGTCACAATATTTAAGGAAAATGCTGCATTCCTAATTTTGGCGCCAGAAAAACAGTAATTGTGGTAGAATAACAATCTGGTTACAAAAACTGTCAGCAAATCAAAGTTACATTGCAAACAATAATGTCAACGAGATGAAAATTTCAGTTTAATATGGAACACATAATAGATGTAATGTAATAATACAATTCGTGTGGAAATAGCTGAAATATTAAAAATAACTTATTAAATTATAGGTATTCTGTATTTTTAATAGGGCCTTTCGTTACAGAAATATTAGTGGCGCATGCGCCGCGCGAAAGTGAATTTTATGAATGTTTGCAGAAATGTGGCAACATTGGCGATTGCGATTAACTGACAACTGTCAAACGTATTAGGTTAAATGGTGAAAACGGTGAAAATAATAAAAATAATATTGCACTTGCTCTTGCACATGCATTAGTAATTCGCGATTCTCGGCAGTTACATAAGAAAAATGTGCATTAGTAATGTTTAATAAGAAGCAACAATTTTATACTAACCTCACAATCAGTTCGTTTTTATTTCCCCTTGTACAAACATTTCTACACTTTAAAAACCGTTGAAGCTGCTCTTATTTCCCAATGAAGCACCAGGCACGTCATTTTCATTTAAAGTAACACTATAAAAAGGCAAGGAAGTAGCCATCTTTTTGTTGTTGTGTTTGTTTCCAATGACAGTTGACGATGTCCTGCTGGACAATGTTGCCAGATCATTTTTTTGACTCAAACGCGCTCTATGAACCGTTTAGGTAACTATGCAGTTTCAACAACTGAGCATGCGCACTCGTTGCTACGAAAGGCCCTATTGCCCAACAACTAACCTAACAATTTGTTCTTTTCATTTCTACCAATATGAATGGAAAATTTCAAGAAATTCACATTCAAATCCTGTACCAATATCATGGTAAAAAATATGACCCTGAATGGTGAATTGGCAAATACAAAAAATTAACATTATGAAAATAACTGTTCAGCCAACTATTACTAAAATGTTAAATCTATACCGCGAGTAGAAATTGCATTTAATGATGTCAGAACGTCTTTTAGAGTAAAACATTACCAATGCTTTATTAAAAGCTGCATCTACTTATATGGTATCTATTCTATTTACTACTACTGTAATATGTAGTATAAGATGATGCCAAAAGTCTATTGAGGTTACATTTTACAATTTAGTTCAGTGTAATAATTATTATTTCTCATAAAAAATAACTTTCAGCAGACGCAAGAAATCTTCAACAATCGCAACTGTAACTTATAAGAGAAAAAAAAGGAAAGGAATCTATTATAAAACAACGCGGCCTTTGATATATCAAAGTGCAAACGACAAATCTAACTAATATTAATGTATAATCAAATATCGGCCATTTGGAATAATAATAATAAGAAAAGCAAACGGGTTATGAACTTTCGAACTAAAAACCAAACTGGCTGTAAAGATTCCGGAACTTTCGATTATTTTTTTTATTGTTTTACAGCAGCCCTTCATGTTTTTATTTTATCAGCGTACACTACTGGGTTTTTGCACAGCATTCACATTAGTTCCGACCTTGAGGGCTAGAAAATCTTTTTGTAAGCGATTTTAATAAAGAAAGAATTTAGGCTGAAAAAATGCAAAATGCAGAAAAACATGAAGATTTTGTAAAAAGTCTAACAGGAAACTTAAACGAAATTTCACTTTGGTATAATATTAATTCGCACTAATGAAAAAGTATACATATGTTTGAAGGTGGAGTTATTGAAAATAGAAAATATAATAAATAATAATTAATTGATGTAAACAAATGTAACAGGCTAATGAAAGCTAGTTTTTATGATATAATGGCTTAATTAAAGTAAACAACAGTCGCTTTATTTGATATGCCTTGTGATTAATAACTATTTATTCAGATTAAAAAGCAACCTGCAAAATGCGAAGGTCGGGACATTTTAAGCGTGTTTGTGGATTTTGCAAAAACAACAAATCTAAACCGTTCACGAATCGATTTTGATTTGATGAAAGCTATGAATATAATATTGTTGCTGTTATTAGCAAACCTCTAGTCACAAGAGCCAAGTTTTCGATAATTAATTAGTACAGCTCTTTACAATGCAGTTATAAATAATCTTTTGAGTAATAAACACAGATTTAACTAAAAATTTTCAACTATAAATATGTCAAATGCTTTTAATGAGATCATGACTATAATTTTTTGATACATATTTGTAACAAGCGTTCAAAAAAACCTGTGGTCAAGTTGGCTGGTGTTTGCATTTGTCAGCGTTACCGTATGTCGTGACTAGAGCCACAGCTGGAGCTATGTAATGGCGTCTAATGTCAAATGTCAAATTTATTTGACATTCATAAATAAATTCATAAATGAATGTCATAAAAAAATTTATGACATTCATAAATAGGGTTATGTTCCAATTGTAACATGTAAGCTGCGCCCTATGTTTGAAATTTTTCCATAGGCCACTTGACCACAGTTTTTTTCGAACACCCGTTATTATTATTGCATAAAAAACTCAAAACTTCCAGTAGCTAAAATCCATAGCCCCAAGTTCATAGTTCTAAGGGTCAGTAGTCCTGTATTCTTTGCAGTCCATAACCTATAATATTTTGTCTAAACTTCTAGAGTATATAATCCTTATAGAGTTACAAGACGATATATCACTTAGTCTGTCGTATTAATATGTCAACTCGTAGACCAAAAGGGTCTATTCTAAACTGTATGTCCAAATCTCCCTTAGAAGTCCAAAGTTCTTAGTGATAAATATATCACTATAAACTGCTATAATAATAGCAGTTCTCTATTCGTAGTCATTATAAACCATAAATACTTATAAAATACAATTATGTTTCACTTGCACATTATTTGGTGATTATACCTTTGATATGAACTACATTAACAACTCCATAACAACCAGGGAATTATAAGTGGGCGTTATAGTCTATAACGCCCGTTCATCGTTTACTTTGCAATAGGAGCCAGTTTTGATTATATTCTGTGGCCGAAGCTTTTTTTTAAAACTTTATTTATTGAATATAATAAACCACATTTATATATTTCGTTTGCAGTCGTAGAATATATTTTATTATTTTTAATCAAGAGAAAACTTTATCTCTTTTAACATTTAGAATATAAATATATTAATATTACTTTGTCTGCAATTATTTAACGAGTTTAAGACGAGCTTAAATAATTAGATTTTAATTAACACACTTAACAGAACAATTTTAGAATTCACATTTAAATGACATTAAGCAAAATAATTAATTAAAACTCGAATGAGCCTTTATGTTTTTACTAGCAAGACAATTTTAAAATCCACATCTAGTTTTAATACTCACTCTGAATAAACACTTGTTGAATACTTAAGACTTGTGTGTTGAATGAATATTTAATAAAGATTTGAGTGTTGAATGAATATTTAATAAAGACTAAAGACTTAAGATTAAAACAGAGGTATTTATACCTTATCTGCCTACACAGTTCTCATGGTCATGAGAGAATAAATGCCAAAGAAGTTCTCATAGAGATAACGTCGACTTATCAGAAAACTGTAATTTGATATCGTGAGTTTTATTATCTTAAGCAATTCTCATGTAACATGATCTTATCTATAGTGCGATTCTACGTACGTTACTAGCCGGCGTTATGTTCAATAGTAATTTAGATCATTAGGCTAAAAACAATACTGTACTATGTTTGTGTACGAGTGTGTTGCAATACAACAAATAACGAGTATTTGCAACGTGTCTGGACGCGTTATCCACGAATTCTTTTGTGCAGACTTCTGCAGACATTTCTGAAATAAAATTAACTTATTCTTTAGATGACGTTAGCGCTATTAAGATTTTTTTATTTTCATGTTCGTAACAACAACAAAAAACATTTGAATTTAAATTGTCATCTCTGTTTGGCTTTTGTAACTTTATTAAAAGTTGTTACCATCAGACAAACATAAAATTCCTAGCTTTATAAATATATAACCAACGTCCTTGGTAACGCCAACAATAATTATAAATTAAACCTAATTTACTACTTGTACGATACATTCTCGTGAAAAATAAAAATTTTTATGCACCACTAGCGTTACTAGATGATAATGCTCATCGGGTGACTTCCATCCCTCAGACCCTTGAGGCCTTCTGTCTGGAACAGCCCTCCTGACATTATCATCATTCTAACGCCCTTGGTACATACTAGTTATTTAAGTATTAAGGGCGGTAGGTACGCTTTACCAGTTGAGGCTAATAGTGTAGAGACCGTTGCGTAGCGGAGGTTTCCATATTAGCCGAGACTGGTAAAGCGTACCTAACGCCCGTAATGCTTACACTATTTTTTGCCAGATTGGATCTATGAGAGAATTTTAAATATATAGAGGAAACATTAAACACATCTCACTGAAAATGTGAATTTTCAGTCTGTTAATGTGCCTGGTTGTTATAGAGTTGAATAAACAAAAACAATTTTTGTCTTAATCCGGACGAATTGTAGAATGATAATGAGTGTTTTTCGACTTAAATGACGAGCTACTTTATTATCGAGCCTTGGGCGGTAAGTTGAACTTACCGCCCTGAGAGCAGAGCTTGTAAATGAACCAAGACGCCCGAACGGGCAAAAATAACTATAATGACCGACCATAACCAAAGTAACTACGACCATGACCAGTTAACTACAAAACCATACATATTTATACGTTACATCTGAAGGCTTTTGACTGAATAATGCGTTAGTATTGGTTTTAGTGAAAATATACAGGAACACGTTTTATATACTTCAGTGCTTCACAAAATGAGACTACAATCTTCCAATATTTCACAATTCCAAAGTAGAGACTTAGGGCCGGTATTATAAAACTTTTTACTTCCTAGATAAAATTTACTTTGAGAGTAAATTCATTTGTTCTGTCAATTTCATTTAGAAAGTTTACAATTTTAAACGTAAAAGCATTTCATAGATTAATCAGCTTATAAACTTTAGAGATTCGGACGTTCTTTGGAGACCCAATAGTTTCGAAGTTTTAGAAATTAGTAGTATTAAGCTCGACAAGCTAATCAACGATTCAAAGGCACTTGAATTCGATGTTTCAGAGCTTTAAATTTTAAAATTTCATTAAAGCAAAAGTGTTCAGGTGTTATAGTTCCCATACATTGTAATCTCGTACGTTCAAAATTTCAACCATCCTAGAAATTTTAAGCTAATGATAGAAATCATTGAAACTTGGGAATATCAAAGCTTATTTTAGTTCTGATTTTCAAAGATCCAGAGAGTTGCATGGGTTCTAATAATTTAGTTTCGAGATTTCAAAAACTACGTTATATTACAAAAACTATGAAATATGTATTGCCAAAGCTAAGAAACAGTATTTAATACTTCAACGTTTTATCTGAGAGGCCTAACTGATTTTTCGAATTTTTAGAGATTCGTCTCTAAAACCACAGTTTTAGATCTTTAAAACTTCTAATAGCTAATACACCAAAAGACACAGACCTTTGAGACTCAGATAACTGAAACCTCGAATATTCTTGTCGTAGAATTTTGGATTAGGACTGTAACCTTCTAGAATTGTAGTAAATCTAAGTAATCTCGTAAGTCATCGGTACAATTATTATGCCATTGTAAGTTATTACAATAGGACTAATATAGACACTTTCGCGCTTTTTTCTTGATTTTAGATACCTTAACAATTAAAACTATAGAAATCAATAGCTTGTATTGAATTATATTCTATACTATCTACTTACATAATATTTGCCTTGTGCACAACAGTAACTTTCTTCCTATTGTGTAACGTTGCTAACTCAAAAGCTCTTCTAGCCACTCTTTCCGAATTCAGTTTCGTTATTATCTTCAAACTTTCCACGACGCCTTTTTTACTTTCGTGCTCTAACAGAGCGTATTCGCCTTCCGTATTTTGTCTTACCAAAATAACATCGACATCACTATGTTTTGCTTTCACTAAGCCGCAATACGGCTTACATCGCACCATATTCAAATAAAGGTCTAGATCACGACGCATGATCACATTCGCCGAAGCGTCCATTGCTCCTGCTGTTTTATGTCTAATGTTCGACGTAATTGCCGCCCTGTTTCGCTTTATCGAAACGAACGCGTGTTCTATGTCTGACTGCGATAGCACCTGGATCTCTTCGAAATCGATTGGAACAGCTACGTAACAGAAAATCTCTTTAACGACGTCCATTAATTCGGGGCCAATGCCACCGCCGGTGATCATTGATACTACGTAACGACCTCCATATTGTGGAACGGGAAACTTGCAAAAATCGTCTTCTGGGGGTAGCTTTCCCGGTTTGTCTATGACTATGCATGAGGTGGGCATGGGAAATGTTGGCTTGCACATGGTACGTACTTGGTGAATCCATAGACGCTGTAACGATAAAATATTGTTCATTGTTTATGTACCTACAGATTGGGTTTTATTGTTGATTGCACAAACTGTCTCTTGAAAACTTGTCAAAATGTCTTGATTTTATTGTCAATACGAATATTACATTTATCTGTCAAAATATATGTTAATAAATGACAAGAGATTTTAGAAATGTAAGTTACATAACTAGAATCAGTAGTGACATTTTTTTTTCAAGCAAAATTAAAGTGTCACGGTTCAGTCAACTTTAACTTATTCTAGGATCTGATATACTAAAATATCAGCTTGATCAACACTTCTTCATTCCAAAAATATTATCCATTCATTTTGTAAAAGGATGAGGGTTGGTCATGAGTTTTTGGCAAATTTCGCTCTGTATAGTGTTTGATTGTCATGATTGTTTTACGTGGGGTACCCGTGTGAACATACCCCCACGTTCCCTTCCAGAAGGAAGTGATTGGGATACGCCCAATCAGCGCGCAAGTTGCATAACCGGCAGTACAGCAATTGCTACCAGATCAGCTCACTGGTTGGAGCGAGGTTGCCTATCCACCCTCTACTAGCTATCGCAGGCATAGTGCCGGAGCAATTGACTTAACATTGCTCACCCGCCGGCACCCTCCCGTCCTCTTTCATACGGGGCGAAGTACCTCGTCCAGCAATAGGACTATTCCCCAGCTAAGCGCTCTTGCAAAGTGGGACCACTGCCCGATCGAATCCAACCTCAATTGTGGCGGGACTTGGTTTTTTAATGATTTTGCCACCCCGATCTACCAATTTTAGGCTTGGTGGGCCCTCGACAGAGCTTCGTTTAAGTCTACACGTTATAGACTCCCGGTGCGTACCCGTTTTTGGTGAAGTTGTCTTGATTGTGAGAGGCTATGTATTCGCTTCAACTCTCCTTAAGTGTAATGGCTTTCAGAGCTTCTTCCAATCACTGTACCCGGCTGCAGTCCGGATCATAGGGTGGTCGGGATAGCTCCTAAGCACATTTACCTGGCGGACTGCAGTTTCCCATTAGCCTAAAAGCAGGGTAAACCTCACTTCGATTCTCCGCACTTGAGATTCAGTCGAACAGCGGGTTACTTTGGTGACCATAAATGACCTCGGTCAAGCAGCGGGTTCCGTTGGTGACCATAAATGACCTCGGTCAAGTAGCGGGTTCCATTGGTGACCTTAAATGACCTCGGTTAAGCAGCGGGTTCCTTGGTGACCATAAATGACTTTATCCCAGGCGAGATTCGAATCCGCCCACACCGGTCTTATCTACCAGGGCTCCCCCTGATCGGTATGAGTTACCGTCGAGAATTCTCACGAATTTCTCTACCACACACTTAATCGACAGCTTCATCCGTTGCCCTTTATAGGGATAGGGTAGAAGAGAGCCAGTTTTATGGGTAAACGTCGTGTGGTCTCTGTCGAGGGCCCACTAAGCCTAAAATTGGTAGATCGGGGTGGCAAAACCATTAAAAAACCAAGTCTCGCCATAATAGAGGTTGGATTCGATCGGGCAGTGGTCCCACTTTGCAAGAGCGCTTAGCTGGGGAATAATCCTATTGCTGGACGAGGTACTTCGCCCCGTATGAAAGAGGACGGGAGGGTGCCGGCGGGTGAGCAATGTGTTAAGTCAATTGCTCCGGCACTATGCCTGCGATAGCTAGTAGAGGGTGAATAGGCAACTTCGCTCCAACCAGTGAGCTGATCTGGTAGCAATTGCTGTACTGCCGGTTATGCAACTTGCGCGCTGATTGGGCGTATCCCAATCACTTCCTTCTGGAAGGGAACGTGGGGGTATGTTCACACGGGTACCCCACGTAAAACAATCATGACAATCAATGTATAGTGTTTGACATCACAAATTATAAGGTTAGGAATTTTGGCAATCAAAACCGGGTTTGTCATTTTTTTTAATTTTTATGCGTGACAATAAAATCCCTAAGGTTCATTTTGTAACAGATTTAATTTTTTTCATGTTTTTTATTATAGAATAAAGTATAAAATTGAAACAAATAATGGCTTGGGAGACAGGAGTTTTCTAAATTAGAAAGTTTGGCCGCCTCAACTATGGGTAATTGTATTTGGGGACAAATATAATGTAGACGTTAAATAAATAAATAATGAATATCAGTTGAAAGCTTCTTAATTTTTTATTTTTAGAAGTAATTTATTAATAATGATTGGACATCAGACAACATTGCTTTAAAAACTTGTTTTGCAAGTTACACAACCATAATAGTTATTTACGTGCCAAGCTTTGTAAATTAACCTTTACGGGTGAGCTGGAAAGTTTGTGGGGCGAGCTACGAAGGAGCGAACCTCCATAATCCAGTGAGCCCAGTAAAGATTAATTTCAAAGCGTGTCGCGTACAAAGTTTTATTTCCACCTTCACCAGCGTTTTTTTATAAATTTTATATTTTTTATAAAAAGGCATTTTGTAATCAAAGGCGGTAGCACAATTTATAGCTAGGCGTTGTCATGATGTTGTGGTTAAGCAACAAAATAGTTTCAACAAAGAGCCCATAAAGTTTTACAGGGCTGTAGTTGTAACTACTCATTTACTTAGTTACCATAAATGCCTGTAAAGTGTCATTTACATAGAAAGTGGAAATAATAGTATATTAAAGAACAAGTTTTATACGACATGATTTATTGCACGAATGCTAGTGTAACGCTTGTTATGCTTGATATGAAACAAGCATAACAATTCATGTGTCAAAAACGGTATTCTGTAAGGATTTATTTTGTTCAAGTAATTGATATGGCTTAACAATTTATTGAAATCTATATCAATTGTTGGGTAACAATTGATATGAATAACAATTCACCACTTCGAGATTTTGATGTTAGTTTTTACTTTTAAAACGCATCGTATATGAACGAAAATACTTAGAAATTATTTAAAATATAAGTAATTTTAAAATAAACACCCTAGCAATTGTCGCCACAGAAATAATTTTCCTCTTCTAAAAGCGTTCAGTGCATTTCGACTTCGTAGGTTGCGGTCAGCAGAACTGTTTGTTGTTATTAGTAGTATTGCTACTAAACGTAAGTAAGTTTTTTAATGATTGTCGTTGATTCTTATTACAATAATAATGGATTTAGAAGGATACGTGTTCCTGGGTAGAGTAGAAGAAGTGGAAGCAGCAAATGAACGGTAAAAATAAATAAATAGTATAGTATAAAAACTTAACCTAACATTCTACACAGAAATCGTGTTTGTATATCGCAAGGCAAGTATGGGATAGTAATGACCCTTTTTCTTTGTCTGAACTTTGTCAGATGCATCCGAGGTAGCAAAGAATGATTGATCAAGCGATGTTGATTGCAGAAGACAAATAAGAAACAACATATTACAAACAACACTTCTTATAGAACGAGGTAATATTTATTTTATGTGATAAAGTATCGAAATTGTTACCACATTAGTAGGTATTAGGGCAGTTGGCCAGCCCCCCACTCCTTTTCTACCTGTGATGACTTCATGACACCTGACTGATAGGTGATGATTGAGGTGAGAATTATTAGCGGTTACCTGTGTAATGATTAGCGGTCACCTGTGAAATGATTAGCGGTTACATGATTAAAGGTGATGATTAGCAGAGGTGCTGATTAGCAAAGGTGATAATTAAAGAATTTGAAATGATTAGAAGGTGTGAGGTAACCTGTGATATAATTAATTTGATATGATTCGCGGATACCTGTGACCCGATTAGAAAGGATGATCTAATTAAAGATAAGGATTTGATATGATTAAAGGTTATGATTAAAAGGTGATAATTGAGTAGCGGATACCTATGATATGATAAAAGGTGTGAGGTGAGAATTGGTTAGAGATAGCTTGCGATATGATTACAGGTTATGATTAAAAGGTGATAATTGAGTAGCGGATACCTAAGATATGATAAAAGGTGTGAGGTGAGAATTGATTAGACATAGCTTACGATATGATTAAAGGTTATGATTAGAAAGGTGATAATTGAGTAGCGGATACCTATGATCTGCTTAAAGGTGTTAATTTGAAAGGGTGATCTGAATAAAGGTACGGCTTTGATAGGGTGATCTGTTTAAAGGTAAGGATTTAATAGGGTGATCTGCTTAAAAGGTATTGATTTGAAATGATTAAGTGAGAATTAGCGGTCACCTGTGAAATGATTAGCGGTTACATGATTAAAGGTGATGATTAGCCAAGGTGATGATTAAAGGATTTGAAATAATTAGAAGGGGTGCGGTAATCTGTGATATGATTAATTTGATATGATTCGCGGATACCTGTGACCTGATTAGAAAGGGTGATCTGATTAAAGATAAGGATTTGATATGATTAGGTAATATGTGATCTAATTAAAGAATTTGATATGATTATAAGGGGTGATCTAATTAAAGGATTTGATATGATTAACGATTACCTGACATACACAATCTGCTGCATGTGGCTGATATTTATTACACAATAAAGTAAAGACAAATTAGGTAGTTAAAAGGGTTATTGTTTTATATTTTATACGTTTTATTATTTATAATTTCGATATTACAAAATCAAAAATCTAAGTTTACGAATATTAATACCAATTATACATGAATAAACTTTATGAAGGTAACACACTCACAATTTAATCCTAAACGAATGTTCGTCTTTTCTATTTCATGGTAAAGTTCAGCAAACGCTCTTTCCACTTGTTCCTCATTGATACCTTTATAGATGTGAACTGGTACCGTTGTATATCGCTGAGGATCTAGTAAGATTTCACCTCCAGATAATATTAAGTCATATTTATAGCATACAAGTGCTGATATCGAAAATAGATCGGTTGTATCGTTATCTAAGATACAGCACCGGAATTGTCGTTGCAATTCTTGTTTATTCATGCATAATCCTGTATCTTCGAATGTGTAATCATCACTGTCTAGCAAGGACACTGAAGTGGTGCGGAATATTGGCATACTTTCGTCTTAAACACGACAAACAAGTTACAATTTTAACGGGTCGGTTTCTATTCAGAGGCTGAAACAATCGAAATAGTTATATATAATAACATTCACTTAATCAGTTAGAAGAAGGTTAACCTTTCAAGTTTCAATTTAGAAAATAACTGAGCTAAAGACGATGTAGGAATACACAATACTAATAAATAGGAACTACATTAGCATAAAAGGTTAACATTCGGTCGATCAATTTAAAAACTTATGATAATATAATCGAAAACTCACCTATTGATCTAGAAGCTGTAAAACACAGTCGTCTTACAGTAATGAAGAATCGTTGGATTTCATGAAACTGATTAAAAATGAGGCTTATATATGTACGTATATCTATTTGCTGACTTTTAGATATTCTCACACATTTCTTAATAGTACTGCATACATCTGATTGATAAAAATAACATTTCTCTGATTAGAAATATAGTAAACACTAATTATAATTTATCGAAACTATTCGCGTTTCACAGGCTTGAAATAAAAATCTGTTAAAATGTGCTTATTGTATAATTACTGAAGATTATAGAGGGAGCATGTGATAGCATTTTAAACGAATTGAGTATTATTTATATAGTTTACGTAGAAAAGAACGAATTTAATAAATCTACCCGAGCAATTATAATTAGAAAATATTATATAGTATCATTATGCCTAAAATTAAATTAAATATACCCACGATTTCTATTAAATACAATAAGATTTATATTGCTGTAAAAATAAATAATTTGATAGCATTATTCGCTAATATTTAAACACGTCGAATTATTATCGATATCAATTTCCTATTAATTAATATAATCAGTAATTTGTTTACAACAAGCGCGAGAATATTTAACACATTCTAATCATTTGTGTACATTTCTTTTGATACAACCAGTAAAGACAGATTATTCTGTTATATTGAATTAGACAAAATTCCTCATTCTGCTATCAAATCCTTTAATCAGTTCAGCGGATAGTGGTAGACAGGTAATCAGTAATTAGGTCACAGGTAACCGGTAATCAATTCGTATTTTTAAATCATACCGTTAAGCAGGTCATAGGTTACCTCACCCCGATAAAGACTCTGCTCATTCCTGTTTGCGATTTCGTTAAGCAAGGCATTCAATCAAAATGTATCGTTGAACTATTATAATCGGATGTAATGAGAAACAAACTAACTATCGAAGTATAATTTCTCTTCCATTACATACAAGACAATAAATTGTGTACATCTTCCTCTGTAAAGATATAAAATCAATACAATTTGCAATAATTCTATTGACTGATTTTCATAAAATATTATAATATTTCTAATTATAAACTTATATTAACAATCAAATCCCTTTCAATATCTACCCTTGTCTAGAGAACAATCTTTATTAATAACTAAAAAGTCATATGGTTCGTTCCAGCACATGAAACAAATATTATGTTTAAATTCAAGTTTAATGTTTAAATGTCTAAGTTCATCATAGCTTGCATCTCCTAAAATATGAGCGTTATACACATGTTTTAAATTCAATTCATCTTGCTTAAAGAGAATAAGTAAGTTAGAGTTGTCCGTAATCAGATGATTGGGAATTTTCGTATATGTTTGACCTAAATAAAATGAATCAACACCCTTTATGTCTACCCATGCTAAAATATTGTCTATTTTTCTTGTTTATCAGAAATTATACCATCAAGAATGAATACTGAATTAGGTTTCACATCATTAGGGGTGATTACATCATCGTTTTCGCCATATTTAGGTTGAAATAAAGACTTGGCGTATAGGTGCATATTTACAAATTTTAATCCGTTTTCATTAATTAGTAGACCTAACAAGGCATTAGTTTTACCACAAGAAGAAGGTCCACTCAAAATTGCTCAACAGGAAACAGGTAAAAGCTTACCGTGCTTCTTATCACCATCGGAATATTATCGAGAAACATGATCGTCTAAGTTAGAAATATTTAGCGACTTCTTTTGCTTAATAATTTTCATTATGGTATGTGTATATGTCTAGTCACAGTTTCAGCAAACGCATTGTATTCTATCAACGAAACATGTAAAATTAAGCAGTATGCTTTAGTTGTATCAGAAAGTGGGTTGACCGATTAAAGCTCTAATCTCTAAATTCATGAATACCTTATACACAAGAGAAAAATGTAGTGTTTGGAAGTTGGAAAATAATTATTTGAATAGACGATATAACTACGATGTAATATTACGAGAGGGTACTTGAAGAAAAGGGTATGTTATAAATCGGTTCTGAATTTCTTAAAACATCACTCGAATATCAAAAATTCGTAACGGCGATGCATAGGTTTAATACTATCAACAGCTCATATAAGGGAAATGTTAGATTGTTAACAGTTTATGAGCATTAATCAAGGACTATTCTATAATGATGTATTATTTATTTATAAACGTTACATAGTATAGTAGCTAAATACATGACTGACTGAAAAAAAAGTTACTTTTATTAATGATGACTATTGAATTCGATCTGACACTAGCTTAACCTTTTAATTTCCACTTTTGACCAAATTATAGTTAATCTGATCAAATATTGCTTACAAATCGGAGCTCTAATCTAATGTCTACAGTAGAATCCTTAAAACTCTCTACCTGCCTTTAACAATCAATTGCAAAAACTGGATGAGTTTCTGGCGTATAGGTACATATTTTCAAATTTTAATCCGTTTTCATTAATTAGTAGACCTAACAAGGCAATAGTTTTACCATGCGGATATTGATTTTTATTGTATATTTAACTATTCTGTTCTATAAATACGACATGTAAACATATGATATACTTGAGCATGATATTTATCACAAGGATTAATTATCTATATACAATAATATTAAGAAATGCGTGAGAATATCTAAAAGAAAGCAAATAGGTACACATACATATATAAGGCCCGTTTTAAACAGTTTCATTAAATCCAGCGATTCTTCATTACTGTAAGACGACTGTGTTTTACAGCTTCGAGATTAATAGGTGAGTTTTCGATTATATTATCATAAGTTTTAAATTGATCGACTAATTTTCTTTCTGAATAACATTTCTTTTTCTTTCAAAGGATGAACTTTTTAAAGGAACTCAATCAGACACCGGGAGCTGGTCAAAAACCAGTGAAAAAGCTGTACGAATACGCCTTTAGAGAGCCGGTAGAAATTCAGGAATTTAAAGTAGTCAAATGTAAAGACAACAGACGTGCTGTTTACATAATCTCTCAAGAATATATAACTTTTCTACCAAGACGCTTCTCCGAAAAATTGAGAGACGAAAAGGTAGTCGAACTGAACGACATGATTATCCAAAAAACAATGTCTTTGGGATTGATCTACCTAGGAAAAATCAAAATTGGCGGTTTTCTACCCTTTGACCACTGCTCTATTATTGATATGAATCAGGTATGAACATTTGAAGGTGTAATAAAACACTATTTAATTATTTTTCTGTTTAAATTTACAGCCATTGGACGCACAGTTAGAAAATACTAAATAAGCGAGACGTTGAAGAAATATACAATTACAGCTAATTGTACTAGATTCGTTTACCTGTTTACACCCTAATACATTACTTGTAAAAATAGCAAAATCATTGTATACCTGAATTATTTTCAATTATTTATTGTTTCCAGCCTTATATGACGAAATTCCATAATCATGAAATAAATAAAACAGATTAGTAAACGTTTCGCGAGTTTATTATTATAATCTATAATAATATATTATTTATTTACAAAATGTTACACAGTAAATAGTACCTAAATACATGGTTGAAAAAGTTACTTTTGTTAATGATGACTCTTGAATTAGGTCTGACCCTAGGTTAACCTTCTATTTTCCACTTTTGATCAAATTATAATTAATCAAATATTGCTTTCAGAATGGAAAGGATATCTATTAAACTAGTGCTGATTAATTATTGGAACCTGAACGTGCAGCAGCATCCGTAGCTAATGAATTAACAGTTTCCCGCATAGCATTTACCTTACATTAGCGAGTAGAGTATTATTTATTTAGTTTACGGAGAAAAAGAACGAATGTAATAACTGTATCTGTATAAACACTCGTTAAGATGTCAGTTTGATAACACTACATCTCGACCTTTGGAATTTAGATATCAAAAAATTCGAATATAGACAAAGCAATGAACTGTGCGCATGTTCACCTGTAAAGGTATAAAATAAAATATCGAGTATTTAAATTAGTATTAAGCAATACGCTGTGTTGTCTTCAAGATTATCATCAACATGGACCCTTATAGTAATACCGTAATCAAACCGCTTTGTTACGCAGATATACTACCTGATCTCCTAGATTATAACGAAAGCTTCGATGACTCAAGTTCACTCGAAGACGGGGGTATGTACTGCCTATGTTTTAAAATGTACATATTATCATTGATGCTAAAACTTAATTTTTAGAAATTATCGACATTGACGCTAACAGTAGTGAGCAAAATGTATCATTTGCTTACGATGATATTACTGATCTTATTATGCTGATGATGATAAGGGTATGTATTTTTAAATGTTAAATACAATAATATATAACTTATTTTAAATTTTAGAACTGTGTTACGAAGCAGTAAACAACACAGACCAATATGCAAACCTAACATCAATTGATGCTGTTAATGTGTCTTCGTATGGGGAAGAGGAAGATCGTCTTCAACTACTCTGTTCTATGCAATATCCCTTGTATACCACACGACGTAACTCCGATCATGTTCACTACATACACGTAGGGCTTGATCCGAAACATGATGACTTTGAACCGGTGATAAAAATCGTATGCTCAAATAATTTGTGTGCCGATGACGAGATAGTGTTGTCTCGAGATTTGTGGTTTAATCTGTATGACATCGACGTAGAAATGAAATTTAGAAATTTCTTTAGTGTTCAGGGTTCCGATTACCAAAAATTGAAAGTGAGAATAACCGAAGATCTAGATATAGAATTTAGATCAGACTGTATTGGTTACAGTGTAACAATTAGAAATGATAAAAAGTACATATACTTGAAAGATCATGAATTTCAGCGAATATTATACATGGTTCCAATAATTAATCAGCACATCAGATGCCTATATAATTTATATTTCTCTGTTTTCTACTATGCTAGTGCGGAAGCTGTTGCAGAGGGTTTAAGACTTGAGCTGATATATAAAAGCAGACCTATAGAGAACGATTCAATTTTATTTGCTGCTGAGTGTTTATGTATTCATTCTGTTTTAAATTCAGCTTCCTCGGCCTCTGGACGTAATTCACATATTCTACTAGAAATTTTAAAATTTTATCCGTCCAAGTTCATCAATGACGTTCAAACACAACTTTTACGATCGTCGGCTCAAACTAATGGAAACGAAGAGAGAACTTAGAATTAGGCTAAATAAGTATATAAGAGCATTACGTTTGTTAAGGTTTGATGTAATAATGTACTGTGTCATCAATGATGTATCCAAAGAAATGTTATTTTTATCTGTAAACGATGTATGATAAATAAAAAATAATTCTGTAATAAAAAAATGTTATTTTTATCTCAATTCGTCTTTACTTTTTGTATAATTAAAGATCACGTAAAAGGTAAAATGAAGTTTTTATTTTTCTTTCACTTCAGTTAAAAAGGACATTAATTTGATTACCTATCGGAGATCTAAATAGCAAGATTTTCGTAGCAGTTGACGATGTAGAAGCTAGCCATATTAATTTACTAAAGAAGGTAGAAGAAACGGGTGCCTTAGTAATCGATAATTCTAAAACTTTACTAAATAAAATAGAATTTCTCATAGATAAGGTAAATGCTATGCGGGAAACTGTTAATGCATTAGCTACGGATGTTGCTGCACGTTCAGGTTCCAATAATTAATCAGCACTAGTTTAATAGATATCCTTTCCATTTTGAAAGCAATATTTGAACTGATTAACTATAATTTGATCAAAAGTGGAAAATAGAAGGTTAACCTAGGGTCAGACCTAATTCAACAGTCATCATTAACAAAAGTAACTTTTTCAACCATGTATTTAGGTACTATTTACTGTGTAACATTTTGTAAATAAATAATATATTATTATAGATTATAATAATAAACTCGCGAAACTTTTACTAATCTGTTTTATTTATTTCATGATTATGGAATTTCGTCATATAAGGCTGGAAACAATAAACAATTGAAAATAATTCAGGTATACAATGATTTTGCTATTTTTACAAGTAATGTATTAGGATGTAAACAGGTAAACGAATCTAGTACAATTAGCTGTAATTGTATATTTCTTCAACGTCTCGTTTATTTAGTATTTTCTAACTGTGCGTCCAATGGCTGTAGATTTAAACAGAAAAATAATTAAATAGTGTTTTATTACACCTTCAAATAATCACACCTGATTCATATCAATAATAGAGCAGTGGTCAAAGGGTGGAAAACCGCCAATTTTGATATTTTTCCTAGGTAGATCAATCCCAAAGACATTGTTTTTTGGATAATCATGTCGTTCAGTTCGACTACCTTTTCATCTGTCAATTTTTCGGAGAAGCGTCTTGGTAGAAAAGTTATATATTCTTGAGAGATTATGTAAACAGCACGTCTGTTGTCTTTACATTTGACTACTTTAAATTCCTGAATTTCTACCGGCTCTCTAAAGGCGTATTCGTACAGCTTTTTCACTGGTTTTTGACCAGCTCCCGGTGTCTGATTGAGTTCCTTTAAAAAGTTCATCCTTTGAAAGAAAAAGAAATGTTATTCAGAAAGAAAATTAGTCGATCAATTTAAAACTTATGATAATATAATCGAAAACTCACCTATTAATCTCGAAGCTGTAAAACACAGTCGTCTTACAGTAATGAAGAATCGCTGGATTTAATGAAACTGTTTAAAACGGGCCTTATATATGTATGTGTACCTATTTGCTTTCTTTTAGATATTCTCACGCATTTCTTAATATTATTGTATATAGATAATTAATCCTTGTGATAAATATCATGGTCAAGTATATCATATGTTTACATGTCGTATTTATAGAACAGAATAGTTAAATATACAATAAAAATCAATATCCGCATGGTAAAACTATTGCCTTGTTAGGTCTACTAATTAATGAAAACGGATTAAAATTTGAAAATATGTACCTATACGCCAGAAACTCATCCAGTTTTTGCAATTGATTGTTAAAGGCAGGTAGAGAGTTTTAAGGATTCTACTGTAGACATTAGATTAGAGCTCCGATTTGTAAGCAATATTTGATCAGATTAACTATAATTTGGTCAAAAGTGGAAATTAAAAGGTTAAGCTAGTGTCAGATCGAATTCAATAGTCATCATTAATAAAAGTAACTTTTTTTTCAGTCAGTCATGTATTTAGCTACTATACTATGTAACGTTTATAAATAAATAATACATCATTATAGAATAGTCCTTGATTAATGCTCATAAACTGTTAACAATCTAACATTTCCCTTATATGAGCTGTTGATAGTATTAAACCTATGCATCGCCGTTACGAATTTTTGATATTCGAGTGATGTTTTAAGAAATTCAGAACCGACTTACAACATACCCTTTTCTTCAAGTACCCTCTCGTAATATTACATCGTAGTTATATCGTCTATTCAAATAATTATTTTCCAACTTCCAAACACTACATTTTTCTCTTGTGTATAAGGTATTCATGAATTTAGAGATTAGAGCTTTAATCGGTCAACCCACTTTCTGATACAACTAAAGCATACTGCTTAATTTTACATGTTTCGTTGATAGAATACAATGCGTTTGCTGAAACTGTGACTAGACATATACACATACCATAATGAAAATTATTAAGCAAAAGAAGTCGCTAAATATTTCTAACTTAGACGATCATGTTTCTCGATAATATTCCGATGGTGATAAGAAGCACGGTAAGCTTTTACCTGTTTCCTGTTGAGCAATTTTGAGTGGACCTTCTTCTTGTGGTAAAACTAATGCCTTGTTAGGTCTACTAATTAATGAAAACGGATTAAAATTTGTAAATATGCACCTATACGCCAAGTCTTTATTTCAACCTAAATATGGCGAAAACGATGATGTAATCACCCCTAATGATGTGAAACCTAATTCAGTATTCATTCTTGATGGTATAATTTCTGATAAACAAGAAAAATAGACAATATTTTAGCATGGGTAGACATAAAGGGTGTTGATTCATTTTATTTAGGTCAAACATATACGAAAATTCCCAATCATCTGATTACGGACAACTCTAACTTACTTATTCTCTTTAAGCAAGATGAATTGAATTTAAAACATGTGTATAACGCTCATATTTTAGGAGATGCAAGCTATGATGAACTTAGACATTTAAACATTAAACTTGAATTTAAACATAATATTTGTTTCATGTGCTGGAACGAACCATATGACTTTTTAGTTATTAATAAAGATTGTTCTCTAGACAAGGGTAGATATTGAAAGGGATTTGATTGTTAATATAAGTTTATAATTAGAAATATTATAATATTTTATGAAAATCAGTCAATAGACTTATTGCAAATTGTATTGATTTTATATCTTTACAGAGGAAGATGTACACAATTTATTGTCTTGTATGTAATGGAAGAGAAATTATACTTCGATAGTTAGTTTGTTTCTCATTACATCCGATTATAATAGTTCAACGATACATTTTGATTGAATGCCTTGCTTAACGAAATCGCAAACAGGAATAGCGATCGGCTGAACTCGTATAGCAGAGTCTTTATCGGGGTGAGGTAACCTATGACCTGCTTAACGGTATGATTTAAAAATACGAATTGATTACCGGTTACCTGTGACCTAATTACTGATTACCTGTCTACCACTATCCGCTGAACTGATTAAAGGATTTGATAGCAGAATGAGGAATTTTGTCTAATTCAATATAACAGAATAATCTGTCTTTACTGGTTGTATCAAAAGAAATGTACACAAATGATTAGAATGTGTTAAATATTCTCGCGCTTGTTGTAAACAAATTACTGATTATATTAATTAATAGGAAATTGATATCGATAATAATTCGACGTGTTTAAATATTAGCGAATAATGCTATCAAATTATTTATTTTTACAGCAATATAAATCTTATTGTATTTAATAGAAATCGTGGGTATATTTAATTTAATTTTAGGCATAATGATACTATATAATATTTTCTAATTATAATTGCTCGGGTAGATTTATTAAATTCGTTCTTTTCTACGTAAACTATATAAATAATACTCAATTCGTTTAAAATGCTATCACATGCTCCCTCTATAATCTTCAGTAATTATACAATAAGCACATTTTAACAGATTTTTATTTGAAGCCTGTGAAACGCGAATAGTTTCGATAAATTATAATTAGTGTTTACTATATTTCTAATCAGAGAAATGTTATTTTTATCAATCAGATGTATGCAGTACTATTAAGAAATGTGTGAGAATATCTAAAGGTCAGCAAATAGATATACGTACATATATAAGCCTCATTTTTAATCAGTTTCATGAAATCCAACGATTCTTCATTACTGTAAGACGACTGTTTTACAGCTTCTAGATCAATAGGTGAGTTTTCGATTATATTATCATAAGTTTTTAAATTGATCGACCGAATGTTAACCTTTTATGCTAATGTAGTTCCTATTTATTAGTATTGTGTATTCCTACATCGTCTTTAGCTCAGTTATTTTCTAAATTGAATCTTGAAAGGTTAACCTTCTTCTAACTGATTAAGTGAATGTTATTATATATAACTATTTCGATTGTTTCAGTTTCTGAATAGAAACCGACCCGTTAAAATTGTAACTTGTTTGTCGTGTTTAAGACGAAAGTATGCCGATATTCCGCACCACTTCAGTGTCCTTGCTAGACAGTGATGATTACACATTCGAAGATACAGGATTATGCATGAATAAACAAGAATTGCAACGACAATTCCGGTGCTGTATCTTAGATAACGATACAACCGATCTATTTTCGATATCAGCACTTGTATGCTATGAATATGACTTAATATTATCTGGATGTGAAATCTTACTAGATCCTCGGCGATATACAACGGTACCAGTTCACATCTATAAAGGTATCAATGAGGAACAAGTGGAAAGAGCGTTTGCTGAACTTTACCATGAAATAGAAAAGACGAACATTCGTTTAGGATTAAATTGTGAGTGTGTTACCTTCATAAAGTTTATTCATGTATAATTGGTATTAATATTCGTAAACTTAGATTTTTGATTTTGTAATATCAAAATTATAAATAATAAAACGTATAAAATATAAAACAATAACCCTTTTAACTACCTAATTTGTCTTTACTTTATTGTGTAATAAATATCAGCCACATGCAGCAGATTGTGTATGTCAGGTAATCGTTAATCATATCAAATCCTTTAATTAGATCACCCCTTATAATCATATCAACTTCTTTAATTAGATCACATATTACCTAATCATATCAAATCCTTATCTTTAATCAGATCACCCTTTCTAATCAGGTCACAGGTATCCGCAAATCATATCAAATTAATCATAACACAGATTACCTCACCCTTTCTAATCATTTCAAATCCTTTAATCATTACCTTTAATCATGTAACCGCTAATCATTTCACAAGTGATCGCTAATTCTCACCTAGTCATTCCAAACCAATACCTTTTAAGCAGATCACCCTATCAAATTCTTACCTTTAAACAGATCACCCTATCAAATCCCTTTCTTTATTCAGATCACCCTATCAAAGCCGTACCTTTATTCAGATCACATGTTACCTCACCCCTAATAATCATATCAAATTCTTTAATTAGATCACCCTTTCTAATCAGGTCACAGGTATCCGCGAATCATATCAAATTAATCATATCACAGATTACCGCACCCCTTCTAATTATTTCAAATCCTTTAATCATCACCTTTGCTAATCATCACCTTTAATCATGTAACCGCTAATCATTTCACAGGTGACCGCTAATTCTCACTTAATCATTTCAATACCTTTTAAGCAGGTCACCCTATTAAATCCTTACCTTTAAACAGATCACCCTATCAAAGCCGTACCTTTATTCAGATCACCCTTTCAAATTAACACCTTTAAGCAGATCAAAGGTATCCGCTACTCAATTATCACCTTTCTAATCATAACCTTTAATCATATCGCAAGCTATGTCTAATCAATTCTCACCTCACACCTTTTATCATATCTTAGGTATCCGCTACTCAATTATCACCCTTTAATCATAACCTGTAATCATATCGCAAGCTATCTCTAACCGATTCTCACCTCACACCTTTTATCATATTATAGGTATCCGCTACTCAATTATCACCTTTTAATCATAACCTTTAATCATATCAAATCCTTATCTTTAATTAGATCATCCTTTCTAATCGGGTCACAGGTATCCGCGAATCATATCAAATTAATTATATCACAGGTTACCTCACACCTTCTAATCATTTCAAATTCTTTAATTATCACCTTTGCTAATCAGCACCTCTGCTAATCATCACCTTTAATCATGTAACCGCTAATCATTTCACAGGTGACCGCTAATCATTACACAGGTAACCGCTAATAATTCTCACCTCAATCATCACCTATCAGTCAGGTGTCATGACGTCATCACAGGTAGAAAAGAAGGGGGGCTGGCCAACTGCCCTAATACCTACTCACATTATTTCCTATTATTGTTTTTTAGATAACAGCAGTCTTTTAGTCTCTTTATGGTAGTAGTATCATTGCATATGCAGTTGTAGTCCTCTTTGCAGCAGAGAGTAGTGCAGCAATACGACGAATGGTTCTTCGTCGCACCCCTGGATCTTTTAGTAACCTAGAAAGTCTAACTGGTTACTTGAACATCCTCTACTTTGACTTTCATCGTGGGAGATTGTACAAGTATGATTTCATTACCTTCCAAAACATCTTGTGAATTGTAACGTTTGTTGCAGTAATCACTTCTGCTGATATGTTGACGGAATTGGTGGTTCTAAGAAAAATGGCAAGTTCCACTCTTAAGGTTCGAGCTCTGTTTCTAGTGTTGCATTTATATACATTTTGTAAATTATTATAAATAAACTGTGAAAACGTTGATGTAGTATTTTTAAATGAAGTGTTGAAGTATTATTTATCTTTAAGTTTAATTTTAATATCTTGGAAGTATTATTTGCTGTCGTCGCTTGATATGTGTATTTTTAGAAATTGTTGCTAGCCAATATTTTCTCTAGATTATAAATTCGGTAAATGAAAGTTTTTACCCCCAATTTATTAATGCAATAGTAATACTTAGGCATGTATATTTCAAAGTCAATGTTTTAGATAAAAACAAATCACTTATTCAACTTACTACCTAAAGAACTGATTGTGACCTCAGATTCCCAAGAAATTGCATTATATTTTTATATCCATTGGGGTTCTTTCACACGATTTTGCAAAATTTAACTATGGATAATAATAGAATTTCTTTCTTACTATTATTTACATTATAAAACTGTAGGTAATATTGTTTATTACTTTAGAAAGAAAACACTGTTGCGACTTGCTACACACACAGTAATTTTTTAACGTTCATCCAGTCATCACCAGTTGTTGCTTTTGCTAGTCCATTTGCCACAATTTAGTATACTAGTAAGCTCTTTCCACAGTTTTTGTAAACATTCAGGCCCTTTTCCCGGGCTCAATCTTTCCGTAAGCAATATACAGTGTGTTATAGAAGTTGGGGCATTAATTTTTACTGTTAGTTACCTGTGATGAGTATAATCGATTACCCTACCCCAATCGGTCCACGCTATCTTGTTTGACGACCACTGCTTATTATACCTCCATAAACAAATGAAGGAACTAGGTCATTCGTTATCAACACGTCTTGAACGTAAAAGATAAGATTAGATTGCAAGCAAGCTCTTGTTACCTTAGCTGTTAAAATTTACAAGGTCAGTTTTTGTTTGTCATTGATGAACACATTGCTCCCTAACAACGGGATAAAATAATTACATTTATTTTACATGCATACAAAATTTCATTATGTTCATATAACATTAGTTGGGGGTTTGAATTTTGAACATTTTGTGTGTAATTAATACAAAAAAGGCTAATTGCATAAACACTTACCTCTTAGCTAATTAAAACATTATTATAATAAAAAATTGACAAGGAAAGATTAATAACTTATAAACACTTACCTCTTAGCTAATTAAAACATTATTATAATAAATGTTCAAAATGTTGTCCATGATTATTTGCACAAAACTGCGCACGTCGTATCCAATTGTTGGTGATCATCGGAAATTTTTCTCTAATCTCCTCTGCAACAGTATTTATGCGTTGGCGCAAGTCCTCAATAGTGTCAATTTCGGACACATAAACTCGTTGTTTCATATGCCCCCACAAGAAGAAATCTAAAGGATTCAAATCTGGGCTGCGAGGTGACCACGATACAACACCTCCACGACCTATCCAACTACCAGGAAATGTCACTTTCAGATGATCCCGTACAACACGACTAAAATGCGGTGGAGCACCATCATGTTGGAACCAAAGTTGTGGACGGATGTCCAATGGCACTTCTTCTAAAAGCCCAGGAAGAGTATCCCTTAGAAATTCATGATAAATTGCCCCATTAACACGTTCTGACAATTCGTACGGCCCAGCCAGCATATTGTTGACAATTCCAGCCCATAAATTAATTGTAAACCGCCGTTGAAAGTGGGAACGCCGGACAGCATGCGGATTTTCTATTGCCCATTCATGTGTATTGTGGAAATTGAATATCCCATTGCGTGTAAATGAACATTCATCCGTGCACAATATGGTGCGAGGGAAATCTGGATCTTCCTGATGACGTTGTAGTAGCCAGTTACAAAACTGTTGCCGTAGAGGATAATCGGCTGCACTTAGCGCCTGCACCCTTTGGACATGATAGGGATACATTTGGTTTTCCCTTAATGTACGCCAGACTACACGATGCGATACTGGTAGGTCACGTGCAATTTCACGGGTGCTTAACGATGGATTTTCTTCTATCCTGTCTAAAATTGTGTCTTCTACATCAATTACACGTTGCGGGCGTTGACCACCTCCTCCTCGACCATGTTGATCCCGCAATGACCCGGTAGTACGACCTCGCTGAACCACTGCAACAAATCTCCTTGGAGCTGGAGCTACTCTTCCTGGAAATCGTTGTGCATACAGTCGGGTCGCTCTCGCTGCATTTTGATCAGCTGCACCATAACATAACACCATGTCCATTAATTCCTCGTTAGTATACCTGTGGGGCATGTTTGTGTACGAAACGGCCCTTGTTCTTTATTGTTTAGGTGTAATTTACACGAGAGCACTACCGTAATTTCTCTAATATTAAATTTAAATTCAATAAGTCAATAACACTACAAAAGTTAGTCACAAATTAATCACTCACTTAAGCACTGTTTAATTTCGCACATAGTATTATGAAAACTAAATTAACTACATTCGTAAAATCAATGCGGGAGTACCGCAGGGATCCGTACTAAGTCCCTTGCTATTCAACATTTTCATGCACGATGCTCCTACAACACCAAACTCTGACATCGCAATGTATGCTGACGATACATCAATCATAACCCAAGAATACGACATTAACCTAGCTGCAAACAATCTGCAACAAAGTCTGGACCACCTTAACTCATGGTTCAACAAATGGTGTATACGAATTAATCCCAGCAAATGTGATGCCAAAATCTTTACCTTGCGTCACCCACAAGACCCACCTAACATTGTTATTAATAATGTACCTATCCCTTGGAATCCGAAAGATAGTGCGGTAAAATACTTAGGGGTCTTTCTCGACCGTAGATTAACATGGAGTTTCCACACCAATAAAAAACTGACTGAATCATACGCAAGACTGGCCATGCTATATCCCATCATCAACAAGAAGTCAACACTGAAAATAAAATGTGGGGTTCTCATCTACACGACCATCATCCGACCAATTTTTACATACGGATGCAGTGTCTGGTGTGCGACATCAAAAACCAATTTCCGCAAACTTCAAGTGCTACAAAATAAAATTATCCATACAATAACAAGTGCACAGTGGTATGTAAGAAACTTGCAGCTCCACCGAGAAACAGGAATCCTGACAGTGGAAGAATTCGTAAAGAAAACAGCCCAAAAATTTTATGATAACATAAATCAATGCAGTGGTGCGGTTCACTTCAACTTAGGCACTGAACACTTACACACCAGACTTAAAAGGAAGTTACCTATTGATGCCCTAAACAATGTGAATAACTAATTTAACTGTCAATATTATAATGAACTATCTATTTTAGTGATATAAATGTTAATTATCTTTTAACCTTGCCATGTAATAGCAAATGTAATGCTGATCTGGCATAATTCCTATTAAAAAAAAAAAAAAAAAAAAAATTAACTACAATTGCAAGAAGACTGTATGAATTTAATAATTAAATTAATTAATAATTTTATTAATTAAATTAATAATAAATTAATTTCTAAATACGTCTGTTTCGTTAGTCGTATTATTATAAAGTAACCCCTTTACAGTCAGTCAGTGTTTTAAAAGCAATTAGGTCAGCAACCTTTTTTAAAGAAGCAAAACCGTGCTTCAAACGTAAACATTTATATTAAACAAAAATTAATGGCAAAGATACGTACGGTAATTCCCCGAGATGTTTACTTTTAACCTGTACCTACCATAATTCCAGTGACACCCAACCACTTTTTGTAAATTAAAAGAAAAGCCTTTTTCACGTTTTTTACTCATTTTTTTCCTTTACTTGTATAATGAAAGTTGCTTATTTTTCTATGTACTATGTGCCATTTCAATTAATGCCATAAGTGCCATAACACACTGTATCTTTGGTGGACATAAACTCCAACATTACATAAAATTGCTTTTCGGTGTGTCGGGTATTCTTCTCCATGTTTCAAATTCGCGCGTCTAACTATTCGAAACTGTCAAATGCAAATGTCACTGCTCGAACGCGCATGCACAGTCGGTAATATAGTTCATAATTAGTTTGCATTTCAGTTGTTGTGATTCATTTCAATTGGATCATAACAAGTGCAGTTACAGAATACCAAATATTGCACGAATTGTTAAAATTTCGTAGCAATCGGGTTCATAACAATTATTGTTATACTTAACAATTGATATGAACCAGTGCTTACAGAATACATGTAATTGTGTGTGTATTTGTTTAGTTGTGAATAAAACTAATTTTTAAATAAAACTTTGAGTGTTTGCGTCAAACGAACCAAAGCAGCCAACAAAGGTAGAAATCTATTAATTGTTTATTACGTAGTTACTTTTTCTGTACCTTTATTTTTGTTTTCTCACCTGCTATAAGGGACACTAATTTACATTATTCAGGTAAAATATTATGAAGTTTTACACTTTTCAAGCAAGTTTAACTTATTTGTTATTCATAATGATAATAATAGTTTGCCAAAGGGTTTTATTAACAATTTAAACTCTGCTTATATTTGCTTAAATTAGATTGCTATTAAAGTTTTAAGACTGGTTAAACGGTTTTATTAACTTGCATTAAAACGGAACTTTCTTTAACTTTGTACAAAGCAAATAATTAATTTATAATATTTAATATTACATAAAAATTTGAATAGCTTATGTTTCATGTACTCGTTGCTTAGTAAACTTAGCTTGCTTTGCATTCAGATGTTATTGTTTATTTAAAATTAACAACATATAATCTGATTTATTTTGCGAACAATAATATTTTCCTACGTTAATTTAATGATGCTAAACCGCTAACAGTTTATTAATTAAAACGGATCTTTCTTTGACTTTGTACAAAGCATTTTTACAAATAATAATATTCCCCTTATCATTTTTAATGTTGCTAAACCTGTTCACAATTTAAGCTTTAATAATAATAATAATTTAATACCTGCTTAAATTAGATAAACAGTTTTCGAGCAAGATTAACTTTAATCTAAATGTGTGTTATAACGCTTCTCATGACACCCTACGCCCAAGCATCGGGAAAGATCTCTAACACTTCTCGAGCCATCAAGGTAAACAGTAGTAAACTTTGCGCCCGACGTAAAGCTCCATGAACCGAATCTATGCGTTTTCCAGCAAGTCTGTTCTGAATGTTACAACGATTTATCAGCGGCTACCACATGTGTAAGATGCGGTTTGCGAGAACAGATCTTGCTAGGAAAATGCATTGATCGGTTTTTACACCATTTATTAGACTCGCGGAAATTGTTCAAAAAGGTTGTAGCAGTTGCCCATAACGGGCAGTCTTTCGATACGCAATTCATTCTAAATTATCTGTTAACAAATACCTCTATGAATCCTGACCTCATTATGCGCGGCTCAAAAATTCTATTGCTACAACTAGATAACCTGAAATTTATAGACTCTCTCAACTTTTTTCCCATGGCTCTGGCAGAGTTACCAAAAGCCTTCGACCTACCGGCTCCCAAGGGATACTTCCAGCACCTCTATAACACCAAGGCCAATGCCAACTATGTAGGGCCTCTTCCAGACATCCAATTCTACAGCCCTGATACCATGAAACCCAAGGCTCGTAAAGAGTTCTTGAAGTGGTACGAGGTAAACAGGGACACGGAGTTCGACATGCACCGTTACCTGGTCGAATATTGTCGAACAGACGTTGATATTTTGAAGAGAGCCTGTATCCACTTTAGGAATCTCTTTATTGAGGAATGCGACGTTGACCCGTTCACGGAAGCCATCACCATCGCTTCGGCTTGTAATCTCATGTTCCGGAGGAAATTCCTCAAAGAAAGCACCATTGGAGTGGTACCAAAGGGTAGTTATAGACGGGTACATAACCAGTCTAAGGTAGCTCTTCAATGGTTGTTGCTGGAAGAACATCAAAGAGGTGTCGAGATTCAACATGCTGCCTGGCAGAGAGAAGCTATCGTGGGCGGGTTAAAGGTAGACGGGCTGTATGGTAATCAGATATTTCAATTTCACGGGTGTTACTTCCACGGATGTCCCACCTGCTTCACCACCCGTCGCAACGAGCCTCTACACGACGATCCTAGCGACACCATGGATATGAGGTTCGAGAAGACCCGAGCCACTACTGCAAAGTTAAAGTCGCTAGGATACGAGGTCATTGAGCAGTGGGAATGTCGCTTCCGGCGGCAACTAACACCCGAACTCAGACAGCAGATAGAGAAACACCCCTTGCTTTTAAACACACCCTTAAACCCGAGAGAGGCATTTTACGGTGGCCGTACAGGGGCAGCAAAATTAAAGTGGATTGCAAAAGACGGGGAAAAGATCCGGTATGTCGACGTATGCCTTTACCCCAGGGTATGCAAGTACGCCAAATTTCCACTTGGCCATCCAGAAGTTTACGTAGGCAAGGCGGCTTGTGAAAAGCTAATCGGGGATAAAGGGGCCTAGAAAACATCAACGGCGTGATAAAATTTACAGTGTTACCGCCGCAAGATCTGTATCATCCGGTCTTACCCGTCAAAATGCACCAATAGCTGCTGTTCCCTCTATGTCGCACTTGCGCTGAAGATTTGAACCAGGCCGAATGTCAGCACGACGTAGAGGACCGAGTCATCAACGGAACCTGGGTCTTGGACGAACTGTTAATGGCCATACGTAAGGGTTACATCGTGCAGGACATACAAGAGATCTGGTCGTACGATGTAACCCAGTACAATAAATCGTGCAAGTCTGGGGGCTTGTTTTCGGGCTTCATCGACAAGTTCCTGAAGATGAAGCAGGAAGCCAGCGGTTGGCCATCTTCAATAGCTGTCAACAACGACGAGGATGATATCGATGGAGCCCGGAAACAGTACGTTGATGATTACCTCGAGAACGAGGGAGTCTCCTTGGATGCGATGAAGATCATCAAGAACCCTGGTTTGAGATCGTTGGCCAAACTGATGCTGAATTCCTTCTAGGGTAAGTTACAGCAGCAGCATCAGTACATGTAGTACGCAGTTTTATTGATTATTGTTATAGGGAAATTCGGTCAACGTGAGAACCAGGCAAAAACGGCCATAATCAACGAACCCAAGGAGTTCTTCGACCTGCTATCCAGCCCGGGCGTAGAAGTAAATCACGTGCAGGAAATAAATGAGGAGGTGATTGCGGTTAACTGGCAACATAAAGAGGAAGCAGCAGATCCTCTGTCGTCAGTCAACGTGGTCATCGCGGCATTTGTCATTGCACAGGCCCGTCTTAAGCTGTATTCCTATTTGGATCAGCTAGGCGAGAGAGTCTTATACTATGACACAGGTAAGTCGTACTATCAAACATCAACCGTCTATACTAGAGTTAATTTTTTTTTGTTGTTTCAGATTCTGTAATATATGTTTCAAAACCTGGCGACTTCGAGCTACCAACCGGTAGCTTCCTGGGTGACCTTACGGACGAGCTCGAAGAGTACGGTCCTGGATCGTATATTATAGAGTTTGTGTCAGGCGGCCCTAAAAACTACGCCTACAAAGTGTATTCCCCGACCACCGGACAGATACACGTGGTCGTAAAGGTCAAGGGTATTACCCTAAATCACTCCGCGACTCAAAAAATAAACTTTGAGTCTATGCTGAGGCTGCTGGAAGGCATGGACGAGAAGATTATTGTAGAGTCCAACAACATCCGGCGCACGGCTGACCATCAGCTTGTAACGCTAACGGAATCAAAAGCCTACAAGATAACGTTCGTCAAGAGACGGCGTATAGAAGATTTTGATTCCGTTCCGTTTGGTTATAACAAGCGACCACGTGTATAAACATTTAAACCTCGTGTATATATATGTGTGTGTACAGCAATAGTATTAGTATAGTTGTATTTTTAAGTTTTGTAAATTTTGTATATCATTTATCATTTGTATCTAGGTAGTAGCATATCTAACTCTTAAGTAGCAAAATATTTGTAAAGTAATAAGTACAACACCAACTGAAGGTCGATGTTTTCAATGATTACCATTATTAATGTAAATAATTATTAATGTAAATAATTATTAATGTAAATAATTATTAATGTATATAATTATTGTACAGTTCAATCGTAGTAGCAGTAGTCGGGTATGTTAATCGAAAGAGATCGACCTTCGGCTTGCTGTAATTATTATTATTATTATAAGTGATGATGTCTAGGTTTATACTTTCTGTATACTATATTCAGTTTTAATACCACGAGAGCAAACGAAAATAATCGATTATACCTACCGAGCGACGAGACGTATTCTGCGAAACACCACGACAGCGTAGCTGGAGTGGTGTTTTAAGGAATACGTCGTGTCGCGAGGTAGGTATAAGATTATTTTCGGTTGCTCTAGTGGTATTCGATACGATTATATAACAAATAAAATTTAGAATCAACTATTATTTTTGCTTTCAAAAGCGATGCTTTTTTGACAGATTAATTTAATTTATTGCATGCACAGGTATGTCGATGACTTCAAAATAATTGTTACTCTGACAACGATTGCTTGAACCAATAGTGTTGCAGGCTTGGAAATACCGAAACGATTATACAACGTCGTGAAGCGTATATTCACTTATCTATATGTGGTAACTAGGATAATTCGCAACTACTATTGGCTAATTTTATTATGAGTTGTATAATCGAAATTATTTAAGAATGTAATAATTGTTACGTAGGTAATTAGCTGTTGTTGTTGTAAATTGTTCAATCATCTTTTGTCAGCATAGTGTAGTAATAATAATAATAATAAGTGAAGCTGACGAGGGTTATACTTTATGTACTGGAATTGTAAATAATTATCAAAAAAAGAGATGGTGAAACTTGTGAGTGATTGAATGTAAGTCACAGCCATCACGGGGATACTCGGGAACATGCTCATGAAATAGCGATTTTGTTTTTTTCAATTGTGTCTGTTAAGTAGTAGTAGTAGTAGTAGTAGTAGTAGTAGTAGTAGTAGTAGTAGATCAAGACAATGTTGAAAAGAATATTTAGCATAACAAATTGTACAAGGCATTCAATTCCTTCGACTAAACAACAACAATTTGACAATGAAAGAAAGGTCAAGTTTCAAACGTGTTACGAGTATGCCTTCATGGTTACCCGAGAAAAGATTTCAACCCTAATAATAATAATTGTTTAGTTATTTAATTATTGTTTAGTTGTTCAATAATTTTTGAGAAAGATTGTCATAGAATAAAAGATCAATGTTCTATCATGGTTATCCGAGAACAGATTTCAACCTAATAATTGTTTAGTTATTTAATTATTGTTTTGTTGTTCAATAATTTTTGAGAAAGATTGTCACAGAATAAAAGATTAATGTTCTATATGTGTATTATTACTATTCTCCCCTGTACCATGGCATGAAAGTGATAGCTATAACTAGTATGAGGGAAGCAAAAATGATGTAATTACCTACATACCTGACGGTGATGACGTGTCATTAGACGAGATGAAACTTGTCTATCAACGCCGACAACTTGTTTACCGTATGCATGTTACTGAGCATGCGTTGGATCTAGGTAAGTATAAGCGACTATATAAAGTCGACAGTTGTTAGCGTGTACTAGTAGCAGACAGCACGTGTACAGCAGTAGCAGCAGCGATTACGATGATGGCGAGTATAAGCAATCCTAATTATTGTTATGATAACGAGACCTGTGAGAGCGAATTATTTCCCCTGGAAATAGGTAAGTTGTTTATAAAACTTCAAGTTTGTGTTTGTATGCTAATTTGTGTCTATTTTGTATGTTTATGCTTATATTAACCGATTATTGTATTATTGTTTTAGCGTTCCATGATCTGTCGCAGCAGCAGCAGCCTCTGTACTACGCTGATGATGTTGTAGCAGCATCAGCAAACTTTACCATTGTAGATACACCAGTAGCAGCAGTAGTTAAAGGTGAAGTACGTGTTCAACTGCTCGGGGCTGTCCAGTATCCGTTGTATGTTACGAGACCTCCAGGGGAAGAAGAAGAAAACTACGACCATGTACACAACATCCAAGTAGTACTTATTCCACCTGACGACGACGACGACGCCTTGGGGTCTAAAGAATTTGACGTGGTAGTGAAACTCGAATGCGTGAATAACGTATGCCAGCATGGTCAAATAGTGTTGTCGGAAAGTGACTGGTTCGAGTTGTATGATATACGAGTCGAGGCAATGTTTAAAAATTTCTTTTATGGTTGCTGCTGCAAGGACAACAGTGTACTATATCGTGATAAACATTTGAAAGTCCATCTATGTGAGAATTTATACATCGAGATTATTCACAACGAGTTTTTCGGCAACAGGGTGGCGATTCATCAAAATGATAAACAACGGACTATAACCTTAAAAGATTACGAGTTTCAGTCTATATTGCATCTAGCACCGCTGATCAATCATCAGGCTCGAACGTTACATCACCTGGACTTTTCGCGTTTCTATCACGCAAACATAGAGAATGTAGCAGAAGGTCAACTGAGACGCTCGGAAGATGTCTATAAAATGCTTCCACCAACAGACTCCATCTTATTCACGACCAAACTGTTATGCGGCTACTACTCAGCTACCAGTTTAATAGACAAAGCAGCAGCAACAACAACTGGTGGATTGAACTCGTTCATTTTATTAGAAATAATAAAACATTATCCGCAAAAGTTTATCGATGCCGTACGTACACGATTGCAATCATATCAGCATCAGCCGAAAACGTCAACGACAACGTTTGCACCGTCGTATTAAGAACACCATGGCGGAAATAAACTATCTTAGAAATAGGTTACAAAAATATTTGAACAATTTGTAAGTGTTACGCGATGATCTCAACTCATACTGTGTAATTAATAATTTGTCAAATAATATGTTACAATTGTCCATTTACTCCTCGAAATGTATAGCAAAATAAATAATATGTATATTTAAACATTGATGTTTCATTTACTAGCATGATTAAGGGTGAAGAGTGAAGGGTGACTATATAAAGGTAGATCGTCATTAGCAAGAGAGAGTACACGAAAAAAGCCGGAGATTTACGACGGCGAACATCCTAAGTTACATAGCAGCCGGTAAGCAAGCGTTCGAGAGAGAGAGAAGGAGAGAAAGAGTTTCCGTCTAATGAAAGGGATAAAATGAAATAAATAAAGATTATTAAAAGTTTCACAGTTTTATTAAAATACAACCTGACAATATTGTTTCGACAGCTATGCTGTCATTATCACAGGTAATATAATTATAAACAAACACGTCGTTAAGGTAGATACAAAAATAAATATTAATAAATATAAATATTAACGACGTGTTTGTTTATAATTATATTACCTTTGATAATGACAGCATAGCTGTCGAAACACTATTGTCAGGTTGTATTTTAATAAAACTGTGAAACTTTTAATAATCTTTATTTATTTCATGATTATGGAGTTCCACAAAGTAAGGCTGGAAACAATAAATAAAGGGATAAAAGATGGTCGATCCAATCCCAGAGCTAAAAATTGAGCTAAAGGGTTGGAAATCCAAAATGGTGACTTTAAGAATGACAAATTCAAAATGACAGATTTAAAATTGACAGACGCATAAATGAAAGCTGCAAAATTGACAGATTTAAAATGACAGATGCAAAAATGACAGATTTAAAATGACAGATTCAAAATTGACAGATGCATAAATGACAGATTTAAAATGACAGATTCAAAATTGACAGATGCATAAATGACAGATGCAAAATTGACAGATTTAAAATGACAGATGCATAATTGACAGATTTAAAATGACAGATGCAAAAATTGACAGATTTAAAATGACAGATGCAAAAATGACAGACTTAAAATGACAGATGCAAAAATGACAGATACAAAATTGACAGATTCAGTAATTTGGCAGATGAAGGGAGAGAGCAGGAAGGAGAGAGAGTAAGAAGGAGAGAGCGAAAGCAAGCGTTCGAGAGAGAGAAGGAGAGAAAGAGTTTCCGTCTAATGAAAGGGATAAAAGATGGTCGATCCAATCCCAGAGCTTAAAATTCAAGGGTTGGAAATCCAAAATAGTGACTTTAAGAATGACAAATTCAAAATGACAGATTCAAAATTGACAGACGCATAAATGAAAGCTGCAAAATTGACAGATTTAAAATGACAGATGCAAAAATGACAGATGCAAAATTGACAGATTTAAAATGACAGATTCAAAATTGACAGATGCATAAATGACAGATTTAAAATGACAAATTCAAAATTGACAGATGCATAAATGACAGATGCAAAATTGACAGATTTAAAATGACAGATGCATAATTGACAGATTTAAGATACAGATGCAAAATTGACAGATTCAAAATTGACAGATGCATAAATGACAGATGCAAAATTGACAGATTTAAAATGACAGATGCAAAATTGACAGATTTAAAATGACAGATGCAAAAATGACAAATTTAAAATTGACAGATTCAGTAATTTGGCAGATTCAAATTTAGCGCCACATGTTGTGATATAAAATGGCTGCAGACTCTAATTGAAGGGCCTCTAATACAGTTCTCTTTTTACGCGACCTCTACATACCGGTAATACAGATTTCTTCATGACGCCCTCTATTGACGATACACAGATTGCCGGTAATACAGATTCCCGTAATGGCGGGCTTGGTAGAATGGCGCCAGACGGTCCAAAATGGCCGTCGTCAACCAATCAGAGAATAGCAGGCGTGTCTACAGGAGTGGGGGTAACCAATCAGAGAGCAGTAGGCGTGTCATCCAAGATGGCGGCGACCAATCAGTAGCAAGGGGAGGAGCTACATGAGTGGGGTAGCCAATCAGAAGCAAGGGGAGGAGCCATGCCAAATGGCATGTCAATTTCCATCTGGGCCAGGTGCCCCAATACCTACTCGTATAGAACTGTGGCTTCAAAAAACGACAAAGAAAAAATCTGAAACGGTCAAATCGGGCGATGTTGCGGGCCAGTGCAAATCGCTAAAACGAAATATTAAACGACTGGGAAACGCTTGCTTTAGAATGTCCACTGTCGCGCCTGCTGTGTGTGCGGTTGCATCGTCCTGCTGAAACCAAATGTTTCCCAAACCCAATTCGTCAATTTGCGTTTGTTCTGTAGTGCTCACAAGTCACAGTAACAGTGTTGCCGTCTCCGTCCACGGAAAGATATGGGCCAATAACCTTTCCTCTGTAAACACCGCACCAAACGTGACTTTCAGAGGATGTAATGACTCTTCGCGCATTACACGCGGATTTTCAATGTCCGAGAAGAGATAATTTTGCCTGTTCACGTATTCGCATAGAAAATCATCGTCATCGCGGTCGAGGTTTAGTAGGACTTGGCTATAATTTACACGTGATTGGCAGTAGCTGATGCACTGTTTGCACTTTGTACGGAAACACCCCAAAATTCGCTGTAAAGACCGTCTACTGATGCCCAATTGCGTGACCCGTCGTCTGGTTGATGTTTGAGGGACCTCTTGGACATCTTCAGTCACAGCAGCGATATTCTTGGTCGGACGGCTGCTCCGAGACCGGCTACCTCTGCTACGGTCCTACGTTGAGACGAGCTGCTAAATGCCGTAGGGAATCGACGACGAATTTCTAGTTGAGCCAAAACCACCGACCGATTATTTGTCAAAAACATTGACACAATTATTCCGCGTTCTTCAGAAGTACTGTAATATTTTCTGCGTTTTTGTTGAATGAAAGACTGTAGTTAATCTTTATTCTTATAAGCCTTATTCTTTTACTTCTTAGGGTGAGAATGAATGCTTGAACTATTTGGTTTTTGAATTATTTTCTCTGGGTTTACATTCGTTGTCTTGGATCTACAAATTATCCAAGGCACCGGTGATCATTACAATACAGTGATTCATGGTTTGTCTACGTGTATTCTGATTCTGTTTACTTCACAAATGTCAAAGTCGCGATGACATAAGACGCCATTTGCAAAAATGAGAGCGTCTTCAGATAGAGTGATGACTTTTGCGCACCTAGTATTTAGTGCCTAATAATAGTAATTATACACCAAGGTAGAGAAGACATCTTTTTAAGCCGAGGTAGTTTATTAACCATCTTGGATTGAGGTGGTAAAAAAATACTTGAGAAAAAGACCTACACCAGATATGGAACGTCTTTTCATTGGGTTTAGGTTAGGTAAACCAACCAGACAGAACATGGGGCACAACACAATTAGCATGGCTTCAACTAAAATTGCAGAATATTTGAAACTACCAAATTCAAAACTTTATACTGGCCATTCTCTACGAAGAACATCGGCAACGATTTTCGTAGATAATGGGGGCGACCTCTTATCACTTAAAAGACATGGAGGATGGCGCTCCAGCTCGGTCGCAGAGGGGTATATTGAAAATTCCTTAACTGAAAAAAAAGAATTGCTACAATGGTACAAAGGCCTTCTGAACTTTCCTTGCCCGGACCTTGCTCTATAACATCGGAGGAAACTTATCCTGAGCCAGGTTTTCGGTCTGAACGGTCCGAGAAGACATCAGATGGAGTTATTGATCCAATATCTTTGGCTTCATCGTCATGATCCAACAAAGCAATTGAGATTCCAGTAGGAATATTAACATCCAACACGGGTCCAGCAACTATTAATATGACTTGCAATAATTGCACTATAAATTATAATTTTCACAAATAAGTCTTGTTTGTTGTAAAATAAATAAAAAACTAATTAAATGAGATCGTTGAATTCTAACCTCAAAACTTGTATTTTGATTTTCAACTTTTAACATTACATGGTTATGCAACCAGTACAAAGAGTCAGTAAAACATATCTAATGCAAGATGTCAAAATATTGGTTTCATTCGTTCTATTATTATCTACTAGTAGTAGATAATAATTATTTACTAGTAGTAGATAACTGTTTGTTATTTTCCTAGGTAACGAAATTTAACTTCTCAGGATCGAAAGCATACTAATAATGTCGACTCCTAGAGCAAGTAGTGAAAAAACTGTATTAAAACCCTGGATTAGTTTAAAATGTCTAATAATTAATCTAAATAAATAAATTATCCTTAAAAAAATTAACCGATTTTAACTCTATAATAAGGCAATATTTTCCGGGCCCTAAAATTGATCCAGCACGCGCCTGGTTGCACAATGTCAATACTTATTAAAATTTTATTTTTTTCACTACTAGCTTTAAAACATACTATTATCTAGTCTGTTGTCACCTTGTGAAGTTAGCCTTCTTGCCTAGTGGTAAATAATTTTTTATTATTGACTACTAGTCAATAATCCAGATTTTAGTGTAACACGGGGCAAAAATTCATCCCATTATACACTGGCATCCAGGAAAAAATCCGTGATCGCGATAGTACGTTTTTTATGTGAGAAGAATAAAAGGAATAAAAGTACTAGTAGTGAAAAAAATAATATATACACCACGGTTGTGAAGTGTTTTCTAGAGCCTCTCATCTTATATCCCTCGATGCTGCGCATCTCGGGATCTAATAATGCTCGGCTCTAGAAAAAACTCTTCACAACCTTGGTATATAATATACTATTAACAAATACGCATCACTAGCAAAAGACTATCTAGTTTTAAGCATAATTTCTCATTTTTCTTAGAAATACGACTACGCAAACGAAATGTTACACAAATTCTTCTAAACAACCAGACAACCACCTATCGCAATAAACGGGAATTTTTTTCCGAGAATAGGATATTATTATTGTGTAAGTGTAAGGTTCAAGTTCAGCACATAAATAAATCAAGCACAAACATCCTTAAAACACGTCAAAAGATCCCTCTTATTAACACATCATGGGCGTGCTTAAGCCTTTATGATTAGAGGGTTATTTTGCTGCGTAATTTATTATAATACACTTCTCCATATTACCAATCTTATTTATATATATATATATATCTTGATCTGTTCGCCCTTTTTACAGCCCCTTCGAGAAATACATGCACATAAAAAAGGCATAAAGTAAAAATAGTTCGGTTCAACAACCTAACAATTTAAAAATAGGAAGGGAAACAAAAAAAATGAAATGTGCAAAACGAATATACAATAACATAAAACAATAATAATTATAATTTTATTTTATTCTAATTAATTCTGATTTCTTTTTAATTTTATTTTAATTAAAATGGTAGTCCTATTCCTACTTTTATGTATATCGGCACTACATTTAAATGAGGCCCCTGTAAGGTCAATTTCATATAATAAATTATATTAGGTTCTAAGGTTCAGTACTTTCATTTTTATTTTGCCCTGTCTTCTTTGATGCTTATTGTTTGGGAAAATAATGCATTCAGGATTATAAAATGATTTTAATAAGTAGCGGAATTGGCTTTTCCACCCTTTTTCCGAATTAATCAACTACTTACACCTCTTTAGTGTAATGTTTGTTGTAGATAATGCAACTTTTTAAATTAGAGCTGGTATGAGCTGCAGCGCTTTAGCAGGAACTTCTCTAGCAGTACTTTAGAAATGGAATGTATGCACTTTTCTTGATAATTGTATGCTGCAAAGCATCGATGGCGACGACGTACACGTTATACATACGTATGTATTTCAATCAGACGCAAACGTATCTCGGCTAGACATGTCATCAACACCGACGCCTGTAGCAAAGTTCCGATATAGGATAATATTTACACACATAAAGGATGAATTAAAGAAATTCACCAAAGTAGGTCGGGAAAGAGAAAGACAAGCCATATTATTAGACATGCGTGGATCACAGTAATGTCACTATACTATAGTTTTAAAGCCTTTTAAATCATTTTTGCTGATGAACAAAAACCGTCTATGTTTTCTTTTAGAAATTTATTTTAAAAATGTCGAATACTTAATGGTAAGTTCGTGGGTTTATTTAGTTCGAGATGCATTTGAATTGAAAAGACCTCCTTTACTGATTTGATGCTGATCCTGACGCTTTCTTCCACCTTTGACACTTTTGTAGCTTAATAAACCTTCCCTTTTTCTTCCAGGACAGATCCCGCCGAGCAGCCCGCTACGCCTTAAGCTACCAGTCAGCACAAGGGTCATGTTATCGTACCTGGCGCTAGGGAAAGTTGTCGATTGATGGTGGAAATCCGCGGCTGCGGATTATATCATTCTCACCTGTACATATGCAATTGCAAAGTATCATTTTATGGTTTACAATCACGCTAGCATGTCATGAAGTGTCTACGGCTAAGGAGAGTCCACGGGTATTTTGCACGACTTCAGGTACCCAAGACCTGCATTAGTTCAAGCTGAAACTGATACCGACCGAAATCGTTGACCCAAAATCCAGTAGACGATGATAATACACTGCCGAAAGAAATAACAGAGGGGACAGAACTTCTTATAGCCTAGTCTGAATTAAAGGTGAGTTAATGATTGCATTATTAGCGATATAAAGCAAAGACGTTGTGTCGGTTCAATTCCTGTAGGTGGAGATGGACAGGTGGACAAATCGACGTGGTAGGAAGCTGACTGGTAACTTAATGCGCTCGTCGGGATACTGGGACTTTACCCCGCCATGGGAGAGGAAGACAAGGCTATATCGGTAATTCAGAATCTTATTCTTCATAATCTAAACAACAAAAATGTTAAACTTAAAAGTTAAAAGTTAAAAATAAATAATAAAAGTTAAACAATAAAACCCCACGGGTCCCCCATATATTATTCTACCCATAAAACCGATCTCTCCCTCTCATTCCTCAGAAACTCTAGAATTCGAAGATTATGCAAGTAATTCTAACGTCCAAGTCTAATCAAAATATACATAGAAGTCGCTTATCTTCCGCGCCTATTATCATTAAATCTTGCGATCCACCAAGTGGTTTCATGAGGTTCAACAGTTTTTTAATGTAATAACCGCCACATCGATCCAGTACACCTGCAAATAAATCTCGGACAAAGCAACATAAGTATGACGGTACATTCCCACTAGTTCGACGGAATGAGTTGTTTCTTCTTAGGGCCACCGCAAGACATGACCGAGACTGATCGGGCCAAATTTGATCTCAAAATGTTCAGTTTGCCGAACTGAATAGAAAAGTCCAAACAAAGATTATCGAATTTCGATTCGGGCGAATAGAGGGCATTTGAAGTAGCAGATGAGGCGCATTAAAAAACAGTATTGCTGCGTTAGGATTAGAATAGGGCAATATTTCAGTTATTTAGGGACGACCTGGGCAATTCCTTTATTGAGTAGCCTTTTACGAGTGCATCTCGAAAACATGAACATTTCAAAACCAACTCTGGCCCTATCGGGCGCAGTCATGTATTGCCGTGCCCTTTGTCCCGACTCTTTGGCACACCAGGAAAAATTGAGAAGTGCGCCCCGCGACGTATAAAAAGTTGTCGGGCATTGAAAATTCAGAGCTGTAAAGTTTCAGAAACTTCGTGAATAGATTTTTAGAATTGAAGTTTGGGATCTTAACTTTAGTTATTAAGTTAAAAGTTGTGCTTAATTGCTTCAAAATCCTATGACTTAATATAAAATTGAATAGATTACTTTCAAAGATGAACTAAATTTCAAAAACTTGAGTAACTTTGTTATGAATGGGCATGTTTACTTGCACAAATAATAATTTGCTTTGCTTGTTTTAATCTTTCAGGGTTTCAGAGTTTTCGAGTTTCATGTTGTAGTCTTCTCAAGTCTTCTAAAAGATTTTAGATATACTAAGGTTTGTAGCTTGAAATTTTGAAACAGGAAGTTTCTGGGAATTGGTGAGAAATCACACCATGAAACAGTCCGCCAATTTCCAGCTATTCCTTTGAAACTCCTCGTTAAAAAGACCTACAAAAAATCCTACTGAACTAAGGATTTTGCAGAGCAGTAAACACTACAAAAGTTGTCATGGTATATTGAGATTTGTGTGGTTTTTGCAACCTATCTTTTAGGACTTTAAAATTTAAAAGTTATGTAGTTTCAAAATTTCAAAAACTTTTTCAAATTGCAGGATTTTCTACATCAACTGATATGCAGACTTTTATTAGGGAGTATCAGCGGTTTCCAGACTTGTGATTTTAAAGTTTTTAAGATTCAAAGTTTTAAGATTTCAATTTCTTAGCACCTATCTTTAATTAGCTATTTTGGATTCAAAATCACATATGTTGAGAATTTTAGTTAATTTCATACAGAGTTATGTAGATTCAGAGTCTGAAAGTGTCATTGCAAATTAAAGGTTTCAATAGTAAGATTTAAGAAGTATCAGTCCCGAAGTTTAGTTAATTTCAGAGACTGAACATCAAAGTTTCATATTCTTTTAAATTTCAAAATTTGGAAGACTATACTACTATGTGTTGAATTCAAAGTTTTACAAATTCAGAACTTGAATCTCATCATTTTATCGGAACAGTTGTTTTGTTAGTGCAAATTAGCATCTTTAGGTATTAGTGTAACAGTTGATGAAAACGGTACTTCACCGGCACTTAATAATAATAATAATAATAATAATTGCTACAACCCATAACCTGGAAACCAGGCCCCAGAAGCTATAAGCTTGTGCGGGAGGGAGGGGGCGATTATTATTATTACGTAGGCCCTAGTGCGGCTGCAGCCGACTTACAGATGGAACAGCGCAAATCCCACATTTGTGTCACAGCTAAGCAAAACTGCAGAAAAGCTTAACCAGATCTGCCGGCACCGGGAGTCGACTCCGGACCGCCTGGGTGAAAGTCCGGCACGCTAGACATTACACTACCAAGACTTAACTGTACTTAGTAAGTTTACGCCACATTTTCAGTTTTTTCTTCTATAATAGTTGATGATATAACTTAAATATCTAAAGTCTTGTATTCTGTGCAAAAACTTTAAATTTATTTTAAGGAAATGAAAAGAATGTAAGGTAATGAATTAGTAGTCCCTGGCTTAATTTTACACATCGCATCTCTACAGCTGCAAACAAAAATCCAGAGAATACAAAAATATGGGACAGTCAGTCGATCGTATTATGCGCGGGTGAACGATTTTGAATGTGAAAAGGCTCAATGCGGTATGTAGCACTGAGTAGATGTAGTGCAATACAAATATTTGTTTCATGTGTGATTTTGGCCATGATGTAATAATTAGACGTTGTTACCTATTACCTGGTTGTTTTTATTCGGTTGTTTCTTCCTTGGTGTGGTATTAGTAGACATCGGCCAAAGCAAGATGAAAACAAATTATTGTAGGTTTAGGAACTTGCGTTTATAATTTGGCATGTGTCAACAATGAGTGATTTCTGTACCTACTGAGAAAGGGGAGAAGCCAAGAGTGATTAAGTTCTTGGCTACGGGGCAGGGTATAACAATATCTTGCCTCCAATTGCTGTCTAATCTCTAGAGTTAGAGCCATACACTTCGCAAACTTGTTCTGGGTAATTTCCTGGATATTGTTGGAATTCGGGACTTCAATATTTATTAAGTAGAAAGGTTTTATGATCAATATGATATCTCAATAGTTTTATGGCAGGGGTCAGTCTACACTGCTCTATCACAGTAGAGCTAGTAGTTTTTATTCTCTAGAACATTATCAGGGCTGTACTGGTAATAAAGCCTAGTGCATTCTGTGAGGTGATAGAACTGTGCAAGTCTCGGGTGCACAATCTTGCATAAACAATTCTAGGGATATTCAGTGGGCGTGAGAGATCTACACTCTACAGGCATATGCTGGATAGTCCCAAAAGCACCATTCTGTAGAGTTCTTCTCAATCTTTCTTGCAAGATGATTCATTCTGCCTCTGCATTGCTAGCCAATGGAGTGCGACATAAAGGTTTAAGGAGGTGTAGGCGCTCTCAGCACAGATGATAACTGCGCCGTAAAGGATAGGTATCTCTTGGTTTTGGACATCTCTTCCACCTTAGGCTCTTGGGATCGTAAATCTTTCAACGACTGATTTCGAGTATGATGGACTGAACCTTTCTCAAGATTTTTCTTGTCTTCCATTTCATTAACCAGCAACGCGGTACTGAGTCGAATGCTTTTGGATAATCTACATACGCCGTTTACAAGTCCTTTGCTTGTTCATGGAGGACGGAGTCGATAAAGAGCTGTTCATTACATCCTTTAGATTTTCGATGTATTCCTTCTGTTGAGGGGCAATAATGCTATTCTCTGCGCAGTGCTAGTGGATCTTTTTGCCGACGCAAGTTGTCAACAATTTGTGGACCGTTGCGGCAGGCATACGATTCGTGCCCTAGAAACCCGTTGAAATGACGAACTGTATGCACATATGTACATTTAAATATTTTGCGTGCGCACGCCATCTGGGGCAAAATATGGAAAGCAGTTGGGGTTGATTTCACAATCAATCCGTTTCATCGTCAATGTTTCATTCTTCCCTCTTCATCATACATCCATGGTGATTCGGTGTTATTCCTGTTATTCCCAACTATTATTGCCAAAACTTCTTAAATGTGCTGTTGCAACATTTCGGAATTTCAGGTACCTAATGCTATTTCTCGTTGTATTAGAACAGCTTCGTGGATGTCTTCTTAAGGTTGGACTTTCTATATCTCCTGAGCTGCTTAGCAACCGCGCTCAGGTTCTGATTACCTCAGTAAAGCCCTAGTTGGTAGGATTATGAGTGACTTGTATCGATATCCTTCCTCAGCTTGGTCATTTTTATGTTTAAAGCGTCTTTCGCAGGATCTGACTTCATGCATTCTCTTTTGTACTCCGTGACTTTGCTAAATAGCATAACCATTTATTCGGGCAGCAGAAATAGCAGTCACATACACTAGCAGTGAGCAGATCTTTGATTGATGTATGTTCTATATTGATGGTGTTCTGTTTGGGGAGATAGTCGGTTCATTGGTTCAGCCACAGTTGTAGAGAATGCCTCACCTGGGGTGTTGGTGGATGGGGCGGTTGTTCTATATTCTTCCCAGAAGTGTTAGTTTGAGACTCTTTAGATGGTCGAAAGGCGTGAACGGCTTCTGCTTTAATTTTATCTTGTTTTTGATCAATCAACTTTTACTGTGTAAGGTGTAAAAGTTCATAATGCATTTCAATAAAAGATAAATGTTTCTCTATCTGTGACTTTATTATTATAAAGTTATAAGGTTGGCTGATCAAGCGCGGACCCATTATTTTGTTGACTTTCCTTTCCCATTTCTACATTCTGCTCAAAGTAACACAATGCATTTCCGCTTCAAAATCTTTCTTTATTTCTTTCAGAAAAGGCCCAGAAAGTAACCTATGGTATACAATATCTCTACGTTGCGTTGGCGCACTGTTCCTTGCTTTTTGATTAAGGTTTTTAGAATTTTCGTGGTAGGATATATTGCTTTTCCGTTTATTGGATTTAATTTACAGGTAGTCGTTTTTTATGCTTTAAATTCTGACGGATTCTGACAATGTTATTATTAAATGTGTTCCAAATTAATGTCAGGTTATTTACTGTAGAATGACCTGACCGCCGCGTTAATGATTTTGATGGGAATTTTCTCATGTACTCTTGTACTCTTTATTTGCCGTCTATTAAATGACAACAAAACAATGATTTCTTTGTTTGCGCGTTTGTGATGCTTTTGTTATTATTGTTTAGCCACGTGTGGTGTCACTGTTTTTGTTGTTATTATTTGGCAATGGCATTGGTAATATTGTTGTTATTGCTGATTAATTCATTGATGATGTTTGTAACAAAACTAACCGCATAATGCACTGTTTGCTTGGAGACTGTAAGTCCGGCGTGCCTTGGCACCCGACCTCGAACTGGTCGACTTAAGTGAAGTCTCATGCAGCAACATGGTGAATGCTCATGCACCGCTTGGTTCTTGTATGCCAACACCAACGAGGTGCGGTGGAACCTGAATACATGGCGAAGTTAACAACTAGTTCCTTAGCACATCACCGGAGGGTGCCCGATATTCGGCATCTGTTTCAGGACCTTCGGCCTCATGATCGACATAGTGCACGGATAATCTTCACTCCCGAAGATTCCAATCGCCGAAAAGCAACATAGAACGGCACGGGGATCTTAAATCGCACCCGTTAGTATCTCTTGTTTTTATGTATTAAGGGTAAGCGGCTAAAATGTAATGTCTTTTTGTTTTTAAATTTCACGCTGTGATATTTTACGTTTTTTCCTCACACTGCCTGCATGTAAGTTATCGCCAATGATGCATGCCAACCGACCGTCCATGCCACCGAAGGGGCAAGCAGTCACACAATCCTAAATGACCTATTAATGTGATATTTACAGCTCGAATTAACTTTGGTTTGTAAAAATTAAAAAGTTTTAGAATAAGTAAGCCAAAAGAAATTTCTAACAAATGCCCTACCGATGGCGATATGTGAAATTTGCCAGGAATCGTAGTTTCAAAAATGTTTTAATTTCAATTCATTCATTCATTTTATCTACAATTTCGTCAAATAAAATTAATAGTTACCTAACATAAAATCCTTATTACAATCGGATATTTTATAAGATCGTCAATATAGAGCATTTCACGAACAATCCAGATTAAAGAGAAAGAAGACAAGCTGTTGCATCAACAAACCCAACGAAATATAATAATAAAGAACGAAAACGTTACCAAAATCACGTACACATTATTATTAGTTTCCTAAAGTAATCGGCTATCGAGAGATTTCCCCTCTTCTTCTCGGGTTTAGAAGTGAAAGAACTTTGTCCCTCGCGCTGTCTGTCTGCACTCTACCACCCCTATACGATAAGCACAATTCGTCTGACTCTCGTCGGAAAGAGAGTCCTAAGACCCCAGGGATTATCTCACATGTTTGGAGGTGGTTCTACGCCTCAAAATAGTCATAAAAATAATAAAGTTGCACCTTTTAAATAAGTTTGAAGAATTTTTACAACCCGGAATACAAAACAGTAGGGGAGGATATAATGAACTTCTTCGAGTTCAAATTCAACTAACACAACTTCTGGATAGATAGTTCCATTATACATAGTATTTGTAAGACATGCGAAAAGCAAATCTTTTAAAAATAGAAGATTTAGTTTCTATCTAGAACTGCAACTATTAGAAAAATCTTAATAAGAAGAAGGAACAGGGGGAATTAGTTAAATGGAAAAAGATTGTTACTGGTGTGTAACTTGATAAATCTTTGATTATACTATCTTTTCTAAAAACAAGCAATTGGTGGTCTTCACCATCCTTGAATTTTTAAAGAATCGATAACTCACAAATTCGCATTATTTAGTTCAACTCGATTATACTTGTTAGACACTCACTATTTCTTTAGTGTTAATTATTATTTTTTCTAATTAATTCATTTATCATTATAATTATTCATGCATTAATCCCTTTTTACTAACTTGACATAACTTCAAAATTTTCTAATTCGAGAGCGTATAACGTTGAAATTCACAACCCATTGATTGTTTGACGGTCACTGTTTAAAACCAAGCTTCTCCGTTAAACAGATAAACTTCACGATAAACAGAGGGAAAGGGAAAACCAGTGACAACCAAACGTCACTGGTTTTCCCTTTCACTCTGTTTATCGAAAAGTCGCACCTGCGCGGTCAAGTGCATTCTCAATAGTGTGGTTGATATAACAAAATGGTGGACTGGCATTAGAAGTTGAATGTGGGATGAATTAGAAAATTGGTTTTGATATAATTCGCTTTAGCGGAGAAAATCTCGCATCCAGCAATATGATCATTTGATTGTTTATATGTGATCAATTGTCAATTAGACGGAGTAGGTTATAGTGTTAACCATTTAGATAAACCTTTTTTATTTTCTACCATGTCTAAAATCTCAAAATCTTTTTCTATTTTAGGTAATATTTCCCTATCAGTTGCCCTGAAGGAATCGTGTTATAAAAGACCTTTCAGTTTATCGAAAGGAAAAATTCTTTGCAAATATTTAAAATTAATACCATATACAAGGTGTTTTATTTTTAGGTCTTTTTTGGGTTTTGTTGCTCGTTGTCTTTTTTCTATTCCTGCCCCTTTGACTTTGGATTGGATTTAATTTAAAGGTCTTCCCCTTTGGATTCGTACCTTCATACATACGTACAGGGTTGTATGTAATATACCGGAGGGTGAAACGAAAAACCCTAAGCAAGGCTTTTAAACCGTACTGTATCAGCCGTGGGTCATCGAATGGTGGGATGTTTGTTTGAAACTGTATGTATATGTGTATTGTGTCATTTTATCTATGTTTATATATATTTATAAAACGTTTGTTGGAAAAACAGAGTGTGCTAATTACAATTTTTTAATATCAGTGTGTGACAGTTCAAAATAAATGTTGTAAATACAAGATTATCCCACTTATAATTAATTTAATGCTCAATATTTAAGTACCCCAAGAAAAATAGAACTCTCTAGTGACGAAAACCCCTTTATCACTGTTATCCATCTTAATCCTTTGTATGTGCACGCTCCTCACTTGCTCCACTGGTTATAATTGCCATTTTACTTATGTTGTGTTGTAAGAAGTATTAATAAATCTTAATGAAAACTGAACACGACTCGTCCTTCTAAAATACTACAGCCCCTTAATAAACAACGTTTATACAATTTATTTATTCATGCATGTTAGTTTTAAGTATAGTAAACCGACATCTCGAGTAGTGAAATTGTCATAGGGTAGTTTTTAAGATTTACAACCAGCTGTGATACAAATCACCATTCTGTTAATTTTAAGAAAAACTACAAATTTAACATGAAACTACTCAAATCGTTGATTAAGAAGAACTTTTTTTAATTTTTCATTAACAAAACAGCAGGTAAAGCAATAAATATTCGCTTACATCTTCACAACTATACCTTTGATTTGTTTTAGGTGAAAACAAGCCTTGAAATGGCTTTAAAACTTATTTATTTACAAAAATCATGTAGCGATAGCTCAACGTTGGCTAACCAAGAAAATCTACCAATATTTAAGAGGAAAATCAACTTTAGAATTTATTCTTTTTCTATTTAGTGTGTCATAGAGTGTTTCTTAAACATAATGAAACATATTTAATTATATTCTCAAACTCAAATTGAAAAAGAATACAATTCGCCTGAAAGTGATGCAACCCAAAAAGCATATATGTAAATGTTGTTGCTTAAAGTTTCTATTGGTATGTTAATAACATGACGATAGATACGGTGATGCTTTAAAAATTAAAAAATAACAAAGTTAATAGTGCTTTCGATTAGGCCTGAGAGTCAGTCAGATGTTTGAGCACTCAACATGTGTATCTGACTCAACCATAGAACTTTTCAAAATTTGAAATCGATATCTTTCTTTATAATAAATGACAGCCTGGCTATAGTAACCTTGTTGATACCCGGTATCTATGAATCGGTAAAGAATGAAGTTTTATCCGTAATTAAATAAATAATAATAGCTGCTATTATTTACTAATTTATATTATAATATCTTAAAATTACTCAACTACTATTTACAATAATACCAGGACATGCCCTTTAACAATAATTATTTTTAATAAAACATCTAACATGCCAATAATACTCGTGTATTAATCCAAACCTATAATTATTTTTACGTTTTATTGCTATAATAGCAGGTTTTTGTTTTCCTGTTTGCTAAATAAACAATGCGCTACTATTATCAAATAATAAAGGTGTACAACGAACCGAACAGTGTAATAATCCCATTCTAAATAAATTCATTTTTATGAATGAGTCCGTCCCATTCAGGTATTCAAATGGTGATATGTTGACTTTAATACTTAATTAGTTTCAATCTACTATAAACTATTATCATCCACCACTTATGTTTTCCTGTATAGATTACTGTTGTTTATTATTATTAACGTATTACCTAATTTCTTGTAAAACAAATATCTGTTGGAATATTTTAATAGCTTTATAGTTTAGATTACAAATAATTTGTTTTGAAAAAGGAAGGAAGGAACTTTCCGTCAATATTTCCTCAGATAAAGATTGTTGTTTTAGTATTTTATTATAGTGTCAGTTGGATGACTGATAAAAAATGTTGCCTCGTATTTCGTAAACGGATGTATCAGATTTTAATGCGTAGCCAGTATCTCTTGTTTTTGTGATGTTTTATAGTATGTATACACAATCACACCAGAAGTGATATTTAATGCAACATTTTCATATTCTAACAAACTAAATAATAACTAATAAGTAATAACAACAATAAGTTGTCAATATGTTCTTCATTATTTTACCAGTTCTTGCATAAATTTTACAAGATTTGCCAAAAAGAAACGACAGAGGCTATATCACGCCATGCATGCTAATTTTATAGCCTGAGCCCTCATTAACATGGTTAATATATGTAGGCAATAAAAATTCTAAATTGAAAATCTAAAAATAGAGGATTCTACTTATCCAACTAGGATGGTTTTGATATTTTTTTGCATAATACAGGGTGTTCCGGAGAAATATGCAATACGCATACCCCCTTTTTAAGGGGGTGAAAGGTGACCATATAGAGACCCCAAAACTCATAAAATAAAAATAAAAAGTTTTTCGGATTTTTCCGTATTCTTGCAAGACACGAGATTGTTTGTAAGATTTTAACCATGAATTACTGATAAAGCTAACAATGATCTCACATCTGCACTACTAAATTAATAACTGACCTCCGCTACGTACGTATCAATTTACAGAAACATCAGAATTGAATTTCAGCAGCGGTTGCCGAGTGACTCACTACCTTGATGACTTGATCATTTATTAAGATCGGTAAATAAAATGTAACATACGTTCATTGACCTAATTGTGATGCAAATTTCATTGTCTTTTTTATTTTACGAATGTCATTTTAACCAAATGAGTAAACTTTACCGTGTAGATGCAAACAATCTTTATAACATGTAATGTTCAAATAAATCGCCGTTTGTACACACAAGTTTATGCTAACACACATATCGGCATTTGCGCGAATTTATTCTGAGGCGATTTCAATGCGTGCGTGTAGCTCTTCCTCGGTATTCAGTTCTGTCCTGTACACTAACGTTTTAAAATATCCCCAAATACAAAAATCAAGGGGAGTCAAGTCCAGCGACCTCACAGGCCAGGCGGCGGTCCTTATTCACCGGTTAGAGTATTCATTATTCTAAAACTCCCGTACCTGGCGAGCAAAGTGTGGTGGTGTTTAATAGTGGGAGTCCGTCGAACACTTCATTGTCCAGAAAGTGTAGGTACCAGTCACCGGTTAATCGTTGGAGCAGAATAAAAGGTCTTATTAGACGATTCTGGTAAATTCCGGCCCACACATTTACTGCGAAACGCCTGGAAATAATGTCTTCGGGCTGCATGAGGATTCTCGTCAGCCCAAATGTGGCTGTTGTGTGAATTAAAAAGCCCCGCCCGAGTAAAACAGCATTCGTCTGTCCACAGAACATTTTGTGCAAACTGGCGATTTTCCTGTTTGCGTTCCAATAATCATTGGCAAAATTGCACTCGCGGTATATGATCTTCAGGTTCTAGTGAGTATACTTTTTGAAAATGGTTGATTTGAAAAGTTCCGTCCATTCAGCAGGCGTGTTTGGTTCTGTCATAATTTAAACAGTAACTAACTACAATTAATTAAACTACTTAACACTAACAAACACTTAACACTACCTCACTCAAGTTATTAATTCTAATAATAAAACATGTATTAATACGTAATCGAAACTCAAGTTTTCCGCCACCTTAACACAAAGAAAGTTGACGACAAACTGCAGATTACAAATTTCGAAGATCTGAGTCATTAACAGTTATTTACAGATGGTCAGAATTAATGTTTGTTATCATTTAGCTAAAACGTTTTAAAAGCACGTATTTACTACTTTTTTTGGTTACAATTTTCGAAGAATTTATTTACGTTGGCTACCTGCTTGGGTTTATTATGGTTATTTTGCTGATGACCTTTAAAAGTATGTACTATTTAATAGGCATAATTTTCATACACTTTTATCTACTACTTTGCAGTGGCGTGCCTATTATTTTTATAAGGGGGGTTGTCATTTCAAAGGGGCATTTCACTAAATTGTTAGTAAGATGTTACTCTACACATATTTCCCTATTGCCCTTTAACGGGAAGGACACATTTTCCAAAACACCCTGTATTTAGAGTTTATTAAATTTTTGATGGCCATACCTGCCGTCTTAAGCCTAATCTCAAGGGCGTATCTCAAGAATATTCAATTTTTAGTATTTTATAATATATAAAAAATTACATTTAGACTTTTTTTTATAGAAAAATTAATCACTGCCGCCCTCCAGCTGACAGATTTCTTATATGTAATTGATTTTTTACAAAATACAATTTTTCTCTTTGAAAATGTTTTTCTGCATAATTTTAATAAGTTGCATATAGTTTTGTTTTTGTTTATTTCTCATGTGACTGACAGTTTTACTAAATGTTTCGTTTTACTGCCTATTACAATTTTTCGCATTTTCTGATGCATTTAACCGACCTGCTTAATTTGATAAGATAATTGCTCAACTTATCTAGTAATTGAATCAGGCCATTTTCTTAGAAACAAGATAACACAAATTTAATAATTTGCGTTGAGTACCTATAGGTTGTTAATGCGAAGAAAATCATCATTTTTAATTAACCTGTTTTTTAGTCGTGTGTAGTGTTTAGTGTATGTTCAGAATTACAACTTTGAAATACAATTTATTAAAATTAAGTATATGCAAAATAATATATAGGTAGAATCGTACCTGGGACGACAGCGACTTATCACCACGGTTATTATCACCCCGCTTTGGCTCACTGAACTATGGAATATTGACGGCTCTTGAGCGCACACACTTATTTTAAGTTGTACTAATTTAAATGATTTTCTTTAAAAAAGGTACTAAATATATATTTTTTAATTTTCGGGGTATGAGTACCGTTTGAAGTAATAAACAAAATTTTATTTACTTGAGGAGATCTTACAGACGATTGTTTAAAAGTACCGCATAATCTCTAAATTTAATTTTGAGTATTTTGATTTTTTACGTTGTATTGTTATTGTATGTCGAAATTTAATAAATAAATTCTTTGGAAATACTTATAGATACAGACCGTATTTAGTACAGGTTGTAATACCGTAAACTAGCCAGCCCCAATTAAAATTTTGAAAAGTCGGCGCCTATAACTGAAAACAATAACTTTCAAATGCTTTATTATTCAATCTATCTGCAACTGTATGATTTTGATGATTATGAGTCTAAAAAAACTTTAAAAGGCGACAGTTTTTTAAATGAATCTCAAAATTCTTGAAAAAATGTAATTCGAACATTTTGCAGATGTGTATAGAAGCTCTGAAGCTTCATTCAAGGGAAATAAGAAAATTTCAAAGTTACATAACCTTAAGATCTTTAAACCCTGATTAAACTTGAAATAAGTCTTGATTTAATGTCGGTACTATCTACTACTATTGTTAGATACAGTTTAAAATTGAACTTTCCAAAACTTGAATTATTTAAAGCTAAAAAGTTTGAACTTGAAACATCTTAATCTCTAAAACTCAAATAAAGAAGAGAATAAAAAATCGACTAGTCTTCCATATGACTTCAAGTTCTAGTCCACCAATGAGACTTTTAATCAAGAGCCAGGCTTAAAAGCGAAGGCAAGAAACTTTTGCCAGAAATCTAGTAACCAGCGAGACCTAAGGCCATAGTAAGTTCCTTTAGAAGGGCTGTTAGCACTGCAACTGAGATCTCATTGAGCCGCACTGATTTCTAAATACATCTCTGAATTCACAAATCAAGACTCTGGAAGAGGTTAAATATATAGGGGTATATTTACACTATTGAGTGTAGGTGAAAGATCCCAAGCAGCTTTTTAGTTATCACTACGTACCAGTAACTACCGGTGGAACTATTAAGTTTTTGCCACTAGTCACAAGCACGTAATTGCTACGGGTTTATTACGTGACTGGAACCAAAATGGGGAACAATTTTTGGGCAGCAGATACGTTGCAGTAACATCTCTGCTCTCTGGATCTTGTCCAGCTACGTTGTTCCGGTTACGTAGCGGGAAAGTGGCGACGTAGTAATTGCTACTTTCTTGGAACTTTTTTCTCTTTGACACATCGTGTCGCGTGGTTGCTGTCTCCTACTCTTGCAACATAACAAATATTCTATCTTTTTCTATACTAATGCTGCGAAGCTGCGATCATGTCATAAAATAGATTATCATTGTATTTGTAATACGTACTTAATAATACAAAGAACGATGAAATGTTAATAAGTTGTTAATAAGTTAATAAGTTTATATAAGTTGATACACATGATAGAAAACATTCTTATATTATTGCTAAGGCGCTATTTTGCATCAATTTATTTTTATTGAAGGTTATTTAGTAAAACATCTATTAACAATCATAACAAATTGCAAATTGATTAATGGAGTCCAACATTTTACAAGTAAATATAGAGGTGAAGTAGTTCATCACGAAAAATCACTTTAAGGTGATTCGCTGAGTAGCAAAAACGTAAGTTTTACTTTCAATTCTACTGTGAGGTTCCGTTACTTTAAAGGGTTAAGCAATGGTTTCAGACAGGTGGCAGGAACTTTCAGTACTAGTTTAAAGTTTTATAAACTTTAAAGTAGCTTCGGGATATACTCTTCTGTCTTAACCCATAATGTGTTACACTGTGCATCGAAATAAAGACGCTATAAGTTCGTAATTATTCAGTTTACAGTGTCAAGAACTATACTAGCTGGAGTGAGCATTTTTACAGTTCATAGTTTTAGAGTCCATAGTCCTAGGAGTACATTTCCCTTAGAGTTTACAATCTTTCGGACTTCTTTATTTCTTTCAGTCTGTAATCCTCGATCAATCTTTAACCTTTAGAAACCACAGTTCCTACAGGCCTAATCAGTAGACATAGAAATTTTATACTTTTTAGATCATTGATCTTTGTAGTATATCTAAGATTGTAGTCTTTTAGTTTTTGATGAAATTTGCCTGATATAGAATACATATTTTTTACAATACGTGGTAGGTGATAATTAGCCTACGCTTTTAAAGTAGTCCCTATTCTTAGTTTATAATCTTTAGAATATATACTTAGACATCTACCAATCTAAATGACTCATTTGCTAAACGATCAGAATCTTTAGAATACTAGTCAATCTTAAGCTTTACAATTTTTGAAGTTGGTGGTACTTAGAGACTATAATTCTATAAGTCCATTCTCTTTAGTTTGCATAATCAGTATACCATAATTCTTTAAATGGAATTAATAGTTTTTAAAGTTTACAGTAATTTTTTTAAGTTATTGCATTTAAGACTGTATAGTCTTTTTTAGAGTCCAGAACCTTTTATAGGTATAGTTCTTTATCTGTAGTCATTAGAAACTATAGTTCTTAGTTGCCATATTCCGCAGTGTTGGTAATTGTGCAGTGTTACAAGTAAGTTGTCTATAGGTGTTCGCGGCCATTCATTAATTACGTAAGGATTATTTTGGCCATTTTTGACCCCCCCCTTCCCCCATGTAAGGGCACGTAAGATTTCTCGGACTCCCGCTCCCCCTTCTTACGTAAGATTTTATCTGGTTTTAGAAATGGATCCATTGCACTAAAACTCATAATTTGAAGTAAATCAAAGATTTTTATTTTTTAGAAGATAATAAAAAAATAGTTCTCATATTTGTTTTACCGAAAGTGTTGCTCTCAAATATTCATCAAACTATGTTAAAAATCGCTTATTTCGACTTATAAAATCTTACGTAAGAATAGCTTTGACCCCCCTCCCCCCGAGATAAGGGCATGTAGAGATTTTAAGAACCCCTTCTCCCTCTCGGGACCATTACGTAATTAATGAATGGCCCCTTAGTGTCGACAGATTCTGGAGTGTAAAATTCTTATTTTTCAAAGTTCAAAACATTTAGAATGCACAACTGTAATAATGCAGCGTTAAAAGTTCATAATTGTCAATATGTAGTCTTTATCGTCTACGGTCATAGAGTCATTAGAGTCCATAGTCACGGAATACATAATTAGAGTTTTTTAAAAGATAGTGAAATCTATTAAGCCAAGACATCTTATAGAATTAACCTTAATAAGAGCACAATTGCATCCTATCCACTCCTATCCTCATTTATTCGAAAAGGTGTTATAAATGTTAGATTTTGATGTTTGTAATAGATACGTATACATAAAATCTGAGGAAGTTTGACAATGAACAAGATTCGTTTAATGCTTTGGTAGTTAAAAAGGAAATATAGCCCCTTTTGTTTACTACAAACACTACTTCATATATCGAACTGACTTCAAAGTCAAAATAACCCGATTTTACCGAAGGGGAATATATTAGGTTTTTAGGTTACCTTTAACAGGGAAGTGGAAATATTTTTGACCGGAAAGGGGAGACTACAACTACCCCAGAAACGAATAGACTGTACGACAAACTGATTTTATTTCAAAACTCTCAGTCCTCGGAAGGGCCGTTTTCCTCACGGACTGCACGGTTGCGCGCCTTTCGCTCAACGTGCGAAAGATTTAATGTTTTTCGAGCTTGATCTTTCTGCGTCGCAAGTGAGAAAAACTCGTTTACATCTGAGCTATTGAACACGTTGCCGTATCCGTCAGTTTAAATTTTTTTTTATTTAGTCAAATGGGTTTGTACCTACGAGTACGATTTCTGTCCCTACCACCGTTCCTGATACACTGTTACAGGTTTCCTACAATCACAGGGACAGCATTTATATATTAGCCTTTGCTAGGTTTTATTTTTGTATAAGATGTATCAAGGGCATTTGAATTAGGACACAGTGCGTGCTAGTGTACATTAGAACTTTGAGACCGTTGGTTTAGATTTAGTTGACGCTTTGCTGTTTGTAATATAACGTTTAGGGCCTTAGTAGAAAGTCGAGGTTATATTTTATCGATAAATTAAGTATCTTTTTGCAGAAGGATGATAAAATACTTGCTTTCAATTTGAATCTACATATTTATTCTGATCAATGCCTTCCTGATCAAAAATATGCAGTGGAATCACTACAGTACTGTGCAGTGCAGAGCTTCGTGACCTTTGGTAGCTCAGTTAAAGTTATGCAGTTTTATTCTCGTTATTTATGGTTCTTGGCGTCAATAGCAAACGAATTAAGACAAAGTGTGCCTACTGGCGTTATTCAGTCTTTATTTTTATACCTTTGGTAACTCACATAGATCAAAGAAGCTTTTAGCGAGCCCATTTATTCTCTAGGAATTAGAAAACCTAGTCTTAGGGGAGTATTTCACTTCGTATGAAAGTATTCGACGGGTGTGGTTTGTTTGCACCCATTTTAGTCACCGGAACTGATCTGTTAAGAAACTACAACCTCAGTCAGACTAGTAGTTAGAATAGAGACTAGGTTAGAGATTAGGTTACAACTTACGTTAGAGGTAAGATTAAAGGTTAGGTTAGAGATTAGCTTAGATGATAGGTTAGAAGATAGGTTTGAAGTTAAGGTAAATCTTAGATAAGAGGTAGGGTTAGATTAAAAGATTAAGATAGAGATCAGGTTAGATGTTAAATTAGTGGTTAGATTAGAGATTATGTTACAAGTTAGGTTAGTGATTAAGTAAGAGGTTAAGTTATTTTAACTTAGGTTAGATCGTGTTCTGTTCTGGATTATTAGACTGAGAAATCATTATTTTGAACAGTGACAAAAGATTTGAACAATTGACTGAAAGTAATGTCTTACTGCACAAAACCTGTGTAGTAAGACTGTAAAAGTACCAAACGCCGAAGCTTCCAAAATGTTTTCTCTTTAGAAAATATCTTTTTATCTAGTCCAAATCTTCATTTCCAAAGTCGTTTTGGGGTGTTCTTCAATATTAATACTATTGTAAGTAAATTTCTAACCAATAATATTGTAAAAACTATTGGAATAATAGGTAATCAACAGCCTCAGCCTAATTCGAACTTATTAGAATTCGTCGCCGCTCGAGGGCGCTAGGCTTTTTGGGACGCCGAAATTGGTAAAATCATTCGATAACAGTAACTTTTTAAAGTTAACAAGGGCGTTCTGAAGGACTTTGTCTGAGGGTGCCAAGAGGGCTAAGACTGGCACTGCTTCCACGGAAACCGATGCTCCTGCAGAGAACTTTTTTTGTGTAAACAGTGATGACACCAAACGTCTAACCGAGATTGTGCCCGTCTGACCGTAATATGTTGCGCGTAGGAGACGTGCGGAAAGTTGTATAAGATTACACTGATTAATATAAGTTTATTATTTTAATAAAATTAATTGAATAATATATTTTCAAAATTTACTATATTCTCCCCGTGTATACAGATGGGAGCCACACAGTAGGCCTATTAATGATAATATTGATCTGAAGGGTTGGCATCTTGAAGTCTTCTATAAATAATCAATGAGGCTTAATAAACAAATTGAAAAACAATGTAAAGATGTTCCTCGATTGCATTACCTAATAAAATGCGATCAGAACACTCCTGCTTACAAAAAAAGTAATAATAAATAATGGTTATTGTAACATTTCATTCATACCTTTTTAAACAAGTCGCGTATCAGGTATCACGTAACCAAGACTACCATAATGCGTCACGTGGTCGCGGTCACGTAACCACGATACTTCAATTTGTAGTAAATTTTATTTCAGTAATTTGCTTTATTTGGGAGTGCCTTTTAATAGTTGTCCAAGAATAATAATTATCCCAAATATTCTTATTAATAATTATTTCGGTTTAATAATAAACGAACTGTAATAAACAAGATCAAAGTAAATTGTTTTAGAAAAAAATATAACGCAAGAAATAACAGTTGAATCTCGGGGTTTATGTTCCAGACAATTCTAATTGACTTTTAAGTCTTTAACGTACTCCTGCGACCTTCCAAATATCATTCCTAGGCCGCGTAGACAAACACCCAGTTTTTTGCCATCTTTCTGAACAAAAATCGATGCGACTTGTCTCCGTTTTCAAGGCAAAAGAATCTCATCTCTTCCCAACTCTTAATCGTCTTTCCTCTTTCAAACAACACGCATAGATATATGTAGCATGTACAGAAAAACTAGCTCAATTAGTGTATAGTATTTTGGCGGGAAATGGAATCGCTGCGCTGCGTGAGGTTTACTACCTTTACTACGCTACGACGCAGTTGTCGATGTTGTAGGGATACATAATGCAACACCAGTCAATTCATCATCGCCGCGCTGCACCCGTCCTTTTTCATTCACATTTTGTAAGAGTGTTTCCGTTTCAGTCTGCGAGCTACAACCTGCTGCAGTACGATACTCTGGGATTGTTCGTTTTCCTATTGGTCGATCCCGTCCAAAACAAACGACGCGCTACACCCAGTCAGCCTCGATGTGCTCGAGTATGTTGCTAGTTGCTTGTTAGTTCGATGCTGGTCGCGAGACGTTAGACTACGCGTTGCATTTACGTGCGATTGTTTTGTGGTGGTGGCTTTTGTTTTGATTGAAAAGCACCTTCATCGAAAATCGTTTGTAGGGAAGAGGTGCACGGTGCACGTGCCCCAGCGTAAAAATAGTTTTGATAACGGTCAAAACGTTGTGTTTGTGCGCACATTTTTGAAATACATACCTAACGGGTTTTGATTGTGAAGAATACGCCGTTTGTGAAACTTTTCTAGATACTATAACAAATATTACTTATTATTCGATTTTGGACCGTAAAAACGACAACAACCAGGCAAAATTTAATTTTGCTCAGTGTGCTGCTGCTGTTGCTAGTGTGAGCTGTGTATTTGTGACTTGATATAAATGTATTGTGACTGTGCTTCTATTTTTGTTTGTGTGGCTAGATAGAGAAACAAAGTATTCGACTTTATTATTCTTTACTACGAACAGCTGTATCAAAATGAGGTACACATTTATTTGTTTTTATCTATCTTAATAGTTAGTGCTGTGTTTTTTATGGCTATTAACTATTGGTTCAGAAAGAGTGGGGAATTTTTGTTTGTTTTCAATGACTTCTAGATTTTTATTTCTTTGTTTTTCCGATACTACGAATGTGTTTTGACCTCTGACACTATTTTTAATATTGAGCGGCTTGTTTGCAACCTCTTGATTACGCAGTTGACCCTGTTTAGAAGAAATTCGCGTAAAAAGTGGATACATTGTTTTATAATGAATAATTTTTAGGGTGGATACACTTTTCAATCGTAATCAATTGTTACGTTGTAAAAAACAAAATATTAAGCTTCCATAGGCGACTCCAATTTGAGAAAGTTCATAGGTAGAAAGCCTATGATAAAACTTCTCTAATACTTAAGACTAAAAAGTTTGACCTTTGAAAAGTAATAATCAGGGCAATTGAGTCCAATATTTCGTAATAATACCCAACTATTTTATTTTCGATTTAAAAAGCGTCAAAACACAAAAATTGAAACAATTAAATTTATTAACTATATGTTAAAACCAGGAGGCCTTGATAATCTCAATTGTTTACATTTGCGTTTTATTAAATGGGAGAGAACCTGCAGCGTTCGCTCTTCAACGATTTTGCTTTTTGCACCCTCCTCCCTCACTTCCAGTCAAAATAAGAGTTTAGCGTGTCGGGGGCGTTCGATAATGGTAGGGCTCGTTCACATTTGCCAGATGTAAATAAACAAGAAGCCTCACAACAAAACTGCGTGCATCTCGGTATAATCCAAAAACATGGGAGTTGTTTGATTTTCTAGTAGGAGATGTGTATAATTTTCTATAAAACTCTAATCTAATTACAGTTAATCTTGTAATTGCGAAAAAAATTAGAACTTCAGACCTTGGGAGGGGTCTGTACCCCGTGGACGCTCCTTTAAGACTTAAAAGAGGTTGTTGATTTCTGTTTCTATTGACGTAAAAATATTTCATATAAAATGAGTAATATGTAAAATTCCCCCGCTGGATTTTATTTTTAGACAAAACAAAATTTTTTAGGTAACTGGTAATAAATTTTTATATCTTTCTGAATGAACATTTATTTTCAATAAAACAGCGACGCAGATCTTGAGGCTTATATATGTTCTTATTTTCGAAATTGGTATCAGCAAGACGGTGCGCCATTAAATAATTTTACAATCACACTGCAGGCTCCTACTCGACTGATTCACTTCGATCAAAATCTAATAACAATCTCGTAAACATGATTATGTTCTTGTTGATAACTGCCACTATGAGTTTCTGTTCATGAATCGAGGGGCGCGCATGTTTCTTGAATGACGTGTTATGTATGCGATGACTACTGTTATTAGTAAATCATTGTGTACAAATATTATTACTCAAACCGATCGGTCTCTAGTGTATGATCTAAAGTTCCTTTTACATTTTTTGTTTGTTTACTAATCGAATACTTTTTCGATACTTCTACATATATACTATATCTGGTATAGTATATCTTATTATCAGTTATAAGGTAAGTATTGATACCGAAAAAAAATGTCTCAATTTATTAAACTCCTAGAGTAAAAATCTGAAACTCTAATATTCTATAACTCCGAAACTTTAAAACTCATCAGCCATAATACTTCGAATCTTCAAATAATTGAAAATCGGATTCTCTGCAGCTTTTAGTGTATGCCAAATTGTGCCATTTGAAATCTTAAAATCTAAAATCTGTGTAGTTTTGAAGCTTCCAAGTATTTTCAACTTTTATTGAATGTTTAAACCTTTTTGGTGTCCAATATATTGAAACTGAAAATACTCCGAGATTTAGAATTTCTGATACTTTGAAACACCAGAATACATTAAAATTTTGCAATTCTAAGCAATTAAATTCTGTTTACGGAAGCAATACAACTTAAAGAGTGTCTAATATTTTCAACCTAAGATGAAATCTGAATATGAATATCAGACAATTTACAGTTGGCCGATGTCGATTTTTTGGACAATCAATACAATAGCCCAGAGTTCTTTCTATTCGGCATGACCTTTACAGGCCGTGGCTATATTTTCTTAAAAGACTAATTAATCTTATAGCAATGAAGATAAAATAGAAATATCATGTCGAAATGTTTAACGTCTCATTCGACCTTGAGTCGTTGAGTGTCCTGAATATATCCTAGACTGATCAGAGTGATCAATTTTGAAAAAATAGTATAGTAAGTATACTTCCATTGTTACGGTAGACATCACTGAGGACACGGTTACCACCTGGACAAGAACAATTACTACTATATGACCTTACGAAGTTATAATTAAATCTTCTAAGAAAACTCTTGAAACTCTACACCATGATTATTAAATATTTGAACAGCTAAAATATCAAACAGTTCGTTTCAGAAACTTATAAAATAACTGTGGTGATTTAAAGGACAGTGTTCTATGACTGATTGAGGTCACAGTTGAAGTTTTTCACAAATATGGAGTACATAAACACTTGAAGCTCGCTCAAGACAGAGGCTGCCGTCTCATTGGGCTTTTATTGAGCTATATTTGTGACCTGTGTGACCTTTGGAGATCATAGGTTGCGTTTTCTGTCTGAAATAGTTATTCTCGTGACCACACGTAAACTGCTTTTGATGGCACTGATGGAAAATATCTTTAGCAAAATAGCTATTTGGACGAGGATCTGGGAATTTGGAAGGGAAAAAGTACTGTTAGCTATTTGCAACTTCTAATAACACATATTGTATTGTATTCATAGTTATTTTAGTTAAAATGAAACAATTTTATAAAATTTAAAAGTGTCAAAAACAATTTTATTATTATATGTTTGTTGTTAGAATCAATATCTTGATGGTGTACTAAAAATTGTATTGTATTTATTTAATAAAATTTTTAATACTTTTGGTGATATTTTGAAGAAATGTACAAGCATAAAAAACCTTTGTCTGTTTCTAATATAGATATCGTTTAACTAATATAAAGATATTTTGATGTGTAAAATATCTACAATCTATTATAAGAGAGTCTAATGTTGTACAGAGTTTTTCGTTGAGGCGCTCACTATTTCAAAATGTATTTTCTGTTTATAATACATATAAATTGTCTATTTCGTTACAAATGAGGAAGTAACCATTACAAAATAATTACGTTTCCCAAATTTCGTTTCCCAAATTTTTTTTAAAATCCGTTAACCGCTTTATTAAACACACAGAACAAACTTTATTAAACTATAAATTATCTCAATAAACTACTAAAAAAAGCAAGTAACGTACTCAAGGAACATGCTATAAGTAATACTATAATGCCCCGTAAAAGCGTTATGGAAACCATGTTTGCCAACTTCTATCGAAAATTTCTTATCACTGCCTGAAAGTACACTAGATTTCCTAAAACATATGTGGAAATTATGAGGAAGTTATTTTTTGTAACTTGGAAAAATCATTTTGAAGCTGAATGACTAGATCCTTCACGTAATACAACATGAGCGCAAACGTTGTCTATGGATGGCATGTTTGCCAATTTTTATGGAAGTCTTTTTATCACAGCCTTAAAGTACACTAAATTTCCTCAAACATATGTGAAATTTACGAGGAAGTTATTTATTGTAACTTGGAAAAATCATTTTGAAACTGAATGACTAGATCCTTCACGTAATACAACATGAGCGCAAACATTGTCTATGGATGGCATGTTTGCCAATTTTTATGGAAGTTTTTTATCATTGCCTGAAAGTAAACTAAATTTCCTCAAACATATGTGAAAATTACGAGGAAGTTATTTTTTGTAACTTGGAAAAATCATTTTGAAACTGAATGACTAGACCGTTCGCGTAATACAACATCAGCACAAACATTGTCTATGGATGGCGTGTTTGGCAGTTTTTTTATCACTGCCTGAAAGTACACTAAATTTCCTCAAATATATGTGAAAATTACGAGGAAGTTATTGTTGTAACTTGGAAAAATCATTTTGAAACTGAATGACTAGATCGCTCGCTTAATACAACATGAGCACATAATAATGTCTTCTTTTACAAAGGTCTTATGTTCACATTTTTTGGAAAATACATATATAGAATCGTGTAATAAGTAACAATAATTTTGCAACGTCATTAGAATCCATGCTTTGCATATGGCATTTGTAATTGCTAAACTGAAGTCTGAATTAAAAACTGGCAAACAAAAACAATCTCAATTATTTTTTATACAGAAATATCAAAATTCTTGCAACCAGTTTATTATAGTGAGTGTGTCATGTTTTGAAGATATCATTTCATATTTAATTGTATAATACCAACGTAGTAGAAAAGCTTCTTCGAGTGATGATACGGTTTTCGAACTACATTTCCAGTTGCTTCAATATCTGGATATCAGGACAGCATCACGTTGAAAGAAACTGATACTGTTATAATATAGGTTTAGTTGTTTGAAGGCATTTTATACATGTATATTACATCATCATCGGATCTATCATTTAAGGCTTCAGATTTGAAATTTTTTGTAGTTTCTGTAGCCCGATGACAATTATCAATGTATTCATTTTCTACATGTCGGGCCGTGTTATGTTTAAGATGTTGCCCCAATTATAACTTTTCTGCTACTCTTGCTTGTTGTGTTAAATCAGTTTCATGGTAGAAATTTTTGGAATTGCTGCACACCCGGGCATGTAATCCCAATTTAATAGTTAACTGCAGTTTAAACAATTTACAGTTATCATGTCGCAGTAGCCATATACAGTGCGATTCAAAAGTATAGAATAAATTCGATAAAAAGGAAAGTATTGATCCTTGGAAGAATTCCGAAAACACGTCAATTTTGTTATCAAAGTCCCCACTTTTCGACATAATATTCAGATATATAGGGTGATACGTAGAAGTGTGGCGACGTCATCGCCATTTTTTTTAATAGCAACGTCCATTTTCTATTCCATATTCTGACACTTCATCCAATTTCTAACATGGTACTGTAATAAGTTCGTTACCTTACATAAGAAATTTTTGAAAAAATAATTATGAAGACAGGAAAGTGCTATAGTCACCTTAAACGCATCAACCTGTATATCCGAATATTATGTCAAAAAGTGCGGACTTTAAAAATAAAATTGACCTGTTTTTGAAATTTTTCCAACAATCAATACTTTGCGTTTAAGTGTGGTGGCTATAGAACCGGGTATTCACCAAAGTTGCAAACCTGTTACAAACAGTTTTAAACTAGGCTTGTAAAAACTGTTTAGTTGGTGTATACGTCGACGGTTTCGAACAAGTTTGTGTTTGCTGAAGTTCGCTCATGAAATGGTAAGATCAAATGGAGTGGGTTTTGAACAAGTTTGCAACCATAGCCGGTGTGTACGCCTTTTTAACAAATATGGCATCAGCATTATTTAGTCTCGTAACTGCCACCAAAAGCGGATCAGTATACTATGATCTACTGCTAGCAACAAGCATATATTGGTTTTTACTATTAAGTGCAAAAAAACTGAGTGGTAGTGGCAAAGATCTTTATTATTTCAAGAACTGGCAACTTACAGGTGCAAATCAATTATTAGCAAATTGAAAACGGGAAGATCCCACACTATTTTGCAATTTTACCAGAATGTCTGCAAGTGACTATTGCATACTTTCAACTTAATTCTATTACAACAAAAATTATTATGGACTGTCGAAGATCTGTTCACAACAAAGTAACCTGATCAAATCCGAAAAAGCTAAACATTGTGCTAAACATCTGCACAAACAAATTCTAAACAGTTTTCCAGGCATTGTATACAGCGTGATCAAGTTTTAACCACTGAAGTTTGCGACTGGTTTGTAACTTTCACTGGTTTCAAACAAATTCCAAACAAGAACTTTGCTGAGTACCCGCCTTAGCACTTTCCCGTCTTCATAATTATTTTTTTCAAAAATTTTTTTCTGTAAGCTAACTAGCTTATTACATTACCATGTTGGCAATTGGATGAAAAATGGAAGTTGCTATTTAAAAAAAATGCCGATGAAGTCACCACTCTTGAACGACCACCCTGTATATCCGAATATTATGTCAAAAAGTGCAGACTTTAAAAATAACATTGAACTGTTTTTGGAATTTTTCCAAAAATCAATACTTTCCCTTTTATCGAATTTATTCCTTACTTTTGAATCGCACTATATGTATAACAATACTTTTCTTATTATAATTCGTACATTCAAATGTACGATTTTTTCTTCGCCAATAATTCCCCTGTATACAACCTTTTTCTACTACACCTTTAACTACGTTTTTCTATTTTAGTTCTTAAATGACTATTAAAACTCATTTGATATTTTTATTTTGTTAGTTTGGTAACAGCATGATTTTAATGATTTTTCCAAGTTACAAAAAATAACATCCTCGTAATTTTCACATATGTTTGAGGAAATTTAGTTCACTTTCAGGCAGTGATAAAAACACTGCCATAGAAATTGGCAAACACGCCATCCATAGACAATGTTTGTGCTCATGTTGTATTACGCGAACGGTCTAGTCATTCAGTTTCAAAATGATTTTTCCAAGTTACAAAAAATAACTTCCTCGTAATTTTCACATATGTTTGAGGAAATTTAGTTTACTTTCAGGCAGTGATAAAAAAACTGCCATAGAAATTGGCAAACACGCCATCCATAGACAATGTTTGTGCTCATGTTGTATTACGAGAACGGTCTAGTCATTCAGTTTCAAAATGATTTTTCCAAGTTACAAAAAATAACTTCCTCGTAATTCTCACATATGTTTGAGGAAATTTAGTTCACTTTCAGGCAGTGATAAAAAAATTGCCATAAAAATTGGCAAACACGCCATCCATAGACAATGTTTGTGCTCATGTTGTATTACGCGAACGGTCTAGTCATTCAGTTTCAAAATAAGTTTTCCAAGTTACAAAAAATAACTTCCTGGTAATTTTCACATATGTTTGAGGAAATTTAGTGTACTTTCAGACAGTGATAAAAAAACTTCCATAAAAATTGGCAAACACGCCATCCATAGACAATGTTTGTGCTCATGTTGTATTACGCGAACGGTCTAGTCATTCAGTTTCAAAATGATTGTTCCAAGTTACAAAAAATAACTTCCTCGTAATTTTCACATGTTTGAGGAAATTTAGTGTACTTTCAGGCAGAAATTTTCCATAGAAGTGGGCAAACATGGTTTCCATAACGCTTTTACGGGACATTATAGTATTACGTATAGCATGTTCCTTGAGTACGTTACTTGCTTTTTTTACTAGTTTATTGAGATAATTTATAGTTTTTCCGTTTGTTCTGTGTGTTTGATAAAGCGGTTAACGGATTTTAAAAAAAATTGGGAAACTAAAAAAAAATTATGGATGAAATTTATTGCTAACGTAACACGGGTGAAAAAAAAATCATAACAGACGCACATTCTTCTTTACGCACATTTTCTCACAATCGTGTTAATCAGTTAAGTTAATAAAACTCTTATGAAATTCTTTTCAATTGCTGCATCTAATGGAATAATAATGAAGTGCAAATAGTATAAACTAAAAAAAAGAACCTGACGATTTGTTTTGATATCAAGGTCAGTATTCAAATAATACGTTTTTATTATTATTTGGCCGTTATTTACATTCTACCTGTCTGTTATTTATTCTGCTGTATTTTATACGTTTACAACTAACAGTAAAAATACTGAAAAACTCATCGGTTTAATAACTCTCGCGAGCACAAAAAATTACGTGTTGTAGATTATCAAACAAATAACACACTTATCTATCGGTATGAAACCAGTCTGTGGTCAACAATAATAATAAATAATTACAAATGTAATAATACTACTCAAAAGTGTTACATACGCCGAGGAGAGTCTTGTTTTTCCAAGCTTAGTAAAAAATACCAATTAAAGATAAATATAGTTAAACAGAACAATAGATTGCTCTATTAACTTCGTTTTTACAGTTAGATATAGCTGCGCTTCTTTTTTAAACGGTTTTTCGTTCCTACGTGTAATTAAGAGAAAGAACAACCGCTTTTAAAAAGTACTATTGTAAAATTTCAAAGATTCTTAAAATAACAAACATTTATAATAATAGCCGAAAAGAGACGGAGATAGAAGATTTAACGTTGAATGTACATTTTTAGAATGACATGCACGATGTGTTTTTTAAAATACGGATATAATGGCAGAGGCATTTAAATGTGCTGTGAACCTCTGTGCTTTTTCGATCATTAAACTTTTAAAGCTCCGTTTTTGTAAAATGATCCCATTACATTATTCCATTGTAATAGATGGCATACTATGTAAAAATATCAATACAAGGTGAATACCCGATAAATTAACGAGAAACATGACTGTATTTAGCACTAATCGTACGTCTCCACCGACGTCAATAAAGTTAGCACTCCCACTTTGTCAAATTTCAAAAATTTTAGTGTCATAATCTTGGACGAATTATGGACTAATTTTGGACCAATTCAAGAAATTTTGGACCTACCCCTATTCATCAGAAATGAAGATTTTAGAGTGGGGGTGCTGACTTGAGCTCAAGCTAGCACCTCCACCATATAAATATAAATGATAAATCGATTTAAACTAGGTTATAATCTTGGACTAATTAAAGACTATTCATTAGCATATAATACATTTTCGAAATCAACCCCTAAATAGAAAATTACCCCACATGAATAATACCACAAAATTAAAAACGATGAAATTCAGGAAAACACCATATCATGATTTTGGACTAATTAAAGACTATTCATTAACATATAATAAATTTTTGAAATCATCCCCTAAAATTGGTAAATCGCCCCTTGCGAGTAAAACCAAGAAATCAAATAACAAACCGTGCTGATAAAACCTATCATTTTAGGTTGATTAAGGACTACTGATTGATAGATAACTAATTTTTGAAATCAGCCCCTAAATTGATAAAATCCCCTTTCCCATGAATAATGTCGCGATTTAAACATGATAAAAATTAGAAAAAAAACCCCACCATAATTTGACTAATTATGGACTAATTTTGGACCAATTAAAAAAATTTTGGACCAACCCCTATTAATCAGAAATGAAGATTTTAGAATGGAGGTGCGGACTTGAGCTCAAGCTAGCACCCCCACCATATAAATATAAATGATAAATCACTTTAAACTAGGCTATAATTTTGGACTAATTAAAGACTATTCATTGTCACAAAACCCATTTTTGAAATCATCTGCTAAAATTGGTAAATCGCCCCTTGCGAGTAAAACCAAGAAATCAAATAACAAACCGTGCTGATAAAACCTATAACTTCAGGTTGATTAAGGACTACTGATTGACAGATAACTCATTTTTGAAATCAATCCCTAAATTGATAAAATCCACTTTCCCATGATTAATGTCGTGAATAATCTGAATAATGAATAATCCGACATTGATCATGGGAGGTAATTGCCGATTAAAAGAATCTCGGATGAACCTGCGGAGTCAAAAGGGCGGTAAGAGATATCCCCCCTCCACTCAGTGAGACGTCATGAAAGTTGATATGGAGTAAGTGCAGGGGCAATACTTTTTTGCGTAACCCAAAACATAATTCAGAGAAGAAAATGTGGTTAGTCTTTAATTAGTTCAGAATTATAGCCTAGTTAAAACTGATTTGTCATTTACATCTATAAAGTGGATTTGCTAGCTTGAGGTCAAGTCAGCAACCCCATTCTAAAATCTTCATTTCTGATGAATAGGGGTTGGAGACCAAAATTTTTTTAATTGGTCCAAAATTATGGCACAGTTTTTTCTGGTTGTTATCATCTTTAAATCGCGACATTATTCGTGGGAAAGGGGAATTTGCCATTTTAGGGGATGATTTCAAAAATTGGTTATCTAGCAATTAATAGTCGTTATTCAATCTAAAGCAATAGGTTTTATCAGCACGGATTGTATCATTTGATTTCAAGGTTTTACTCACAAGGGGCGATTTACCAATTTAGGGGATGATTCCAAAAATGGGTTGCGTCAATGAACAGTCCTTAATTAGTCCAAGATTATATTATATATATTTTAGGGGATGATTTCAAAAATTGGTTATCTAGCAATCAATAGTCGTTATTCAATCTAAGCAATAGGTTTTATCAGCACGGTTTGTTATTTGATTTCTTGGTTTTACTCGTAAGGGGCGATTTACCAATTTTAGGGGATGATTTCAAAAATGGGATATCCGACAATGAACAGTCCTTAATTAGTCCAAAATTATGATATGGTGTTTTCCTGAAATTCATAATTTTTAATTTTGTAGTATTATTAATGTGGGGTAATTATCTATTTAGGGGTTGATTTCGAAAATTTATTATATGTTAATAAATAGTCTTTAATTAGTCCAAAATCATGATATGGTGTTTTCATGAATTTCATCGTTTTTAATTTTGTGGTATTATTCATGTTGGGTAATTTTCTATTTAGGGGTTGATTTCGAAAATGTATTATATGCTAATGAATAGTCTTTAATTAGTCCAAAATTATAACCTAGTTTAAATTGATTTATCATTTATATTCATATGGTGGGGGTGCTAGCTTGAGCTCAAGTCAGCACCCCCACTCTAAAATCTTTATTTCTGATGAATAGGGGTTGATCCAAAATTTTTTGAATTGGTCCAAAATTAGTCCAAAATTATGACACTAAAATTTTTGAAATTTGACAAAGTGGGGGTGCTAACTTTATTGACGTTCTCCTCCGGCCTACGGTGCCGGTCTGACCTGTTCGTTGATTGTAACGTTAACTGATCCTGTATTTGTTTGCGCAGCCCCAAATGGTGTGCACAGACAGGCCTACGCAGCTACTCTTTTATAATATAAGTTATAAGATCTATATTCTACATAGGAACATTTATTTTAAAGGAATCTAATACTGTCGCGCTAATCTCTTCAATGTTGCCAGACCCTACTAGTGAAAAAAACACAGCCATCTTATAAGATCGGCCTGATTAACACAGTGCCATGTCCACTGTTAAAACATTGTAAGTATAACGTGGAAATTATATTTTTTATTAAAATTTATCTACAACGATAAAAGAAACAAAACATCGAGTGCCCACTTATCGGGCCACTTCAATTCGATTTTGAAAGATCTCACGAAGAAAACTAATTAAATTATGTTTATGTTTGTGATTACGATAAGACATTAAAAAATTAAAAAAAGGAGTGTATCTACGATGATGTTGATATTCTAGTTGACCGTTCTTAATTGATTATATTATAGGTATCATTTAGTATATCATAATTATTAATTTTAATGTTGATGTTTTGGTTTTAAAAACAAAAGAAATTTAATATGTAGCACACACCACACATACAACTGTTTTTATTGTAATATACCGCTCGCTTTCATGTAGTACTTACTACACTTAATATGTTATCTATGTACTTATTCTCAATTTATCTATCTTATTCAATTATTGTTTTAGTTTCCATTATCTTTTATTATTTGTGAATACGGTCATCTGGCGACTTTTGAAAGACGCCTTGTGCAAAATGTGTTTTAATTATCTCGATTTTAAGGGTGTTTCGAAATTCACACCAATAAAATAATGCTACATGATATGTCGCCATATGTCACTCTTGTCACAAATATCTTCATTCGTCGTCGTCAGACATCTAATCTTAACACTTAAATAGGTAGTAGCTCATGTTTTACTGAAGGCCATAGTATTTTCAGCGATAGTTCCTAGAGTTCATGCATGTAATGTAAAATTGCTAATCCTTGTTGCTCATTGCACTTATTTCTACTTCTAAGTCTTAAGAGACAATAGTAGAGTCGCTAGTTTTAAAGTTGAAAACTCTTAAAAACATATTACTTGCACTTGATATATCTCAACCATCAGTAGTCAGAATTCTATATCTAGTGTCTCAGAAGAAATAATTTAAAATTAAATTTTATTATTTTTTTTCAATATGCTTATCAACTAGTATAAACGTTCTCCAAGGTTGCACAACATTTCTAATTTCGTGCGAGCTTACTGCTAAAAATTAACTAGCATACAGTTGCACTGTACGCCTGCATCCTGTCTCGTAGAAAAAAATCTAGTTGCACACATGTGACCTTACACATGCGCCACGAAGTCGCCCACATTACCATCTTTCCCTCGCCGATTTCTGCCGAGCTTAGGTTTATAAAATGTATATAAACGAGGTTTTGGCTCTTAAGAGAACTCACTTTCCTTCGGGAGTTCACCATTATCATCTTGGAGCCTGGCTTCGGGTAAGTAACTTTAATGTTCTCTTACCTGCAGGGACTAGAAGCTGCAGGACTCTAGCTGCTAGGCCTAGAGGGAGGTCTAGAAGCTGTCAAAGTAGATTTGACAGCTTGTTACTTGACCATCCTAATGCTTTGTATTAGTTTGTAGTCATTTTATGTTCTTTATATTGCGGTGATATCATATCACCTTATTGAAAATTTTATTAACGACAGAACGGAAACGTCTAAACAAACATTTTATATATCAGATTTAAAATTAAAAGAGAAACATGCTATGTTATAGGCATAATTAATATAAAGGCTATACATAGGACCACAGTTAGGTTCATTAATATTGAATTAAAAATTAAGAATAATAATTTCATGCAAACATAACCTAGATTTCTTATGCATAATAAATAGGTTTCATATTTTTAAAAAGGATATCAATTAGTTAGATTGCTTGATCATAAATATGTTCATGCAACCCAAGTTACACATTGGGATGTGCTCTCCACTTGTTAGGAAGAAGTAATTTCCTTATTCAGATTTAGAGATTACGATGTTCAACGTTAGATAAATTTTTCTATTTTCCAGGAGGCCAGCTCAAGTTCACGTTGTTAATTAACTGAAAATAGATAAATTAGGTCAATCTTGTTATGACTTATATAATTACAATTAACTTTTGAAATTGGTTATAAAATTTCTGACCATTCTAAGTACTGAAGGTTTAAATCGTGTCGTTCGTATCATTGTGACTCTTATTGACTCTTATCCTATTTTTCCTCACCATTGTTTTGATGTAAGTGCTTGGAGTACTGTATGCTGGACATTTTGATCATAAATTGATTAATGTTGAATCAATATTTAAGCTGGAACTTGAATATGCATTAATTGGTTTATTCATTGTAGTTCGTACTGTAAAAATTTATGTTTGTAGTAAATTGTAAAGATGTTTCTATGGAGAATTTATTTGTGTTACTTGAATTGTGTATTTCTGTAACTAGTTTGTAAAGGATGAACCTTGATTTGTTGAATTTTATATGTATTTAGATCGTAACGAGATTTGTTTATTGTCAATCGTTTTTCTTGTATACCTTTGTTACTATACATTTTTGGACAATGAACATTTTTGATCCTTGTTTTAAGGGCTACAATCCTGTAATCACAGAATTAAGATTAGTGATGATTAATAACAGCTGTGCGGGATTAGTGACGTCATCAAGCTTACTTGATGTTCCTTTGTTTTGAAAATATGTCATCGCCGGTTTTTGTTCTGGCATAAAGTATATAAGCTGGAGCAAATTGTAACAAAATCAGTCGACAAAACGTTCTAGGCAAAACCTATGCCCAACTTCGGATAATATCTGTAATTAATTTGATGTTAGATACTTCAACCATATGTGTTTGACGTAAATGTCATGTATAAATAACGTTTGAATTTAATTAAAGTGTTACCTGAACAATTTCAAGGATTAAAAGAAGATTTAATTATTGTGCAACAATTATATAAAGTGAACGTGATTATTTAAATAAATTCTGGTAGAATTTATTTTTGACATCGATCTTGTATCGATATTTTAAAAACAGAAAATCAGCTGATGCGTATGACAGCAGTATTACCACTAAAGGATTAATATTTTAAAAGGGAAATTATTTCGTAACATACCAGGTTGGTCATAATAAATGGTGCTCGTTAATTTTATGAATAATAATTAACTTATAAAGTTCATCCTTAATAATATAAACTTATTTGGTTTAGTTTACTAGGTTCTTTTGAGAATTTATTTGATTTCAATTAAATAAAACAACTAAATTTCTTTTAATTAAAATTTATTTTTATTTGATAACCAGTTTTATTTATAAATAAATTTTGATTTGTGTTGGTCTGTTCAAACGAATGACCGTATTGGCCCTATGTCAGGCCATTACAACTATTAATAACGTTTGAGTAAGCCTGAGAATTTATTTCTCAATTATTAATTGTATTAGTTTGAATAACATTTTTTTTTCATTGACTTTCCATTCGAATTTTTATTTCGTTCTTTAAATATAGTTTGTGTTTTTAAATTTACATATGTGTTTAATTGATGCAAATACAAGCATCCAGTGTCCTTTTCTTTTGAATTCAGAGTTTAGCAGTGGTTGTCTAGCTTGCAGGAGCTTTAGTGTTTACAACATAAGTTTTTCTTCCTTTCCAGGCATGAGAATTAATAAGAATCTCGTAATTCAAGTAATTTATGCTTTACTGAGTAAACCTGAGCTAGCTGAGTGGAATAAAGAAAAATATCTGTGGTGTATTCTCATTTTAATCCACCGTATATAATTCATGTTTTATTTGGAACGGTGTACATATTTTATTTTACTTTTACAGATCATCCCATATATTTTAAGCTTGCCCCGAACGTGACGCGTAATTTTTATTAGTTAAATACACCGCAATATTGTTAAGTTAAACTGTGTGCTTCATTATAACTCTACCCTAAACTACTCGCTAGTAAAGTTTCTGGGTCTCGTCAATGTTGCTATTACCATTTTGTTTAGGCTTTAAGAAGAATACCTTACCTGTTTATAAATAAGAGGAAATTTCGGATGGAGACCCTTTTTGAATATAATTGAATAGAAACTGCAAGTTCACTTATAAAGAATGCTCTGACGAGGCACCATACCTAACTGTACTTTCTTATTGAAACTAATCCCTTTACCTTTATTGATTGTTTATAGACAAGTTGTAAATAATTTGCATGTGTTTGCAAAGACTATTTAGTACTTAAAAAAAACTGGTTAAGAAAACCATACGTGCGCAAAGCAACACTCTTGTTCACAATTATCTTTTTTAACTAATAATATTTTGCTCAAGAAATTGAAACAAATAAAACCTTATTTCTAAAGTAAGAATTTAATTGAACACCTTGTATACAAAAGTCCCGTGTCTCGAATAATTTTTCCCGGGATTCGAGACAAGAAAAAATAGAGTAATTCCCGGAACTTGGGTCCTGGGAATTTCCCGAGTCAGAAACCCTAGTCGCTAGTCACGACAACCCATAATCGTGCCATGTATTCATATATCTATAATAGTTCTATAGCAGTAATTACAAAGGCCGTTGTCTAGTGTCTATAGTCCGTAGAGTTCATCGTTTATCATTTTAGATCTCAGTATAGCCTTTGCTGTGTAGAATACTTCGCGTCTGCAGCTTTTAGAAAACTATGATCTTCACATACCACCAAAGTCCTTTAGAGCTCCTATCCTAGGGGAGATCATAATTCTTATGGTCATTAAAGCTCATGCAGTCGCTATCTATAGTACAGTCTATTATCTCTTGAGATTAATTGCCACTCTATAGTGTACATTCTTTGAAAGCCGTTAGTTTTTTGTATCCATAACTCTTTGTTTTAATAGTCTGTAGCTCTTATTCTCGACAGTCTATAGAGCATACTATACATCAATATTTCAAGTTAAGGAGGTCACATCAAAATCTTATTAAATTTTTCCCATTTCAATGTTTGTATGTTCTGGGTGACTTCAGGCATCCTGTATATTAGTTGAAGCCCTTAAAATTGATAATTGTGATAATTGATCAAATTGATGAGTAACTAGTTGTTAGATAGTAATTAGATAATATTCTATCCGTATTTCTCAGTTTATAGTCCATAGAGTACATAGTTCGTAGAAAATTAATCTTAGTACCACCCTTCTGTGATACGAAATTTCCACATCTGACGTAGTTAATACATTGAGTTACTGCTCTACGTTTTATTTATCCTAAAGTAGTCCCCTACTATTGGGTATGGAACATTGAGATATTCATGTATACTCAAGTTGAAACGAGCCAGAAATCGCTATTTATGCATTCATAGGTCGTGAAAGTCTTCGTGTTTCCTAACGTCCTCCTAATAATGCTGGTCTGAATAAAAAAATCAATCTGAGTAAATAAATATTAAAACTATATTAATAATTGACATATTTATTAGGGTATATAAACCCACGTGTAAAACATAAAAATGTTTTTCTTTTTATTCAATTTCTCTACTCCCATTTTATTGCACATAAAAATACACGTATAATAAAGCAACAAAAAGAAATAAATTTGCAATATTTTTATTGTAAAAAAATATACCTGTAGAATTATTTACTTTGAACGGTTACGTTATAAATTTTTACACGGCTTTATTATGCGATGTTACTTCTTCATCTTTTACGATAATAATCGTCATTATAATCCATCCGTCCGCTTTTTTAAAGAGAGAAGCACTTTTTCGCACGCTTTATTTCATAACGGAAAGGCTTCCGGCTAATTCGTCAAAACATTATAAAATAATAATTATTATAATGTTAACTACTCCTGAGTCAATTTAAATGTTTAAAAACAAGAACTTAGCTACTGGAGGATGTGAAGATAAATATGATACGGTTCATAAGAAGACATCTTCACTCGACTCACAAGAATGCACGTCCGTTGCTCAGTTATTCATTATTATTAATAAATTATTGTTCTTTAAAACGGACTCTCTTTTGTTTGACTCTTCCTGCTAATCAACTCAGTATGCAAAAGGTGCAAAAATTGTTTTAATATCATTTAAGTAGATTATCTTTTTGGTAATAATAATCCACGTGGGATTAATTTGTGAGAAAAACTTCACACATACTTGATTAGTTTATTCTTGCTGAAAACCTGTTGTACAACATTCTGGAGACTAATTCTAATAAGACATAAAATACGTTTGCTTCTTTTTAGGAAAAACAAATATTAGCATACATTTAAAGAAATAGAAAAAAGTTGCCTGACCACACACGGAAATTTATTTTATAAAATATTGAAGATTGTTTAGTCTGAAGATTTAGGTCAATACAAATTGACGACAACATATTTTGAGTGTTTCTTGAATTTTTCTTCTATCTGTAATATACTGTGGTAATCTATTAAAATAAAATATAGTATGCCCACCATTCCAAATATAAACATAAATTATATACGGTGAATTAAAATAAAAATACACCACAGATATTTTTCTTTATTCCAATCAGCCAGCTCAGGGTTACTCGGTAAAGCATAAATTATTTGAATTATGAGACTCTTATTAACTCTTATGCCTGGAAAAGAAGAAAAACTTAAATTGCAAGCACTAGGGCTACTGCAAACTGGACAATGACTACTAAATTCTAAATTCGAGAAGAAAGAAAACTGAATGCTTGTATATGCATCAATTAAACACAAGTAAATTTAAAAACACACAAACTTTATTTAATGAACAAATAAAAATTCAAATGAAAAGTCAATGGTAAGAAATGTTGTTCAAATTAATACAATTAATAATTGAGAAATAAATTCCCAGGCTTGCTCAAATGTGATTAAAGGTTGTAATGGCCTGACATAGGACCAATATGGCCATTCACTTGAACAAACCAACACAAATCAAAAATTGTTTATAAATAAAACTGTTTATCTTAATAAAAATAAATTGAAATAAAAGAAATTAAATTGTTTTATTTAATTGAAAACAAATAAGTTCTCAAAAGAACCTTAAAAACTAAACAAAATAAATTTGTATTATTAATGATAAACTTTATAAGTTTAATATTATTAATGAGATTAAAGAACCCATTTATTATGACCAACCTGGTATATTTTATTAAAAATAAATTCCTTTAATTAAATCCTCAATTGGTAACACTGCTATAGTATTTATCAGCTGATTTCTTGTCTTTAAAAAAATCAATACGTAGATCGATGACGAAAAATAAATTCTCCCAGAATTTGTTAAAATAATCACATTCACTTTAAAAAATTATGTAACAACACTGAAATCTTCTTTCAACTCTTGAGACTGTTCAGGTAACACTTTGATTTAATTCAAATTCCTTTTATATATGACATTTACGTCAATCACATGGTTAAAATATCTAACCTCAAATTAAATTACAGATTTTTATCAGGAGTCGGGCATAGCTTTGCCGTGAACGTTTTGTCGACTGCCTTTGTTAAATTTTGCTCCAGCTTATATAGTTTATGTTAAAACAAAAGCCGGCAATGACATATTTTCAAAACGAAAACAAATCATGTAAGATTGATGACGTCACTGACCCGCACAGCTGTTCTTAATCATCATTCTTAATGATTACACGATTGTAGCCCTTAAAACAAGGATTAAAACAGTATAATACAACCCTAGTCCAAAAATGTATCGTAACGAAGATATGAGAGAAAAACGAATGACAATATACAAATCTCGTTACGACCTAAATACATACACAATTCAACAAATCAAGGTTTATCATTTACAAAATAGTTACATAATTACACAATACAAGTAATACATATAAATTCTCCATAGGAACATCTTTACAATTTACAACAAACATAATTTTACAGTGCGATACTACTATGTATTGACCAATTAATGCATCTGCAAGTTCCAGCTTAAATATTGATTCAGAATTAATCAATTTATGATCAAAATGTCCAGCATACAGTTCTCCAAACGCTTACATAAAAACAATGGTGAGCACAAATAGGATAAGAGTCAATAATCGTCACAATGAAGCAAAACGACAAGATTAAAACCTTCAATAATAAAAATGGTCAGAATTTTTATAACAAAGTTTAAAAACTAATTGTACTATATAAGTCATAGCAAGATTGACCTAATTTATCTGTTTTCAGTTAACTAACTGCGCAAAACTGAGTTGGTCTCCTGGAAAGTAGAAAAATTTACCCTACGTTAAAAATCGTAGCCTCTAAATTTAAATAAGAAAATTACTTCTTCCTTACAAGTGGAGAACCCATCCCAATATGTAATTTGGGTTGCATAAACATGCATTATGATAAAACAATCTAACTGATTGATATCCTTTTTTTTAAATCAAGCCTTTTGTATGTACAGTAGAAATCTTTAATCCGAACCTATAAATGCAGGGCTAATTCGTATTAACGAGGAATTCGGATTACTGAATGTACGAATAAAAACATTGCTTTATGCCATGATACTTTATTATGAAGAACTTAACTAATGTAATTTACTAATTTTATTACAAAACTTTTATTTCTAATTAAGAAAATCAGTAATTTTTTGCTTTAAGTTTTCTCTTTCTTCTTTTATAGTGTTGTGTCTCATTTCATGGTCTTAATTTCAATATTTTTCTATTTCCTGTATCTTTGTCAGCAGATGAAACATATTCTAGGACTTTAGTGTTGTTTTTCGCTGACTGTCTATTTACCAACACAATATTTTAAACCAATCGTTAAACACTAACCCAACATTTAATTGCTGAATAATTTCTCTGATAGTTTTAATAATATGTGTTTACGTTTTGACATTTTTTAATTAAATCTTGAACGCCACGAGTACAAATTGTGTATTAACAAAATTGTGAGAAAAAAATTTTAACTCAGATGATGTCATTATACAAACAATTGCGGCAAAACTGCAACGTCAAGACATTTAGGGCGTCTTTGTGGTGGTAGGATTACTATATTTATAGCTTATTTTTTACATCTGTAGCCTTCAGGGTTTTTATTCCTCTTTATATTAGTAACAAAACCGTTTGTTAATGTTCGTAGAATTTGTTTGCACCCGTCGGGTCATAACAGTATCAGCCAAAAACTGCATCAGCAATATGCTATAATCTCATTTATAATAATTAATATTCACCTTCCAAGAACGCTACATATTCAATTGTAGTATGTACCTAGGATTTTCTTGTATGGATTAAAGAGATTTGTTCGAATTAAAGAGAATTTCGGATTAAACAGGTTTGTTCGGATTATAGCTTGTAAATGTTGCTGTTCGGAATATAGTGTGTTCGGATTATGGAGTTCCTACTGTATATGAATTGAGGTTATGTTTGCATGAAGTTTTATTCTTAATTTTTAATTTAAATATTGATGAGCCTGTGTGTGACCCTATATGTAACCTTGATATTAATTAAGCCTATAACTTAGCATGTCTTTCTTTTGATTTAAATCAGATATATGAAATATTTGTTTTGACGTTTCCGTTCTATCGTTAATAAAATTTTGTTGAGGTGATTTGATATCAACGCAATATATCGTGCTGATTTCAACTGAAACACGACTATTGTTTGACCTCTCAAAAATATACCTTACACTACACAGCATCAAGATAGTAGACCCTCCAGGAAACGAGAAAGGTATGTCTTATTTGTAAACACAATTATTACAGCCCCAGTATGCTCGCTTTTTAGATGTTATGTGACCTGCAGAGATCACTAGATCAATTCTACCGAGCAACACATATTTAATACATAGAAGTCAAGCTCATTAATCTCGAACGTGCTGTATTTTCAAGCATATTGATTTATAGGTTTTTGCTACCTCTTAAGGAACTAGAATATAGATATAAAATTTGGAAAAGTATGTTGACAAAATAATTGTAGAATATTGCCTTATATCTTATGTATACTACACTCATTTTCTTGTCATATTTAACTATTCTCGTGACCTTTTGTGGTTGCAACAGTAATCTCACCGAACAATATCATTTCATGTAAGAAATAATATTTTTTGTAACTATCTACAGTATAGATCAAGATCTCTAAAGAGGTCGATACTACCGACCACAATGTACGTTTCCAGCCAATATTCATGGCTTTTGTGACCTTTAAAGTAAATAACGACCATAGATTATATGGACATCTTGTTTTTATATCATAGTTATCAAAATAGTAATTGTTTTTGATTGATTTGAAATGCATTTGCTTCTTTGATTTGTGACCTGCATAGGTTATCGCATAAATCTTCGCAAATAACATGCATTCCAATGCAATACTTTTATTAATGACCTTTGTTATCTGTCCTGGATGTGCACCTGCCGATTTCCCTTTGGAGCTCAGACATATTTTACCGGTACACTCGGTTTTATAATATTACAATATGGTTTGTGGTCACTCTATAGGGGCAACTCTATAGGATGACCTCCAGAATTAAATAATTTATTCTTGACTAATAGAGTCACTTTGTGATTTATATTCTTTTATAGGATGTGACCTTTAGGGATCCATGGGATCTTTTAAAATAAAGTAAATTATGTATTGTATTTCATCATCTCAACAAAATAAACCTAATGGTTGATATTCACATTTTGTATTGCAATAATACGTGCATTAGTGAGTTTTCATGACCTTGGAAAGTCACTGTGTTTATCTTATGGCATATAGAGTTTATTATTTCCTACAATTAAAATCTTAAATTTAATATCAACAAATTAAAATACTTACTTAATATAATAATAATAATAAACAAGTTAATTTGTTTTGATGGCCTTTTGTGACCTTTACAGGTCATCAAGCTTATTTTACCGATCAATGTGTATCATATGTTATATGTAAGCGATTAGATGGTTCCAACTGCCTCGTGCAGTATTTTCAGACATGTCTTTCTACGATTTTTTACCTCAATTTTTTCTGACCTTTAAATCACAAGGTTTTTTAGATTGAGTAAATTCAATGCTGTGTTTAATTTCAAAGAGATACGCTATGGATTTATGTATTCCATATTAACATATGATTTTATTACTTTTTTTGGCCGTAAAAGGTTTTATACGATTACGTTCCATACGACTTCACCAAAACAATGGTTGCACTCATGTCTCAGATTGTGCTGCCAATTCTTTTCTTGAAAGTACTGAGCATAGAAAAGAAAATCCCAAAGGGACTATTTTTAGTTAAAATAGACCATTCTTTTAAAATTGATTGTGAATAACCTATAATACTTATCACAAATATGAAGACTGTTTAAAAAAGTAGAAAAGCTCTATTTTCAGCGGGTTATATAAAATGCATTTTATTTTCATGGCGGAAAAATTCTGAAGTCCGTCAATATTTTTGCAATTTATCACGGCTTCCAAGGGTTGTATTTTGATTGTATCAGCTAGAATCAAAAAGACGTTTTTAGAATGTACTCTTAAAATGCTTTCTAATGATACCAAACTCATCATGCATCTCTCTTCTAGAAAGGCGACAGATCACTTAGAGATACTCATTTTCCAAAATTTTTGCGATTTTCAGTACTAAATTTTTCAGTTCTATAACCTAGTAGGAGATTCCAAATTAACTTTAAAAAGTCTTATAAGTATTTTATCAAATGCAATTGGTTTGATCTTGCTGCTCCAACAGTTGTATTCATAAATAATTTTTGAAGGTAGCTAGTTTTCAGCAGGGTACGAAATCACTTATCTACTTGTATCAAGCCAATTATGTTTTTATTTTGTATACATATTTAACTTTTAAGAATTATTAGTTAAATTGTACAATAATTATTATCACTTTCTAATACAACCGTTATTATATAATACACCCACTATTATTATACAATTAATACTAAATTTATATTTTGATATTTAATCTCATTAAAATCTGAATTTTGATCTTATATCTTTCTTATTGGAACATCATACGGTAAGTATGGATTAGTTATCCAAATTTTGCCTTGAATCAATAAACAACTATCAAAATAACATATTTTCAAGTTTTTAAAAAGCTCGTCTAATGCACTTTTAATTTTACAAAAATGGAATAAATTATATTAGAGTTATGATTAAACCTGTGTAGTTGCAATTTATTTTGTTACAAATAATTTTTAAAAGCATATTGATATATAAAAAAAGCCACTTTATTTCATCTTTAACCTGATATTGCAAAATTCATTTTTATTTATTCGGTGTATGGTTTTATTATACATTATTCTATCCAACTACCCCAAATGTTTGCAAAATTTGTATTTTTTAAAACCCAAATTAGTTTCAAAACTTCCTTCTTTGTATTAATGTGACTCCTCGACTTGTGTAGTGTAGTAGTATGTGTAAAAATAGTCCTGAAAAGAAATTCTTGATTCTGATTATGAATTAGTAATTTATTTAGCAATACGGATGCATGATCTACTATATATGAAGTACTTTAAGAGAGATTAGATAACACAAGTTTTACATCAAAGATCAAGTTATTACCTCAGCAAAACTTCTAATCGCATCGCGATCTGGGGTTAACCACTACCTGATAGAAAGTGTACTTCAAAATCATAAATGAAAGTTTTTGCTATATTACGAAAACTACCGAGTGAAGTGTACTGACGCCATCTTGGTACAGAGAGTCCCGTTAAATCCAAAAGCTTGCATGTCTCAGTTCCATATTTTATGAACGTTCAGCACAACAGTAAAATAGACACTGTTATTCCAGGACAGAATTTGTGTCCGCGATGTTTTGATAGAATTGGCAAATTGAAAACCCCTGATACAGAAACAACTTCTTCGACATTAGAAAAATACTTAGTTTGAGTTGCCTGAGGAAACCCTTAAGAAAGCAAATCAGTCATTAGAAAGCTTAGGTGAGACAACAAATAAAGGAACAAATTCTCGACAACTTGAGAAAAAAAAGTCGACGAAGGTGGAGAGAATTACTAGAAAATTAAATACACAATTTCAGAACAGATTAGGCATCAAAGGAATGGTCACTTTCGCCCCCCCCCCACATCTACAGACACAATCGACAGTGATGTTATAGAGAATTCTTCATCCCTTCTGATTCTTGTGATGAAATGAAAAAGAAGTTTCAAAGTAGCTGCTCGCATGAAGATTTATTTGGGTTACTGCTGCTGAAATTGAAGCACATGAATCAAAGTTGAGAGGACGATACAACCATTCAAAAACAGTCACAGTAAAACAAAGAAATATCATTCTTGCAAACCAGTCTCCCCAAAAATTAAAAAAAAACTTTTCATTATATACGTATACACGGTGAGTCATTACGGAGTAATCGGACTTTGCCAGTGGTTAGATAACCATTAAAGAAAGAAAATTCCTATATACCATTTTTCTCGTATTTCTATACTTTTGGAGAAAAACGGCATCGAAGTTCAGCCTAATGTTTTCAAAAATAGTATGAATGCACATGACACATATTTTAAAAGTTCAAGCAGATATTCAATACTACTAGAATGTGCAAGGATAGCGTAATAAAGTAATAAAAACGTCTTTATTGTGGCCAAGTGTTTCGTAGAATAACAACAGATAAACAGAATTAAATAAACAAAGCATGTTGAGAACGACCTCTCCATGGATATTGTTTCAAAAATGGTATTTTTGTTTTGTGTTGTTTCTGATTACTAAGACAATTTCAAATTCTTTTAATAGGCACATTAACCCCTATGTGTAATACAATACTGCAGGTTTGTGAATAAAAAATTATAGTACTGTAATAGTGACACATATTTGGTTTCTCAAATGATAACAAATTGCAAACCCCTTACACTGCAGCTTTTAGTAATAAAACGTAACAGTACTTGTACTTGACTATGTAAACAAATCCATCAAGCATTCAGGGTCGTTGAATTAAAACATCAAAAAGAATAATAAGGTTTTAATAATGAAACATTCTAGAATTCCAATAAAAAAACAATACGTATTGATGGATAGATCAAATTAGCTAAACATGTCTTTACTTAATTAAAACTAATATCTGTTTATTAACGCATAACACATCGAATTTAATGATATCATTGAATGGGTCTGTATTAAAATGATGTCATTTCTGTCTGCGTTTACTATTAGAATAGAGGGGAATCCCCCGGATTAATAGATCGTTTTGTTTTAACATCTAAAATGGAATGTGCGTCGTTTGCATTCTTGTTGAGCTTGTTTAAACAGATGTCACGCTTTTGCTGATGGTGTCAATTTCTAAAGATCTTGCATTTATTTCTATTCGACTTAACAACACTGACCTACATCAATTATACGTACTTTTCTGAAAACGCCGGTCAAAATTTTCGAAATTATCAAGTTCATTTAATCAAAAAAAGTTACTAAGGTTTTATCATTGAGTACTGAATCACCGTGTATATGTAAAACTTGTCATTATATCAACACATAATATAAGTGTTTTGGTATCCTTTAGAAAATGTGGCTACCTTTAAAAATTATTTATGAATACAGCTGTTGGAGAAGCAAGATCAAACAAATTGCATTCGATAAAATACTTATGAGGCTCTTTAAAGTTAAATTTAGAATCTCCTGCTAGGTTATAGAACTGAGAAATTTAGTACCTACTGAAAATTGCAAAATTTTGGAAAATGTGCATCTTTGAAGTGATCTGCCGCCTTTCTAGAAGAGAGATGTATGATGAGTTTGGTATCAATGTAAAGCATTTTAAAAATTGCAAGGTCTTTTTGCTTCCAGCTGATACAATCAAAATACAACCCTTGGAAACGTTGAAAAACTGCAGAAATATTGACAGACTTTCAGAATTCTTTTTCGTCATGAAGATCAAAAATATTTTAATTAAATATATAACCAGCTGGAACTAGAGCTTTTCTACTTTTTTTAAACAGTTTTTAGATTTGTGATAAGTATTATAGTTTATTCACAATAAATTTTAGCAGGATGGTCTATTTTAGCTAAAAATAGACTCGGTCATCACCATATCTTTAAAAATTCATAACGTATGTGAATTTCAAAATTTTACGAAATCCCTTTGGGATTTTCTTGTCCACATTCTGTTCTTCGAAGAAAATAATTGGAACCAAAATGTGTGGCATTAGTGCAACCACTAGTTTTAAATTTTCGGTGAATTGGTGTAGAACAAGGCTGCCCAACCTTTTTAACAGTCGGGCAAGACTGACGATTCAAAAATCACAGGCGGGCCACTGACCACTGACGGTTTCTATTTTTGTTACTTTCGATAACAATAAGCCTTAACTTAAATTAAGGTATTGTGCAACAAAAGAAAAACAACATTCTGAAATTGTCGTTTAATTAAAATAATCAAATAAATAGCACCTTCTGCCAAATAAAGAAACAAAATAAACAAAAATCTAAATCTAAATAACTGGTACAATTAATGTGATTTTTGAAATTGTTTTTGTTTTAATAATTTTCCTATGTTAGGCGTCACATCTGATATGTTGACAGTAACAACAAATCAGAAATATGTTGCTCAGTTAGAGATATGCAGTATTTATTTTTTTATATAATTAAGATTTGAAAAAAAATCTTTTCACAAACATATGTTGATCCGAAACTACTTGAAAATTGAAAGGCCAGGTCAGTTATTGCAGGAAAGTCTTCTTTTGGCACCAATTTCCAGAAATCTACAAATTCGTCTGAAGAAGTTTGTGACTTTCAAGACATTTTTTCTGCAAAAAGGTTCTTTACTGCAGAATGACTTTGCAGTTCAGTGAGTTCCAACTGAATAGGCGGCCATGAATTGGACGCTAAATACCTGGTTCCTTTTAATCCTATCCATGAATTGGACGCTGACGAAGGGATTAACATCTATTTATTGCCGGTTATTGATATTCCAAGAAGTTGTTTTTCGATTTGCGAAAGGCCAAGGAATTATGAGCAGAGTGCAGCGATAGCATAGAAAAAACCACAAATGCGAGTCTTTCCAAGCTAGATTTAATTCTAATTTTTATTCTATAGGATATAAAAAAAAAATAAAACATCAAAAATATAGAAAGATAGTTTTTGTTCTGGGTGAAGATCAACCCATTTAAGAAGAGCGGTTCAAAAACTCCCCTGCCCGCCCCTCTGTACAAGCCAATAGGAAAAACATGCAGAGAGAAACATTACAGAAACTTCCTTAATTTTTAAATAGTGGGTCTAAATTCGATTTTGTTGTAATCCTGAAACTTCAACAAGTGCGCCGTTTCGATTTTTTCCAATACATTTAATAATTAAAAGATTATATGACAATTTATTCTTACAGTAAGATAATATACCAGTACATCCCCTGTAAACTTAAGATTATTGCATTCACTACACACAAATTGTACGATTATACCAATCCTTCTTTAGGAATACGAACTCATTTGCCTGCGTAGCGTCGAATTCGTGGTAAGGATTTCTAGCATCCAATTCATGGCACTCTTCACAGGTATACTTAGCACAATAAGGATTATCTAAATTCTTAGCGTCCAGTTCATGGGCGCCCCAACTGAATATTGGTAGGATAACTGATTATTTCAGTCAAACTGATTGTAAAATGATTCACAAAAATGTGTAAATTTTCTGCTCTCAAACGACTATAATAAGCATCTAATTTTAGATTCGTACTAGATACGTAGTACAATTGATAGTGGTCATATTGAGCTTCTCTCTCAAATCTTTGAGTGTGGGAAAAAGGTCAATATTTTTGTTGGCTAAATTAATTAAAAACGGATTTAATTTAGCTTTGAATCTGCTTATCAAAGTAAACATAGTCGGAAGTGAACAATCTTTGCTTGTAATTTGAGATTTAAAATATTGAGGTAATTAGTGATGTCAAAAAGAAATGTAAGATCACTCAACCAGGATTCTAAACACAAAGGGACTATATGACCTTCCGAGCGTGACAGCCAATCGCGTGACATTCTTTTAACTTGGCGGGAAATCTGAAACTTGCTCACGCGGGCCATTTATAATTCGTTCGCGGGCCACATCGTGGCCCGCGGGCCTGGGGTTGGGCAGCCTTGGTGTAGAATGACCGACCCTACAGGTATACAAGTGAGTGTTATTTTATAGTAAAGTCGAATCAACATTTAACAGTGAGTAAAGCAGTTACATCTTAAATAATCCTTCATCATCTTTTGCAACCTTTGTGGTTCAAAGAGACGCTTTTGAAAGCAGAAAGGAATGCATTTTAATAACAATTATTTGTTTTACATACATATTCCGATTGCCTGGTCTAGCTGTTTTCATTATCATAATCGACCATCACAATCGTATGGTTTTAAAAAAAGCCACCTGTGCTAAACTCTTTTTTAAGTCCCCTTTTGAATGCTCCATTTTAGATAAGTAGATCAATAAAACATGAACACGAAACCAACCGGATGCCCTTCCGTCATCTTAAATATATTCAACACCTTTTTTTATAACCGTTTTGGTCTGTAGAAGTCGTCATGTGCAGTATATTATGTATATACATTGCTAATTTAAATTATAAAACCTAACCTAAAAGGAAATTTTATAATTTTTATGTATTTAATTACCGCTCCACTCCTTTCGTATAAAAATCAGGAGATGTGAAGATTACACCTCCTTTTTTCTTTCCTTCCTGACGTAAGTTAGCACGCAAGAATTAACAGGTTAGTGACCTTTTATTATAGTATTTCTATTTTTAAAACGGTTTTATTATTAGTTTTATACTGAATTGTTTTGATTTTAAAAGTTATTATAAAACAATCTTGCAGTTTGTGCATTCACAAAAGTGATAGTAGGTATAACTGCATTTTAAAAGGCGAAATTTTACTTTCTACGAAGGTGTTGTACACACATGCACAAACATTTATGAATTTATGTTCAATTTCACTTTTCTGACGTAGCCATTTTTAAATGCTTGTTATCTTTAAGTTTTTTTTTACATTTTATTTTAGTTTCAATTTCAACATGTTATTAAAAAGATAAAAGTTGTAAAGGTGTTTTGTTCTATTATAGTAGTATGTCGTGTTTATAAAATCTGTGTGATCTGCCCCCCCTTCAGTGTGTGTACACAGACTGTGTCTGTCCTAAATAACTTCGCTTTATTCAGGTCATTATATCTCTTGTCTTCTTTCAGCTTATTTTAATGTAGAAAAAATTGTTTACAAAATAATATTTTAATTTATTAATGTCAAAATCTGCCTATTTTTAATTATTAATTATTTTCACTGGATGGACCACTAGTATATTCTAAAAACCAAACAGAACCGAAATAAATACTAGGTTTTTCTACGTAACAACATAATCTAACCTTAATCTCATTTTAAATCCCCCCTCTACCAATCTTAAATCGATGGCAATCAATCAAGTCTAAAATCAAAGAATAAGCTATTAATCTATTAAAATGTAATATTTTCTTTGATTATTACTATACTGTTAAGTTCTCAACTAGGTTGATAACGTAGCGACAGTGGTGGGGTTACCCCGATACCTGGTGGTGTGCGCGGATGACCTTGCGAATTATTAAATTGCCACGCCGTCATCCTAGTTGAGAGAACTTAACAGTATACTATTCAAGTCCGAGTGTTGTCAACTATTAAAACAAGACAGACGAGAGAGCAGTTGTCGAGAAGAATCAAGAATTGTAGACTGAAGTTTTCTTTTTTCAGGAAAAACCACCACCAAGTTTATTGTCATCATCGTTGCGGTGTTTCTAATTTTTATTTGCTACTTCGAATTCTAATACATTGGTCAACAAATTATACAAACACAAATATATTAGCGATTCAAATTTTACTCCTTACCAAATCGAATGGCCACATACATAGATAGATAAAAAAAATTGTTACACTTTCTAATATATGAGATGTTGCTTGGAGGGATCGGGTTTTTTGAAGCAGCGGCTTTTAATAGCTTTATAATATTATGGGTGTTGCACAAGTTTTCGGTTTGAAGGTGTTTGTGATGCCTTAGGTTATTTGTTCTAATTTGTTTAAAGAGTCGAGACGAGAGGAAAAACGTGCAGAAATTTCAAAGGTTTTTGCATAATGACACACTTAGTTTTAAAAAGAGTTTTTAAAGCTTATCATTAGATTCGAAAATTTCATACAATGATTTAAGGAAAATCAATTTTTGTAAATTCCGCTATTTACAAAAGAGGCAGATGTAGGTTATGTTTACCATCAATTCGTAATAACTTAAAAGAACGTTTTAATATAGTGATTTAACACTGTAAGTATCACGTCAATAAAGCTAGCACCCCCACTTCAAAAAATTAAAAAAAAATTAGTCTACAATTTAGTACTAATTAAGGACAAATTTGTACCAAAAAAATTAAATTTGTACCAACAACCGTTTGGCCGCAATTCGCATTTGAAAAGTGGCGGTGCTGGCTTCAGCTCAAGCTAGCACCCCCACTTTAACAAAACTGAAAATTTTCTACACTACTATTTAGTTCTAATTAAGGACAAATTTGGACCAAATCTTTTTTTCTCGTAATTACAACCATATAGCCGCTATTCGCATATCAAGACTGTCAGCGCAAACTAATAATCAAACGCGCTTGTTTAAGCCCCCACTTTTATAAAAATGAAAATTTTCTACGTTATCATTTAGTACTAATTAAGGACTAATTCGTACTATTAAGCCAAGTGTCAATTGCTTACAATTAAAAAAAATGATACAAATAAATCGTAATAGTTTAAGCTTATATTTTCCTATTTGGAGTGCAGTTTGTGGTAATAGTATTCCAGTTGGCAGCGGGCGATTGCACGTCACCCTTTGTACTTTAAGGTTATTATTTATGACTAGCAATAAAATGGTATGGGTTGGATTGGAAGTGCATTGCTTTTTGTTAAAAATTAAAGGAATTGAAGTACAAACGATCGAAAGAGATGCTTTTGTAAATCGAATGATCGAGAAATTAAAATCTTTTCATACATATCATTATGCGTTAGAATTAAATGAGTCGTCATGAACGAAATATGAAACGTTAGTTAAGTTTTCTCGATTGACAAAATAATGAAATGTTATAATTTATAAAAATGTAATTTAATGTAAATAACTTATTTAAGGTTCGCTTCTTTATTTATCCATCTGTATCACTTAAAAACGTAGCATTTTGCATGTTTTCTTTGCTGTTTTATTAACTAGTTACCACTTTTTATTGCTTGCACAGCAAGATATTACTTTCTTTCTTTCTACTTACGATTAAAAAATATCAGGTCCATGGATAATACACAGTTTGAATATAATAAAAGTGTAGGGGTAAAACCATTTATTGTTTATAAAACTGCAGCTAAAGATAGGGATGTTCCTTTGTTTGATTTTCTCGGAATTGGAACTGGCATTGAAGGTATTCGACCAGAGATCAAGTGTAAAGAAACAGAAAAAATCAAAAACATCTGTATTTATTTAAAAATAATCAATAATCAATATTATATATTTAGTAGTGGTACTTTTTAAATTTAAATACAATCTGTTTGATAAGGTTATATTCTATTTCTATTTTCTGTTAATGTTTTGGCCAGTTTCACAAAGCTTGATTAAGCTTACTTAATAAAGCTTTGTGAAACCTTCCATTTGTCTGTTAACAGTTCTCTAATAACACCTACATATTCTGCGAGATCTCAGTGAGTTATGAATTTTGACTCTCATCTCAGTACGGAATATATAATATTGTAACAGATGGGAAAACCCCCTATTCGTTGCCGTCGAACATTCGAGACTGCATGACTCTAGACATGACACATAAAAGTACTTTATTTCATTTCGTATTTCAAACAATTATTTATATACCACAATTAGTAAAATAAAGTATATCTTTATCTCCGTTGTCAATGACACCGGAGTTCAAGACGTTCTTGATCTCCGTTGTTGTTGGCAACGTAAATCATGCATAACAACCACACGTGACATGCTGCTTTACAAATCTCCTTGGTTACACGTATTAACGACACAGACAAGGCAACTTGCTTCTTTATTTATTTATTCTGAATTTAAGTTTTAATTTAATTTTAAAATTTAAATAAATAAATACCACTACTAAATATATAATATTGATTATTGAAAATTTTTAAATAAATACAGATGTTTTTGATTTTTCTTTTTGTTTACACTTGATCTCTGCCCGAATACCTTCAATGCCAGTTCCAGTTCCGAGAAAATCAAACAAAGGAATATCCCTATCTTTAGCTGCAGTTTTGTAAATAAACAATAAATGGTTTTACCCCTACATTTTTATTATATTCAAACTGTGTATTATCCATGGACCTGATATTATAGAATGGCGAATTTAATATCATGTAAATAATTTCTAGTTTAAAACTGTTTTTAGTACTTTTTTATTAAGATTTTTATTTATCGATAAGATTCATCGTTTCGGTATGTGATACCTGATGTATGTATGTATACGTACCTCTACCATTGAATTTGGCAATCGATATGTATGTTTACACCTGTTTTGTAATTTTAATGTAACCTTTCTGTGCACTTTCAATATCAAATTATACAATTTCAAATTCGAATCTCTTGTACTTTTAAATTGATTTATAATGCCATATAGAGGAGAGACTGGAACTGATATAAAAAGAATTTTTGATTTAATGATGATTGGAATTTGGAATTATTTAACCTATTCTTTGCGGAATGTTTAATTCAAATTACTTAACTAGCATATATTTTCCACGGTTCTTCTGGATCATATCTGGCTGTCTCTAATGGCGACAAGCTGTCTTGAACACTGTCCTCACTTTCTTTTTCTAGTTGCCATTTAAAGCGTTTAATTTTAGAATCATTTTTATCATTCACATCTACATTCAAATTGAACTTACCTGTTGAATGGTTGTCTGCAGCGGTGACAAACCAGTCAGACACGAAAGCTTATGAGGTTAGAAGCTATTTAATCGAGTTTGAGTTGCTCGCTGTACCTACGAGTATCTAACCCTTATTAAATGATTTTAATTCCATAGTTTGTCAATAGTTTTTAACCAAAACATTCTAAGGTGATCTACAATAGTCCATGTGAATAATTTCTTTTGGCATAGGAATTTCAAAAATGTCTAAGACCCATATAGGACAACAACTAGTAACTTCTGGAAGTAATAACATTTTAAATAGTTCCTTTAATATGCAGAAGATATATCACCAGCTTGTACCACAGTCTGTATTAGCTGACATTTCAGATTGGGCATTTGTCAGGCTTTTCTGGATAAAAAGCTTGAAAGAGAGTTATAATATACGATACCTTTTACAGGAAGAAAAATGTTATTTGCTTACAGTCTTCATTGCATACCTTTACATTTTCGCTTCGTTTTAAGATGCAGGAGGCGTCAAACATAATATGTGTAGCCTCATGTGATCTTTAGTGCTCTGTAGAGGTTTTAACTGTATTTTCCCCTAAAACAGCCTAAATTTATTAACAGATATTTACTTCGCATTACAATGTCTGAAGGTGTACCACAACGTTAATAATTTATTAAGCATAATTAGTTTGTATTCTCGTCGAATCTGTTGGTGAAGCTCTTGATAAAATGGAAAGACGCATAGAGCGTTTTGGTACCATAAGTGACCTTTAGTGATGTGATTGTTGTTTATTGAGCTTGCAAATTTAAACTTAACTTAAATATTTGTCACCTACCATCAAAGATGTAGGTACATGACGTCATTAAGTGTTATGCGCCATATGACCTTTAGTGATCTCTAGACCATAGGTGTTTTTCACGAAAGTATACCGTTTATTAAATTTTCGAGGATGTTTAGTATGGGCATTCGTCAAATCAGAATGTGCTTCAAGCAGATAGACGTTTACGGTATGTGATACCCCCTAAAGTTCTTTTAAGGTTATAGTATAGAAAAGCTGGCTCAACTTTAGTGACCTAGAGGTCGCCTGATATATGATACCTCCTATTTCGATGGCCACCCACTCGCGTCATTTAGGAAAGGTCAATAGTTGACTTTTAGTGGTGACCTCGGGTCAGGAGGCCTTTTAAAGACAAAGTGAACGAACAAAAGTTGTTTGTATTGACCCTAGCTTTAACTCCAGCAAGTTTCATCTAAATCCAACCTATCACAAGATTCTTATAACACGTGTTTAAAATTTGTTGAAGATATTTAGTTCGCATCTCGGGAAATCTGATGGTGAAACTCTTCGCCAAATACGAAGATATGCGTATGTGTCGAGCGTTGTAGTACCACATATGACCTTTCTGCGGGCTTAGGACCGTAGTTAGATTTTTCTCGAAACCGATCCATTTAGAATTTGTTGAGGCTCTTTCGTGTGGGCATTTGGAAAATCGGCATGTGTTTCACTCCGTAGAGCATTGTAGCGCATGTGACCTGTTAAGTTGAAGGTCACAACAGTTCCTTAATGGTTGCATAGGATGTTAAGGTATGAAACCAGACTTTTAGTCAAGGTCGCATACACTTAACTTTCTATGAAAACGGCTCACATTTATAAGTCTAATGAGGATATTTTAGTCTGCGTTATCTTCATGACTGAAGCTGAGAATATTCAGTTCAGATTATAACCGCATCTGAAGTTGTATAACGGCAATAAGTGCGCACACGCAAGTCAAATCTTCGGGAAATAAGTCAAATTGAATTGTTTCGAATTGGTTGTACGTTGTTTCCTAACCATAGGTTTTAAGTTGCCAACCATTATCATGTGATCTTTGGTGCTGAGGTCTTGGTGAAGATATTTATTTAGAATATATCTTCATTTTCGTTAAAATGCTTTCCTGAAGTATTAGTTACACTTACACTATGCTAAAAATAGCGCTAAGCATTCTTCTTACAGATGTAAGCTTTGTTGCAAAGGCCTTCTTGATGAGTTTGTAGGTTCTCATTCTGTGCTGGTCTTCTGTTCATGTTCCATCACCAAACTGATAACATTATTGTACTGATAATCTTATATCTCTAAGAGATGGTAAGCAAAGAAGAGTCTTTTTTTAAACAATCAAATTTTGTTTCAAACAAGGATGATGTAGACAAGTAGATAAGGAAAGAAGTTTTCACAGATGAGATTTTAGTTTGCTTTCATGCTCTCCTTGAATTTTCATTCATTAATAAACCTTGTTATTTGCCTTTCTATCGGCAGCATAAATTGCGCCATGACCAATGTTGCATGAAACTCGTCAATACATCCCATTCACAATTTAAAGAGAAATACGTCATTGATATTATTATCAGCAGAATGTTCCAAACGTTGACTGCTTGAACTGCTTTCTAGTTTGCGCTTCTGCACTAACAACTCATTTTGATTAAGTGTATTTTAATTTCTTCCTTGAAAAGTATCGCAAAGGAGTTGCCAAAGTTATACATTTGGCATAAAAGTGTAAACAAATCGATTTTGTACGTGTTGGGAAGGACATAATCGTTTTGTTGTGTTAATTGAATATCCTATTAGTTATCGTAAGCAGGCATTTTTGAGAAAGGCTTGCCAATTTGATTTCCGGATGAGGTATATGCCAATTCCACCTATAATGATAATACTGAATTTTGAAAATTTTATTTCGAATACATAGGTTTATGAAAAGGCACGCTTTTGCAATGAAGCACGCAGTAACTGATGCAATGTTTTTAAAACAGGAATATTCATTGAAATTTTCCAAGTTTCTAAATTAAGCATCTTTTTACTCTCCTTTTAGCTCTTTTTAGTTGTTGCAATGGAAAAAATTAATGAAACTCCCACTTATGCGGTTAGTACCTAAAAGCGTGATTTATTGATGCATCTAAAAATGAAGGACTTTCATGTCGTGGTTGGCTTTGAAATTGTTTTGAATTCCTCTTCATTATAATAGCGTGCGTTTTTAAAAATATTCATTCATCACTTCATTAAAAACAATGAAAAAGATGAAAAGACTGTTTCGTTCGCGTCTTTCTAGTAGAAATAGAATAGAAAGTCCGTTTGCTTCCTGTTCTTGTTAGAAATAGGATATAGTGACATCAGAACATAATTGGTAGTGTCTATTAAATATTGGTTAATGGAAATACGACTCGAAAAAATCGAGATAAAGATTGTGAATTTTTTTCTAGTTTGATTTTCACTATTGTATGATTGTAAAGGAAAAAACCGTTTCCTCTAATATATAACATTTTTTCTTCCTCTTATTAAAGCGGTTTTGCGGTTTTGGAATATTTACATAATATCAATTTCACTTTTCCGGGTTGTTTTTTCCACTTTGATCTATTATAAGTAGTATCTATTCAAGATCCGGTTATCAAATAAATACTACTCCACATAATAATACGTCCTTCTGCATTCTACGGTTTTTTGCATGTTATTTATAAACATTACTACAATTATCATCGGGTCGACTCATTTGTTTTGTTTGTTTTTATCATTCGGTAGCGGATAGGGAATTTTGCGTTTACCTTGAACAACTAGCCAACGCCTACAGGTTTTCTGCTGGAAATGGCATAAACAAATTTTGCTCCCAGCGGCCTGCCTTATTTGTACGCATTAAAAATATACACTCGGAGTGAAATTACTCCAGAAAAATGATTGGCTGCTGGCTGTGTTATTGCTGTTGTTTTTATCTCAAGGTGTTTATTTGCATTAGCTTATATTAGTATTTACTTATACCTAGAAGGACTAGAACCCACTTCTTCATATTGTCAATGAGGTGAAGTTTATGACTCAACGGTTAGTAAATAGTTTTTTCGTGGTTTACACGTACCGTGAGAAAGTCTAGATTTGCAATTTGCCATGGAGTTCTGTTTTTGCGATCCTGTTTATAACTAATTATTATGGAGTAGGTAGTGGTTTTTCGACACGGTGCTCGAATAGAAGACTGTTTCGTTTAATATGTACTGTAACGTTCTTTTTAAAATAATAAAATCAAAAATGCTGTTTAAATTCGTCTATTAATAAAGAGAAGATTATTTACAAGGCACTTAATTAAAAACACTATAACTATAAACTATTTAACAAACTAAAGCATTTAAATAAATGCTAGGTATTTACAACTTTATTTAAGGACTTATTTATATAAAAACTATTTATGTATTAACTAATTATTCAGAGTACATTTCAACACGACGTCGATTAAACATTAACCCGCCCTCCTTCTACCCGCGTTCTCAATTTATATCTTTCATACGATGACTCATACATCTAGAATATTCGATGACGTGTTGATGAGTCATACACGCAGCTGTCGATAAGTGACGTCAATGAGGCGTGTCGATGAGTCATACTTGCACGTGTTGATTGGTGAGTCATACAGTTGATGACTCAAACATCTAGAATGTTTGATGACGTCATATGTGGGTTTACTATTCGTTACAGTATTTAGGACTCCTCCGATCTAGCATCGTACATCTTTGATATAAAACATGTAATGGTTTTATTTAACAAATCATTTATAATACACATACAATTAATCTCACTCTTCTAAAACTAAAAGGACAACAATTGGGTAAAGATTGCCAAAGGCAACAATTGAAAATGTATCCAGTCTTTAACCTTCCTTAAGGCAAGGTAAGGATTAATCTCACCTTTAAAAAAATAATAAGATAACAAAATAGAAGGAGATTGTAAACAAAGTTCGCGAAGCAGGTAAAACTGCTAAGACTCCAAAAAAACAGTGCTTCATCTCCTACATAGATAACAAGGTGAATTAAAGTCAAAACACGGGAAATAGAAGATCATTCTTGTCAAATTTAAAAAAACACAAAATTAAGGCAAGTCAGAAAACAGTTTACTTATGTAATTTCAAACAATATCAAAAATTAATCTTACAGCAGTCGCAAAACCTTGTTAGAAGGAATAAATAAAATAAGTACCTAGTAACTATATAGTGAGGCTATAAACAGGCGGTTCAAATGGACTTCAAAACGATCTTTTGGTGGCTCGATTGATTAAAGATAAAGCGAAGATTGCCAGAGGAATATCAATAATTGATCTTACAGCATCCAGAAAACGCAAACTTATGCAGCAGTATTTTTAGTCATCGCCACATACCAGTAACTACCTGTGGAACTATTTAAGTTTTTTGCCACTATTCACAAGCACGTAATTGCTACGGTTTTATTACGCGCCTGAACCAAAATGGGAAACAATTTTTAGATAGCAAATACGTTCCAATAACCTCTCCAGGAACTTGTCCAGCTACGTGGCGGCGCACACACGGCAATTCTTCCAATTTAGCAGGGCAAAATTGAATTTTCGACTTGCGTTGTATAACAAAATCAAACACAAAAAAACATTCTTACCCCATCTTATATTAGTTATGGTCTTAACAGTAAAAACTAAAGACCCGGCTGAATTATAATGCATACTTATTGTAATCTTGTGAGTCAGATAATTTGAAAAAAGATCCGTGTAGTTTTCGTGTTTTCAATTAGTTGGCGTTATTTTATTGACATGGACTTTGCAGATCTTCAGATATGTGCTCTTATTTTATAAGATGTTATGATAATATTGATTCATTTGTTTATATTATGTACCAAATTTCGGAAAGTATACAATTTTATCATTGTATTTTGGTAAATTTCGAACTTTACGGAGTCTTATAAAACAAGTTCCACCGAGTACCACCAAGATAGTTAGTTTAAGTGTTAGTTTCAGCCTTCTAGGTAATTATACTAAAATCTTGGCTATCCCAATTAACCCCTTTATTAATAACAGAATTGTGTTCAGGTAGTCACACCGACACCATCGGTGCAATTCGACGACGTACATAGATTCGCGTTACGCAAAAAGAATTCTTTTTAATGCAATTAGTGCTAAGAAAGAATAAAAGTTTTTTAAGTTGTCTTCTCCTATGTGTAATTTGACCAATTTAATATTAGTAGCACCATTTCAGACTTTCAGACATTGCAGGTTATAAAACATTTGAAAAATATAGTAAAGTATTTAAATTATTGTAAGTTGCAAAAAGATTAATGATAGATTTGGATAGTATGGAGATGTAAACGTTATTTTTGCCAGTTTAGGTAGATTGGTGGTTTGTATGTTTGCTTCATAATCAAAGGGTTGGAGGTTCGATCCCCGGCCAAGCGGAAAAAATTCAAAGCATGCCTTCTTTTCGGATAGAAATGCCTTGTGACAATGCGATGTTTGGCACGATAAAGATCCCTATTTTTATTACATATTTGTTAAAAGCTTGATATGAAATAGTGGCAAGCAAGAGGATTAAAAACTAAAGAAGTACTTAACAATAGAAAAAGAAAATTATAACACAAAAATTTTATATCGAAACGAGACTTTTCTGACATTCTTAGTCTTTTGTCAAGCGCGCATTACATCAAGTTTGAAGAGTTTCGGAGATATTGTTTAGAAACCGCTAGACTACCTATAGAATTATATCGATGATTAGTTATAAAATTAGTGCCACTGTCCATAAAATACTTATACATGATACTGACATACTAAAGTCTCTGCCTTTGCCAGTAGGTTATGGTAGGTATCCCTGAAGATATTTTAGAAGTTCGTCACAAAAGACTAGAAAAACACACACCTAGTAGTATTTCATTTCAGAAAAACGTCAAGAATCAATACAAATATGGATATCATGAATACGATATTAATATCGCCTGACCTCATCATAACAGCCCATAGAAAGAAAACTGAAAATTAAGAAAACTTTTCTCGAGTAGTGTTAGACATGTTGGTAATCTACAGATTTTCTGAACACTAGTACTACAAATGCAGACGTTAGTGATGTAACAAGCAGTGACAGTGATTTTGGTTAGATTTACTAATTCTTATCCCTATCATAATTACAAAAAACTACATATGCGCTTATATGTAGACTGAACAGAACTTGTAAAATAGGATTGCTTATGTAAAAGCCCTATTTACTTTTGTTAAGGTTAGATATATATACATATACGATCGGCCTAAACTTTTTTTTTAAATTAGTTTTTTAGTAAAAATGCATCCCTGTTTACAATTGGGCTTTTCTTAGACTTTTAAATAATTCAATATAAATTATTACGATTATAAGTCGTGTATTGCCTAGATCCTAGATCGCAATTGTAACTCTCTAATTATTATTCAGAAAATTGGAACAAGAATTTATCAATAATATACTACAGTTAAGAGTTACCATAAATTTAATAAAATTATTTATATATATATATTGCTGTAATATTGGTTAATTAAAAATAAAAATTTATTTTTAAAAAATTTATTATATATTTTGAAACTGTGAATAATTGCCGTTCGATCGTAGATAATTACTTTATAATTAAATTGATTTTTTAAAATGACTGTGAACTTTGGAAATGCTTCTCAACTTCCCTCTTTTATAAATTCTAATATGATTTGAAATTACCTTTTAATAGATTTAATAATGCAATGGTTATATAAAATTAATGTTACGTTAGTTCTTGATTAACTCAAGTTTACGTAAGAGAGTTGGGCGCCAGTTAAATAACTTAAATTAACAGAATTATATTTAATAAAGACTCATCTCAGGGTGAATGTGGTTTCTTGTGGTATAAAAAATATACAAATTGAAGTTTGAAATCACTTTTAAAATTGAAATCTTAATTAATTTTAACTATTACTAAATTGTTCAAATCACTTTACTACACTTTACAAACGATAGTCTTTTCTTCAGCAAATGCCAATACAAAAAAGGAAATAACTTCCTACCTTTTTATAATACTTCTTTTTTTTCTTTTAGTATAGATGTCCTCTTTCCCAAACCATAGGCAGAGTAGATCACTTTATGTTGACCCAGGGCTGGTTTCCAATTCAGGGTTGACTTTCTTCCTTTTGCATGGATTTTCCATATAATATCATCCACACACTTGACTTTGGAACTCACTTTTGTTTATTAACTGCGGGTTCAATTTCCCTTTTTCGTAGAATACTTATAGTTGTTTTTGTGTTTAATTAAATAAAACACCCGTTTATGGTTTTAACGTTGATTTATTATCTTGCCTAACTTTAGCAAGTAATTTATCTTAAAGGTGGTTCTTTATAATCATATACACTTTTACAATTTATACTTATTACACCTTCGCCGTATTCAAATCACCAACTAACTTAACTTGTCTATTTAATTCTAGACTATTTAAATTTTTACAATATTATCAGCCACGAATTTACTTTGTCGCTTGATTTACTATAATATCTTTACTCTTTCGTCGTTTAACAGTAAGTGTCTCAAAATTATTATTTTCTAAGCTTATATACTATTGACTATTTACATAATTATGTTACACAATTTGACGTCACCTTACGAACTAATACAAACTGTACACTCATATAATACATAATAGCAGATTAATATTCTTATAAAAGTGACACATCTATTACAGATTAATTACACAATACTTTTACGCAATAATAACGATCTATTTACATTAACAAACCTTAAAGAATCACATAACCCGTCGATATACACATTTGAAATTATACATAATTGAATTACATCACAACAAAAACTTTCGAACAACTGGATGTTACGTACACTTAAGTAATCGGTGAGTAAGCTGTTTGATAATAAATAATGAAACATGTATTATTTAACCTTATTAAAAAGTATACACATTGATTTCAAAATCAATGACACACCATAAAATACCTCAAATTTATTTTTAACTGGAAAAGTTGATAAAAATATTTCAAAAGTGTTAGTATTTAACAAAGATTTTAGATTTTCACAAAATTTTCCAAAATTTTGAAACTACCATCCACAGCAATATATATATATATATATATATATATATATATATATATATATATATATATATATATATATATATATATATATATTATATATATATATATAGTCGAGCAGAGTCGATGATAAATTTTTCTATATGAATTTGCATTCTAAATATTATTTAATGTAAAATCATTATTCAACTTAACAAAAATTAATATCAACTAAAATTTATATATAATTAATTTCCTTTCGGAATGATTAAAAATAATCTAGATACTTTGAATATTGATGTTGTTGTCATGCGACTTGCTGATCTTCATTAATAATATTCAAAAAAAAAAAAAAAAAAAAAAAAAATATCTAGTTACTTTGTATGTCTGCTTAAATATCTAATTCATAAGGAAAATTTCTCGCTATGCTGGTAGTCGTGCTCTGTAGCTCAGTTGGTAGAGATACCACCTAGACAGTGGAGGGTCCTGGGTTCGAGTCCCAGCAGAGTCGATGATAAATTTTTCTATATGAATTTGCATTCTAAATATTATTTAATGTAAAATCATTATTCAACTTAACAAAAATTAATATCAACACATATATATATATATATATATATATATATATATATATATATATATATATATATATATATATATATATATATATATATATATATATATATATATATGATACTTCACTACTTTTCCGGGTTTCACTCCGCGTATTCACTATTCGGCTCCTAGAGGAACCAGACAATGGTTGACGACGTTTCGGCAAGATCACACTTGCCATCTTCAGGTCACTTCTAACTTCCTTCTGCTTCGCGTGGTTACACGATGTAGACTGTCAGTCTACATCGTGTAACCACGCGAAAGGGAAAAATTGCGTTTAGCGAAAACTTCCATATTATTTGTTTGCATCACTTTGCTACCATAGCATAGGTCTGAAAAAGCACACCCTCAAATCACTTCTACACGCGTATGTCGATACCACGATCCAAATGAACTAATTTTTATGAACTTATTTTTATTAATTTTTAGTTGGACAGTTGAATAATTTAGTAGTCATCTCCGGTACGAAAGACCATATGGAAACCGTATAAGATATTTTAGCAAATGTCGATAAGTTTATACATCAGACATAATCTTTGAAGCAACCTAGATAGTTGCGCCAAGGCTCAAGGGCCATATCATCGACTAAGCACGAATTAATACCTTGAGCCAACCTTACCCTAATGTATAAAATTTGTTTGCGATACCACATTTTCTTCTTGCATCACAATGTTCGCTAAACTAATTGCTTTTCATTAAAATGCAAATTAAACCGCACGATATGCTTAATTGTAATTTCTGATAAAAATACACCCTCTCACTGTCCTTGCCCGTTCTCTCGACAATTACCACAACCGAAAAACAAACTAAACAAGTTTGACCGATTGACTTTTCACACAATCAAAGGTGATGATCATGATATTAAACAATATGTAAATTTGGCTGTTAACGATACGAATCTAATACGTATTTTCTATTAATTTAACCGTCATTTCGCACATCATCAAAATTTTCCATCTACTAGATGATTTCTACAGGGTTCAGACAATGATAGAGCTTTTACGTAGTAACAATTGGACGATTGAATTAGATTCTTACAATTACATTATATTTTTTCCATTTACAACGCAGTAAACAGCGGCAAGAGTACTACAACAAAGCTAAACTTTGTTTGCATATACATATAATTGAATTAGTTGAACTTGCGTGTTGTTACCGTAAAAACGGGTTTTTCAGCCAAAGATAATTGAAAGCTCAAATTATCGTGGTATAATAAGGTGTTGTTGTATTAATTATGTTAGTAGTTAGTTGTGGGTGGTGATTGACATTGCGTTCTATTGTTATTATGGAAATATGTAGAGTGTGTGTGGTAATTTACGTACTCGTAGGTATGTAGACTTAACCTGCAATAATAACGATTAGATAAATGTCGAAAGGACATTAAGGGGCTTTTTATGTAAAAAAAGGAGATTACAGGTTAGTATTTCGTGAGTAAGTAGTGTAAAAGCTCCCTTGTTGATCGCTTAATTTGCTCCACTATCAACACACATTATCATGTTGAATCAAATTTCCCATTACGGTTCTGTGCATTCTTTTCACAATTACTGCTATGCAACAATCTATAAATGTGCGACGATATCAGAAATGAAATCGTGTAGGTTGAATTGTGTAAACAGTAAAATTCTCAAGCATTAAGTGTTGAATCGACAAGTTTTCTAATCCATCATTCCTTATGGGCGTCGTTATTTTGCCAAGTAGTTTGTTTTGGTAAGGACAGGTTTGAAATAGTTCAAAAGAGATCAATATCTTGTGCAAGTCTACACCATTATAAAATTTATTTCTTTCTACGGACGTAGTACGTATAGTTAAAATTCTAGTATAAGGAATAAACATTATTTGAATTGTCGTCATTATTAAAAGTGCATTACGTAATTGAGGCATTAGAAAAATCAGTAATTAGATAGTAGCTAATTAGATAAATATATTGCAATAGGTTTGTCTGGATAATTGTTTAATTAATTAATTAAGTAATTAATTATGTTATCTGCATTATGTAACGACATTCTGTAAGTGTGACGAGAGATCGAATTGAAAACCACATGCTAAATAGGTACTCTTGAAATAGTTTTAAGAAAGAGAGTTCTTTACAATATTAACAATAGTTCTGATATTTTAAGCCTAGAAATAAAAAAACGCCGCACCCCTATTTTGGCAATAAAATGAGTTCTGAATGCATTTTTCAACATAAATATAGGAGTTCTGGAGTTCCTGATAAAAAATTGTAATAGTAAAATAACTTAATTAACAGAGATAGTAATTAAATGAAATTCTTATCAAAATAATTACATTTACTAAAATAACGGATTTGAGTAGAGTTCTGAGTGACCCTCCAGTGTTCTATATTATAGAAGTGTTAATAGAACTCTTAAATAAACGATATTTTTAATTGTTATAAACAATTTAAAGATCGTGATTAGGAAATACGTGATTTTTTAACTCCAACAATAGTTCTGAGCAAAGTCTGCGTAGCACTCGAATGGTTCTGTACAGAACTACTATTAGAACTTCATATTAAACAATATTTTTAATTGTTATAAACAATTTAAAATTCATAATATAGAACTACGTGATTTCTTTACTCGAACAATAGTTCTGCGTAGCACTCGAAGAGTGCTGTACAGAACTATTATTATAATTCCATATTAAACAATATTTTTAATTGTTATAATCAATTTCAAAACAAAATTCATAATAAAGAAGTGCGTGATTTTTTTAACTCGAACACTAGCTTTGAGCAGAATTCTTCGGATTCTACTCAGAACTCAGCTCATAACTGTTCGAATCGAATCGGTTACACTTTATCCGGTTTACATGAGTTTCTCTAAAATTGACCGTTTAAAATGTTTATAACTTTTCAAATTTTTAATTAATCTGTCTATTTGTATACTTAGGTCTGTACGAAACTGTTCGGATGCTACTTATACCGCTGTTGAGAACCGACATTTTACTAAATTTAATTTTACAGTGAAATTTCTAATTGTTGATATATTTGTTAATTAAGTGAAACTATTAATGAGATGGAATTATAGAACTTTTACAATTATGCCGAAAAATGCGATCAGAACTATTTTTTTCCGAAAATATGTACCGCGTGAAGTGAGCACCTAAAATTTTTTTTTTCGATTTCTATGCTTAAAATACCAGAACTATTGTTATAATCGTAAGGAACTCTAGAACGGATTTTTTGCTTTCGAGAAATTCAGGGTACTAAAAACAATGTCAGACTTGCTGAAAACAAGATCTTATAATGAAATACAGCAAAGAGAATCTCACTTTATTTCCGGCTACTTCGAAAGGTCATCGAGCTTAGAGCAAATGAGCTGTTTAGTAGCCTATCCGGGACTATTAGCTTAGAAAGTAGTACTTGTGATTTGTTATTCAGAATTTGATAGAATTCTACCGTTACAAAAATTCACAGGTACTCTCAAAGCCTGCGGAAGGTTACATTTAAGATATTGTATGTAAAGTATGAACAAAAAGTAACTCCATCAAAGGTGCCTTGCAGAGGTCCAGCAAGGTCTCACTAGGTCTAAGGTCAGATTCTAAGATTTCGACACTTTATTTAACAAAAGAATGTTGAAGTCAAATCCAGATGTATCGAAAGGTCAATTTAAACAATGCTTCTTATTTCACTAGGACTCAGATGGCGAAGTAGTAACTGCTGAAATTTTATTGCAAAGTAAACAGTTAATATACATCATCGTATTGAAAACACTAGTGTACCTTAAAGATCATATAGAACTTATAGAACTTGCATCTAAAGTTAGCGGTAATGTAGTCAGCTTGATTTTACAAAATACTACCTCCCAAAGTCACAAAAAATGCCAGATAAGTTTTTGCGATTTTAAGCATTAATAAAACAACGTTTAAAAAGACATGCTCATATGATGTGACAAGGAAAGTCACTTGAGGCAGTAGCATTTTGTCTCATTTTTACAGATTGAAGACTACTCTGCTGGTCGTATCAATTGTTTTAGTTCTATTTTTAACTATTTAAGAAGATGTGTCGACGTGTTACTACAGATTCTTCATTTATAACACAATAGGTCATATTGAGCTGTATACATTGTTATCTAACTGTAAAAGGGTCTAACTGTAATTAGAAAGGTCACTTGGAGCACTATTATTTCCATAACAAAACTGAATAACCTTTAATGAAGATGTAATAACATTTTCACCTTTATCCTACCTCTAGAAATTGTGTAAGGTCACTTTGCATAAAACTATTTTATATCGGTTTAACAGATAGTTATAAAACGTGGAATTGATACTTATGATTGAGTCTAAAATTTAAACTAACCACGTTCACACTAAAATATATCATTTGCCAAATGATCTAAAAGGTCAGATTAGGCAAAATTATTTTATTTCTGTCCGATATGCACAAAAGTTGATAAAGAATTTATACAAGCGTTGCTTTAAAAAGAAACGTGCACCGTTTCTTTCCATTTCTTCCAGAAACTTTCACCTCCAAAGGTCACATCTTACAGTACACAGTGTATTATATGATAGATTTGACATTTGACGGATTAATCCTATTGATCAATTCTGCCGTGTTCTAAAGAAAAAAAAACTGCACTTACAGAATCTTAGTGACGCCATTAGAAGATAGAGAGCAATCTGTAATTTAAAAATTTGACAGAAGAGTAATCTAAAATTTTAATTTTCAAATCTTAGATCATTCTCCATTCATTTGGCGTCGGGAGGTCACAAGAGGTCACTTTCATTTATTCGATAAGTATACAGAGATCATTATAATCTATAGACTGCTGTCCTGTTGTCCTTTCAGCGAAGACTTCTTCGAATACAATTTAAATAGACCATATTTTCGAAACATCATTCACATTTGACGCGAGGTCATAAAGTATGCAAACAACTTTTGTCTTTCTGTACAGCGTAATAGCTGATGTTTCCGCGTGGATCCTCGTCATGGAAAATTGTCAGTTATAACATTTCGCAAAGGTCAGCGGTCTAATTTCTTAAAATAAACTTTTTGGAAGGAAATATGAGCTAGTTAGCTAACGAGAGTGATTTACCTTTTAACAACTTGTTATAACTTTAGACATGAATTTACTGAACACGGTGGAGAGTGAAGGGGGAGAGTATAAAATTGAAAAGTTGCAGGATGTAAAAACAATTAGTGCTATAGATAGGTACTATTGGAAGGTAAATGATTGGTACGGCAGAATTTTCCTGTTTAAATAGGACTTTCTCTATATGACCTTCTTCCGTAATAAAAATATAACATTTGAAACTGTCACTGTCTGTGTAATATACTAAGATTTTTAAAAATCCACCTACTCGATAATTCAACCGTACTAATAACTGTTTATCTCGCAATAAATAGTACATCGAATAAAATATTGTTATAAATTCTGTACATCGATTTCGTAAAGCTTTAGCCTCTTTAAAATTTACTAACTGTAGAAGTTATAAAAATAGAGTATATTAAAAGAGTATATTAAAAAAATAGACCATCATTCACCTCCATGCATTAAACTCGTCCAAACAACAATATGTTAGTGACTTTTACTACCCCACCAAATCCCCCTTTATAATATGTGGCACACACAGATAGTATTTATAACATTATGTATGTTTGTTTATGAATGTGTGTGTTGCTTCACATGCACAGGCCTACAAAACAAGCAAATCTCGTAATTTCCACATCGGTTTTATTATTATACTTAAAGTAGTGGCAGAGCAATAAAAAGAGTAAATAAAACTGACTGGTTCGTAATAATAACTACATTAATCAAAATAATGATGATAATAGTACCAATAAAAAGGCTAGCACATAAATAAATGTTATGATATAGTCCTTAAAATGTAAGTAGTATGCAGCGTTTATTTTTAAAACACGTTATCATTGTGGTCCATCTTAGAACAATGACATTAGAGGTAGTACTACAGCGTTTTCTATTAAAAGTGTATGTATAGAGAGTAGAGTAGAACAAAAAAAGGGACCAACACACACACACAACATGGCTTAGTTAGTTGTGTTACTATTTACAGTTTGCCAATTTGTGCTAATAACAGGCTGTTTATGAAGAAGCATCATCATTTGAAAGGTAGTGAAGAAGTAAGGCCGGAACGGTATTTAGATGTTTTTGTTGCATGGTTGCATTCCTCGAATGGAATCCGCTTCGGGCACCGCTCGTCCCATCTCCATCTCCTCACAACCTCTCACGGGTCGCAGACCTTCGAGATTTTGCACTCCATAGCATACAACGTATCTTTTTACCTTGCACTTCGTATTATTATAAGTTCTTCTTTTGTGTTTGTTGCTCATTCTAAGAATTTGGAATGAACGATTTTAATCTTTTTTATGCTTTATTAGATTGTTGATAGGTAGGTACATCCATTATTTTGGGATCTTCGTGAGAGCGCAAAAAAGACACAAAAGAGCAAAACACGAGATACATATTATAATTGCAAAAATGATGCTTTGTTTTTGATCTCTTCTTGCAAGAACAATAACAAATTTAATCAAAAGTCTTTGAACTAAAGTTTTTCACATTTATTTAACAACCAGGTCTAAATATAGAAGAATTCGAGTGTTTATTTTTTTATTGTTAGCAAGAACCTGAGGACAAATTGTTTTGTATAAAAATAGAACGATGTTCAACTTTTTCTCGTCAAAAAGTAAAAAAGAGAAGTGATATAAATTATATTTGGGTCTAGTTTTTTGCTCTGTATTTATTTTAGGATTTATTGCAAAAGGGAAAAGAGAAGGATGGTTACCTAAAAATAAAAATATTAAATCGGGAAGGCGGAGGTACCATTTGGGATTATCAATTTTTTGTCTTTTTTACCTGGAATGGCTTAGAATTACTAAAAAAACACACAAAAACTGGACTGTTTTAATTATTTTCCTTGGGAATGGAAGATCGTCCTTCAATCGTGTATTTACTTAAACTAAATTTACAAGTATTGAAAGAAATTTACCTTGGTAGGATGATAAATGTTGCCGAAAGTGAGTTAGTTGGTACCAGTTGTTATTCCATGATATAACATTGACAATTCTACGTTCAGTGGTTTTGGCCAATGATAATATACCATGGTACGGTCAATTATGTACCGTAGTTTCTAGTAATCAGTATTTATAGAACATCAATACAGCGCCTATTTAACAAAGAATCAACTTAAATAACATGAGCCATGAAGATATACATATAGTAAAGTAAATGTTTTGATTGCGCTTCGAGTGGTCTCCAGAAAAAATTAATAAACTCAATTTTTTAGAAAAACGACTTATATAAGTACTTACAAAGCAAGTTTCAATAGCTCTGGTATCTGACCATACTACTGTAATGAACGGGAAAACTCCATGTCTAGGCTGGCGGCGAAAGCAGACCTCTAGAGAATACCGGACGCTTCGACAGTCCTGTAGAACATTTTGCACCCGATTTATAAACGCCGGCCGCATGAGATAAGGGGCAGTTAATTAGACGCGCAGAATGTGAAAAAGTATAAATAAATACTGTGTATTTAAAATAAATATTGCATTTAATAAATAGCCTTTAAATCAATTAGTTTAAGTTCGTTGATAGTTCATAATTTGTGTTCTTAATTGTGCAGTTAAGTTTGAACCTTAATTATTGTTAATAATTATTTTTTTATTATACTTTTAAAACAACATCTTTAGTTTTATTTAAAAATAATGTTGCAATATTATGGCATACTATCTTCGGTAGTCGTGAATTTTCAAATACCTATTTTACTGTGAGTTCAGATAACTGATGTAAAAGATCATTTTTATTGCCTTTGTATAAGATAAATATTTTGCTACGAAATGCGATGGCCTCAAATTATCAAAAGTGAACTTGAACGGATTTTAGTATGCACATTCAGAATGCACAAAACGACACGTCTGTGCACTCTGGTCTATGACCGTATTATTATCCTGGTTTAGATAACTCAGCTCAGAATGGAAACGTGAAATACTAGGTAACTACAAGTTTTGCAATACTTCTGCGAACTATTTATACAAAACTTACAAGTTGATTATACCGACGGTATAATCAACATACCGAATGACAGTGTCCATCATAGTTTACACATTTTTGCATAAAAGTATAACAAATAAGCCATTAGCATCGCAGTTTGGTTGCGGAAATTTGCAATTCGTGTCATAACATGAATTTGACACCTGCTAAAATACACTGCCCAAGCAGCATCTAAATAGCACTATCTGAGATCGGAACTTTGATTGAGTAGTTGTTACGTAACTACAACTAAATTTATGCCTTTATAGGTTTAATTAGTTCAGTTCGGACTATTTTAGTAATTATGTAGTTGTTTCTACTATTTATTGGAACTCTGTAGTTCCATTACTCCTGAGTAACCTTTAAAGTATGTGGAACGGTATTGCCACTTACAAGGGGACTTTACATTTGACGTGTCCCCGATTTCAAAATGTAAATTCGCAGGTTTATAGTTTTTGATTAATTTTTTAGGAATAATTTTAAAAACAATAAATACTAAACATTCTTATACCAACTGTAAACAGGGATGCATTTTTACTAAAAAACTAATTTAAGAAAAAGTAACGGAGCTAGTAGGAATAGAACCCTGGGTAGACCGTGTATAAACCTACTACGTTAACCACGCGTGCATCCTGTTTGTTGCAAGTAACGTTTTTATTCCAAGTAAACACGTTGCGTCTTGTTTGTGTTAATTTGTTATTTTTTTAAATAAGCTGTATGAGATTAAATACAATAATACGTATTTCCTTAATTTTTTTAACGTTTGATTAACTATTGATTTACTTATAATTTACTTTTATTTAAAAAAAACATTTTTGAAATGAGCGACACGTCAGCTGTAAGCTTCTACTGTTAGTATAATTACTTTAAAGTTCTACTGAAAGTTCCTGCCTCCAGTCTGAAACCATTGCTTAGCCTTTTAAAGTCACGGAACCTTACAGTAGTATTGAAAGTAAATCTTACGCTTTTGCTACCCAGGAGAATCACTTTAAAGTGATTTTTCGTAAACTAGTCCATCTCCATATTGACTTGTAAAATGTAGGAGGCCATTAATCAATTTGCAATTTGTTATAAGTGTTAATAGATGTTTTACTATAGTATAACCTTCAATAAAAATAACAAATTGGTGCTAAATTGTGCCAAAAAGTTGAAATGGTTTATAATTTAATACTGGAATGACAAAATAATTAAACATTTCATCGCTCTTTGTATTATTAAGTACTTATTACAAATAAAATAGTAATCCATTTTGTGACACTATCGCAGCATTAGTATAGAAAATGATAGAATATTTGCTAAGTTGCAAGAGTAAGAGAGAGCAACCACGCGACACGATGTGTCAAAGAGAAAAGAAGTTTCACAAAAGTAGCAATTACTACGCCGCCACGTCCCTGCTACGTAGCTGAACAAGTTCCAAAGTGTTTACTGCAACGTATCTGCTACCTAAAAATTGTTCCCCATTTTGGTTCCAGGCACGTAACAAAACCGTAGCATTTACGTGCTTGTGACTAGTAGCAAAAACTCAATAATTCCAATGGTAGTTGCTGGTACGTAGCGATGACTAAAAATGCTACTTGGGTGGTTTATAAGTCTTTTTAAGCATTATTATTGCATATTGAATTTTATCTGTGGAGGTTGACCTTTTCGCGGAATGCCCGACATATTGTTCTGTAAGCTTCTCTATTACATTGATAAAATGAATCTGAAAACTGGTAAAGCTAAGATGACAAATCCAGTTTCTATTATTTTAATCATACTATCATGGCAGACTCTACATTGGCTTGGTCACAAGTGGATTATCTCGCAAGCTTGTCTGTTTGGCAAAGGACTTTCATAGAAACAAATTAAAGATTAATCAGGTCTAATAGTTATGCCTGTAGCTTTTGAAATAATGTATACTATAGTTGAAAACAATATTTCTATAATAATTATTTTTGTTATAAAAAGCGTATGCTAATAGATATCTCCTGTTACAGGTGAGCAAATTAATGAACCGAGTTGAGCTTTAATTCTTACCATAAAAAAGAAGGTAGGAATTAAAATACTATTTATTAAGTTAATTATAAGGCTATAAATCTATTCTTTCTTCTGGGCACCACCCTGTTTTATGATTGCTTTTTACATATGGTAATGATTTATGTAAAATATACCTATTACATGCATATAAAGATAGACCAACATTAAAAAAAGAATTGAAAATATTAAGTAACATAAATAAACTTATTAAAAGATTAGCATTTAATCAGTAAAAGTGTTTAAATGTAAAAATCCATTAAATTCTTAATACGTAATTTCTAATTATTTAACGAAATTGATTGATTATTAAGCCAATAATGCTGATGAAATGCGCTTATAATATTGCAATTCGATAATACTTGTATTTTGAAGTTTTTGCAATTTTTGTGGTAAATAACATCATTCCTAAATAATATGTAATTGTCAGATTTCCGCATTTTTCCAACCTTTGTAGACATTTAATGGACTGATAAATGATTATTTCAATAAAACCGAACCATTGTTACGATTTTCAATGGGAAAGTTAACAAATAATAAAAATATTGTTGTTTTCCATCAAAAACTTGCATCATTTTCTCATGACTGTATACCTACTGCGTCGTACTTATTTGGTTTGTCAAGTTTAATGCAAAATTTCCTAATCGTAATTGAGAGTTGCGCAAGTCCTTCCATAAATTTATACCGTTTATGCAATTTATTGCGAACCAATTATAGACCAAACATGGTATTGAACTTTCAAAACAAACAGCTTGAAAATAAAACCACTACCAGTTTTATATTATAGTTGAGATGATTTTTCGTTGTGGCACCATGCGACACCTACACTTTCGTGAGAGAGTGAAAAGTTTCTACTTTGCAAAACTACCTACGCCGCATTCAAAACAATAATGCATACGATAATTTTTTTTCAAGACCTTTCATTATTATTTTCTCATATCTTTTACAAAATGTATTCAGTAATATTTGATTAAGTAAAAGGGGGGAAATACTGTATTGTGTGTTGTGTGTAAACAAAAGCAGAACTGCAATCTTATTTCTTTCTGCTGCAATCGGGAGGTGTGTAGTAATAATAATAATAATAATAGAAGCCTGTTCGTCTTCACCGATGTGCATATTTCTTCGTACATTATGATTATTGTTATTACGGCATTGCAAAATGTCGATGCATTCAATATTTTTTATTGGCTTTTTCAAAATCAAACAAACGCGTCATACGTGAGTGTATAACCGTATAGAGTAGTGTTGGGTTCGCGATACCACCCGCGTATCACGACACTTGCGAATCGAAACCATTAGCCGTGTGAAGTGTCGACTCCTTCACGACTCTTTAACGATACTTCGCATTTACACATCATGCATGCGCTAGTTCATATAATATAATTGAAACGAGCAGTCAAGATTCATAGCTAATACGTAAATCATAAACTAGGGATTAAAAAACAATTAGGTTTATGAGTAAATTCTGTTATGGTTATATATTTATGCATTAAGTACATTAAAAGACATTAAATTATTTATACACCGCATTCGTTCTAACATTTGCTATAGAAAATTAGTATGGGAAATCTGAATATGCCAAATAGTTCGTTCTCGAATAAAAGTCGGTGAGATTAATAGTTGCAAAACAATTTAAATAATTTGTTATTATTCTTTTATTCGAAAAACGTACAAGAAATAATACATTACAAATAAAAAATAAAGATACCCAATTAATAAGACATTGTCTTATTAATTGGGTATCTTTATTTTTTATTTGTAATGTATTATTTCTTGTACGTTTTTCGAATAAAAGAATAATAACAAATAAAATTTAAAAAAAAGTTATGCTTGTAACGGGATTCGATCGTGCATTCCACCAGCCGTAACCTCACCAGCCCGTGCAGTTTAGCAAGCCACGGTTTGCCATCGAACCACGGAGGCGTTGCGTCAACTTTTCAGGTTTCGGCTTTTAAATTAATGTTTTGCAAATAATTCATGAATTTATAATTTTAACTAAAAAATCTACAACAAAATAGTTTTATATGTACGTCTTATTCAATGATTGTTGGCCAGTTCAACAAATCTGCCTTTAATTTCTTTGTAAGAATGATCAAGCAACTTCGAATTACACTCTAATAAGAGCGATACTGTTCGACACGAAGTGTCGCGACACTTCAAGTGTCACGACCACGAACAGTATCACGACACTCGACACCCAAGTTCCCATCACTAGTATAGAGGTATCGCAATGTTTATTTGTGTCATACTGTCTACGTGCAGATCAAGTGCTTGTAAACATTCAATCATTAAAAACTGTCGCTATGTATGTATTATAATACTGCATATTCATTTAGGTAATTAAATACTCGGACATGTACTAATATGTATAATAAGTACATATATGTTCCTGTGTTGAAAAGCGTTTTACTAAAAATAGTAGTAATAGTTAGGTAGGTATTTACAAATATTTACATTGTTGGGAGAACTAATGTTTTTTGTATTATTGACCGAGTTTTAATAAAGATAAGACTTTGTTATGTAGATAATTAGTATGTAATTCTAAATATCTTACTTATTACACGTAGTAACTCAAAGATTGTACATTTGATATATTTTTTAATTTAAATACATAGAAAATAAATATTTTTTAATAATAACCAGATTAAATTTTAATTTATTTTTTACTGACAGACACTAATAAATGATTATTAATAGCGGAAGTAACCAATATATATTTGCTTAAAAAAATTTAAAAAAACTAATAAATGATAAACAATTGTTACCTATTTTGTTATTGTGTAAAATTTAATTATTATGTAAATGCTTCTTATTCTATTTTTTTTTTAAATATATTAACGATAATTCTAATTTGTTTTATCTAGTATAAAATCTTTGTCAGTTCAAATGAATTGAAAAATTAAATTACATAATACAATTATTAAAATTCTAATTACTAAATTAAAACAGAATTTGAAAATTAAAACCTTCGAGATAAATTAAAATTTATATGAATAAGAATCGTATTCAAATTTACAAAAGTGCAAAGATTTGAATTCTAAACCTTCCTATAATAAATTTTAATATTAGCTAACCTTACATTAATAATTTCTTTAAAATTGATTTTACAAACTTTTAAATTGAATTATGATTAATCCTAGCGACTTCAATGTATTTTAAATATCCAAAACAAATAATATTTAATATCAAGACTGTATTTAAAAGAAAATCATTTTACAATTTTTAAATGGGAATTAAATTTAACTCTAGGTAATTTAATCAGCAATTAATACTTTTAAATTAAAAGTAATAAAAACAGACGCATGTACAAGACATTTGATGAACAAATAAGTCATATTTGATCAAGAATATATTTAGAAGAAATTCATTTTACAAACCTGAAATCGAATTACGATGAATTTAGTTATTACCGATTTTTTTGTAAAATAAAATGTTTAAAAAAAACATATTTATTTAAAGTAACAAAAAAATCGATCAAATCAGTTTCGATCATAGAAAGCAAATATGAATATAGAATATAATTAAGAAATTGTTTAAAAGAAACCATTTTCTACTTTTTAATAAGTATAATTTTAGAAAAAATAATTATAAGCTAATAATATAGTTAAGAATAAAATTTTAATTCTCTTTTAAAATAAAACAATTATTTCTATAAATTCTAATATTTAGGAATTATTAAAAAATATTTTCAGTTCATTTAATATATCTATATCTTAAATTCTGAATATACAGTGTGTAAATAAAGTAAGGAATAAAATTCATATTTTTTGTTTTATCACTGTTTGGAAAAACAGCTCGGACACGTCGATTTTATTGTTTTCCTGCGGATTTTATGGACGTCAATTTTAATTTTTTAGTTTACTACTGTGGGGCCTATGACGTCATCTACTTTTTTTTTAAATGGAACCCCCTTATTTTTTGGTAGAAATGAAAAGTATAGTTTTTTCTGAGTTCAGCAATACCTCATATGTGGTATTTAAAATTAGTATTTTTTGAAATATGGAGGACCGAATGTGATAACTTTTCACGAAAATAATACTTAATCTTTCTAATCTAATGACTATTTTCGTGAAAGTTATTACATTTGGTCCTCCATATTTCAAAAAATACTAATTTTAAATACCACATATGAGGTGTTGCTGAACTCAGAAAAAACTATACTTTTCATTTCTAGCAAAAAATAAGAGGGTTCCATTTAAAAAAAGTCGATGACGTCAATGTACAGTAGTAAACTAAAAAATTAAAATTTACAATCCGCAGGAATACAATAAAATTGACGTGTCCGAGCTTTTTTTCCAAACAGTGATAATACAAAAAAAATATGAATTTTATTCCTTACTTTATTTACACACTGTATAATAAAACCAATTTAAAAAATAGTTTTTAAAGAAACTTTAATTTTAAAAATAATTATATTAAAATAGTAATCCTGAGATACTATAGTAAATTAATAAAAAAACTAAAGCATCATTGTACGATTGTACTTACTGCCTCTGTTTCATTTATTTTTATAAACATTGGTTTTATAGAAAGATATTGCAAAATACTATCAAGGAAAAAATAGTTACAATAAACAAAAACAACATTTATTATTATCATAATTTATTCTAATCTATGACTAGCTCTCTCACTCTCTTTTCATGTAGAGAAAAAAAAGGGAAGAGATTGACATTTATAGTTTTGAAAATAATATTTTATTCGCCAAACCATAGATAAAAGTTTTTTGATAACCCTTTCCGAGATGAGTTCCGCCATTCATGAAAAGTTACTCGATGTGACGTAATTCGCATCTTTTTTTATCAGTTCAAATGTTTTAATGACAAATTTCAAAAGCCAACTTATTATCTTTTAGTTTTCTTGTTTTGTTATTAAATCAAATAAGAATCTTATTTTTCTATTCTTACGATTTTAGCTTTAAAAAAATATATATTTTTTTATATGAGTATTTCATTTGTTTTCTTCTGGTTAAATTGGAAATTCCACTTTTAGAAAACAAACTTTTCTTCATTTGGGAGATTTCATTACATTTTTTCTCTTACATTTTTATATTGTAGGAAAAAATAATATTTTCCCTGAAAGGAGGTCATTTCGCCACTTGTTTTTTATCACAAACTATAACCACAATTAAAGAAAACCATTTACTTAAATAATTAGGGGAAAAACAGAACTAGGAAAGGATGGATATCAGAACGATGTGTAATTGTCATGTGTTGATAAAATTTCTTTTGTGTATTTTTTCCTAATGTTTCTAATCTTTTCATCTTGGTATATAATGTAGTATTGTAAATGTGTTGCAATTACTCTTGCATGACTGTAGTATATTCATGCGAATGTTTTTGCACCCTTTTGTTTTTCTGTTGTTTAAAGGTCATGTTAACAATAAAATAATATTATTATTAGTATGGAATTTCTGCTAAATAAAGGAAATGACGCCAATTACGATATTATTTCTCATTAAAATAGAACTGTATCTTATAAAATGTTGCTTATTTATTGCTCTGAAATCGAAAATTATTGATTTTATTGAATTTCAGTATCTAATAATAATAATAATAAGATGTGTGTGTGTGTGTGTGTGTGTGTGTGTGGCCTTCTCAAGAATTTATTTCACCATAATAATAACTGAGCAGTAATGTATGTTCAAAGCTTAAGTCTCGTAACCGGAAAATACTGCGTTGTCCGTGCTTTATTTTCTTTGTTTTCAATATGACACAGTCCAAACCCGGATAATGTTATTTGTCTAGTGACTTGCCGTGAGAGTCTTCATATTTATATGTTTAGATGTGTCTGTCTGTGAACTAAAAAATATGACTAGTGCAGAAAAAAAACGCTACTGGCGCTACAGTCATTATCATTACCATTTTTCTTTCAAATTGGTTTCTCAAGATGTTCTAATTTACTAATTAACACGATTGCTTATTTAGAATAACAAAGCACAAAGGAACGTGAAGGAAAATTGAAGATGTTCTGATTTCTTTTCTGAAGTCTTTCGAGCTTTTTAAAGCTATTCTAGACCAATGTATCGTGTAGCTTTTTCTTTCGATGGGTTTCCAATTACTTTTGTTGACGAAATTTTCGACAAAATAGCTATTTAGTATTTGTACATATAGTAATATTATGAACTTCTCGAAACTTCTTGTCTCTCCAACACTTTCTGGTAACTTAAATGAATATTCCGAACGAAATACTTTCACTGCGATTGGCTATTACATCGAAAACCTCTTGCGAATATCTCGCTTCCTACGGCTCTGAGGTCAATTAACGTTATTATAAAAATGAAAGATAATTCAAATTTCCAACAAGAAAGGTTATATTTATTTTTCATGTACAGCCAACCGTTTGCGAGATATAAAGCAAAGAATGTGTATAATATACGTTGTATTCGTTTCCGCCTTCGAGGTAGAATATAAGGCGCGTTTTTTTACAGCTTCCCCAGTAGCCCTAATCCATGTTTAATGTTAAAGAAATTACGTCTCGTCTTCGTGTTTATCTAGTTCATTTAGTATCTGTATTTAGTCGTTATCCTGTTTGAGTTCTTCATCTTCGCCATATTTAGCATCTTCCCTTATACTTGCTACCAATAGATTAATAGGATTGGTCTCGTCGTGCTCAGTAGAATAATTCTCGGAAGAATCGACGGAAGCTTCAAGCGCGGCATTATGACATGATTGTCCATGACAATTATCGCAAATAATGAAGCGAGATGATCCGATTTTTCCGCGTCCGCAGTTTCCACCACGACATTTTGTACAATTACAAAAAATTGTATTAAGAATACTGTTCGGAGCAGGTGGTAATAGAAATCGTTAAATAAGATTCAGATATGCTGAAACGGATACAACGTAGATTATACACTTTCTTTGCTATATATCTTACAAACGGTTCGCTGTACGTAAAAAATGAATATAACCTTTTTTGTTGGAAATTTAATTATCTTTCATTTTTATAATAACTCTAATTGACCTCCGATCCATATGAAGTGAGATACTCGAAAAAGAAACGAATTTTTTGACCTTTAATATCTAACACAGGCGCGATCTTACCCTCGATTTTTAATATATTGCTTAAAATAACAAACTCAAGCGAAAGAAACGAAAAGAATTTCGATTTTTTTGGAACAGAAGCTATATTTATGCCTAAAGTAACTGGAGTATTTACTACGAACAAGCATTCCTGCAAACTATGGTTAGGTTAGGTTACTAAAACAATAATTCTCTGCGTAGGAAAAATGCTTTGAACCTATTTTGTTTTCGCCGTGACGGCTCGCGTAATTGGCATTCGTAGTAAAGACTTTTGCAGTAACCGATTCTTTGTAAAGGTTTTTCACTGTAAAAGTTTTTCAATGTAAATAATTCTCTCTAATGGCATTCGCAGTACTGACATGGGATCGAATATTCTACATGGTAATTTTAAAGTACAGTGCTATCACATACTAAAATGAAAGAAACTAGTCGACGCTTATTGTTTTTACTTAGTCTTTCTTGTCCATAAAGAGTGGACTTTTTGAGACCCCTTCTTGGTCACTTGATCGACTTCTGTTGACAAACTATTCTGAGCTTAATTTGTGGACAAATATTCTCGAAATCACTAAAGGATGAAAACTTACTTTGGACTATTACTTTTTCTAATTAGGTCTCAACTCTGTCATGACACTTAAAATCTCTGAACTTTCACTGCTTTTTGTAAACGAACTTCTTTCATACTGTTCTTTGAATTGGTACTTTGGCGGCGAGAGCATCAAGATCTGCTGTAATTTAATGTTTACGGTTAGGTGGTTCATGCTCTTTGTAGTTCTCATTACAGGGATCTATCGACGACGAGCAATAATCTATTAGTTTTTGTTGGTTGGAGTAGATATCAATGATTAGTACTAATGTTGCCTTTATAGGAGCCACTATATTCGACATGAAAAATCATTCATTGATTTTGATATCTTTCATGTAGGAATCGGCTACCAAGTCGGCAATAGAAACCTTTCATGACTTCTGACGTTTGATAGAGACATTGAAGATCGTTAATTGAAGTTCTTTTTATGGTTAGCAAGTTCACCATCACCATTGATCCAAACTATCAGATTAACAGTTTTTCTCGGATTTTGATGGTTTGAGTAGGAAGTCATGATGCTGCCGAAGATAGCCATATCAGAAGTTGTTCAAGGCTTGACTTATAGTGATGGTTTACATGTAAATTTCCTTAAAATTTAAAAAATTAGAAATATTTCTGGCTTTTTATGGCTATTACTAATAATCTATAATGTTTATTGTTGGCGATCGTTCCTGACTTCGGTAGGTCCATATAGAAATGCCCTTTCGATGCTCAGATGGCTGATAAAGGTAGAGGACGACATTCCTATGTGGTGATATGATCGATGCCAAAGGTGGCCTTACTTGTTGCTTTTTATGGTTGACATTCGCAATATTTTCTGGCTTTTATTGGTTAGAATAAGAATGCAAATGAGCAACATTAAGAAATCATTGAAGATTTCAATTGCCTATGCTATAGGAATGCTATCGTCTTCCAAGATGAAAACCCGGGTATCTTTCCTGTTTTTCAATTGCCCTGGGAGAAATTTTCGATCGTGGTCAAGGAGCTTTTCTGGCTAACTATGGGTGATAGAAATCATCAATCTTCAATATCTGCCAAAAGTAACAAAATTGGCGATTGTTTAGTAGTAGTAGTTCAAATTAATAAAAAGTGTTTTTAGAAATTGCCGCAATAAATAGTGAATTGAATGTAAATACTCCAAGGTAGAATTAATTGCACTCCGTTTCGACAAGTTGCAAAAATGTAACTCAGTTGAATCTGCAATTGCAAGATGGCTTACCAGAATCCGGGTTGAATCTCGAGCGACTTTCTTCTCTACCTCAGTTAACAGTTTTGCGGCTGGTTTTCAGAGACTGACAGAAACTTGAAAGCCATAAAACATTCTTTCGAAATTGAATGAGTAGCGGCACAGTACCAGTCGGTAAGTCAGATGATGCTTAATAGTCAGAAGACCAATTAGTCTTAACAGCTTCCATCGAATCTTATTCTTTGTAGAGGTTAGTAGCAATGTTTAGAAGTTGCATTCTGCGTCTTAAGCAATTACAGTGTAAGTCCTTTTTATATTTGTTTTTAATTTTACTTATTAATGTATAATAGAATATTTTTTTGGAATGTGTATTACGACAGTGTCAAACACTGTCGCCATCGAGGGTGACGAATTTGAAGATTGCGTTTCTGAAATTTAGCTGGATTTAAATGGTGTTGTTCTCGACATTCCTTTCTTAATAACGGCTGGGTGTGGATGGGAAAATTGTTCTTTTGAAGCCCATTTTTAACCGTGCTGAATCAAAATATAAAATACAAGAGAAAATTTAGCCTTGGCATAATTTATTGATTTTTCATAGACAGTACCTCTTAAAGTTTTGCCAAGTCTATTGTTTAATTCAATTTTCGTGCAACTTCTAATAGATACATTCACGTGCTTCATGTCATTTTGATCCCTAAAATAGTGTAGGAGGCGGAAATTAGATAAAATGCAAATGAACTTTGTTAGACGCTTCTTGTATGAAGTGACCTATTCGAATTTATCTGCTAATGTACTTTGATAGTAATTAATGAATCACTTCACTGATTGATTGATGAGGAAGTCTACATAGATTATTTTTTGCAAAATTCTTCTGCGTATATCAGTTATGTTAGAACATGTATATGTATCTAAAGATTGATGAAACGCAGTCAGCCATGAAAATACATACAATAATAATATGTCAAGTGGTCGCTTTACAGTTGATGCATATCATTAATATCATATCAGTAATGCATGTAATTAATGTGGTAGTTCTATTATGACAGTTGATTTTAGGTTATTACACATCTGTGATAATTTCGGGTACTTTCTCCGCTTTTAAAATACTATATGTCTAATAATAATTTTATTACTAAGTAATTAGTTACTATTTAGAATTTTTCATTAATTATAACCTCAATGTCAACAAGAGACGCATCATCTAAAGTTCTTTCAGTGTAACGTCATCAGCGCCACAGTTTTACAGGTCTACCACTTTAGCATACATACATATATTATAAGCTATGGTTTTAACTTGCACAAATAAAGTATAAGGTATTCGCAAATACTTAAAATACTTCATAAATCGTTTCTTAACATCAATAACTATTAATGGAGAACAATGTCCGTTTGTGTAGTGATAATGATAAAATTTAATTATTGCTATCTTTCTCATTCACTCCGCTTGATAATGAAAGGTAAAATATAGAATCCACATTATTTACTTGTAGCCGAACTGTTTTGTTATAGTGGAATACTTTTGGGCATACCACTTTTTAATTATTACCATCACCATTATGTTATACAACCATGTGTGCATGAGAGAGAGTATATTTAGATACTTTTTCTCTAAAGTTTACTACGCAGTAACACTATGACCTGAATCGAGTGAGAATGAATGAACTGTGCCGGGGTCACGTCGGCTCATTCGTGAATGCATGGTGGTCGTCGGCGAGGAGAAAGCCGGTCTCTCTAACGATAGTAGAGACGCACGGTCTACTTGATGATAATATTTTTATGTTGTGTGTGTGTGTTCGATTTTTTCCTCCTCTCTTATCATCAGATCTTTGATAATAGGGATTGATAAAACAGGCATTTGTTAGTTTCACTTTTTTCTGGCGTCGTAATATAGTATGTTCCATTTCATTACGGAATGCTTTGTGTTTTGCTGCTGGAGAAAAAAATGCACGGCTTTGTTTAAATAAATAGCTAATTATAATTTCCGTTATGATTGTTGTTGTTTATGCGCAAGTTATGAACGAAGAAGAGGTAGTACAATGCAATAATAGTAGTCATGTGGTTTGAATAATATTATAATGCCGCTTCACGAGGTTTTGACGCACTTGTTTTTTGACCTTATGCAAATTAAAGAAGTGCATTAATAATGTGGTTATAGTATTGGCTCTCTTACAAACTATGCATGCTGGTGTACCAATGACGACTATTTTTAATAAAAAGCTACAACTAAGATTTTCGGTCTGAATTCTTCTTACGTTGATAATTTGGACTGATAAGCAGTGCCATTGTACCAAAATACCAAGCAACGACCCTATTTTTCTAACGTAATACAAAAGGTCTTCTTTCGATATTTCTTTAACTGTACTTTTACACTTTACACTCTACATAATGTCATAATATTTTAATAGGGGTGGTTTCAATAAAATAACACGGACACAGATGCTATCGTAATAAAGATGCAATATACAACTCACTACTTGGTTACCTGTAATTGAAATAAATGCTCCGGCTAAATATATTATAGTGAAAAGTCTAACTCTCCACAAATTGAGACGCATAGGGATACGGTAATATAAAAACAGACACACAAAGTAATTTTTTAATAATAACAACACAACTTTATATAAATTAACAAATACCAAACAACAAAAAAACGAAACAAAAAGAAAATTGAAACTAGATACAAAAAATCAGTTTTCTCTTTTAGTAAGTTAAAAGATAGATACGCTGCTTAATTGTGAATTTATCTTTAAATATTTAAATGCAATTATATGCAAACATTTGATTATTAGCTTCTATCTTTTTAATCCTTTCCTTAAATTCTTTCTTTATATATTAATTTCAAAATAGTTCAGTATTTTTTATTTGGAGATTAATACTTTTGGTATTATATTTCTTAATTACTGTTAAAAATTCACATTTATATATTTAAATCCTTTTTAAATATTTGCCGTCACAAGCTTGCCAACTGTATTTTTATAAATTCTTAAATACCCGCTCCCTGCTTTCAATCACCTCGACAATGAAATTAAGAAAGTATGTCATTGGTCTTTTTCTTTATTAGCAATTAATAAAACTTTTAACACTTTGACGTTTCACAAAAATAACATTAACCTCAAAACTTTGACATCGCTTTGTGTACACTTTTAACTTACAACATAACCTTAAATTACATTATGCTTTCTATAGCATTGTACACTTCTTGAAAGATTAAATAGAAGAGAGTTTGTTACAAAAATGGCTGTGTTTATAATATGATTTTGGCAAAACAAATGAATGTGATACAATTTATGCATAAAACAAGTCAATTTAACATAATTATTGTTTATAAATTCTAATTAACACAAAAACCAATAATCTTATAGATAAACAAATTCCCAATCTACTGGTATATTACACTTATGTTTTCATTACAAAATCAACCCTCTTTTGAATGTCAATGACATCCATATCTCCTTAAAACTTTTATTAACTTTATTACTTAAAAATACCTTTTCACACGTTCCTATCTTCACAAATTCAACATTGTATCTAACAAATATTATTTGCATGTTTTTAGGCATCAGTAATATGAAAATTTAAGCCAATTACAGAATTTCAATGTACTATTCTAATTTGTCTACGTTGTTTAACTGATATCATTAATAAAAAGCATCTCCTACATTTAAGATAGTTACAATTATGTGGTAATGAAGTAGCTTTTCAATCCTCCACCAAAAATATTTAACTAAGAGCTGTTAAAATTTGAAATACAGGGAAATTATACAACAGAAGAATCTTGTTAACATGAACAGGGGCGTCCCCAGCGGTGTGCGAAGGTATGCACGGCACACGGGCAGCCGAATTCTGGGGCAGCCAAATGAATATACTACCTATATAGCGATTGGCAACGATAACAAATTCCAAATTAAAATTATCGAAAAAATAATATATGAAGCTATTAAAATAGTTGAGGTTAAAAATGCCAGATTGTAAAGGGTCTACCAATAAGAATCATATCACTTTGAAAAGTCGTCAGGGCACTAGTTCAATTGACATAACGCACATAACCTTTAATTTGTGGTCAGTATAGTCTGACATTTCACCATGAATCGCTTAACCTAAGAGCAACGTTTAGTAGTAGTACAAAGGTACTACGAAAATTCGAGCTCGGTTCGGAGTTGTTATCGTGCTCTTCGCGCAGATTTTGACCGACGTTACGTTCTGAGCTCGCAATCAGGCGCACAATTGAAAAGTTTGAACGCGATTATACTCTCCTGTATTGTAAGCCGCCGACAAGACAACGAAAAGCAAGGAGTGTTGAAAATATCGCTGCTGTGCGGGAAAGTGTGAACGAAAATGAATGTGTGAAAATGTGTCTGTTGTACGCCGTTCTCAGCAATTGGGCCTTTCACCGATGTCTACGTGGCGTATTTGGGGGAAAGATTTGGGCGTACATCCTTATAAGATTGTTCTCACCCAAGAACTCGAGCCTACCGACCATGGTTTGCGGAGAACGTTCACCGATTGGGCGCTATTGCAGTTAAACGAAAATGCCGAGTTTGGTAAGAAACTCATCTTTTCAGATAAGGCACATTTTTGGCTTAATGGCTTTGTCAATAAGCAAAATTGCCGCTTCTGGTGTGAGAACAATCCCCAGCAGATAATCGAGAATCAATTACACCCGATGAAAGTTACTGTATGGTGTGGTTTGCAACAGGATGCCGACAGATGTGGTTTCAACAGGACGGCGCGACATCGCACACTGCAGGAGCCACGATCAATTTACTGAGAGAGCGTTTTGAGGAACGTATAATTTGACGAAATGGTCCTATCAACTGGCCGCTAAGATCGTGCGATCTTACGTCATCAGACTTTTTTCTTTGGGGATATGTAAAGTACCTATGGCGGCCATCTCACTGAGGTCTTATTCAAAACATAATGTTATGTAATTTACTACAAAATAAAATACAAATCAAGGAAAAATGTTCATTTGTTTTCATTTTATGGCATTTTGAAGTTCTATCATTCTTATTGGTAGACCCTTTATTATGCGTACTTATTTTTCTAATAAACGTATTTTTGTTATAGTATTTGTTACAAGTTAACATAAAATTTAAAACTGTTGTCTGATCTGTTTTATTACTACGAGTATGATCAATTAAAGGGTGGTGGGGGTTCAACATATATAAAATTGGGGACAGCAGTAGTAATCTTTGCACAAGGGCAGCCAAATATCTAGGGACGCCCCTGAACATGAAAACACATTTTTTACTATTAAATGCTCAAGTAAGGTAGTAAGTACCGGCCATATATCTATTAATTTCAGTCTTGTAGCTGCAAAGTGATGAGGTATCTTTAACCCTTACAAGTTTGAGACAAATTCCTAGAAATCCGAATCCATCTGAAATAGAGGACTGTGGCAAGTCAAAATCAAAATATTTCTCTTTGTATTTAACAAATGGGTCTTGAATAAAAGATCCAATTGCTGCGACAATTCAAACCTTTTAAGGCTATATTTAAACCGTCCCGAACCATCTGCTGTGTACTAGTCTCTCACCACACACTATTTTTGGAGAGGGATATATTTAGAGAAACATTGAGATTTTTCATACCACAAAAAGCGCGCGTAAATGAATTAATAATAATAGTTGATTAATTAATAATCTTTATTTATTTCATAATTAATATTAACCAATTAATAAGTGAATGTAGAGTAATTAATAATTGTAAAAATCATCAAAAAGTAATAAAAAAAAAGGAACAAACAAAAAAGGATTAATGACAGGCATTAAATAAGCAGAGTATGGCTCCGTGGATAAACGGCTAGCTCTCAGACTAGGTTACCACGATTTAAATCCCACGCAGTTCATATAATTTTTTTAAATAAAATATTTAATATATTTCATAAATAAACCTTGTTTTTTAATAATTATAATATTTATAAAACAGAATAACTTACAATTACAATTACAATATAATATGATAATGTTTAATCAATTAGTTTTATTTTTAATTACCATAAATGTTATACATATATGTATTATGTATTTTAAACAATGACTATAAAATTAAGGGATAATTTTATGTAATTATTCTTTTTTATAAATATTATAATTAAAAAAAATTGCTTATGAAATATTCTTTTTTATAAATATTATAATTAAAAAAATTGTTTATGAAATATATTAAATATTTTATTAAAAAAATATTAAAGGAACTGCACGGGATTTGAACCGTGGTTTTCTAGACGAAAATACAGAGACCCTCTCCATAGGGCTATGCTGTCTGTTGACACTGCTGGCTTCTTTAATAAAGGTCAATTATTATCCTTTTTTTTTGTTTGTATTTTTAAGGAATTGTAATTTTATAAATAAACATAAAAAATAATAATTACATACAATTATCCCTTTATTTTATAGTCATTGTTTAAACTAGCTTTCAATCCTCTCAGTCTGTAAATGATCAGAGCATATTGACATCAGATCTAAAACTTCTAGATACTAGAAAATCCAACATTGTGCTATATTAGAGTTCTGTTTAATCTACGAAAAAGTTTTCTTGCCATATTCTCATAAAGAAGATTAATATTGTATGATATACAAAAATATTTTGTGATTTTAGGGTTATTTGATGGGCCAAACTTGCTTTAATATCTAAAATGCATTCAATTTAATCTTCTCCGCTTCGAGTCAAAATCAGTATTATGACGTACGGACAAATTGTTCCATTTATGTGCCCACAACCACATTTTTATTTCTTGAAATCATCCTTCACCGGAGCCCTTTCTAGATAAGTTCACTGCTGCTGATTGTGATCTGATTTAATAGATCTCGTTAAGGCAGAAAGCAAGTTTATGTAAGCCTGTATTTTATATATTTGTTATGAAAAAATTTACTAAGTCAACAATTAACTTTTTAATATTCTTGGAATAAATAATATGACTGGGTGAGAAAATTAATCAATTTTTTTCTCTGTTGTCGATTTCAAAGATCAAACCACAAAAACCGCCCAAGTTATTATGTGTGGAATAAAAATTAACATAATAGGTTGGAAAATGTCTTATTTTATTACAGTTATTAAATACGTGCAAAGAATTTCACCTCTCAAAGGCCAATACCAAGGTAACCGTAATATTAATAATAATACAAAAGTGAACTGAACAAATACCACTTCGCCGCCGTGTTATGGAAGAAAAATCAGTTATTTCCTCAGCTTTCAGCTAGCACCCTGTCACATTACTTCGTACATCTATAATAATAACAATAATTCCAGCATCCTGAATGCAATTAGGTGCATTGAAAAACACACACTCAACCTTGTATTACGAGCACGCCCGCGTACACTTTAATATAATTTAATGATGATGTTTTGACCAATAATATAGCTAAAAGAATAGACTAATAAAACTTTCAATTTGCCTGCAAATTCCCTAAAGATCATAATAATCTCGAGAAAACAAACAAATTAAATTATGTTTATTTATAGCTGCTACATACATACATGTGTTTTCGAAAATGAATTATTATTCGATGCGCGCGAGGATGTACCAAGTAATAATAATAAACCTTTTGATGACTTCCATCTCGCTTTTTTCTTACTTGTTTCCTTTCTTGAAGTGGGCGGCACGCTAGTCGGTATATAAAAGTTGGTCATTTGCATTTAGAGGAGAAGAATTCTCATCATCAAAGTGATCAAAGTGTGACCGGGCGGCGAGAAGATACTACACTTAGTCATCGGTTTTGTAAACAGGAAATGCTTATAGCTTGCGTTTGGTGTTGTAAACAAAATTCTCTAGAACCTGACTTTTGATTTATATAAATGATGATGGTTCTGATTGGGACGTATATTTTGCAAGCCTCGATATGCTTGCAACAATACATTCACCAACAATTCCACGAAAGAATAGATACGTTATGAGCAAACGTTTGAAAATATGTAGCGCTTAAATTATTAATAAATGATCAACTGATACGTAAATGCGTGACTATATTTTCTGAAATTGTCTTTGATTAAGCGATCGTACACTCTTCAACTACATAGCTCCCGCAAGTTACAAAGAACCCCCAACGCACAACTGAATGAACAAGAAGCAAAAAAAAAACTTGTTGAGATTAGCTTAGTAGTTTTCCAATTCGTGTTGTATATTTTACAATATTTAGGATTATTTGAATTCATCTTCGATTAGATTATTAAATTATTGGACCACATGAAAAACTTGCCCAAATCAGCCTTAAAAGAAAATGTAGGATACCTAGTTTTTTGACAAGTTTTTAACTTTAATCAACCAATAAACTACCAATTGGAAACACTAGTGAAAGGGGTGTTTATGGTGTTTTAGATCTTGACTAATTTTTATTCAGTGATTTGGACTAATTAATCAGTCGATTATTAATACAATCATCTTTGTAATGTAGTAAATATTGATTAAATTAACTGTCTTAGGAGAAAGTATAAGCTTCTTCGAGTTTTTCTCTGGGATCTTAACAACATCAAGTATATGAAATATTGAACCACTCGGAAACAACAGGTAAGAGGGTGTCTAAAACTCTTTTAAATGTTAAACTTAATTATCCTTGGAAAAAAGCGTGAGCTTCTCCGCGATTTTTGTCTGGATTAGCGTTTTGGACTAATCACCGAATAAATTATTGGACCAATAGAAACAGTAATTGCGAGAGCCTTTATTATAGTACGTTAAACGACTGAATTACGTTTAGGAGCAAATGTAAGCTTCCTTATTTTTTTGTCAAGATTTTTTAATGGAGAGGTGTTTTGGACCATTTAAAAGTGGATAATGGATCAACCAATTAGAAACAACATTAAAAATAGCCTTTATAGTAAGGACCGGTCTTTTCATCTCCTGTTAAATTTATCTGAAAATATCGGTTAAGTGCCAGATAAAGCTACGAGAAGATAAAGGGAGGTTTTATCCGGTTATCAGGGTTTGTAAAGTCCATCGGCATTTTGAACGAATCGACTATTCGATCATTGGTTATCAATGGGCCACAAAATCAACAATTTTGAACGAATCAACTATTGGTTATTTTGGCCATTAGTTACTATTGGACCAATCAGCAACGACAGTTGAAATGGTCTTTATATTGCATCAAATCGCGATTCGAGGTAAGTCTATAATTTGGTTGACACGTTTCTGAATCAACCAAAAGATGAATTGGACTAACGGGCAACAATAGTTGAAGGGTCTGTATTCATACTGTATTCATTTTTGATTAAATTATTCTTAGACGAAAGTATATGCGTCTGTAGTTTTAGAATATATCCACTTTTTGGAGTTGAAAAGTATAAGAAAAACGGGTCTTTTAAATTTAGGCTACATTAAATTCTGTCTAGACTACTCTTGCAAGAATGTGCAAGATTTTGCAATTCATTTCACTTTTTGAGCCTGTTGTGTTTTTGGACTAGTGCACTATAATGTTGGATTATTCGACTAGTCGAAAAGAACTGTATAAGAGACTTAGATCAATTTTATGTTACAGCAAAGCATAAACTTCTACATTCCGTCATGTTTAAGTCAACTGTCAGATTTGGGACCAGTTATGAGAACATTAAAAAGAGTCTTTAGAATTTAAAACATTCTAGAGACATCCATAAATCCTGTTTGATATAAGCTTAAATCTGTAGTGCATGTAATCTTTCTGAGCCTGTCGAGTTTTTAGACCTGCCAAAAAACAGTCAAAAGTATCTTTTAGGCTGTATTAAGTTCTGTTTTGACTAATCTTAAGTTAAAATAAATCGGACATTTATCCTTAAATTTAATTCAATATGTTAAATATAATAAAGCATGAGCTTCTGTAGTTCATTCATTTTTGAGCCTATGGGATTTCTGGAGCAGTCAACTGTAAGATTATTGGACCGGTCGAAAAGAACGCTAAAAGGGTCTTTAAACTGTATAAATCCTGTTTCTGTAGGACATTAGAATCTCTCCCATCTTTGTAGGACACTATTAGAGTATAAATCCCTTATGAGCATACCGGTTTTTGGACCAATTTACATTTGCTTATCGGACCAACCTACACTTGCTTATTGTACCAGAGCGAAACAATAATAAATGATCCTTATGTTTTAGTGAATTCTAACTATATTCTGCATATTCATTAGAAATCACTACTGCTGCTTGTATCTTTTATAGGACTTTTTCTAGAACGGCGTGCATACGACGTAGATTATTGGACCGGCTGTAAACAACAGTAAAAAGGGTGTTTATAGTGTATTAAGTCCTATCTAAATTCTCCTTAGAACATCTTATGACGTCTAATGCTTATGTCACTTTGTGTGAATCATGATTTTTTTGGACTAGTTTAATGTAACTACTGAAAAGTTGCTTCCGCTGTATTAAATCATGTCTGAATTTCTCTTACAATTAGGATAATATGTAATTTAAGGGACCTATATAATTCATATTGGCTTTTTGGATCAATCCACTACTAGATTATTGGACCAGTTGGAAATGACTGTATTAAATTCTTCTTAGAACAATATGCAACTTCAATAGCTTAGCAACTTCATTAGCTTTTTTTTAAGGGATTGGTTTGCCTGACTACTCTTCGTCTGCGTTATTGGACCAGTCAAAAAATGTGCCATTACATTTGCAATATCAATAGAAAAAATCTTTGGTAAATCCTGTTCAAAAAAAGTTTTAGCAAACTCAATTGTTGAATCAATCCACTACCAATTTATTGGACTAGCCTTAAACAACATCAAAAACTGTCTAACTAAGGTAATGTTCAGAATCTTAGCTAAATTACATTTTAGAAAATGCAAACTTCTGTGCGGTAAGAATGATTTTCAGTACACTTTTCCAACCCAACGTTGGAAGTTTATTTTTTGTTGTAGGTGAGTGCATTGCAGTTGTCATTGTTGGTGTAGGTAAGTTTCTTTCCTTTGCCAACAAAAAAAATCTACCTACTGGTTATTATTTCTATTGGGCGCCACTATGTTTTTAGTAACTTTTCAAAAGTTTGATATTCTAGAAGCAAGAACAAAACATTTTTGTTATAGTATACATACTATCATCAGATTAGCTATACACAAAATAATTTTATAACTGTTTATTTGACTTTATTTATGTTTCGTTCTGCGTTACCTTCCAGTCGGAGACATAATCGTTTTATAGAAACAAAGACCGAACTTGTTCTCTTTTAGCAGTCCTTTCGTCCATTTTCCTCTTATTGTTGCATTTACCAAGAAATCTCCTGAAATGCGGATGTTTTTCTCATTAAAAACAGACAGGAAGGTCGTCTACTCAGCCACCTACTATTAACACAGTAATAGTATTATCGTCTATTTTATAAAAGATCCTGTGTAGGTATCTTTTACTGTTTTGTTTCACAATAAACAGATTATAAGGCTATTATTATTAATATTATTATGTTTTCTTTTTTTGTAGTGCTTTGTGTTCTTGTGGTGATGTGATGGTTCAGCCATTAATATACTTTCGAAATAGATGGTCGTATTCTAAATATCATCATCATCATCCTTGTTTTTACTATAATGGTTTTTACATTTAGCAAATGTTGTGAAATTAATAACAACAGTTAGATAGAATATACTTGCCGTGTGCAAGGTTATTTATTATTAAGTAATATCATTTTTTGGTTGTGAATTGCATACAATTTTCTTTTGCAAATACGACGAGACTCGACGAATTCAATCTACTAAATTAGTAATCTGAAAAAGCATCAAAATAAAGTCTCATACTTGTATAACTGTAGTGGATTCCTTGATTTTCTAAAAAGGTTTACGATGTCAAAGGATAGAGAGCACAATACGCCCATCAGGTTGCATAATTTAGCAAAAACTTGTCTTTATTACAATACATATTACTACATAAAAAATGATATCTTAAAAACACATATTCGCAATTTATATTAACATTTAGAAAGTTTTACAAGAACAAGGCTTTTAGTTGTTTTGCAAATCAGATATGCTATTCCAAATATGTTAACCATTCTTATAAGGAGGAGAAATTTGTTTTTAATAAAATAAAATAGTGTATAAAAAATATTTTGCAATAATTAGTACAAACCATATTTTAAATGTTAAAATTAAAACTGTTAGCGAGAAATTCCAATCACGCCCTCTAGATTCTAAAGGACTGTGCGCAAGTAATAGCGTAAAAACAGTTTTTACATTTTTAAACATCCTTGAAATTTGCCTTGTCAAAAATTTACACGTCAGTTGGTACTGATAAAAAAAAGTAGAAGAAAAACACTTTAAATATCGAGGTAGTACGCTTATAAACTTCAAAACACGAAACTGTCCCAACTGCGAGGAGAAAGGACATACATTAAAAAGCTGCATTTCGTCTAGGTATCTCCTACAGTAAGTGTGAGCGTGTGAGAGATGTAGATTAATAAACCGAAAACAAAATGTTTGCGCCAGATCAAGAATGCAGCTTTAACACATTATTAGACTGGTTTGCCTTGCTTTCCTTTATTTCTTTAAAATTTATCACATGGAATGTTTTTATTTTATAATACTTGCAACAACTTTTCTGTGTTTTATAATAAACAATAATAAAAATTACATTTTATATAATTTAGGTATAAGTGGAAAAATGGCGAGTCCAGAAGGTAAATTTAATCCTGTTAGGTATTACTTTTCCCCAGAAGATACTAGATAGTTCGTAAAATGGTATAGTATTTCATACACGTGCCACAACAGTAAAATAGCAGAGTACACAGCATTAAAATATAAAAATAGATGAAGGTTACTACAGGTACGTCAGTCAAGTAAATGATACACTCTATAGCTTTAATATCCTCACTACTTACTGCAAGTAACTTGCTGATTAATTGATTATCTTGGAAGTAGTAGTGATAAATTGCCCGAGCTGACGGACTATCAGGTGTCAGCAGAAAATTCTATTTAGTTGGACGTGGCTAATTCTAATGCACACAACATCTAATACACACGTTTGTTGGCTGCAAAAAAAAATTAAAACCGTTATTCACGAACTAGTGCTGAGTAGGTAAGTACACTTTTTTATTATAATAAAAAATAGGTGGCTAGGCATGATCCCACGCTATCCTAAAATTGAAGCGTAGATTGTTTTAACGATCACAAAAAGGTATGTATAGAAGCTATTCTACTATAAAAGTTTTCTGTTTAATTAAGATTTATGTTTAAACATCTAGTATAAGGGGTAAACTCGAGAAAATCTTTTTTAATCTACGAGGCTGGTTTGATAAGTCCGTGCAAAAAGTAAGAAACGTATTTTTTTGAGGAAGTTTTATTTTACTTTTCTACATAATCTCCTTGAAGGTTGATACATTTGGTCCAACGATGTTCAAGTTTTTTTATCCCCTCCTTAAAATAAGAGTTATCAAACACTGCAAAATAAGCGTTTGTTTGATTTATCACTTCGGCATTTGACCCAAATTTTGTTCCTGCAAGAAATTTTTTCATGTTTGGAAACAAAAAATAGTCCGAGGGTGCTAAATCCGGAGAATATGGGGGGTGTAGAAGAATTTCGTAGCGTAATTCTAATAGTTTAGCTCCGGCAATTGCACATGAATGAACTGGAGCATTGTCTTGGTGAAACAGGATCTTCTTCTTAGCTAAATGTGGTCGTTTTATCTTGATTTCGCTGTTTAATCTATCTAGTAAAGATGCATAATACTCTCCGGTTATAGTTTTACCCTTGCTAAATAATTAACAAAAATTATTCTATGAGCGTCCCAGAAAACAGTGGCCATCACCTTTCCTGCTGAGGGAACCGTTTTCGCTTTCTTCGGTGCCCGTTCACCTGCTGCAACCCACTGTTTTGACTGTGATTTTGTTCCTGGCTGATAATAGTGTATCCACGTCTCATCAACAGTTACAAAACGTCGCCGAAATTCAACTTGATTTTTTTGAAACAGCTTCAAATTTTGCATTGAAATCTACCCTCGTTCACGTTTTTGCTGAATTGTGAGCAAACGCGGCACCCACCTTGCAGCCAGCTTTCTCATACCCAAACATTTATGCAAAATGTGATGTACCCGTTCTGTCGAAATGTGTACCGCTTGAGAAATCTCACGCACCTTAAATCTTCTATCTTCCATGACCATATCATGAATCTTATCAACAATTTCTTGCGTAGTCACTTCAACAGCGCGACCAGAACGCTCGGTATCTTTCGTGCTTCTTCGGCCACAACGAAAATCGGAAAACCACTTATAAACCATTCTAAGTGAAGGTGCAGATTCACCGTAATATTTGTTTAGCTTGGATTTAGTTTCTGCTGGCGTTTGCCTCTTAGAAAGTAATGTTTTACCAACACACGAAATTCGTCTTTTTCCATTGTGATAGAAGGCCAGACATCAACGACAAAAACTTACACATATAAACTATGCGTCAGATCTGTATGAAATTTGACATGTGTTGTTTCAAGGCATGCTAGATAACAGAGCCCTGATAGTTCAAGTACAATGATGCAAACTTAAAAACTTTTGCACGGACTTATCAAACCAGCCTCGTAACATAGGCATCATATCATCATCACCTGTTTCCTATCTTGCGAAGTAGATCATTGGCTTTCAGTCAAGTGGTGATTTGGATTTGGATGATGTAGCGTATTCGCTCACTCGCTCCACTTCATGCAGTAGGTGTTGGTGTTGCGCCAGCCTGGACGAAAGATGATGGTGGCGCGTTCAGCATACATCTGATCGATGTTGACCGGTGGCTGTTGAATGGTAGTTAAATTGTTGGCCCCACGTTGGGCGCCAAAATATAACTAGAACTTTCTGGCTGCCTCTAGCTCGCGGCGTTAATAAGAAGTTCTGCTGTATTAAAATTTATAACACACCATTAACCCTGGTTGGGTCCGGCTGTGCTCTAAGATAATAGCCGCAGTTTGAACTCAACATAAGCAATAATGGAAATAAAAGACACAGGATACAAGTGAAACAGAAAGTGATTTATTCAAATATAAAATAACAAACCAGTAAAAAAGTTAAATATAAAAAGTCAAATACCTAATCAAATTAAATCTCTACAAAATATAAACAATAACTATACAGTTCTTATAATACAATTATAAAATCAATCAAATGATTAATAATGAGTTAAAGAGAAAACTATACTTATTACTCGGTTATCGATTTCTGCAGAATCGGTAATTTAGTTTAGATTTGGCAACTGTGCAACGCAAAAGAATACGATCAAATCAAAAATAGCAAAGTTTATCTTTATTACATAATCTAATAGTGAAGGGAAAAATTGTTATACAGATTAAAGATGAGCAAGAAGTTGTGTAGTTTTGTCTTTCTTGATCTGTGTATGTTGTACCCGATAAAAACACTTGTTGTTTTAGCTGCGGCTGGTTTTGCTGAAGAGCAGCCGATAATGAAAACCCAAGGTACAGATGGAAACTTTCCAGTGCGGATACAGGGATGGAACGTAAAAACGTAGCGTACAACCAAAAAAAGAAGCCTAGAAGGAAATTCTGGAAACAAATTGTATTTCCTGTGACTAGACACTACAACCTCACCTACGTGAAAACAAACTAAATAGTTAGATCATTAGGAACTACTTGGGAAACATTTAGAAACTTCACTCTTAAACCCTTAAAGAGGGAAATTATAAAAAATTCTTGAATGAATGAAGCCCGGTAGTACTTGAAGCATGAATGAACTCGTAAAAGGGAAAATTATCTTGTTTTGTAAAGTTTTAAAAACAGTGATGAGCAGAATTTACCAATAAAGAATCTCAAACTGTAACAACTAAGTATTTCCCTTGCTATAATTATTTATTTTTATGTTTCTTTTGTGTGCTGCAATTAACAACAAAACCACTGCTTTCAGAACCGCACCATTCCGCGTGACTTGGGCGGCACTTGGGGGAGGGGCTGCTGTCTCCTGGTACACCTGAAACAAAAAAACATAGAAAACAGTATGAATATAGTAGTTAGGATAGGTAAATGGTATAGAGTGATATCTTAATATCACCATACATTGTGGAGAGTTCAAGTGTAAGAACCTAGTTGAATTTAGGAAAGAAGAGAATTAGATAAAACGAGAACGATTATACCCGCACATACAGTAGAAATAATGATTTCGACTGAACGCCGATTAAATTGCACACCTCCACAGGTGGAATGCATGGTTTTTCAACAATACGCTTCTCTACACCTAAGAATCCTAACATAACGAAGGAAATTTTGAATTTGTGTCTGCATACTATTACAAGACCAAATAATTCGGTAAAATGCTAAATAGATAAAAGAGAAATTCCAATAAATAACAATTACCTAATTGTACCTCTATTCGGGAAATCAAGATCTTTTTCTTATTCTGTAAGAAAAACAGTTCTTATATCACGAAACTATAAGTTCTGGCCAGTATGCTAGAATTATAAATGGGTTCCTTTAGTTCCAGTGGAACCTTCAGAGCTATGTTATCTTATGTGTCTAGTATTTGACTAGTATTCAACGAGGATAGAAAAATTGATCGAAGTATTGGAACTGTTTAGTAACGGAAATAAATAATTTCATTAACTATTTTTTTGTAGAAAGAACAATTTTGGTGTCTAGTATGCAATCAGTTTTTCACGAGGAAAAAAAGAGTTCTAAATATTGTCAGAGGGTACATTAAAAGTACTATTAAAAGTTGGCTTCAACCAAACTCAAGCTTTAGAGAAATAAAAAATTTTCATAAACTACCTTTCTGTAAAAAAAATTATTGTTACCTAGCATTCAACCAGTACACGATGAACACATTTAAGACCTTAAATGAAGCTAAAATGTATTTCCAGAAAAGATTTCAACAGACATAAAGCTATTTGGCTAAAATGATTAAAATTTTACCTAAAACCTTTTTGCAAGATCTTAAACGATTCAGCAAAATCACTCACAGTGGTTAATAGTGTCACTTTTGATGTACGACCCCTTTCGTAGGAAGTGGGTGAGTGTGGGAAGGTCAAATCTGATTTTGATGGAGAGATCTCCCAGGATTAGTTACGTACAATCCCGGTGTCACATTTTTTAATAGTGTCACTTTTGAACACAAAAAACTTGTAAATTATTTTTTAGCAAAATAAGTATTGGTTCAGTCAAGAAAATGATGCAAATGTTACGAAAAACTTCGCGGTCAAAGTTCCAAATTCTGATTGGTAGATTTTGACGTAAATTCTTATAAATACTTATAAGTAATAGTCAGCTCATAAATCAAAAATATCCCGATTAAAACTAACCTTGTCATGGTACATACACCCCGATTATTAAAATTAAAATTTTCCCCTCTAATAATAAAAGAAAATAAATTAAAACGATAATCCCGAAGTATTTCCTACTATATTGTAGATTAAAGTCAACACAGGAAGTTGGAGCGAAAAACAGTATTTTTATTACTTTTATCTAAATTTATTGCGTCCGTACAAAAATGACAAACGCACTGTAACAGGTTTTTTCCTTGTTCGTATTATTAAATGGGGAAAAAGATAAGGGTACTTTTTGTTTTCGATACTCGTTAATTTGAGCTGCTAGCGATAGCTGCTTCGAATACATTTGCATAAAATTATCGTACGTCTGATCCTGCTAATAATAAAGCGTACGACAAACAAAATTCAAACAAAATCGTTTGTTTTTTGTTAAAAAAAAAATGTTGCAAACATTTCCATTAAGGAATTTCTAAATCGATATAGCAGAAAGTGAATCCAATCAACAACAATGGTGTTCTTTTGGACATTCAATGCTCTGGATGGTGGCTGTTAATAGTTTTATTGAGAAAATCATCTAATGCTCTAAATAGCAGAGCTACCTAAATAGCTTTAATATGTAAAGCTATAATTCGGTTGTAATGACCTTGAAAGTTGTAACATTATTTTATGAAACTTCATCAGTATTCCTGCATCGAACATCAACATCAATAGTCGAGCTCAAAGATAGACGTTGCACTAAAATTGGCCCACAAATAATAGAGTTAGTAGGAAAGAAAATAGCCATCGCAACATGGCGGTGCCTATCATTACTTTGTTATTTATAGACCGATTTCGATGCGGTTTGTGAAGTGAGATTCTGCACTGCAAGCTTTCTAAGGTGGTCCTTTTATAGTATTACGAGTAACAGTTTAAGGAATCGCTAAAGGTCAAGTTTTTTTGATATTTTCTCGGAATCGATCGCATAAAGATATCGACGTGCGATTTTCACTATTATTTTCGATTTTCTCTGATAATAATATTAGCCAGAAAAATTATTAATCTGCGTAGACATAGAAATCATTGACTGACTTGCCACTAGCGTGGGAAGATTAATTAGGTAAGATAATTTAGAATCATTGATAAATATCGTTTTGGATAAATCAAGATGATATTAATGTTTTTAAAGTACACTTCTCACGTTATTATACGAACAAATAAAGCAAAAATATTAATTACCTACCATGTTTATCTTTATACAGGAAATGTTTCTTATTATTAATTTTTGCTATCTCGTGAATGTGTACCTGACCAAGAATTCCCACCAAAAAAATGCAAAGGACGTGGTCATTTCCCGTGATGGCTTTTTTCCTACTCAAAGTCCTTGCTAATGTGAGAAACTTTACGTTTTAAAAATAAAAAGAAAAAACTCAATCAGAGAAGTAGGTGTGTTTTGTTGTTGTCGAAAAGTAAGCAACAGAATTTAAATGCCATATACTACTTTACGACTTGGGTTTTTTTTTGGTATCTTGTGTGCAGCATGTGTGAGACAAGTACACATAGCGCAAAGGAATTAATTTTAAATCTAATTTTAATTATCTCGCGTGAGTAGTGCGTACAAGAGATTTTGGTGTGTCCGTAGCTGTAGCAGGGAAGTCATGCATACATACGTGATATAGCGGTTTTCAATGTTTTCGAATATATAATTCGTGTATATCAAATGTTAAGTCTTTTAAAGTGTGTATTAGCAATTCAAATGGTGACTTTTAGTGTGTAAGCAGTTGTTAGTAATGGATAAAAACTTTACAAATAAAGACAGAAACTACTTGGGCTAATTCTTTTTGTTTTCGGAAATTCACATGCTCTATTTGACTTCCGGAAGAGATGATAAATATCATTTTATTTATTTTTAATTAAAATTTGATTAAAATAAGAAGTTAAAATCAGAATAATAACAATTATGTAAAAATTTGTATATTTTAGGAAATGGCAAATACGTATGTATTTAAAGAATAGTTTTTGCGAATGGTGAATATCTTAACATTTTGTATATAGTTTTTAATAAACGTGAGCGTGTATGTTTGCTGATAATTTAAAGTTCAATGTTCCAAAAAAATGTGTATGTGCAAAGTTTTAAATGTTAACACTAATTATTTGCCTATCTATTGCTTGACTATCTCGTTTTTGTAACGACATTTAGATATGTAAAAAAGAGACTTAAACAATTAAATATGAATGAATTATTAACAACCACAACAATATAAACAACTATCAAGGATAACGTGAACAAGAGAGGATGTACGAGTGTTGCATATCGATCTTTATAACAAGAAAGCAATAATATGAAAACGACTTGCCGTGAGTCATTCTCGCTTCTCGTAGATTTCTTCATTCAGAATTTATTTTGTTTGATTGAAGCTCAAAGAAGAACCTATTTATAATAAGTGGCTCGAGTCAGATGCGGAGGTGCTCCGTCTTGTTGAAACCATGCACAGCTTATTTTCTTTTATGATTGTTTTTTTTATTTCAATAAAGAATCTTACCAAATGAAAACTTTTATAACACAAAGCCTGTCGTTTGGTCAATCCACAATCGCATTAGTCAAACTTAAAATCTTACTTTTGCCTTTTTACCAGCTCCGTATTAAAAGGTAACCATGTGGTTAATCAATGTTCAGAAATAATTCTTTTGTTATTATCTAATATTATGTTTTCTTTAAAATAGGAAAGGTATCGTTCTCTCCTTTGTGGTTTTAAGCACAAAGATATAAATCTTTTTGGCATCTTAAACTAGTGAGAATGCGCAGAGCTAGCATTGCCATGACGAACAAAAACAACTGTATACTTACTACACTAAACTAATTTATTTTTGAAAACTAATGTTGACGTAACACATTAGTTGTCATAAAAACTAAAATTCTAAGTCCTAAAATGTTTCATTAAAAAAAATTGTTGCTAAAAATGTTTATTTTTTCGTAAATTTTTAAAAAACACAAAATTTTTCAATTTTCAAAAATTTACCGAAATTTTCGGTGGTCATTTTGACCACTTTCCCGAAGAGATACAAAAAGATGTTTCAACCAAAAGTTTCTTAGAATTTGATGTACTATAAGATTCCAAAAAGAAAAATTCAAAAAAGTCAACAGGGAAAAAGGCTACAGACCGACAGACAGACAGCAGACAGACTTCACGAATTCAGAGACGAACTTTTCGTTCGTTGAAAATTACAAAATAATAAAAGGTTGTTTTGTTGTGGTTGACATCAATTAAATATCAATTTTAGAACCATCTTGTATTTATGAATTAGTCAGGTAAACATTTATTTTTTTTACTTTTTTAAGGTTTTAATTTTTTAAAGAATGTTTTCTTTTGTTACAGGTAAGCAACCCGTGGAATCTTTGCGGTTGGTTGGTAAGTAAGTGAGGTTGGTGAATATTATTGACTCTCTTAGTATTTTCAATTAAAAACGCCGGTGCACACATGCGGGATTTTCCCGTGTGGGCCCGCTGCGGTGCCGAAATTGTGGTCCGAGATACTATAAGTTAAATGGGGTAAACATATACCTGTGGCATCGTTGCGGGTCCGCACGAGCATCCTGCGGGCGTTTTATGCCGCAGATCGCCACGGCCCCGCAGGTCTCACAGTACCTTGCGTATAAGATGTTGAAGGCATTATGTTAAATTGAACCAAAAGCCTTGTTGCAAAAACTAAGCTCCAAATATTGGCCGACAAAACAAGACCTTACGTTGACTTGATAAAGTGCGAAATACCCAATCAGGTATGCACTGGACAATAAGTCCAAAACCGCCCAGTCCAAACCTGATGGGTCTTTCACCATACAGAAGGCAGCCAGATATTTCTACTTACAGTTGTTAGTGAGAAATTCAGTGTAGACAACATGCCCCATTCAGTAGTGACTGCTGCTGCAGTTATTCTTGCAGATTTGGAATCTTTTGATGACGATAAACAGCCTCGAAAGATTGGGCTAATACTTTTGGCTTCGTCAGTACTGTCAAGCTAACTAATAATAATAATCACATTTGTAGTAATAGCAAGATGACGATATGACGCCCATCCCTACTCTTTCACGTTGGGTTAACCAGTTTGCGTGGTCTGTTGCGTCACACTGTTAGTATTGTCCCACGTGCCACTTAGACAGTCCAAAGCCGACACTGAAAATCCAACCGGGTTTGAATTCCAAATCATAATGAACCTGACCGAGAGCGACCGCCGGCCTCACACGATCGGTTTTGAACCATGGGCCACACAAACCATTAAACTGTGTGCCACCAGAGGTGTGCGTGTGCTTCACACATTCGATGAACCCGACCCGACCCGATGGACAAAAGTTGGTCAATGATTCCCTGGTAACGTCTGTTTGTAGAAAATTACTAAAATCACGACGAAGACTTGAAGACATTTTTGGTGTTGCATTTGACGCCCAGATCAGGTGGTGGACTGTTCAATAAAAGCGATTTGGTCGGTGAAGTCCGGATTAGTAAGGCTTTAAACAAATGCGACTTTCGTAACCAGAAGGTCCGTCCAGATAGCTCGAGTCTGTCGTTAATTGACTTACAGTTGTAAGGGATGTTTGACATCTTGACTTTAACCTCGACTTGACTTGATTCCTTGTCTTTGACTTGACCTGAGTTACATGGCGAAAGCAAAAATGTGGTTGAAATTAAACGGGCCGTTAATTTTGGCACCTTTTATACCAGAAACATACAATCAACCTAGTTATTAAACAATACTAGCATACGGATATCTGCCTAGAACACGGTCGCTGCAAGCGGATGTACAGATTTTGCAACGCTCATGGGATGTTAGGATGTAACACATATCTACATAGATATACTAGACGTATCGGTTTCTATTTTTCGTTTTCTTGTTGGCTCGTAAGGTTTTATCTGAACCAACATTTCACATTCAATTGTCAATTCCTCTCTGCGTTAGTACCGGTAAACGATGTACCATCATGGTAAGCTGCTATTAACTATACATAGATACTAATATTAAAGTATGATATAAATGACGTACCATATGATGCCTATGTTCATGACAAACGTATGAAAAATACCTTTGACGTTTGCAATATTTTCTATTCAATACTATCACGATTATTATTGAAATATCTTTTTGATTTCAGCCGTATCGGGTTCAAGGTTTTAGTCTCACTAATAACATAAGGTTATTTCTGAAGTGTCAAGAAATATAATCACCCTACATTAATTATATACACATTTAGCAATAATAATAACAAAAAGAAGATAGATCGCTTTCTGCAACAAAAGGAAAAATTGCAACACGCTATACTATTTAGAGAGCGATTTATTCATCTGACCTTCTCTTGAAATAAAAAATATAACAAATAAAACGTTAAAAAGATACAAGTCACTATTAAATATGATTATTACTATTGTTAAAGAAAATAAGCAATGAGTACAAATAATTATAATAAAAAGGAAAATAAGTTATACAGTTGTACTACCAAATGAACGAACAAATTGGTGAACTGATTGAGAGTTTGTAATACTAGTAAAAACGAAATTGCGTTCTACATATAGAATGATAATAAAATACCATCTTCCGTTTTATCAGAAAGAATTACAAATAATTACATAGGTTGAATAAAACTGCGTAGAAAGTCGCTCTCAAATAACGCATATTATAATAATAAAAGGCGCTATTTATTATTATTTTCTTAAGAAAAAGAATACAAACGTTATCATTTTTTTCTTGCCGATTTTGCATAATCAGCACTATTATCCTTTGTGTAATTAATATTACTAATGTAAACAACTTAACTAGCAATGTGACCTTTCAGAGACACTTCTTTCACCATTTTACGATAAAATCCCGGAATTAAAAAAATATACCACGAATAATTTATTACTGTAAGCTTGGATTGTGCTAATTAGAGAGAAAACTTTCAGCAACAAAAATCTTTTTGGGCATACAACTTGAAAATTTGATGTGTGTACAAGGTAAGTTGGAGGATTTTGTATCAATATCTGAAAAACAATGACCACATTAATAAACTTTCAAGGTACTCATGATTTCTTATATTATTAATCATTAAAGTCCAATAGTTTTCAAAAAGAAAAAATAAGTGTGATGGATAACGATTATAATAAATACAGTAAGGTAACTATACTGCCCAACTACGCCGACGGTTACTAGGATGTTCTGGTAGCGAGAGGCAAACGTTCTATTCGTGTAAGCGGCCGCGAAGGAACGGGTTTAATATGCTTGCCGCTCACCCAGGCAGATCAACCGCCTGTCAAAATGCATGTCGCCGACTTTAACAACTTATCTGAAAAAACTACTGTACCTATAATTCAAATCATCGTCGTGTTATCAGGAGGTCTACCTGAAAATTATTCGCTGAAGATTCCTGGCAATAGTTGTGGGCGCCACGGCACTAAAATTAATACAAATTAAAAATACATAATAATAACCTTTGAGGATCTTACTTTTATAATAATATTATATTAATTATTATAAAAGAAATAATAAATACTGAACTTAAATAAAAATTCCATAACTATTTTTTAATTGGTATTTAATTTTTATCAGTTCAAAAATTGTTAAATATAGATTTAATCCCCATACACATAAATAATTTATTTTGTGCATTGTTAAAAGAGTCGTAATAATCATTATAGTGGCCTTAAAGGTTTTTAAACGCGGATACACCTACCTTTGGATATTAATTAATTAGAAATCAATCAATCAATTAATTCATTGCCACCGGCGACCTCGAAACCAGTAATAAATTCTTTGAAACGTAAAATGTCATTTTTTCTATCTTCCATCTTCTTTTTATATTAGGGAACGTATTTAATTTTTATTATTATAAGATTATTTTTATAAGTATGTTTCGAAGCAAGTGCCTATTTTTTCTGCATGTTTTGAGTTTATATTTAGAAAAATATTTGAGGTAACTTTTTTAGTCTACCTACCGACAAACAAGCATTATGTTCATTTTTTCTGATGTTCCAAACAAGCAAACAACTCGTAGCGCTCGCGTATACTGTTATGTTTTTAATGCCGTTGGCGATTTCACCAGAAACGAAACATGGGAATAAAATTTGTGTTACGAAAATACTCACTCGAGCAGCGAGCTTTAATTGCGAAGGCTTTTAACATGTTTAATTTTTTGTATCTCTCTGCCAATAAATTGTTTCAGAAAAGGAAAGAATTGTAAAAATCCCTGGTTTCTTGCTGCTTACAGGAGTTATTGAAAAATTGTTTACAAGTTTATTAAATCTTTGACCATTATATGTAATATTTTCGCTATGAATATATTTTGAAGAAAGCGTTGCTGTAGCATTGCGTATACACCGGTAGATATTTACTGGGGACTGATGATTACATGCGACTGAATGTTCTCCTCCAAGAATTACATGCACGTTTCCTTCTGTGCTATTAACAGAATTATCCCTAATTAAAGATATACTTAAAGTATTATTGACACTATTCTCAGAATTGCTTGTGCTTTAACATGTGATACACTGGTATATTTTGTTTCAAATTACATATATACTAATAGGTATTAGCCGAATTGGGCCAGTAGTACGGCAGAGTGTTTATAGTGGATTTATTTCGCTTAACAGAGTGAAGTTGAGTTAGCTCTGGTCAGTACTCGGATGGGTAAACAACGAGCGCAGTGTATTGTCCGTCAAATGCAGCTTGGCCGGCGGAATACGCAGATAGGAAAAGAAAGAGTCGGTGTTCGACAAAGACAACATCTAGGAGGTAAAGAGAAAGTACAATCTGTGGTGCAAGTATTCTCAACTCACAAAAAGGATGTAACTTGGAATTTACTTTAGCGATACAAAGCTTTTTATATACCCTTGTGTAAAATTATCAAGAATCCAAAAATAAAAGCTTAGTGTGTTTTTTTATATATTTTATACTTTTTCATAGAATGTACCCATCTGTACTAGACGATAACGTTAGGTGAAATGAGCTATCCCTACCCTAATGCTGCAAATATTATGCTGTGACGTTTCCAATTTTTATTAATCCTCTTGATTCTTCGGAGTCAAGTTTCCTAAAATAAAAAAAAAGAAAAGGAATTGTCTTAATTGTTTAAGTGTTAACCTAACTAACTTTAATTATTTTTGTTCTTTAAATTACTATTCGGATTTTTCCTTTAGGGTTGTTTTCTGATATTTTCCCCTGAGTATTTTTCTTATTCTTATTATAAACATTGTCAGCCATTTCTACTTTCTTTTTATCTTTTGGTGTGAAAGTTTTACCAACTATGTGTAGGAGGAATTCTAATCTCTTTTTGATAATGAGAAGACATTTTAAATTTTTCACGCTCTTTTCTTACCGAAACTTTGGTCCAAGAACATCTATGTAATTATGTTTGCTAATTTTTGAATTTTTCTAATTCTCTTTGATTTTCATTTGAGATTTATACCTACTTTTGCTTGGGGTTAATTTATTATTTTATTTTTAGGCCTCTCTTATACAGCATGTCTCAAAAATAACGGACAATACGTGAATACGAGATAGTTGATGATGTGTAGAGAAAGTTTTTCCCATAACTTTTTTTTCTAAAATATTTACTTTCAGAGTTATTTAAGGTTCAAGTTTTGAGTCCGGTCCTGCACGTTCTGCTCCACAATCTCCTGATGTCGCATAATGCTGAGGACTGTAGTTTGTTGAACTTTACAGCATTTGTCAATACAGCACAATTTTGTCAATGCCGCAAAATACCCAAATGAGTTGATCTTGAAAACACTCGTAAATAAGACACGTTCCGTTTTGCCATGTTATGGTTTGTTTATTTTAAAATAAATTCAAGGTCTAATAACAGCTTAAAACATCTTACTTTAAAGAGAGCATCTGATATCATATTTCAATAAGTTAAATAAGTTAAAGTTATGTGTGGCGGCGTTGAACGTAATTTAAAAAATGTGCTAATACATTTTACTAGAATCTGAAGCATTAATATTTAAAACTAATAGTAAATCTTTTCATTAAAACTGAAATAAAATTTTACAAAAATGATCTTGGGCTCGAAATTTCTCAATGAACGTAAGTCAATAATCAAAAACTCTCTTTGTTATAAACATCCCCTTTCGCAGACTTTCCTTATTTATAGCAATTCTTTCTTTCGTATTCTCTGCTTGTAAATAAAATTTTGGACTAAACATTCCGCAAAAATACACATAGTGAAATTTGATCTATGTAAAATAAACAAAACGCAATTTAAAAAAAGGATACAAAACATAAATATATTTTTACGTTCTGTAATAACATTCGAAAATAAACAGAAGATAAATTAATCTTTTAAAAAGAACACTTTCATAATTAGGGAGCCGCCAGGTTGAATTTGCGGCCCGATTGTGGTTTACTCAAAAAACTACAAGGGTCGCAATTTATTAAATAAGAGCAATTTTTACCATTAATCTATTTTATTTAAAACGGAAAATACCTTCAAATAAACTCTTGATAATAAAAATTATTAGTTTGATGAACTATCATCAAACGTTTGGGACTTTTTTGCAACTATGCAGTTTATAACAAAAACGCTTATTACGGTGATATGTCATGGTGTTTATAAAGACGTAACCTTGACCAATATACGTGTTTTTAAATCGACTTCTCCGAATTTTTGCTTAACTCTATACATATCGCTTTACAATGTTTTGACTATCCCAATGCTGGATGACTTATTATTTATTATAAAATTGATGCAAAATATAACAGGACCGTATTAGCAAAAAGTATTGCAAACAATTTTTAACAAATTTACAAAAAAAAATTTTTGAAGGTAGAGTTTTTTTTCTTTAGTTTTAGATTCTACCTCGGACGCTTTTTAACCCTCTGCGTTATTGTTCGTTATTTTTGAGACACCCTGTATACCCCACATTTTTCACCTTTATTGTTGAGGGTTATTCTAATTTATTGAGACTTACTCGGCGAATCCTTTTGAATTGCATCATGGAAATGGTTGCTTTGGTTTAAGCAAGTTCTAAAAGAATGGTATTTTGTATCCTGCTAGTTGGGATTTCATGTGAGAATCTTACCCTCCGGTGATGGTGGTTTAAATCATTGAAGACACCTGTAGGCCACTGCACTGTCTCGCAACCAGGAGTTGGTTGTTCCTGCCTTTTAATCCTAGAAGCTGGTTATTGTCAACTATATTTTATCCTGCTATTTGGGATTAGGATGTGATAATCTTACCCTCCGGTAATGGTGGTTTTAAATCTATGAAGACACCCGTAGACCACAGTGTCTCACAGCCTGGAGTATTGTGTTCCTGCCGTTTAATTATAGTAGCTGGTTTTGTCAGTATCGACATCTTTGGTACTGTATTAATTTGGTAAATTTTGAGAGTTTGTAACTGTAAGTATTACATCATCAATTTGTAATTGATGTGTGTTGAATTTATTATGACACTGCTATTTTCCTATTCATCGGTAGTGTAAAATACTGGAATAGAATCATCTTAATAACGTTGAAATTACATTTCTACAGTTGGAATTACAACGGAATTACTAGCATTTCTCAAATGTTACCATAGAGTTGCCAATTTAAGTAAAGTTTATTATCTATTGTTCTATTATAACAACTTCAATTTTATGAATCGGTTGAAAATATTTCTTACTTCATTAACTATAGCTTTGGCATGTCATTCATCTAACCAAAATAGTAGAGTACGAACAGTTTTATGAATGTTTTTCATTTAAAACGTAACACGTACAGTGTCGCTAATTTATTTTAATGAAAGTGAGTAATTGTCACCCGCTCTGTATATTTTCAAAACCGTTCCAATATTTTTTGAGAACGAACATTCTTAACGTACAAATTGTTACTATTAACACAACAGTACAGGAAATGATGAAGATGTCAAAAATGCCACTAATTTTACACAGAGAATAATAAATATAAATGCGTAGTATTAAAATTATACAAAATTTATTTTTAGTACAAGGTTTTTGCTTTAGAAAAATTTCGAGTTGGATGCCTGCTCGTCGCTTACGCCTTGGTAGTATACAGGTGCAAACGTAAACAGAGTAAAGCGCTGAAAAGCATTATTTTTGTTACGTATTGCCTTTAAAAAATCAAAATTATCAATTGTTATTTACTTTACTCATATGCATATACGTAATCAATTAATTGTTGACGTAAGTGCTGAAAACGAATTTATACGAAAGTGAGCAATAAAAATCTTGAAATGGATTGCATTTTGCATTATTATCTATTGCGATGTGCGTGCATGCACTAGAAGATAAATTGTTGTGTTTTGATGATGTGGCAATGCATATTATTAACATTAGATAAATGGGTATGTTCATAATAATATGCGATAATATGCAAAAAGTGCATCAACGGTGTTATCAGCACTTATCAAATTCATTGAAGGGCCATGTGTTATATGGATGTATAATGATAAATGTTATTGTTAACAACGAAATGAACGACTATAATATATTTTGCTGAGATTTCTCCCCTTCCCTATAAAAATCCAATTCTAAAGGATCTGAGGAGCCCAATGCGGTCTACATCGGTTTTTCGGATAAGAACAGTTCACACTAAAATCCATTATTAGCATCTCTTCATTACTTGAAAATATTATTCGCTCACTTTCCTAGTTTTTACTTGATGTTAAAATTAGAATATTTAGAACAACCACAATTTCTGGTAGCATCCGACCAGTGACCACATGTCAGATATAGTATAACTTACTGAAGTCTTCCTCGAAAGATCTAAACTAATTATAAGTAAGTTGTGATTATTCAATTATTTATGTATGGTGACTAAAAAATTAAATTTCTTTCCCAGAATGTGTTGTTTGCCCGAGATCGGGTCATTAAAAGTGAGATTGTCACAACTATTAGTAATAGCAATAGAAAACAAAAAGTATAGTAATCTTCAAATATTCTATAATAATATAACCTGTGTTATCGCATTTAAAAAGCAAACGTGAAACTTCAAACAACTTTTGCAATTTTTTCCTAGCTACAGTCTCCCATCATAATTCTACATCAATAATAATCGAAATAAGGTATGTTTACGCCTGTAATATAAAAAAGTAAAAACAAGTGAGTACCAGAGAATGTGCTAAAAACTCTTCATTTTATATAATAAGCATTACTTGGGTAAGTATGCATTATAAAAAAAAAGCAGAAGAGGGAAAAGCTTAATTGGCAAACTTAGCTACTTAAATATACTACAAACTTTTTTTATTAAATGAGAAAGCGCCTACTCTGTTAAAATAATGTAAATTTTTGTACACATTTTTTATAATAATGACTTTTAATAATAATCTCATAATAATAAACACTAAAAGAGCGCAATGTCGAATTTACGATGATAAGATGCTTGTTGAGCTTTGAGGGTATAAAAAAGCCTTTTCATTTTACCTCCAAGTGGCTTATAGCCAGCCAGCCCTTTTCTTCCTGCATTGCTATTGCTACTTACTATCATTATTATTAAAAAGGAAGTGCGTTTATTTAGAAACCAACGTCATATTCACATGACAAATACCTGCCACTTGTTTACAACTTGAGAAAACACTGAATCACATTTTATTTGACCCTGGTTTCCATCTTTCCACTTTTAAGTTCAGCTATAATGACAATTATATTTTAAAAACACACCAGTAAAAACCAGGCGCCTGGACGAGATTTCTCGTAACAATCGAAAAAATATGTTTGTTTGATTCTTTTGCACGGGATGTTCTTTTATGTCTGCAGATACGTTACGTAGGAGTTTCATTAAAAAAATCTGAGGGGTTCGATTGTGTTCAGACAATAAACAAAATTTTTGTTGTGGGTCTGAAGATATTCTTGCCAGCAAAATAAAAACAATTTTAACTGAATGTTTTAATAATCTTGTTTGTTTGCGCTTGTAAATATGAGCTTATCAAAGCGACCTGCGTTTAATTTCGCGGTTGAGTCGGTGGACTATTGGTCAGGTCTAATATTGTCACAATCCAAACATAACTAACTACTTATTTTGAGATTTTTCTGGCCTTCGCTTCCCTTTCTGAACATATTAATCCAATCTACGAACGAGATTTATATATTTTACCTTCGGTTCGGTTTCGAAAAGCCCATCTGTCCAGGCTACTGTAACCGATGCCTGGAGTACTAGATAAAGTCTACCGTCGAGCCGTAGCCTGCCGTTGCCTTTCTTTAGCTGTAGGTTATATTAAGGAAAGTTACGCTTTTCGGAAACGCAATCTCCAAGCAGCAGTCTCCAAATACTATCCAACCAATTGGCACAGAAGAGAATTTAGGCAGCCACCTCGGGTCAGAACTCATGGATCAAGGAAGATCAGAATCCTCTTTGGTTCATTTTCCCATTTAATAAAATGCCAAAATCGAATATGGTTTGTATAATCACCTAGTCTTTCTCTCGGAAAAAAATTAATCGCACTTTACCGAAGGGTCAAAGCTGGGGCAGTTGTCATATTAGAAGCACAGTGCCGTGCCTTTCTGTCTTGACCTGATTCGACGGCCAAAGTGCAGAACCACATGAACATCTAGCCTTTGGTTAACTAAACGGAACATACCAGCTTAACAAAAGCGGTTGTATAAAACTATCTTGACCTTTAGCTATTATTGAATCTTATTGGTCCAAGCCTAATCGAAGACTGTAGGTGTAAGTGTTTAGGTAAAATTTAACCTGAAGCCATGGTTTTGATCATGGTTTAAATTACTTGATTTAATGTAGCATAATAGTATAAAACTACTGAACCTCCAACTGTTTGGATTGCTTCCAAAGCAAAAATTAATTCCAACAACCGGTCCATCTAAGGCCGATATGGTCACAGGAGCCCATTGTTATCAAAGGCTACGGGGCTAAATACATCTTGACTTCCAGATGCGTAAAATTCTTGGTTTTATATGAAAAGTTTCTAACTTCCGCATAATTCACACCGGCCTTATAAAACGGACTAAACTAACTTCTCTATGCAATCAATATATCGTCAAATCTATTGAAGTGACAAGAATTTGTACAACATAGGGGTCTGATGGATTTTCTTGTCGTGAGGAACACAATTACTGTAATCAAATCATGTTTAGTCATAGACTTGATCATCTTCGTTTGGAAAGAAATCAGGACAACTGCATGTCTTGGTTTATAATTTCCATTGTTCTGAGACTGGTGTCTGAAAACATAAAAATTCAAGTTAAGAAAGTCCAGATATTTCAAAGAGAAAAGGCTAGATACTTAATATTGTTTGTCATCATGAGAACCTCTTAACTTCTTACATTAGGGACCACCTATTAATGAGCGCAGTTAAAGTTACACCACTGGCAACAGCTGAGCTTTTTCCCATTCGTACAGCATTGATGATGTGCATGTCACTTTCTCTAAGGTAACAAACATTGTTTTCATGGAAAATTATATACAAATAGCTTGGACTTGTTGATTAAGGCTTAGACCGTGATTACAAACATCAATATCGCTTGCAATACCCATTTTACATAACCTCCAACATCGGAAGTTGTGGGGGGGGGGTGGAATCAGTCCGTGTGCATGTGTAACATTGTAGTTAGTTAATGTCCCTCCGTGTATCCTACACCTGTATTGTGATGTGAGCTTTTACCTAATTGAAAGAATCTTGGTATTGTTTCAAAAATATTCTGAAAGCGTTTGTTCCATCCTCCACAACTTGGATTTTGTATTAATATATAATAGAAGATCATCTGCTAGAATAATTAATTATAATAACTAAGTTGTGCGCTACCTCGTTTTTTTAGTAACATATCAGAAAAAATATGTACATACAATGGTCAATAAAGTACAAAGCAGATTTTTCTGAAATTACACCCCGTACGACAATACTTCGTATTTGCCCAATATATTTAATATTACTTCTCAATAAGAGTGCATGTAGGAGGCGCTCCATCATGCAGGAATCTCGCTTTGATATCTGGAGAATCTGAAAATAATAAACAAAAGCACCCACACACTTTGTAAATTTGCCCACAATGGAATGTGTATACATGCATACATCTTATTAAAAGTTGCATTAAACTCCAAAATTACTTCGAGATGAAAAACGTTCAGAATTTTCTGCAATCTTTTTCCTGCATTGTAATGCAGTGTACTTCTTAAATGTCCATAATATATTTATTGGAATCCATTTTTTAACGTTGTGTAAACATGATGCAAAAGCTAAAATTCCCAATAATATCATCAACTTGCAACTCGTCAACAGCATTAACAATACAAAGGCTTTTTTTAAATTGTTATTAAGCAACGAAATTTCTCGAAAGCAATAATTGCATTTAATAATTATTAAACAAACGAAGTTAAGTAAATGCATATATACAGAAGGAATGACAATGCACATTGCAGTAATAAATAAAGTGTAGTAATGTTTGCTGTAAATGAGCAAGCATTACTTGATATTACTTATGAGAGCGAGAGCTGTTGGTTTAAAGTTCGCGTGAATAAATCAGTAAATGTTTATTTATAACATCGGAACGTTTTTGCATTTAGAAAAACAAGTTGTTTATTATTTATCCCTATTTATGTGTTAATAATTATTACCCATTTACAATAATAATATACATTTTCACATTTTTGTACCTATGTATAAATTTTGTTGTATTTCATTGATTTTCATTTTAACAATGCTCAAGAAGAAGGCGCCGAGACTCTAATAAGAAGCATCATTTCATGCTTCGTGTTGAATGCTTTCTTGTCCAATTGACTTACTTTATCCTTATTTTAACAAGCATGAACTTTGGTTTTAGGTTTTTTTTTGATAATAGTGGTATGTATTATTATTAAATTGCTATACACGCCTACTGCGATTACACATACATTTGCGTAGATTACATACTTCCTTGTTTTTATCGTTGTGTATATACTTTTTCTTGGCGAAAGTTTGGTCGTATTATGTATCTGGGCATATTCTGTCTAATAAAGTAATAATGAAACGCAATAATGGGCGAGAGTTGGGCAGAGAGAAAGATCGGATTTTGCAGGTATTCGAGTAGTTTCATCTTTCCTCATAGTAAGATTGTCATCTTGATCGTTACATCTTGAATTATCAGCAGGAACTATCAGGCACAAATTTCTTATTGTATATCCTTAAGAAAACTTGGGACGTAGTGAGCCTAATTTCTGATGTCAAGCACTTCAGATTTTTCAGGAAATTTGTGTATAGTAGTTTAGTTTTCTCGAGATTTTATAATATTGTTTTAAGTGGACACCATTGTCCAATCTAGAGAAGCTTTTTTTTGTCCTTTTGAGATGAGTTTCGGGTCACTGGGCTCCTCATAATATTTCACGATTGCGGACTGTTGTCCCGTCAAAGCACTTCAGACCTTTTGATGAATTTAAATAAACCATAGGAGGTGAGTTACTGTATGAAGAATAATTTTAAGTTTGTTAGGTACAACCTGAAGGCTTTCGGAAGGAATTTCGGGTCATCAAGTGCATACTTCAATCTTTTTGATAAACAGATACGAATTTTCTATTTTGGGAAAGTTTTTTCTATTGTCTTTAATACAGATTGATCTTTTTGGGACGGGGACTTCGATCGATCCAAACTACTCTTTAAACATTCATTGAAGTCCGAATTCTCAGCTACTCCAAGCTTGTTTATATCGACTTTTTAATATTTTTCGCGTATTGTCAGTTGTTGTTGATATTGATGTTTTCGAGTCATCTAGTAATTCAAGATTTCGGGTCTCCTTTAACGTAGATTTGTCGTGTAAAGTGGGCCGTCTGCGTTTTTAATTACTCACTTAAAAAAATTTATTTTACCAGCGGACGTCTCCTGTTTAATAAAGTTTCTTTCTGTTGCTTATGGAAATTTTTGTAATTTTTTGGAACTAATAATAGTCCTGATATCTTGTGAAAAATGTGCCGCGAAGTTTTTTGAACACTCAGCGAATTCTACAGGTACGAATTTGCAGCTCAGCAAAGATTCTTTCAATTGTTAGAACTTTCGGAACGAATTTCGAGTTCTCGTATAGTTTAGATTTCCTGGAAAAATGTACCATTTAGCAGTGAAGCGCTTTTTTTTATTAGTGTTGAAAAGATTTAAGATTTTTGAACTAATTTCTTTATCGTTTAATTGATTTTCTTACTTTTCTTCTGGTTCTTTTGTTCATAGAAGGTTATTTGATTTACCGGATCCTATGCAGACCTAATGATGTCTCACTTTGCTTCTTGCCCGTTTGATAATTCTTCTCTGTGACTTTTTGGATAGTATCAATTAGTAGGGTACTACTCTTTATGATTTTTTCTAGTATTTAGAATTTGAAACACTTTTCGTTGAAAAGCTTTAAGCCATTAGTTTGAGTGATCTGATTGCCTTTCTCCAGTATAAGTTATTTTGTACATTTGTAAATTTCAAACTTAAAGACGACCTTTTTTTCAGAGTATTTTTCACTTAATTTTGTACTATTGAATACTTCTTCTGAACAACTTTTCTCCATTTTAAAATTTTAAAGATTTTATAATGGCACACCCAGCAATTTTCCCGACTTTACTCGCCATTGTAATTCCTGAACATGTTTTTTCTTTGCCTTTTTTGATAGATACCAAGAATGTTCGCTGGGTTTTTCTTACTTTTACTTATTTTCTGAATCTTGGTATTTTTAACTGCTGCGGTTTTGGCATAGTCAACTTATGGAACTTTTACGTATAGTATAACAACATTAACTTGCAAAGAAAAAGGAATTGTTTTTTGCAGAGCTGTTTGCCTAACCTGAAAAAAATAACTAGATTTATGTAAGAAAAAACTAACACAAAAATTAAATTTCCAAAGTGTAAAATTAAATTTTGTTCCAAGGTGTAAAAAACCTATTAACTAAATTTGTAACGGACAAAAAGACTATTATGTACTTACAATAGGGAATTGTGTAACAGTAGCCGATATCTCTTATCAGCTTGCAGGTAATGAAAATGTTATTTTTACTTTTTTCTCTCCATACCTGTTCTTTTTGCAACAAACCTCACGTCAGTCACATTACATTTCGCTTACGATGACGGCAACAGGAATTACTTTACTGGAAAAACGATAAAGACACCTAATCTTACTTAATTGTACAAACTATTCTAATTATTTCTTAAACACGTGTATACTATAAACATTATTATCTTTTCAAGGTCTAGTTCAATGCAATGAAGAAAAAACTTTTTGTGTGTTGTTTTTTCTGTCTCTCTCTCTATACGAGTGTGTATGTATTTTTGATTTCAACGCCCAATTGCAATATAAAGATAATTTTTAATGAAGTATTTTTCTTTTGTATTTTTATTTTCTCTTGACCAACACACACACGTGTACATTTTTAAATAATAATAAATAACAATAATACACCGATTTAACTGTTAAAAATGTAATAATTAATTCATATTTATTATGATTAGATTGGTTCAATATTGTTTGATCATAATAAAAAACGATTTTTTGTCGCACAATAGGAAGATAATCACAATCAAAATTAATAAACTGATTTATTGAATGTTATGGTTCATTATCTCGATCCGATTTTGATGGGAACAATATCCAAACAAAAATTATCGCGATAAAACACTTCCGTGTTACAAAACTCATTAAGCTGAAGGAATGTTTTTTAGAAGTGTGAAAACTGTAAAAATAGCACTTTCATTAATTATTAATCGAAATGAATAAGTACTACACTACATAATGTATTTGTGTTTAGCTTTACAAAACAGTGTAGGACTCAACATCGATCCCTGAGGAACGCTACCTTAAAAACCTACCTAATTAATTACTACCAGTGGCGTGCGGTGAGAACTTAGGCTAGGGAAGCAACCACGATTTTAATTTTAATATACCTAGGTACTAGCGCGGATTCATGAGGAGGGGGAATAATCCCCCCCAAATTTAGAAATAAGTATACATAGAATAGAAACAAATAATGTTTGTTTAATTATTATTTATTAAAACAATTATTTTTCCAAAAACTTCCCCCTCAAAAGAATTCTCTGAATCCGCCCCTGCTAGGTACAATAAAAAAACAGTGTTATAATTATTAAGCTTAAAAACTTTTACACTTTATACTTATGAAATTTGTTGACTATTATTCTTTATTTTAAAAAAACTACTACTATGTATTTATATTGCAACTCGATTTTCCGGTCTTAGCAAAATAATCTTTGTTGTTAAATTTGAAAGTTCTGGTTTTAATCTACCTTTCTTAATAATTTGTAATTTCTTTCCAAAACTGTATGCAGAAAATTATTTATTAATAATTTACCAACTGAACAAAAAAATCGTTCCGATTCGGATGTATCGGAAGTACTCTAACCTTCCACCGAAGCAGCTGAATTTGCAGTCGTGACGATAATACAATTTTAAATTTGCATACAGGGCAAACTAAATAGAATTATTTGTCTTTAAAAAAATCCATCTTATTTAAATTGAAATAATAAAATGTGACAAAATACAGTCTTATTCGCAGATGTACATTACTTAAGTAACATTAAATTTAACAAACACAAAATGTAAAAAATAACCAAATTATAATAAATAAACATTTGGGCATGAAGCACACTAAAAATAACGGCCAAACAATGCTAACAACATCGTCTGTATCACCACGCCCCCTGATCCACGCCAAGGCTAGGAGGAAGAGCAGTTATAAGCAATGAAATCAGTGCTTATATGCAATGTATGTAACACGTTTGAATCGGTATTACCTTTCCGTGCAAGTTTAATGAGCCTAATTTAAAATAGTACTCCAAATAATTATACTTTTTGCTGTACGGAATTGATATGAAGTTTTAAGTTAATTAAATATTACAAATTTAAATAAACGATAACCATAATTTTATAAAAATATTTTTGTTAGCATTGGTTTTTATTTTTAATAAATTCTCAAGGGAAGCATTGCTTCCATTGCTTCCATGGACCGCACGCCACTGATTACTACCTTTTCATATTATTAAACCCGCAAAATTTTACTGAATTGAATCAAATGTAACTGAATTTGTATTTCGATGCAACCAATTTCACAGTATACATTTCTCAATGAGTTTTACAGAACATCTACCAGCAGGTAAAGTTCTTGTAGTTAGCCTAATTTGCGTCCGTACACTGTTAGCTAGATATCCGTATTCTACACTAAAAAGGGTACGAGTTGAACAGCGCTTATATTTAATAGAGTAAATTGATCTCGTGTTCACTTACTTCTTGAATTCCTATTTCTATATTAGTTGGCTGAGCTCCACAAAGCTAACTGAAGCTATGTCCGTACACATTCACCTTTATTATACTCTATATGTATGTTTACGAGTTTTAAATCGTATTTTTAATGATATCAAATTGATCTCGTATTCGACTGCTTTTTGAATTCCTGATTTTGTGTTATTCAGCTCAATATAGTTAGCTGAGTTTGGGTTCGTACAAAGCAACCTTTATACTCTACGCGCTTGTTATAAGTTGTATATCGTTATTCTTAATAGGATAAAATTGATCTTAATTTCACCTGAGTTTTAAATTTATACTTTTGTGTTATTTAGCTGAATTCAATAAAGCTAGCTGAATCTGTGTCATACACTCTTGCCTCTGCAGTACTCTATACATATCGAGTACTATTGCTTCTTGAATTCCTGATTTTGTATTATTTAGCTGAGTTCAATAAAGTTAGCAGAGCTCAATAAAGTTAGCTGAATCTCGGAACTTTATATTCTAATCCTGCTTCTTGAATTCCTGATTTTGTATTATTTGGCTGAACTCAATAAAGTACAAAATCATCTTATCCTCTCTACGCTTGTTACGAGTTGTACTTCGTTATTGTTAATAGGATAAGTTGATTTCGTGTTCACCTGTTTTTTAAATTTCTTATTCTGTATTACTGAGCTGAGCTCAATATACTTAGTTGAATCTGTATTCGCACAGTCAACTTCATATTCTATACGCTTGTGATGAGACGTACAGCGTTATTTTTATGTCGTGTTTGTGCAGTCCTTCAATTGCTAATTTGGTGTTACTAAAATGAGCTTAATAAAATTAGCTGAATTGCTATGTCTTATACAGTCAGTTTGTTATATTATATGTGTACATATTTATACACTGTATTTATCATAGATAAATTATATTATTATCTGTTAAAAATTATCGGTTTGTTAATTTCATAGTCCTGTTTCATTTAGCTGAATAGTAAAACTGAATCTATTTCTTGCGCTTGTGTTGAATTTGTGTACCATATTTGTCATGTATTGAACCTATTTTAGAATTTCCTGTTTCTTGACTTTCTAATCCTGTATCATGAGTTTGACTTATTTAGCTGACTCTATGTCCGTATACTCTCAGTTTTATGTGTTATACACTTGTGATGAGTTTTTGTACAGTATTTGCCATAGGATTCTTGAACTCCTAATATTCTATATTACTTAGCACAAGTTTAATAAGATTTATAAATACACATTCTAATAAAGATGATAAAATTCAGGTAAATCTAGCTGTCTGTCTCGTGTTGTTACATGATTATTATATTTAGCTGATCTTGATAAATTTACCAGAATATGTGTCAACTGTGTACTGTATGGCTAATTCGTGTATCTGTCATAGGGTAAGTTAACCTGCAGTTCTCTGCTACTTGGAACTCTGATCCCGTTGCATTTAGCTGATCTTTATAAATTCTAAATATTCTAAAATCTAAATAAATATATGTACATACAATCTACTTCCATAGTTATACATTTGTGGAGTTTATATATTGTATTTGTCATGCAGTAGAACCTGTCTTGAGAATGCTCGTTTTTGAAACCCCAATCCTACATTATTTAGCTGAACTCGATGCATTTATCTGTATCAGTTTCTGTGTTATATGCGCTTGTGGTGAGTTTGTACGTACATATTTGTCGTAGGATAAAAGCTGCCTCGTGGTTAACTAGTTATTAATTTTGTATCATTTAGCTGATCTTGATAGATTTAGCTGAATATGTGTCTATATACATCAAGCTTGTATATTATTAACTTACGAAGAGTTAGCATATTTGTCATTATAGCCTATAACAAATATGCTAACTCTTTTTTCTATTTTTGAGTTAGTTATCTGCTTCTTGAGACTTTTGATGCTGATATCGATACATTTAGCTGAAACAGCGTCTAACTACAGTCAACTTTATATCTTATCAAGTGTTGTAAAGCGTATTTGCGTGTTGTACATAATAAAATTTCCTGTTTATGCGGTTCTTAAATTCCTAAGTAATTATCATCTACCTGAGACTCTTAGCTAATACAGCTGTGCCTGCATATTCAACCTCAAACTTTATGCTCGTCTCTTGGCCATAGAATAGAATGTGCTTTGTTTTACCAGCTTTACTAAGTACTTAATATTGTATCATTTAGCTGAGTTTGATAAGCCTAGCTGAATGTGTATTTTTACAGAACAACTCGATATTATCTGATTTTGTATTGAAATTAGAGATGAATACCTTGTGACTACTAATTGCAGATTTTCCTAAAATTTGCATAATTTAGCTTTGAGATTGTTAAACTTGCTGTTACCTGAATCCCATGAGCACCTGATTTTATAACACTGCTAGAAATTCCGTGTTTAAAAATCTAAATGTATCCTGATGATTTTTATGTATGTATTTTTCCAGATAAAAAATCACGGGAGCTTGAATAAATTGATCTATCTAGTCTTATTAACTTCTTAAATCAAGTCGGTCTTAAAACAATAATAAAACCGTTTGTATTGTTTGGATAATACATAAATAAGAGATGGGCTTTGTTGTTGGTTTTTATGTGCTTTTTATTGCCAAATTAAAAGGAGAACATTGTCGTCTAATGAATAGGGCACTTAATGTTAATAATACACCTGTTATTTCGAAAATTAATGCAAAACTGTGACTGAGTGTTGCTTTTATCTACGAACATAATTCAAAGGGGTTTCTTTCTTCAGATGCCATTAAACAGAATCATAATATCTTTGAGTTATAAATTTAAAATTATCTGTTTTTATTACCCCGGCTGCAAAGAAAAACACATTTTACGAATATTGTGGTATGTTGTAAATTATCGTAAATGAAGAAGTTTTTTTTAGATATAATTTTAATGTTGTCAGCTTTTTGATGGTTGATTAGATGTTAAGCAAGGCTAGCAAAAACTTATCAATCTGCTTACTTTATCAACTTATTTTGTACGCTAGTGATGATCTTTTTGTAACATTCGTTATTGATAAATAACCTTTCTATTAAGATTATCAACTTGACTCCAAAAATAGTTAAAATCATAAAATTGCTCACTTATAATATATGATTTTGAAAAAGTCACATTTTGCACATTTTCGTTGAAAGAACAGCTTTTGAAAACCCGAAGTTTTGTCCCTAAATGCTCAAAGAAACAATAGCTATTACTTTGTCGTTTAACTCTCCTAAAGCCACTTTTCTAACAGAATCTAAAATTAGAATCAGGATCAAGAAAAAAAACTTTCCTTTTTCTCCAACATCTTTTCATGAAGAAACCTGATAACCCGAAATTCATTACAAAGATTCATATCAAAGAATGAACATTCTTAGGTTATGATTTACTGTCCTTACAGGAATTCACGTTTATAATTCTAATAGTTACATCGCACAATTTGAGCTACACGACAACCCGAAAATCCAGACTTTCTAAAAACAATAGAAAGTCTTTTCACAAGGAATGCAACGTTTTATTGTAGTGATGGTTAGAAAATCTGAATTACTTGAAAAACCTTACCTTTTTCTCGGTATTAAACCGTCTGTTTTATGCCGAGAAAAAGCTAACATCGTTACCGAAATACGCATTGGAAATCAGTCAAATACAATGTGTGGTTAGGAGACACCGTTAAATATAGTGTTGTGATAAACCACACTCCTTACAATCCATTATTACTTGAAAACCCATCATAGTCTCGAAAAGTAATTTTGTAAGGCCAACAAAATCACATATGACATTGCACATCCCAGAAATCACATCACAGACCCGAAATTGGTCCCGAAAATCTCAATTTATAAAAGATGCGATTATTATGTATATATGGTCCTTCATAAATTAAAGTAACGACTAAATAATATAACAATCATCTCACTTTTATGAAATTAAAATGAACACACATTTTCATATTAAATTGCATACATTAAACGATTTTTCACATCTAACCTGATTATAAACATTCATTTTTTTCGTGTATTAAATTATACAAAACGCCTATTCTTCGGCTGTTACATACTACGCATATCATTTTTTGTTGTTCTTGTACAAGAAATTGATTTATGAACCACCCACTTATATCTGTAGGCGTATCATATAGTTTAATACTACCAGCGTTTAATGTTACCGCTTTTATAGGAATCACAACCGAATCGTGTCCGATATATGTTCTTTCAACCTCGACAACAAATAGGTGCATATCGGTTATCCAATTAGCACGTACATTTTGAATGTCTCTTGGTTATTTTTATCTCTCTGCTCTAGCTCGACAATAGTGGGAGCAGATATAAGGTAGGTAGATAGGTACGCAGTTTGATTTCAGTGTAGTAACACAATTTTTCGATCAGCTGTTCTATTCATGTTGGAAAATTCTAATTTTTATCCTTTGTTTAGTTTAGCCTTTATAGCATGTCAATTACCGAGACGAGTTCTTTAAGATTTGAGTGTTATCGGTCGCCGGCTTACAATAAAATATTGCCAAAACATTGGAAACAAATAAGTGACACATCGTTACTAACAGAGAATTGCATCCCCCAAGGGAAATTCTCTACGGATTGTTGCGGACATTGATGAAGATCAATGTTCTTTTCCCTAAAAGATTCAGAAATGTCTTTTTCTCTTATTGGGAGGGTTGTGAAACTAAAGCTTTTACTGTTACCATATTTAGTCCAATATGTAGTACTACTCCTACGATTTCCTGTGGAAAGGATACAAGGTTTATTAAAATTTTCTTTTAATGTAAAATAATGCAAGTCGCCCACGGTCAAGGTTTAGAAAACGCAATTGTGTGTGCAGGTTGTACCAAATGCGTGTACGTTATATTGACTTGTGGCATAATAAAATGCTGGTGAAGTGTTCTATTCTTGGAACACTTTGAACATGAACAAGGTCGACAGAAGTTACTTTTAATAATACTGTTTGTATTTTGAGATTTTTAAGCAAGAGAAAGACGGAGAGGTGCCGTTATTACTGAACCACATGTTGCCTGCCTGCTGTCCGCCTTTCATACTATAGCACTGGCCTTTTCATGTGTGAAATAATTCAATAAAAGTACTTGCTTGTTGCTCGAGTAATTTTTATGTTTACTCCTTGAGATTATTCTAAACAGATGGTTTTGCTTCCGGCGATGATACTTAATACCGATATATTTTTTTGTAAGTTTAAAAGCGTTTAAAGTGACGCGTATCAAGAATATTGTATTTTTAAGATTAAGAATATACCTACTCGATATTATAGAAACATGTATAATATCTTATCATAAGTATTACCTACAAACAGTGGCGGATTTAGGCACAAGCGTTGGAAGCGGCCGCTTCAGGCCCCACAAGTCAGGGGGCCCCGCAGAGGCCTACTGCCAAGGACCACACTGGACACGCTACAAATAACAATTATTAGCGTGTGAATTCACTTTCTCGCGAAAAGTGAAGCAAGAAACAGATCATATCGTGTACAGGCTGGTAAAAAAAGTGTACGGATGACGCATTACAGATTCCTACGAAAAGGCAAGTATTCAGAGCAATAGGTAAAATATTGTAACGGAGTATACTGTTTCACAGCAGACCTGCGAGGAATGTATCATCTCTGTCGCTCTGAATGCTTGCCTTCTCGCACAATCAGCGCGGTCATCAGACTACTATGATGACTATAATTTCTTGAATTGACTCTAACTCTTGTTGAATAATAAATATTCTAAGACACTACCCTATTTATGTATTTTGCATGTACATATTTCATTTCATAGCTAGATTCATATACACATATACATTCATATCATATAATAACCATGAAAATGACTCGTTGCTCATAATCTCTAAACTGTACGGAAATGACCGTAGGAAATGATTTCGCGTTTTCAGTGGTTTTATTAAAATGCCATAGATGTCAACACATGCAATATTTCTAATTATTTGAAATATAGAAAGTTGTAACTTTTAGATAAGGGTTAACGTATTTTGTTTAATTAATGTTTTACATTAAATTATATTTTGAATGCAAATCCATATAGAAAGAATTATCACCCCGGCTGGAAATCGAACCTTAGAGCTTCCGCTTTCCAAGCGACATCTCTACCTCTAAGCTACTGTGTCACTACAAGCATATAAAGTTATTACAAAAATTGTTATTAAATTAACGTAAAATTGATTTAACGTTATTATATAATTGTTAATATCTATAAATATTATTAATTATTATTGCTAAATTACAATAAAAATAATGAGAGCTTTTATAATTTGCTACATTCCGTATATTCTGAAACTTAAAGTTCGTACATGCAGCGGGCGACTCCCGGTCGTATGTACACTGCCGCCCATTGCAAAGTGCACGATAGACCCGATTTACCTCGGTTATATTTTCTATGACTTACTCTAAGCTGATAAATAAATTATTTTAAACAAGTATTTGAAAATAATAATAAACCTTTCATTCCGCTGCAGCTGTTAACATAAACACATAGCCTGACATACACGATGTCATTTTGGAATATTACATATAAAGAGTCGTGCACTTTCGCACGTTCAGACACGATATATCCTTCTAATGACTTTAATCCATACATTTAGAATAACCGGTCTATTACATGGAAATCTAAAAATGTTTTGGGAAGCATTAGGTATGCAATGCATTTGTAAAATTGAGGCTATGAGTTACTTACATTAACAAAAAAGCAGTGGCGGAATAACACGACGTCCAAAATACATTTAAAATGTGTGTATGACATTTAAAAAAATTGAAGACACCAACAAAACTATTGTTATTACCTTAAATCATTGTTCAAATTTCAGTATTAATTTTATAAATAAATGATTATTACATTGAGTTATACACATTTCTTAATTTTTACAAGTAACACCTGTGATCCAAAAATTGTGAGCATTGTTTATTTTTGACAATCTAGCACATCTCAATCTCAAATCATCTTCTAGGTTAAATATGTTTCCTAGCCTTTGGTGTTTTATTACGTTTCGTGGCCGTAAACAAAGTATAGTGTGTAACATGTGCAAACACGCCAATTTCACATTCGTGTGAGTGTGGCATGAGAGGAACTCGGATTATTTAAAAAAGTTTTTGGGTGGGGAAAATTTCTTTCTGCCCCGTGAATTCGCACCCGATATTAATAATTATATGTACTAAATTTTTTATAAAAAAATAAAAGATATGTAAATTGTAATAATTGATTTATACTATGGGGCCCCAAAAAATTGTAACGCTTCAGGCCCCTCAAGTGTTAAATCCGCCACTGCCTACAAAGAAATATGTTAAATAATATCACTAAATAAGAAACCTGAATATTCTTGCAAATGTGTCAGCCATATGAAGGTATGTTATTTAATATGCATACTGAAATATGCACAAAATCATTGACATTGTAAAACACTTTATGCAATTTGTAGCAAATAGTGATGAATTTATACCTGATTTTAACACTAATTAAATTGTACATTTTTCAGATGAATGCATATTGTGTAAAATATGCTTCAGCAATATCCTCCTAAACTGTGCACCCTGGGATTTAGTGGTAGTTTATTGCGATGGATTGAGTATTACATAACAAATTGTTCTCAACAAGTTTTCATTCAGGGTTTTACTTCTGCTTTTATACCTGTCACTTCCGGTGTCCCTCAAGGTAGTCACCTTGGCCCGTTACTATTCTTAATCTACATTAACGATGTCGTTAAATGCTTTCAATACGCACGTTGTCTGCTATATGCGGATGATATGAAAATTTTCCTTACTATACGTATGTTAGTAATGATTACTGTCTATTACTTCAACGTGACTTGGACAACTTTTCGTCATTTTGTGATAATAACTCCTTATATTTGAATCTTGCTAAATGTAACGTCATAACATTTACTAAAAATAAATCTCAAATTACATATAATTACCATTTCAATAATACTTTCATCAATCGTGTAACCTCAATTAAAGACTTAGGTGTTATTTTCGATTCCAGGATGTTAATTAATGAACATATCGATGTCATAACATCAAAGGCATACCGCATGTTGGGATTTATCCAACGTACAACATATGATTTTAATAACACCAAAAAGAGTTATTACTCTCTATTACGCATATGTACACAGCATATTATCTTACTGTTGTATTATATGGAATCTACAATATCCTGTCCGCATAAATCGAATTGAAAGTATCCAGCGTAAATTCACTAATTACTTACAACGTAAATTTCATTTAACTTTTAGTAGTTACGCGGACCTATGTCATAGCCTTGGGTTGCTCAGCTTAGAACAGCGTAGAACTTGTAGTGATATTCTATTTGTTTCGCGCCTAGTTAACCACAACTTAGATGCACCGGACATATTACAACATTTTGGATTAAATTGCTGTCCCCGACCGCTCATTCAACGTCAATTGTTCTTTATTCCCACGGCTCGTACTAATGCTTTTCAAAACTCACCAATTTTGCGAATGTCATATGCAACTAATAATATAGCAGCAAATATTGGTATTTTCCTTATATCTAAATACGCTCTAAAGAACAAGTTACGAATACACTTTTTATCTCTGCATTCGGCGTCTGTTGGTGTCAGTTTTGATTAATGATCAAATTAAAAGACGATTGTTAATATGAATATTGTACATATATCTTTAGTATACATTAGTTTTGTTTGTTTATGTAGTAATGTCTTTTTTATTTTTGGTTCTGTATCTTTATGATACTTACTTATAATTCATTATTATTTTCTAATCTCTAGTATAGACTAATATATGTTGTACACTGTTTGTGAATTGTTTGCTGTACATTTTTCTTAGTGACACTTGTTTTTGGGCTCTGCCTGTTTTTGTGTCCTGCTGTTAAATAAATAAATAAATAAATAAAAATAAATAAATATCCACATTTTAATTAATATTAAAGAAACCTATTGAAATCGTAGCATATAATAGAAAAACTTATGCATAAGATTAAAACATCACCAGGAAAACTACATATTTTTAGATATGGAAAATTTAAGTATTATGGCATATATGTCACAGAAGTGTGTACATAATTACCGATATTTCAGAAACATATACTGTAGGCGATTGTGCAAACATTTATTATGCTCTACCTAAACATTGATAAAATCATATATTTTTCAGATGGATATTCATATGCATGCATATTGTGACATATTCCACAGCCAATATCCAGATATTAAGCGATGTGAAAAATATGCAAGTCATATGAAATGAAAACTTTATACAAGATATAAACATCACAGAGAAAAGTGCATATTTTCGTAGATATACAAGATGTAATTCATGTCATGGTATATATGTTGCTGAAATATGCACACAGTAATCGATATTGCAGAAACATATTGTTATGATATATTTTGATGGATGGCATCATATGATATGACACATTGAGATGCTGGGGCTTGATCAATATTTATTGTTGGGATTAATAAACCCCCCAACACTTGATAAAAGATGAAAGGTTATAAATTAGGTTGTTTATAATTCAAAAACACAAAATCATGGTAAAACAGTCTGAAAATATACACAACTCAATATCACTTACCTCTTATAATCAAAAAAATTCTCCGGCTGTAATTTATAAACTGTTCCATAAAACAAGTTCCATAAATGCATGGGACGAAATCAGGCGGGTCTCTAATTAATTAGGAAGCTATTTAAATTAAATCTGTAAAATATTGTTAATGGACCAGACACAAATAAATTTCTTTCTAAACATTTAAATGGATAAATTTTATTTATGAACACACAAAAGAAATAAAAATTTTAAATTCATTGGAGAGAAACGAAAACAATCATTAACATCTTAAATTTAAATCAATTAAACACACGTGAAGCAAAATCAATTAAATCTTGGTGTCTAATAGATGTAACAAAATAAGAATTAAGGGACATTCTAATTCTCTTTGTCCTTTTTAATTCTTATCTGATCAATCCAACAATCTTAAATTACTATTAAAAAAAATAAAAATTAAAAATTATTTGCGCCACACAAAAAAAATTAATCACCCTAACTTGAAGATTAGCAGATTCTGTTATAGTTGGTAAAATTACCTGCTTATTTGTTGACAAGATGAGCACATTCCAGATCACACTTCAAATTTATTTTATTTGTGATTTATGAAGATAATTATAATTATTAAAGGTGCAACATGTATCTTCCATGACGTGAGTACATAAAATAATTCGGTTATTTGCAACAAGATTCTATTACCTTCCTTTAATTCGTTCCATTCAAAATAACATTCCAAAAAGTTCTTTCAATTTATGAGATCAGTCTGTACACCAAATCCACACTTCACTTTTGTTTTATTTCACTTTTAGTTCACTTTGATTGTTCATCATAATTATTATTAATTAAGTTATTAAGAACTTATAAAAAAATTTTTAGAACCTGATGACATTTGTCATAACCTCACTTTGTTAACAATTAAGGTGACGTAAAATTCACCAACATAACTTCCAAATTTTAACAAAATAACATACAAACTGACATGACTTCTGCTCTGTATGGAAATTCAAGAGAGAGTAACCAAATTTTCGTGCTGTTTTTATAATAATTGGAAAACAATTGCGAATCGCTTGTGATTTTCCTAGTTCGGAACTAGATTAATTTAGTAAGTTACTAGAAACAAACGAGTGTCTTTTACACTAAAATGTTCATAACCACATTGTTAATAATAAATTAAACTAATTGTTTAAACAAATGTTATAAAATGAAAGATGAGAGTTTTTCCTTTATTTTGATACCTAACATGGCTATCAAAATGCAAATTTAGAGTTAAGATTCATTGACAACCATCTTGAATTTTCTCTCAATCATTACTTTACAAAAATTCAAATAAAAACGTTTTAACATCTTGCTACATCCTTTCCTTAACATAAAATTAATCCTAAAATCCTACATTGCATAAATTTTGTCAGCAAAATTTATAAACAAAATTTTAAGCAGACCATGCTGAAACGTTACAATTTTGGGATTTCAAAGGCCTAAACCTTCTCTATAAAAAGTTCCCCACTTTAACATTCTAGTGTCAAATGCACCCTAGAACTTGGTCAACAATACTGCAGTAAAATATTTTACTTAGAAATTTAAATAACATTGAAAAATTGTGTAATACATATAATTCGGGATGCCTATATCATAACGATATGTACGCACACTCTTCGGAATTGCGCAAACATTTGCTATACCCAAACATTGACAAAATCTGTAAAATATATTTTTCAGATGGTACATTTATATGAAATGCATATTGTTACATATTCTGTAGCTAATATAGAGATATTAATCTATATGGGAAATGTGCTCGTACTCACTCGTATCAAATGAAAACTATATGCGATACATGAAATAAACATCACTGAGAAAACGGCATATTTTTGTAGGTATAAAAGATGTAAATGCATATTATGGTATAGTATATGTTACAGATACATATATGCGGACAGTAGTCGGTATTGCAGAAACATATGCATACTCTACGCAACTGTGGAAACATTTATGCGATACCCAAACATCACTGATAACATTATATATATAGAGTGATTATAAACTGTCGACATCTCGGTTGCTGTGAAAAAGTAGAACGTAGGAACTTTATATAGTATGCTAGCACGCTATACTGACATTATTGACAACTAATATAATTTATTTGGCGTTCAAAAAAATATTATCGTGGAATAATAAAACACATACGTTATGAAATTTCACAGCAACTGAGATGTCGAGGGTTTATAATCACCCGTTATATTTTTCAAATGGTACATTTAATTGAATTGTGACATATATTCACAGCAATATGCACTTAAGAACCGATATTGAAAAAACGTACGCAAATAGTAACAAAAAATAGAAGTATTGATATATGAAATAAACATCGCCGATAAAGGTGTATATTTTGCAAATATGGAAGTCGTAAATGCATATTATGACATGCGTGTCAAAAATATGCTTGCATTGAGCGATGTTACACAAACATATGCATATTGTAGAAACTAGAAAGTAGTGCAAACATTTATACGATCTACTTTACTAAACGGTTTATACTAAACACCACTGATTAAATTGTAGATTTTTAAGATGCACATTAAAAGCATATTATGGCATATATATGTCGCAGAAATATGCAAATAGTTAACGAAATTGGAGAAACATGTGCATACTGTAGAATATAGTGCAAACATGTATACGATACCTACACATCACCGATAAAATATATTTTTCAGACATTATATTTAATATGTTCATAATAGCATTCACAAATCTATGCAATAATAGAAGAATACAATGACATAAGAATTCAATGATATAAGTATCACTAATAATCGTGCATACTTTGTAGGTATGGATGACACAATGCAGTGACATAGTATATGCATATTATGCATATACGTCACAGAGAAATATGCACACAGTGGCCGATATTACATAAACGTGCATACTAGAGAAAATATTACAAGATGGTATACGCGAACTAAACCTCGCTGACGAAAATGCATACTATGGTACATAAATGTACTAAATAGACATGCATAATCTCCGGTACTTCAGAAACCTAGGCATATTGTGGCAAATAATAAAATTTATACGTTTAATAGAGATCATTGTTAAATGACATATTTTGGAGATATTTATTACAAACGTGAATATGCGTTCGCCTTTGTAATAAATATCTCCAAAATATGACATAACATATATGTTACAGCATATACAGATAATACACGATGCTTTAGAGATATTAACTTACCTCTGCATATTGCAGCAAATAGTAAAAGAAGCGTACTTAAGATAAACATCACTAACATATGCGAGCATAATATGACATATATGTTACATACACAAACTATGCATACTGTATCTAATAATAGGTACATTATTTGTATGTTAGATTCATAAAATCTTCTTCACTTGCCACATATACGCCACAGAAATATGCATATAACTGGTATTGCAGAAACAAATAGAAGTGTGCAAATAAATATAAACATCACCTACAAATCTTGGCTGGTGTTGAATCTATATCCACGCATTTCCTTTTTTCTGCATGAATAAAACGCGTGCACTACCTTACAAAAATTTATATTTAGCAAAATAAAAAATGTTGTATCAAAAAATATAAAATTCTATTTTTTCTTCTGGTACTTCTTTTTTAAGAACGAACTATAAGGTGTGCAGAATTCCACACCACGAATGTCATCTATTAATTTAATCTTTTAGTGCGTACCTTACTTTTTTGCTGTTTCATTATTTACCAATAAAAAAACTCCTTGCATGTTATTGAAGCAAAAAACTTCTTTCATTTTTCTTTTGTAAGTAAACCCAAAATACCCCATAGTTTATTTGCGTTGAATCTTGTTGCACGCAATAATATTTAACAAAACTTCGTTTATCAGTAAACAAAATCTAAAAAGGGTATATAAAAGTATAACATCCAATGCAAATGGTTTGTTTACTGTTCAGAACGCACACACCAACTTTTCTCCTTGTTAATTCCCTGATTAAAATAGAGATTCCTTTTTTGGACATTTGAATATTTCTATGCAAGTAAAAATAGAGAGTGCTCTCTAGGTGTGCGTGCGTTGTTTTTTGGCAATTTTTTGTTTTTGTTTTGATAGAAAGTCGCCTACGTTCAATGTTGTTGGTCGCGGGCTAAAACGCGCCAACTAATAAAAATATGCGGAATTGAGATTTTGCGTTTTCTATTAAATTTTTTTTGTCTTATGTTATACATATTATGCTAGCTTTTGTGTGTTTAACTACTGTCTATAAATAAACATTCAATTTTTTGCTGTGGTGAAATTTAAATACGTCGGTTTACTTTTGTTTGTCTATGTTGGTAATCATCGGCGGGGTTTATTGAAGTGTTAATTATTATTTCTAAATAAAAACCATGTGGTTAAAAATAGATAATAATGACTTGTTGTGTTCGATTGAATTTTTCTAAGGTTGTATTATGACATAACTGTATATGTATAATTTTATAGAAAAGCCGATTTTTGTTGAAAAACAGAAAAAGGATTTGTAGGCACCTGAAAAAAAGGCTTTACCAAATGCAGTATGTATTTACTAGCATCCATAACATGATTGGTTAAATTTTGCAAGGTTAACTGTGGTTATATTCTAGATTTTGTAACGCAAAGTGGCTCGATCTTGTTATAGAATTGTTTGCATGGATCTACTTTGTCAATTTTCGTCATATTTAAGAATACAATTATGTGCTTTCAATCTTACTACTATTCTATGTAGTCATGTGCAGAAATTACTTGGTTTCACTATTACATCTAGGTACTACACTACTACACACATTATATGATTTACTTAGATTCTGCGGATTCAATGTTGGTCATATCTCGGAATCATGGTCAATTGGTCATCATCATGGTATTGGTCATTTGTTTAAATTTGCGATGTTGGTTTTTAAAACCTGCTTAATTTTGTTTTACATCAAAACAAGGATGCGTCATTCAACAAAGTGCGCTACAAAATAAACAAAGATGATCGGTTTGTTTTGATTTAAATTCTAAAACAAAGACAAGGCCTTCAGCTGTAAAATGCGATTCTTTTTAAGCAAGGTTGCCAGATATGGCAATGATTTTTTCTAAATTGTTCAATAGCTAATTAAGATAGAAAAAATGTATCCAGACTTTTTTGTTCCTTTGGATGTCTTCTAGCACTCCTTAAAATTAACGCGTCGTATCTCCTTCCACGATGTATAATGGTGTAATTGTACCAACTGTTCTGCGCTAAGGGACTTTTGCGAACTTAACAGGTTGCACCTGAGTTTCTTTCTGACACTGTTAACCTTTAAAGCACGTATTTAAAACATCGGGACCAGTTGCTCTACTACCTAAGGTAGTTAATTCAACTACCCTTCCGGGAGTAAGACGGATTCAACTGTTTTACCCTATATAACTTTAGTGACCTTTGGAAGAGACAGTTGAACCTTATCGCAAAATAATTCATATAAACCTAACTTGAAATGACCGGTTTTTGCTTTGCTGCGTTTGAAACTGTTAATCTTATGCGCATACTATAGTGCGTTAAATCCATGTAATCTTGATTGATTTTTGAAGATCATAATTTAATTTTTTCTCTGAAAGTCGACTATTTCAACCTTAGCAAGGTCGTGGCTACTACTTTTTTTAATCAATTTTCGAAAATGGATGCCATGACACCAAGTAACTTGCAGTGGCCTCAGAAGATAAAGATTGAGAAGATCACTGAATTGAGGCAAGTTAAAATTTAAAAAAAAATTAAAGATATAGATCGCCAGAAAAAATAATTGTATTCAATAATATAACATTTTATACACCGTTCTTTTAGTATCTACATTTCAAGACCTTTCGTGACCTTTAAGATTTGGCGACCTTGCCAGTTAGGCAAAACTTCTTGATTGATACACATGACTGAGATTCATTGGAACTGTTTATAGGTTGTAATAGAACATTAAGTCGGTTCTATTAGTAAAAAAAACTATTATTTATTTTCAATTCAGCTTAATTTCGACCTTGTTGTTCCGTGACATGTGGTGACCTTTAGAACATAAACGAACCCTTAATCTAATACAATTGATGCAATTACACGTCGTCATGAGAACGGATAATTATAAAGTATACCATCACATATAAACACGTTATAAATGTGTCCTTATAAATGGGGGTTCCATTCTGACATGTAGATACGCTGCAATGCATATAAAACGATACCAAGCGAGTGTGTAGATAGTGCACTGCACAAGACGAAGTAGTGTGTTCATAATATACTTAGTTCCATTTATTTGGTTTTAGGTTATTATGGTATATAAGATTTAATTACTAAATACTTTTAGAACCAATACTTCAAATGATTTTTAAATTTTGTAAATCCGAATATATTATTTCGATCTGATTTATGTAGAGCTAGATTATCAAACAAGGCCTGCTTTTTGTCAATCTATTGTAATAAACAAATATCATTCATCACCAAAAATAAACATAATTCGACTATTCTTTTAAGGAGTCTTGTCCTAAGTTTTATTTATTAGTACTGATAAAAAATTATGATGATTTATTTCCTACAATCAAACCCAATACTAACTATACTAGTTAAAACCCATTTCACTAACTTTATTTTACGATTGAACCAGCGAAATGTTTGATTAATTTTTTTCTCAAGCCTACGAGGTCGGTGGCCCCATGCTTAAATCTATTTTTAGATCCGTCCCTGTTACTGTCTTTGTTTTGATATTTGTTTTTATAATAAATTTTAACTTTCAATGCTATTAATTTTAATTCTTTTTTTCTTTACAGAGATAGAAATCGATTACTATTATCACGGCAGTATCTTTGTTGCAAAGAAGAAGAGATGGTCCTGTAAACAATAAAAGAAAATAGCACAATCACCAATAAGAATAAAAAGTGTTTGCTCGCATCGCGCTTTTTTGTGTATATGACAATTAAGTAAGTAATACATAATTTCATTAATTTTAACTTAAAAGGTTCAATCTTTAACTTCTTCCTTTTTACACAATTGGTGAAATTTTTATATTAGTATTGTTTGAGTTATGTGTGACTTTTTTGTGTTAATTATGTGGTTATGAATTAATTATTGTATGTTATTAATTCAAAGGTTCTTGTTAACTTTCTTGTATCGCTAACTTAGTTCTAGAAAAATTAAAACTTCGTAACGAACAATGGATAATGATAATATATCAGCGGGATTTCATTGTAAATAAAAATGCATCACAAGGTATTTCACCGTTGTAGCATTTACAATGCAAAAATTTAAGGCATTGCTTGCTTACGTAATTTCTTGTAAGTAAGTAATTGCTGCGATGGATATCAGAAATTCTAGGAATTGTACGAAAGTCACAGAACTGTTAATTAAAAATAAACATTCATAAAGGCCAAAATTCATAGAATTTGCGTAAACCATTACGAGGATGGTCTGAAAAGTTTCCGACCTTAACGTGAAGATTGCAGCACTCGTCAATACAAGCTAGGGAATGTAGTTGTGCATCTTTTGACAGGTATTCACCAAAATTTCAGCCATTTTGGACGCGCAGTTGTTATTTGACAATCGTTTGAGTGAGTCGATGTGAGTGTTTTTGTGAAAATGGAAAAAATCGAGTATCGAGCTGTCATTAAATATTTGTTTTTGAAAGGCAATACGTCTACGCAAATCAAAGATGAGTTGGACTCTGTGTATGGGGACTCTGCGCCATCATTTACCACAGTGAGATTTTGGGCAGCGGAATTTAAACGTGGCCGTACCAGCTTGGGAGACGATGAACGTTCGGGACGTCCAAAAACTGCAACCCTGACGATAACATCGCTAAAGTTTACCAAATGTTGCTAAACGACCGTCGAATTAAAGTGAGAGAGATAGCAGAGACTATGAATATGTCCAAAGAACGTGTTTGTCACATATTGAATCAAGATTTAGGCATGAAAAAGCTGTCCGCGCGTTGGGTGCCGCGTTTGCTCACGTTAGACCAAAAACGTGTTCGAATGAACATTTCCAACGCTCTGTTGGCGCAGTTTAGGCGCAATAAATCAGAGTTTTGGCGCCGATTAATTACTGTAGATGAAACTTGGATACACCATTATACGCCCGAAACAAAAATACAGTCAAAACAGTGGACTGCGAAGGGGGAATCGGCTCCAAAAAAAGCAAAAACTGTTATGTCGGCTGGGAAAGAGATGACGACTGTTTTTTGGGATAGTCATGGAGTTATCTAAATCGATTATCTTCAAACAGGAAAAACCATTACAGGAGCATACTACGCATCATTAAATAAAGATAAAGAAAATCCTGTTTCACCAATCTCACACTTCCGCGGTTGCCATGGCGAAAATCCACGAATTACGGTTTGAACTGCTTGACCATCCTCCTTACTCACCAGATCTAGCCCCAAGCGACTTCTTTTTGTTCCCTCATCTAAAAATCGCGCTCGGAGGACAGAGATTTTCGTCAAATGAGGAGGCAATCACCTTCGTGAACAATTATTTTGCAGAGAAAAACGCCGAGTACTACTTGGACCGGTTATAGAGATGGGAGCATCGCTGGGAGAAGTGTGTAGACTTACAAGGAGACTATGTAGAAAAATAAATTTAAAAAAAAAATGTCTTGTATCTTTGTTAGGTCGGAAACTTTTCAGACCACCCTCGTATAATGCCGATCTTCATAATCACCAGAGCCGATCTTAATCGAATTTTTCTTTTTAGTAAAAGGTCCGTAAGGAGGTTCGTCAGTATCAGTATCACAACGGACCGAGAATCGACCTCTATTTCTCCACCCAAGTCTTATTTCGATTGAAAACAGACAAAGAGTGAAGTATTGCCTCATGCGTCCTTTCTTATCTTCCAGAGGTCAAGGGGATGTTTCTTTACATCCGCAATTCGAATGTGCATTCATAATATAAATTGTACCTGCATTTCTTTTTCATCTAAATCATGAGAAGTTTCCATCTGCTAGGTTTTGTATCAATAGTTTTCTAATGTGACCTTTTTGATCTGCAAATCCTATGTAATATCCTTTTTGAAACCTCGTCTGTCTACCTTTTTATTGAAGTTGTCTACTTGATTTTATGCCAATTTGTGACCTCTCGTGACCTTTTAAGCAAAAATGCGAATTATAGGCGTACTTATTTAAACTACGCCATGGTGGTATTACCTATTCGCCAGGCTTGTACCTATTAGATAAAACGACCTTTGAAGATTTTTGAATGCCCCATTTGATTTTTTATGCTAATATGTAGTGTAAATGTCACTAACATTCACATGAACTTGGATGGATTATTATTAAAATTTTTGATTTATTTATGAGTTCACTGCTAATATTTTTCAAAGCAGACAGGTTTTTCTATGATGACTACATTGACTTTTATAACTTTTAGAAGCCATGTTTGAATTGTGTTCTGAACATGTAGAACATGATCTATGTAATAACACTTTACAGTAGCGCTAATTATTGATCTACTAAGTATTAAATCAACTGGGCACGCACGTAGTATTACTTCATAAATGACCTCTGCAAGTAATATACCTTTTTCTTTAAATATTTGACCTACAAGAAACACCTACTAAGAAATTGAAACCTTGAGAATGGTTAGGATTATCTCTACTAATTTTATATAAATCAACTTTTACAAGAGAATACCACTGCACCTGACTTTTTGTGACTTTACAAGGTCAAACACATCTTTGTCTTGAAAACAGCCTTAACAATTGAAAATCAGAAAGGTGTCCAGTCCACTTCCAGACCGAAGGGTAATTCTCAGTGTGACCTGTCCCGACATGTGCGGGTCAAACACAGCTTTTTGTTTAATACTGGTCTTAGGATATTACAATTTCGAACATCTTGTCAGCAAGTTTTTAATATGCAGGTAAGAAACAAAAGTGACCTTTATGAAGTCTGGAAGCCAAATACTTTTCTTTTATATATGTTGAATAAAAAAAGATATCGACCTTTCCAACTTCTAGAAATGTGTCAACAAGAATTCAGAAACATTCATAGTAATCATAAATCTGCATGCGGTATGTTTAAAGCTTATGTAGAATCGTTATCTTGATAATTTTGATAGCAATCAAGACGGGGTATTACTAAATGTGACCTTTGACGACTTCCAAAAGATCGAGACTATTTCTTCTTTTAAATGGTGTCTTTCAACTTAAGATCGTATAGGCTGTCTTTCCATCTAGTTATGTATGTTTGTCTGAAATAGAATAGTACCGTTCAGTGTGACCTTTTTTGACTTGTAAAGGTCTAATAGACCTTGCCAGACATTTGAAGGTAACATATTTTTCACGTTATGTAGGGCGGCTTTAACATTTACATTCCATGTGATCTTTTTTGGGTTCTAAAGTCGAATATGGTTTTTGTTTCTTGAATACGGCCTACTGTTACAATTAAGAAGAAGACGTTTCTGTCAGGTTAACATGTAAAGAACAGAGAAAAATAGGTCTAATCTATGAGACCCTTCTGTAGGGATTTCTTTCTAAACAACGATTTTAAAATGTTAAAATTGCAAAAACTAACAAAAACTACTTACAAATGGCCTACTCAAGTGCTCGCACCAGTTGATACCTGCAGGTCATCAAAAGTGTCATATTCTTAACATAAATCATCTTACCGATTTGTCTCATTTTTGATATGTAGCCTTCTCGAGGAATCCTGAACAAACTTTAAATGGATCCTTTTCGTCTACATGCAATTATTTGATCTCTAGAAGTCATGCAAGGTCAAATCGTATAACATTGTGGACATGCCGGTCATTCACATGGCAATGTCACACAGTGATGTTTGGAAACTTATATTTGAATGCTGACTGCTACAGGTGATCAAAGGCTTTCTTTACTTTTGGTATACAGACCTTTCGAATGGGTCGTTTCTAGTCTAAAATGCAATCTTAGACCCCCAGAGGTCAAGAAAGCCTCGATGGCTCAACTGGAAACCTTCACCGCAGAATCTGAGTTTGGTTCAGGCCCGATTCGGGTGGATTTCTTTTGCTGAACGCAAGTACCAAAGGACAATGTCGATGTGGGTACATAAACCAAGAGTTCTTGGATCACTTGGACAAGAGCAATACCACCCTTCAATTGGCTCATTTAAATCGTCTGGCTCCTCAGATGTTACAGATGATTAAGACTTAATTACAGACAAAGGATGTTTCCTCATGTGACCTTTCACAGCTGTAGAGATGAAATATATTTTTTTCGCACAAGTAAATTTCGAGATGTTGGATCAATCCACTTAAATAAGTTTTGTGTTGTATGTTGGAGAGTCCAATGTCTAATCAAAATGTTATCTTCATGCGACCTTTCATGATATGTGGAGTTTAAATGTGCATTTTTCTTAAAATCTGGAATTTTAAAATCGTAACTCAAGACTAATTCTGGAATAAGTTTTTTAAGATTCATGTTGGACAGAAAAACAATGATAATGTTGAACGGGGTAATTGTAAATTTGAGACACAGTCTATTTAAATCCTAAGTGGACTGACTACTTTTTATATAGAAACAACGCGTGAAATTCTATATGACCTTTCGCGGCGTGTTGCTTAGACCTACCTGTCGGGTATGAGTTTTACGCATTGTAAACCTTAGTGACCTTTGAAGCTTAGGAATTTTTATGATGGTAGTAATGTATCGATTTTACAACTTTTGATTGTTGAGGATATTAAACAATATTTTTTTAAATTGCTAAAAAATGACCAAGCTTGCATCTCCTTTATTTATGAACAAATTTGTGCGAAATTTGATACAGAGATATTACACAATTTTGGATTTACTGATAGGTTTACTTCCGGTTTCGCCGGAAATCCTAATAACCTGGAATTTTTAAATGGAACCCTTTTTTTACAAAAGATAAAAAATATACGGGTGTTCCATTTAAAAAATTCGAGCTATCGGCGCTTTCGTTAAAACCGTAAGTCAGCCATTTTGTTTCTACCCGACAGTAAATCTGAAATTGTGCCTAAAATATATCTGTGCTAAATTTCATACAAATCGATTCCCAAATATTGGAGATATAAGCTTGGCCTTAGTCATGGGACAATGGGGTCACCCGGTATGTATGTTTAAAGTTCTATCGTTACCTATAAAAATAGCGCTGAGATTAAAAAAAATAAAAATAAACAAGCACAAAGGTATAAAAAGATTTATAAAGGGTTGCCTCTTTAAATATCCAACACACCCTTCAACTGTTTACAAACAACCACCAATAATAATAATAACACAAGACAGGATAAAAAAGGAGTATTTTCTCAACAACAAAAATAAAACTCTTTTCAAGAAGTCACAAGCGGTTTCCTAAAGAGTATCTCATGTTCAACTGTCAAAAACAAATTAACATGCTGGAAATTTTATCTTCGACACTTAGCTCCTTATGGCGTTATCGCTTTTTAAAACCGCCGCCTCCTTAAATCAACGTCAAAACGTCTATAATCTCCTTTTTAAGACTTCTTTTTTTCTTAAAAACCAATAAAACATTTTTCTCTGTGTGCGTGAGTGTTTGCCTTTGAAAACCTCTATTTCTTGATAAGTTTCTAAAAACATGACGTTGTTGTTTTCTTCCAGAGAAAAAGATTTGTTGCAGACGTTTCCCAGAAGGTTCATGACGAAAAAGGACCCCCGATGTGTGGTCGGATGGATTTGAAAAGATGCAAGATGCAACAACAAGTTGTTTGTGGTTGGTCCGCTTCCCAGAAATTCTCCATGCTGCTATTATTTATGTACATTTTACTGTGGAACTATTTAAAATGAATAATATGAGCAAATATTTGTTATTACAGGTCTTTAGTGGGTTATAATTATGGAATAACCTCGAGAAATTTGATAAAAATAGGTGTCCCCCCCCTCCAGGAGAATATAATCAGACCACCCATTTTATTGTCCTAAGTAGCGCCTACGTAATGTTTGGGCAATTTTTGACCTTTAGAATCATATTATTTAACGATCAACCGATGTTCGTGGAGGAAAAATTGTGAATTAAAAATGATTTTTGTACGACCATGCTATTTCGGATTGTTTACCATACTTGGTTTTAGAACAGTAGGTTATATTTACTGGTTGCTAAGCAAAAACGCGTCGGTAAGTAATTACTTACCGTTCAGTTCTGTCAAAAACAGAACGGTAAGTAAATTATATGTAATTTATAAAATAAATGCATGATCTTTAGATGTCTCTTTCGCGAGAAATCATTTATTTTCTAAATAATTGGACTATTTAAAAAAATGTATGTTGTTTATTTAAATTTGCTCAGGCCTCTTCAATATCCCAATTATATTCGTTTTCAGATTCACTCATTCTCACGAGTTTGACAAATATCGTGACATTCAAAAATAATAGTAATTACAAAAGTATCCATGGTAACGACAAAACCTACTTAATGTTTGGTGGATATACAGGGCAAAAATAAATTATCTTAAATATATTTTTTTCGGAGATATTTCCTTAGTTAATACCTTTGTATTCATAATGGTCGTACAAAAAATAGTATAAGCATCTCAAACAGTAAGGAGTTTACCGTTCTCCTCCAATATTGGCGACTTCGCTTCGCTCAGTCGCCAAACATTGTCGTCGATCGGTAAACTGTCCTTACTGTTCTTGATACTTAATATACTATATCGTTTTATTAACTGAGTTTTGATGGTTTCTTGGCTGATCCAGAACCGTTTCTAAGTTGCTTACCGATCGGGTATTAAAACAAGTTTAATTAATAAGAAATCGTTATTATTCAGCAAGAATGTAATTATTCGAACGAATGACAACACTCACCTGTGGCTTACGTCATAAGCCAACCTCGCAAATAATAGTTATTACACACGAGTAGAATACTATATTTTCTTTATGACTATTTCTATTAATAGGAAGTTACACTTTTCGGATATTGTTCTCATACGCCGTTTACTTCTTTCTTGTTTATAGTATTAATATTTGATGAAATATCGTACCGTATTACTAAACAACAAACAAGTTGATAGGAATTTATTTTTAAAATCCAAGAATTTGTAAGATTTCTTGTGTTATACTGCCTCGTTAAAAAGAAAAAACAAACTTTGGTTAAATAAACTTTTTCAGGAATTATTTACCTACAAGCCGTACTTCGGGTGCCTTGAACATTTGCAATGCCCCTCTTTAGTAAACAGCCCTCGGGTAATTTTGCCAATGATTTTTCAATTATTGGCAATTTAAATAGCAACCATACTATATACTACCAGATCATATTCATCAAATTTCCCAATCTTACTTTATTTGAATATTTATTTTTTATTTATTACAACGCGACGCCTATTAAGTTCCGTACAGTAATAAATTAACAAACAAAAATGGAAACTTGGAAGAAATTTATTTGGGAACTTTATGGCAAGTTGGGCAAGTTTGTATTTTTATTGCTGTTTTTATTTCTTTATTAACTTTTAATAAAAATACCACGTTTTATTGAATCCAATTTATGGATTCATCTCTTCATACTATATTGATTAAAAAATTACATTCATAAAATTCGATAACGTTAATGCGTATACTAAATATAGTCGAACCATGATAATGATAGTAATCAAAATAATAATAATTAAAAAATATTTTAATTAGGCGTAATTGCTGTTATATCAACCTTGACCGGTCATTCTATTTTGCTTTATTTTTATTATTACTTTAATGCTAGTCTTTTTTGCTTTTTGTTATCTTTAATCTTAATTATATATTGAGAAATTTATTTTTACTTGGCGTAGTAGTTTTGTTGTACTTAAATATAAATGTTCTAGAAGCCTGCTTAAAATAGAACAAGAAAAATGAAACTAAATATGTACATATTTAGGAATAATCGTTGACTATCAAAATCTATTTTTTCTATTCGAAAGAATCACGTAGGTCTGTATACCACCATATCAGAAAAAACAATCACATCGCATCTTCAGATATAAAAACTTAATGGATATATAGTTTTCTCTATTTCTAAGATTTAATATCGCTTCTGTGAAGATCTTGACACCCATAGGTCAGCAAAGGTTACATGGATCAGATCTATTTTTATTCACTTGGTAGATGAAATCTTGTAGACATATGCTTAGCAGGTCTATATTCTCTTAGCAGGTCATATTTGAAATGAAGTATGATGACACACTCATCTTTAACCACTGCTATGTACTTATCTACTTATACAATAGTCGAGTACTATCTGAATGAAACATACAATTCAAACGAAAGTATGAAGTGCCGCCTTGTTCAGTCTAAGCCAGGTCTCCAATGAAAGAGCATTTTGAAGGCGACCTTCGGGATTTATATGAAGTTTTTCTACTACAGCATTTTAAAGCTGGCGCCGTTGCTCCTTGCACAGTTATAATCAGCTTAACAAAACAATGTTTGCAAAGTTGACTTTCTCATCAAATTGCGAAAATCAATGCAATATTCAGCAAGTCTCTTCATTTCTTCACTTGGTTTTTCGATATCCACCACTTGTAAGCTCTATTCGTTTGGATACTTTGCTGGTTCATATACCAGCCGGCTCACAAGTAAACTTGCTCTGGTTTCGTAGTTTCACAAGATCGTCAGTCGCCATTTTAGCGTTGAATCTGATACTAACATTTGCTCCCAGGACCAGTTTCTGCACTTTAGACCTTATGGAAGCATTTTCAAATGTGCTTGCAAACCTCTTAGTTGTACCTGTCTTATAATATTTTCCTATTTTTCTTAGTCGTTCCATCTTTATTAGTAACTAAATATAATAATAATAATAATAATAATAATTACTACAACCCATAACCTTAACCAAGGCCCCAGAAGCTATAAGCTTGTGCGGGAGGGAGGGGGCGATTATTATTATTATGTAGGCCCAATGTGCGGCTGCAGCCGACTTATAGATGGAACAGCGCAAATCCCACATTTGTGTTACAGCTAAGGGAAACTGCAGAAAACCTTAACCAGATCTGCCAGCGCCGGGAGTCGAACCCGGGCCGCTTGGGTGAAAGTCCGGCACGCCAGACATTACACTACCAAGGCTATATATATCCATTATACTCTTCCTTCCGACTGCGAAGCTTTATATTATTGCATTAGATTCCAATCTGTTGAAGAAGGTTATTAACCTCATTGACTGTTAAGTTATCAGTCTAAGAATTTAACGTTACCAAAGAATGGATCCAATTCAATATTATTCAATCCAGAAATGGGCGAAATTTCCGCGCCGCAATTCTTGTTATTTCTCACTTGTTAATGTCTTGAAGGTAGGATACACAGTGGAAGGGGATAGGACGCGTTAACCTTCGGAGGTAATAGAAGACATCGAAAGGACCAAAAAAGTCTTGTACAACTTTGTTCTAGAACGTACCACTTTTTCAGAAAAAATATAGTTGGAAACTTTAACATCATTTTGCCGCATTAATAATAGTAGTTTAATTATGGGACTTTGTCAGTAGATGCATCTCATTTAGCACAACAAAGAACCTTCATATAATTTTTAGTATGATCAATTGTTTACGCGTAAAATCGAATTCTTTTTACATTTAAAAATTTATTTTACTCAATGTCAAACCTGGAAAGTTTGTAATGCAATCTGCTCGACATTCTCCTATTGTCGCATAATGCTGAGGATTGTAGTTTGTTGAACTTGAAATAATTTGTCAATAAAGCACGCTTTTGTATATAATAATTTTATTTAGAAATTCTAATTTTATAGAACTAACTGAAGGTTGTATTAAATTAATTGCTGTTTTTAAAGCACAAGGACTAAAGAATTACTGTATCGCAGCCTATTTTTTGCAATGGCAACCGGTCTCTAACTATACATATTTCACCTAATACATTCCTTTCATACAACACATACACTTATTTGTAAATAATTTGCTTAAAAATGTGATGATTTCAGAGGGTCCAAACGTATAAATTATGTCACTTTGTCACTAATTAAATACCCAATGAAACAAACTAAAAATTTTTCGTTTAATGTTTTAAAAAACCAATTGTAATAAAAAGCAATAAAACCTGCTTAATTTTGTTTTACAACAAAAGGGTACGTCATTCAACAAATGTACTACAAAATCAAGAAAGATGATCGGTTTGTTTAGACTAAACGATTTGAATTCTAACGGAAGGTCAAGGCCTTCAGCTGTAAAATGCAATTCTTTTCAAGCAAGGTTGCCAGATATGGCAATGGATTTTTGTATCGCCCCTTTAATTAACGCGTTGTATCCTTTTCTTGTGTAATTAGTGTTAGAGTAAATATTTTCCTTTGTTAATAGATAATTAAACATCACTTTTAGTATTATTTAAAAAGAACGTTCATTCATTCATTCTGGGCGTGGTCTTCACTCTTCACCCACTGCACTGAAGCTCTAGGCTTATTGTGCCCCAAGAAGTAATTTACTCAATCAGACCTGTATCGCCAAAGAAGTTGAGGATACAGTTGATTGGTGCTGATGCAATTTCGCTCGGTTCAACGTACTGAGCCCCGAAATGTTTAAATCTTTTATCCCCGAGGGCTGAACATTCACGTAGGACGTGTAGGGTTGTCTCTTCTTCCTCTTCACATAGCCTACAGGTTGCATCATCGACAATATTCATTCTGTTGAGATGTTTATTAAGGCTACAGTGTCCTGTTAAATGCCTTAGTTGTTTCCTGCTCAGTCTCAGCAGTTCCTTTGTTCTCTTACTGGAAGGGGACATCATTAGCATTTTTGACTGCCTGTGCCCCTGTAATTTCTCCCAGTAGGTTTTGTTTATCTTTCAATAAGTCTTTGATAATTCCTCTTGCGGTTAAATAAGGGACCCCGCATGTAGGTTCAGGACCTATTAATCTCTGTTCGGAAGCTTGTTTTGCAAGTTGATCAGCTTTTTCATTTCCTTCATAACCCTGATGTCCTGGAATCCACTCTACACAAACATTGTTGCATGTGGCCAGTATCACCAGTGCTTCTGTGCAATTAAGCACGACCCTTGAGTGAATTTCAGTACTTCCTAAGGCTTTTAGTGCCGCCTGGCTATCCGTTAAGATGGAGATTTGCCTATTTTCAAAGCCCCTCTCTATCATGCTTTGTGCACATAACATTATGGCTGTTATTTCAGCTTGGAACACAGAAGTGAGCTTCCCCAGGTTAACACATATTTCATTCCCTGTACTTTGCTCAAACACTCCTGCTCCAGAGCTGTTTTCTGTTTTGGAACCATCTGTATACCATACAGATCCTTGTCTTTGAATCAACTCTCGTTTTCGTTCTTCATCACCCCTCTCAGGTATTTCAACCCTAAAAGGTTTTCTGAAGTTCCAAACGGTGTTGATTTTATCAGATTGCATATTGAGGATACTGGTTTTTTCCAGTATATTAAAGATCTCAGAATTGGGTCCGAAGCTTCGTCTCCCTATCCCATGATCGCTTAGTTTCAGCCTATATGCAGCTGCCAGTGCTTCTGATTCCACTACTAGGTGAAGTGGAGGTAGCATTGTTTCCATTGAAGCTGTGGGCGTAGAAGACATTGCCCCAGTAATACCTACACAGGCAAGTCTTTGTAGTTTATTTTATTTATTTATTACCACTCTGTTTCTGGTTTTGTGCCACCAAATAATAGAGGCTTATGTGATTGTTGGTACAACCACTCTTGTGTATACCCACAAGGTCATGCTTGTTTTCAAGCCCCAGGTTTTGCCTATTGTTCTCTTGCAAGCTCATAGGGCCCTTGTGGCTTTGTTAAGTATCTTCTCCAGATGGGGATTAAAGGTTAGTTTGGTGTCTAAAATGACGCCCAAATATTTTGCCTCTTTCCCCATAGGTAACTGTTGGTCCCCTATTCGTACCTCCTTCAAATCTTGAAGGTGTCTTTTACGTGTGAATGGTATGACCGAAGTCTTAACCGGATTAACCGAGAGTCCTTCTTTCAAACACCATCTCTCCACGGTTTTCAGGGCCTGCTGCATCAAATTTGATATTACTCCCCCGAATTTCCCGTTTATGAGTATGGTTATATCCTCTGCATATCCTTGCGCATATATTCCTTTCGCATTTAGTTCAGCGAGAAGGTCATCAATTACCAGGCTCCAAAGAAGAGAGGAGAGAACTCCTCCTTGAGGACACCCTTTTGTTACGATAGCCTCCTTGGTATAATTTCCAAAGGCTACTATGATTTTCCTGTCTTTTAGTGCCGCAGTAACCCAGCCTATTATAGATTGGTTTACGCCACGCTCAACCATTGCTCTGGCAATTGAGTCAAAGGAGGTATTATCAAAGGCACCCTCTACATCCAAGAATACTCCTAGGGCAATCTCCTGGTTTTCAATTGCCCGTTGTATTCTTGTAGTTAGTTCATGTAAAGCTAGTTCACAGGATTTACCCGATTGATAAGCAAATTGGTTTCGATGTAAAGGTGATTCCCTCAGAATTTCGTCCCTGATATGTCTATCAATCAGTTTCTTCAAGGTTTTGAGGAGAAATGACATTAGGCTGATGGGTCTGAAGGCCTTTGCCTGGGCATAAGAATTACGCCCTGGTTTAGGTATGAAACAGACCCTGACCTGTTTCCAGCCACTTGGTATGTACCAAAGAGCCAGACTTGCCCTATATAGGACACATAGTAGTGAAGCAAGTTCCTCCAAACCATGCTGTAGTAATGCAGGAAAGATGCCATCTATTCCTGGAGACTTAAATGGTCTAAACGTATTGATTGCCCATTTAAGTCTTGTTATGTTGATTAGCCTTTCGGCCAGTCCCCAAGCTTCTCTTCTTGCCCGAGTGATTGGTATTCCTGACATATCATCGTCAGGATTTGTTCCAGTGCCAGTAACACTGCCTGGGAAGTGAGTCTCTAGCAAGAGCTTAAGAATTTCCTCCCCAGTTTCCTTGTACTCTCCATTAGGCTTCTGTAATGAGCCCAATTTCCCCTGGTTTACTTTCAATAGGGCTTTTTGCAGTTTTGCACAAGTGAGTGTACATTCAATTTCCCCACAGTACTTCCTCCATGAAGCCTCTTTTGCCTTCCGGACCGCATATCCGTATGTATTTCAGGTTAGTGGTTTTGTACTCTGCCCAGTCCCCCGTTCTTTTTGCTTTGTTAAACAGTTTACGCACTTTTCTCCCATTTTTCTCTCTTTTTACTCTTAGCGGGCAGCTGTTTTCATATGCTGTTTCAGGTTGCTGTAGACAACCTTCTAGTCCTAGTGCTAGGTTCTGCTTGAACATTCCCCAGTCACAAGATCTAGGATCTCTGTAAGTACTAGATTCAGCCCTATTCGAGTATAGGTCGAACCTGATATATCTGTGATCTGAGAGTGACGGCTCGTTGACAACGTGCCAACTTTTAATCACCCTACAGATCTGTGGTGTACCTATTGTAATGTCTAAGACTTCCTTTCTTGAAGAAGTCACAAAGGTTGGTTCTCATCACCTTCGTTAGCAACATCTAGATTATTGCAAGCAATAAATTCTAAAAGTGACTCACCTCTAGCGTTGTTTTCTGTGCTGCCCCATACCTCATGGTGTGCGTTGGCATCACATCCTACTAACAAGTGGACTTTATTGCTAGTGCAATTCCTGACCAGGGCTCTCAATTCCTCTGTTGGAGGTAGTCCTGGTTGATCATATGGAAGGTAGGCTGAGCCTATAATTAGGTCTATTGCAATTCCTTCCATGGCTGTTTCCATTTTTGCCACTACTAGGTCTCCGGTGATGAGGCCCCATAGTGGTATTAGATGTAGGTTTTTTTTGCAATGATGCAAGTCCTAGGATGCTCGTCAACCGGGCACAATAGTTCCCAGTCAGCAGGCAATCCAAGTCCTCGTATCCGTCCCCTGTAAATCCAAGGTTCTTGTATTAGTGTCAAATCAATATTATTATACCTAATATGATTTTGTAAAGCAGCAGAAGCTGCCTTACTGTGATGTAAGTTTACCTGAAGGACTTTTATAGTGGTAGTCCTTGGTTTTTTGTCCATTATGCTTTTATAGAGGTTCCACTAAGGGCCCCTCTGGTACTTCTTCTGTCTCCATCTGAATGGGCTGGGTTTCTGAAGTCGATGGTAGAGGCGGTGGTGTCGGTATACGTCCCTCCTTCACATGTTTCAGATTTTGGTTGTTCACCATCCTCTCCCTTTTGCCCGAGCAGCTTAAAAGTGACTCTGGAAAAGTTTAAGAATGGTCGTCTGTCCAGCTCTGAGATTTTTGCCCAGGATTTTTCGTCCAAAAGTATAATTAGTTGTTGACCTTTTGGATCTGGTTTTTTGTCAACTACACGCCAGGTTCCTGTACGGAGCCCTGGGTTTTGGACCCGAAGTCTTTTAATAATTTTTTTTAAGAATTAAGAATTAAAAAGAACGTTACAATAGATATAGAAATGACAAAGTAGCTTTTCTACTTTTCCATTATATTTTCTGGAGCTAAAGAAAGATCATTAATTTATTTTGAAAATTTAAATCGATTGGAAATGGTAATTCAACTTCTAAAATATATCATGTTTCGCCATCTGATAGAGATATTTCGTCAATTTTCTTAATTTCATCTGGACTTAACCATTCGAAGTCTTTTTGAGGTAATCTTTGAAAAAGAGAATGTCCATGTAAATCATTACAATCATAAGAATGTAAAACCCATTATACAAAAAGAGTAGTGAAGATGAATGAAAATGTAGAACTAATTAAACCAATACATATAGTAAAGACTACATTGCTCGGAGAGGGTAGGTAGGTGGTATGTTCCGGTAAAATGCGACACTTTCCATATCATTTCTTCTACCTACGTGGTTACTTAAACGACATAACTATGGTAATAATTAACTAGGATAATGATTAACTATGATATGAGATTCTGTACGAATCCCTTTGTTATTTGGAAACCGCGGTAGTGATGTCGCAACTACATAGTCGGAAGCTTCATTATCCAATTTATTATTACTGTTTCTATTCTCTATCAAGAAAGAAGAATTTATAAGTTAAGAGAAACAATCCTACGAAATATTTCTGAATTATAGAAATACTAATATTATTTATTTCGCAACGTGTGTTTCTACGCCTCTGTTTGTGTTTAAAACGGAATTCAAAAGTATTAAATTTTGTAATGTCGTTGTAGCAGCAATAAAACCGATGTAAACGCGTAATATACTGTTGTTTATTGCGACCGTTTAAACAATTACACTAAAAACGGCAAAAACGTGCCCAACTCGTTTCTTTCTCTATTTAATAATAAAACATGTCTATAAACTCATCCAGGCAGTATGTAAACTGACAATTACATAACTATTAATAAGACTTGCGGTGAGTTAAAAAAATTTAAAAAATAAGTTCAATAATTTATCGCCATGAGGATCGGGTTTGTGTGTCATTGTAAAATTTTAAAAGAAAAACCATTAATCACCACGTTATTTGAATATAATATATTCCTGTGTGAAACTTGAGATAGAATATTTCCTATGAAAGTGGTGTCAAAGACATTTTATGATATATTATAATAATTCGATGAAAGCCTCTGTCCACACACGAACACACCAAGGAGAAGTAAAAAAGTTGCGTCATTTTCTTATTATAATGAAAAAAGGAGGAGAGGAAAATTGAAAAGAAGAAGGACACTTGAAACTAAGTTCGTAGACAAAGCGACACCAGATATGTAGTAAATTTGAACACTTTGGCTCAGAGCCCAGAGAGAACAATCTCAGACGATTCTAATCTCAAAATATTATACTGTCTGAAGTCCTGCATTCGTTTTAATCTCATTTCGAAGTAAAATTGTCACACACAGACGGAACGTTTTACAATACTATTGCACTAATCGTAAAACAGCGGAGTTAAATTGAAGGTCATTAAAAAAGATGAATCGGAATATCAAACACAGTAAACATAACCTCAAAAATACCTTGTTCCAGAAAAACTTTAAATCAACTATAATAACAGTACGTCCTTGCAGTTTCTACAACTGATCAATCTTTCTTTACAAGTTCATGACAGACTTATAGATCTTATATCCTGGATATTTTTCATCAAACTTTTTCAATTTTTATATATGTAGGTATACATATATATATTTTTTTAATATGTCCAACTTCCCACCGTGTATAAACATAAACATTAAAAATGTTTTTGCGTCCACACCAACGCAATTTACATTTATATTTTTATACTTTTTCTCTCTTTTTCTGATTTCATTATAAAATACATAAATAAGACACGCGAGTGAGAAAAGGATAAAAAAAGAAACAGTCAAGCAAGCAATAAGGCGCCGTGCGACTTGTTTTTTCTAAACACAAAAAGCAAAAATGCAAAACAAATCCTGCCCGCAAAAATAGTAAGTTACCACGATCCTCCCCCCCCCCACCCTTCCGATTGTCTTTTATTATTTTATTTTTGTAAAAACACCCATCTCATTGCTTAATAATATAAGAAGTGTAGTAATTAACTTTTATTTATCTCTGTTAAATTGTTTTTATTTGTGAGCAATATCAAGGTCGACATGGCTATAAACTTGAAAAGGTCGCTCGCCTATTACACTCGATAAAAATTTAGAAAACTCAACTTTTATTATTATTTTAGTATATTTTACTACTTACTTTTGTTTTGCTGTTGCTGCTAAATTTTATTGTTATAACCCACACCTGCCTAATTTTATTTTTTTTGTCAAATATAACTACTACCAGTTTCATGCATTTTTATAGCTTGGAATTATTCCGGAAATAAATTTTTGTTAGAAAAAGACAAGATTGTGGAAAACGCGTTTTTTACTAATGACGTGGGTAGCTGGATGAGTGTTATAGTAATTTTAAATAACTGATATCGCACGCGGTCAAGAGATCATTTTATGGTCACTATTAATTTTATCACAGTAGCAAAAGCTAGTTTATTCCACGATTTTTTAGCAAGTCAACACATTGGAAGGCGTTTCAGAAAATTGCGTTTACACAACAGCAGTAAATAGCAAAAGAAATAATAAAAAGTGCGAATGTACACTGCTACAGTAGTCATCAGACCTTGCAGGATGGTTGACTTCATAAGTATGCAAAACTTACTTAGTACCTACAGGTTAGCTTATAAGAAATTAATTAATTACCCTCTGGATAATCGAAAAGCCCGAATTCATTTTATTCAACGCATGCCTTGCAGTAATCAGTCCTTGCAGGATAGTTACCATCTTAGATATTAATTAAACTGATTTCTTAACAATTGAAAAGCCAGAGTACATTTGATATACCATGGGTTATGGGAGCCATCTAGATACTATGTGGCTGTCGGAAACTAGAGATTCAAAAGCATTCGAACATTACCGTGTAGCCATTTCCAGTAGGAAGATTGATTTTTTAACAAATTACTTCCTCCATTAGCTAACGAAAAGACCAAGGATATTTTTATCTTAAGACAGTGGCGTGCAATAAAAAAATTATACAGCTTTCGAAAATTACCGAGTAGAATAGTTATGTTCGAAACACGTGTTTAGCACTACAGTAGCCATTACCAGTAGGAAGATTGATTTTTTAACAAATTGCTTCCTCTATTATCGAACGAAAAGCCCAAGGATATTTCATCCGAACATTGTAGGGTACATTCAAAAAATTAAACAGCTTTCGAACATTACCGAGTAGAATAATTACGTTTGAAACGCGTGTTTAGCGCTACAGTAGCCATTCCCAATAGGAAGATTGATTTTCTAACAAATTTCTTCCTCTATTATCGAACGAAAACCCCAAGTATATTTTTATCTTACGACAGTGGCGTACAATAAAAAAATTATACAGCTTTCGAAAATTACCGAGTAGAATAGTTATGTTCGAAACACGTGTTTAGCACTACAGTAGCCATTCCCTAGGAAGATTGATTTTTTAACAAATTACTTACTCCATTAGCTAACGAAAAGTCCAAGAATATTTCATCTGAACATTGTAGGGTACATTCAAAAAATTAAACAGCTTTCGAACATTACCGAGTAGAATAATTACGTTTGAAACGCGTGTTTAGCGCTACAGTAGCCATTCCCAATAGGAAGATTGATTTTCTAACAAATTTCTTCCTCTATTATCGAACGAAAACCCCAAGGATATTTTTATCTTAAGACAGTGGCGTACAATAAAAAAATTATACAGCTTTCGAAAATTACCGAGTAGAATAGTTATCTTCGAAACACGTGTTTAGCACTACAGTAGCCATTCCCAGTAGGAAGATTGATTTTTGAACAAATTGCTTCTTCTATTATCGAACTAAAAGCCCAAGGATATTTCATCTTAAGACAATAACGTGCAATAAAAAAAACTATACAGCTTTTGAACATTATCGAGTAGAATGGTTATGTCCGAAACACGTGTTTAGTATTACAGTAGCATTCCTAATAGTAGGAAGATTGATTTTTCAACAAATTGCTTCCTCTATTATCTAATGAAAAGCCCAAGCATATTTTTATCTTAAGACAGTAGCAATAAAAAAATTATACAGCTTTCGAATATTACCGAGTAGAATAGTTATGTTCGAAACACGTGTTTAGCACTACAGTAGCCATTCCCAGTAGGAAGATTGATTTTTGAACAAATTGCTTCTTCTATTATCGAACGAAAAGCCCAAGGATATTTCATCTTAAGACAGTAACGTGCAATACAAAAAAAACTATACCGCTTTTGAACATTACCGAGTAGAATAATTGCGTTTGAAACGCGTGTATAGCGCTACAGTAGCCATTCCCAGTAGGAAGATTGATTTTTTAACAAATTGCTTCCTCTGTTATCGAACGAAAAGCCCAACGATATTTTTATCTTGAGACAGTGGCGTGCAATAAAAAATTATACAGCTTTAGAAAATTACCGAGTAGAATAGTGATGTTCGACACACGTGTTTAGCACTATAATAGTCATACCCATTTGGAAGATTGATTTTTGAACAAATTGCTTCTTCTATTATCGAACGAAAAGCCCAAGGATATTCGATCTTAAGACAGTAACGTGCAATAAAAAAAACTATACAGCTTTTGAACATTATCGAGTAGAATGGTTATGTTCGAAATACGTGTTTAGCACTACAGTAGCCATTAGGAGATTGATTTTTTAACAAATTACTGCCTCCATTAGCGAACGAAAAGTCCAAGGATATTTCATCTTAACATTGCAGGGTACATTCAAAAAATTAAACAGCTTTCGAATATTACCGAGTAGAATAGTTATGTTCGAAACACGTGTTTAGTACTACAGTAGCATTCCTAATAGTAGGAAGATTGATTTTTTAACAAATTACTTCCTCCATTAGCGAACGAAAAGTCCAAGGATATTTGATCGGCGGAACGTTGTAGATGTAGGGTACATTCAGAAAATTAAACAACTTGCGAACATTACCGAGTAGAATAATAATTGTGATCGAAATGTGTGTTGACCGATATGATAACCATTCTTAGTCGGAGGATTGATTTTTAAACAAATTATTTCCTCTATTAGCGAACGAAAAGTCCAAGGATATTTTATCTTAATATTGTAGGGTACAATAAAAAAAATTAAATAGCTTTCGAACATTACCGAGTAGAATAATTATTTTCGAAACACCTATTTAGCGCTACAGCCGCCATTCCTAATAGTAGGAAGATTGATTTATGAGCAAATTACTTCTTTGATTAGCGAACGAAAAGACCAAGGATATTTGATCTGAAGACAATAGCATGCAATCAAAAAATTAAACAGTTGTCGAACATTACTGAGTAGAATAGTTATGTTCGAAACACTTGTTAAGCGCTACCGTAGCCATTCTCAGTAAGAAGATTGATTTTTTAACAAATTACTTCCTTCATTTGCGAACGGAAGTCCAAAGATATTTCATCTTAACATTGTAGGGTACATTCAAAAAATTAAACAGCTTTCGAACGTTACCGAGTATGACCATTGTCTTTTCTTTGCGTTCTTCGCGTTATTAACAATGAATATTGTATGTTGTAAAACAAAGGAACTATTAGAGTAAAATACTGAATGAATTTTAGATAAAAATATCACGAATCTTCTCGAGAAGAGAACACCCCAGATAGTATAAAAATGCTCTATAATTAATACAAAAAGATAGTACACATTTAAAAACATAATAATAAAACTCATCATGTGTAGATAATTACAAAAACAATAAAAATAAAAGTAAACTTTGCTACCAAATAAATAATACGTAAATAAATAAAACTCAGTATGTACAATTGTACAACGCCTCTGTAGTACAAACAAACACCACCTTTATGTATAAATATAATATCGAGAATCTAGATATCCATGCTTGCATATACATACTTATGCATGACACACGCGAGTTGTGCTGTGCAGTATTTAAGAAGCCTCAAAAGTTATTTATGATGAAAACGATAAACTGTGTTAATAATACTGAATGTCTATTTTTGTACGAAGTGGATACAAAAATAATTCTTGCTTGACATTTGCAAACGTACACACACAGAAAATCCCGAGTGAACGAGCGAAGCGAGCTCAATAGCTTAGTAAGCTAGAGAAAGAGAGAAGGCAGCTAAAAAGAGTAAGTTTCTTCTCAGAATTTATGTTCTTATTACGTTTTGCTTTCATTACAAACATTTTATTCATAATTGTAAATAAAATTTAATAAAAAGTCAAGAGACATAAAGCTAGTTATTACTTGATATAACGGATGAATGTCGTTTGAAAGTTTTAATATTTACACCGTTTACACTCAGTAATAGAACCGGATTTTCCATATTTTTGCAAAAATGTTTCTGTTTAGCAGATTTTAAAAATTATCAAAAGACGGTTGATTGAATATTATCTAGGCTCGAAAAACTATACACTTAAGAATTGTGATATTAGCGATTCACACAGCTATACTAGACTAAGCTCCTTAAGGGTTGTCGACGATATGAATGGTACGTATTGACTCTTTAAGGTCTATGGTTTCAGGGTTATAGATTCTGTGGATTGAGATTCTTAAAAACTACGCTCTGCAACCTTTATATTCTAAAATTTATCGATTAGTTACTTGCTAAAGTCAAACTGCTCTCAGAAAACTACGAATACGAACTCGAAAGAATATCTGCATCTAAACACCAGGAATTTGAATGAAGGTAACTATTAAGAACTAGAGTGTGAACTTATGGTTGGATGAATATGCATCATGAATTGCAGAACCGTAATAACAGACTTAGAATTTAAACACCAAAATATTGGGTAATACGTAAATTTTGAAACGGCCATTTCAACGTCTTCCGCTTCATAGGAATTCACCATCGTACTTAACACGCTTTATAGTAATATTGTTCTACTAATAAAAGATACAATATCTGGCGAACGAGAAGGCCGCACCATCGACTAATTAATGACTACAATTAAACTCTCTTAATTGCCTAATCAAGGATATAAATTATGAATTTTAAATTGAATTCAATCGTCGCCATTTATTAAATGTTAAAATCAAACGCACCAACTAAATCTAGATGATTTTAATTGAAACGGATCCTATATTTATACACATCCTAAAAAAGACATTTAACTGAAACGTAGCCTTCTATTTCAAGGCATTAATTTGTTGTCGGTTGGTCTTCATTCCTTTCTCAATTAACTGTTGCCTTCGTTTTACGATTTTGTCGTTTGTGTGTTTCGTATTTACAAATACGAAAATAAACTCTTTTAGAACTTAACCTCGTTTCTTTTCTCAAGTATTTTTCGTCTAACTTGAAAATCTTTTTTTAAAAAGCAATGTTCTGTGTAGCTAAAGTGTCATTTTTAGGTTGATTGCCACTGCTTCTTAAGTGGTTTACAGGGCAATGACAAATTTTCTTCTGTTAAGTATTTTCAAACACCTCTTCGCTCTTTTTAAATGTTCCGAAATACAAAACATCTGAACATGCTGCTATCGCTCTTTTATATTTTTGTGTGTTTAAGTTTCTTAAAACGTTTTTCTGGTCTTTTCATGTGTCAATTTTGTTAATTAATTGTTGTGTATTAAAAAGTGCGAGGTGTTTTCAAGAAGTATAGAATATTGTAGTGACGTGTTGAGTAAGCATTTATTTTATTAATTTAGTTTATGATTTAGGAATATTGCGTAAACAGTTTTTGCCAAGATTACAGAAAGGTCTTTAAGTGGAACTCTTATTTTAGACCAATTGTAGGGTGAGTCGTGGATCTTATTGTTAGTTTTGAGTCATTTTCTGCATTATACACCATCAAGAGGTTAATTCAAAATATCAACTAAAATCTACATGATAAGAAGAAATTCGACTAGGTATCCAAGAGCGTAAAGGAGGACCGATCACCTGAAAGTGGTCAACCAATACAACTTATAATTCCGTGCGTTCCTAGAATCCCATCGTCCTAGAACAAGCATTCGCAGACCTTTTCCCTCAAGAAATTGATAATTTCAAAGTTTTTGACAATAATCTGGGAAAAGAATTTCTCAGAGAAACTTAATTTTCACTCAATGTTAAAAATCACATAATCTGTAAAAGCTCTTTTCAGATTCTTCCACTAAAAACTTACTCTGACCACCTAGTCATACCAAGACAATCGTCCCGCTTAGTTCAAGAAAATAAATTTATGCTTAACCGAATAGGAATTTTGCTAAACTGTCGCAAATCTAAATATAGGTGAAATGTAGACGTCGAATCAGATTTATATGAATAGTCTTAAAGAGTGCAGAATAATTACACCCAATCTGCCATAGAAATTTAGAACACGACATCAAAAGCAAAATGTCTTTCTTGGATAAGAATGATAAGTGGAGCAGTTGATTGGCTAGTTCTTGAAAAGATTGTAAGACTTTTTTCTGTCTTAAAAAGATAGTTTTTCTTTGATTAGCTTGGAACGAATACTAAGGCTTATCTAACTTCCCAAGCCAACATAGTCCTAAACGACAACACATTTAATATCCGGAGTCTTAAAATTAATTTTCTCGTAAACAGAAAATAATAACTATGGCTTATATTCTAAAACTATTCTTCTCAGAGTCAGGCAGCTAGTTATAGACTCTGACTCTAATATGTTGGGTTCATATGTTGGGGTCATATGTTGTGTTAAATACTTATTAGGAATTTTAAAATCTATACTTACTTTACAAACTCTTGCTAGCATACAGGGGTCTTGGGGGAGGTTCGGCAAATTGTCAAAGATCTTTGATGCTGATATGAATTTTTAACTGTAGCTGATGTGATAAGAATAATGTGTAAAAAAGATGTAATTATGTTTATACTTTTTAATATTACATTACAGGTGTTTTACACTATATTGTTACAATTCGACAGTATACCTGCAAAACCTCGTAAGTCTGAATTGTTATAACAAAAATATAACATACAAGGAATTACAACCCTTCTGGAACCTTCCAGACTTACAAGTTATTTTAAATCAGGCTAGATATCGCAGGCAAGTGATCTAACAGCAACAACACTTTGCACGAATCCGCAGGGCCCTCCGATTTCATCTGAAACATGAAAAAGTCATTTTTAGACAATTCAGACTTACGAGGTTTTGCAGGTCTCTCAGGCAGTACTGTCGATATGCATTAAACAATATTTTCGTCTTAAATCCAGAAATTAAGGCGTTGTCCAATCCGAGCCACTTGACCAATACCCGACTTTATTTTTGTTTTAATACATTCTCTACCAAATATATATGTTAATAATATTAGGAAGAATTACAAAAACTTAAATATATATTATGTGTATTGATATGATATTTTGATGGGGTTAGATTAATACTTATTGTTGGGAATAATAATAAAATCTCCAACACTTGGAAAGATGAAAGGTTATAAATTCCAAAATAAATTTATTATTGTTGAAATTCACAAACACAAAATCATGGAAAACAGTCTGAAAATATACACAACTAAATATCACTTACCTTTATCATAAAAATATTCTCCGGCTATAATTTCTAAACTGGAAAACAAGTTCCATAAGTACATGCATGAGACGAAATCAGGCGGGTCGCTAATTAATTAGGAAGCTATTTAAATTAAATCTGTAAAACATTGTTAATGGACCAGACACAAATAAATTTCTTTTTTAACATTTAAATGGATAATTTTATTTATGAAGACACAAAAGAAATAAAAGTTTAAAATTCATTGGAGAGAAACGAAAACAATCATTAACATCTTGAATTTAAATTAATTAAACAAACGTGAAACAAAATCAATTAAATCTTGGTGTCAAATGGATTTAACAAAATAAGAATTAAGAGACATTCTAATTCTCTTTGTCCTTTGCAACAAGATGCCATTACCTTCCTTTAATTCGTTCCATTCAAAATAAAAATAAAAAAGTTCCTTCAATTTATGAGATCAGTCTGTACACTAAATTAACACTTCACTTTTTGTTTTATTTCACTCTTAGTTCGCTTTGATTGTTCATTATAATTATTATTAATTAAATTATTAAGAACTTATAAAACAAATTTAAAAACAAAATGACATTTGTCATAACCTCACTTTGTTGACAGTTAAGTGACGTAAAATTCACCAACATAACCTCGAAATTTTATCAAAATAACGTACAACCTGACATGACTTCTGCTCTATATGGAATTTCAAGAGAAAGTAACCAAATTTTCGTGCTGTTTTTATACTAATTGGAAAACAATTGCGAATTGCTAGTGATTTTCCTAATTAGGAACTAGATTAAATTTAGTAAGTTACTAGAAAACAAAATAGTGTCTTTTACAGTAAAATGTTTATAACTACATTGTTAATAATAAATTAAACTAATTGTTTAAACAAATGTTATAAAACGAAAGAAGAGAATTTCTACTTTCTAACAATACCCAACATTAATGTCCTGATGCAAAATTAACTCCAGGATTCCATAACAATCATCTTGAATTTCCTCACAATCATTACTTCACAAAAATTCAAATAAAAACATTTTAACATCTATGCTACTTCCTTTTCTTATCATAAAATTAACCCTAAGATCCTATCAAACAAAAAACGTAAATTTTGGCACCAAAATTATAAATATAAACTAAATTTTAACATTCCAGCAGACCATGCTGAAACGTTACAATTTTGGGATTTCAAAGGCCTAAACCTTCAATTAAAAAAGTTGCCAACTTTGTTGCCCTTTTAGTGTCAAAAGCACCCCAGAACTTGCTTAACAACATTGCAGTAAAACAATTTAGTTAGAAATTCAATAATAAAAACTGTAAGTAAAGTAATAAATACTTATGTATACCTTCTTGTCCATGCCTTCAATAATTTTCAGGTGAAAACAGGCCTTAAATTGGCTTCAAAATATGTAAATGTAAGACTGTCAACCAACGACATGGGATCGTCCATCATGAAATTGAGTTTGTGAAATTTAAGTGAAGAATCTGTTTAAAATTTATCCCTTCCCATCTCACAGTGTTGTAGTGTGTATCTTCTTAAATTTAAATAAGTTAAATCTATTTTTTTAAATTAAAAATTCAGTCGCCTGTCGGATAGGCAACACATCCTTCATATATGCATTTCTGCACTACTAAAATATGTTATATCATAACAGTATGTATAAAGTGATGTAGTCAGCAGCACGGCAGAGTGGTTATAGTGGATTTCTATCGCTTAACATAGTTAAGTCGAGTTTGTGTCGGTCAGGACTCGGATGGGCAAACCATGAGCGCAGTGTACTTGCCTATATGGCTCCGCTGCCTCGTCTCACACGCACATATCCACTCTGCGGCTCGGTGTGTCTGATGCCTCGACACCGAAAGGTATATGAGGTTAAAGATTATGTATGTATGTATGTATGTATAAAGTGATGTACTTATCTATATACCTTTAACAGCTTCCAAAATATAAGTTGTAGAATACTCAGTACTCCAGCTTGAAGTGTAACCTTTTCAAAAGCTTCCCGATAGTTGCTTATCTATCTTATGGATCTGTGATCTTTCTGTAGTATAGTATCAAATGGTCTGCAAAATCTTCATGTGACTTGTTTTCATATTGAAAAGTGTATTGTAATGGTTTATATTAAGGTACGGAAGTGTATGTTATAAAATCAAAGATCAAGCTATCAATTAAAAACTTATTTGCATTATTTTTGAAGTTTCCTCCAAGGATGACTCCTTTAAACTGCAAGTCAGAAAAATTAGATAAATTCTTCATTATCGAAACTTCCCTGGTAAAAATGCGGGTGACTAATAAAGAGAATAATAATTGTGAGAAGATGAAATTCCGAATGAGATTCAAAATAATGCTTCAAGATAGAAAAATGTAAAAAATAGAATTACTAAAGGAAAGATACCAAAAACCATGAAATAAAGTAGCAATACTAAATCATATACAAAACCATTTAACAGATTTGACGCGAACTTTAAGATTCTCTTTAGTTTTTTTTCAGTTCTGTTTTAGTTTTTAATAAATATTATTAGAGACGGCAAATCTTAAATTTATTTTATTTCCAGTTGTTTATTTGATAGGTTCACTGATTTTCTAGCGTATAACAAAATCGCGATTATTATTTTAATATCAATCAACACTCGCAGTCTTCTTTGAAAAGCCGCTGGATTCGAAACAGTCTCGGCAATAAAATAAGATAAAACGAGACGAAAATGAAAACAAACACAATTGAAGTAGGCAGGTAAAATAAGCTTAAACAAGTTGGCTTAAGGGGGTACAACGAACATAATACTACATTTGTAGCGAAGATGTGATTTTTTGCAATTTCATTCTTTTTGTTTGTTCTGATGATGATGATTGTTTCCATTCCAATATAAGAAAAAGTTGCACTTTTTATGAGAGTGCGACTTTTGAGCAGCCGGAAGTATACGTTGTGTTGTATTATTTTATACAAAAAGTATGAAAGTTGCTTGCCTGTTGCGAGTTTAATCAAATCGAAAAGAGCAACAGCGGAATAAAAGTGCCTCCAAAGAGGTTTCACAGTCGCTGAAGAGGTATGTGAAGTTAGCGGACAAATTTCGAAAAATCAATTAAATAAACAGAGTTCCGGGTCGCGGCAGAATAGTTCTACAGTTCTTGCTAGTTTTTTTAAAGAGTTCTGAAGAAAAACCCCCAAAAACCTGGGAAAACGAAATTGCCCGCCAACTTCACGATGCGGACAAATTATAAAAAATGCACAATATTTTTGGAGTTCTGAATAGTATGATAATAGTTCTATAGTTCTAGATAGGTTTTAGAAATAGTTCTGAAGAAATAACTGAATAAAAATAAAAAGAAAATTTCAGAAATAGAAACAAAAACTGTGAATATCTTTCAAAATTCACTCCAGATCGAAAAGTTTCTTGAGAACTATTGTTAGAACTCTTCTGCCGCGACCTAGAACTCTAATCAGAACTGCGATATCGTTAATTTAATTTCACCCCCTATTATCATCACAGTATCAAAATTAATCTTAAATATTGGGATAACTCCTTTAATTCTCACGCGATCGAAAAAATTCTTAAGAACTATTGTTAGAACTCTTCTGCCGCGACCCAGAACTATAATCAAAACTGCGATATCGTTGATTTTAATTTCATCCCCTATTATACATCAAATTATCAAAATTAATCTTAAATATTGGGATAGCTCCTTTAATTCTAACCCGATCGAAAAAATTCTTAAGAACTATTGTTAGAACTCTTCTGCCGCGACCCAGAACTATAATCAAAACTGCGATATCGTTGATTTTAATTTCATCCCCTATTATACATCAAATTATCAAAATTAATCTTAAATATTGGGATAGCTCCTTTAATTCTAACCCGATCGAAAAAATTCTTAAGAACTATTGTTAGAACTCTTCTGCCGCGACCCAGAACTCTATTCAGAACTGCGATATCGTTAATTTTAATTTCACCCCCTAGTATCATCACAGTATCAAAATTAATCTTAAATATTGGGATAACTCCTTTAATTCTCACGCGATCGAAAAAATTCTTAAGAACTATTGTTAGAACTCTTCTGCCGCGACCCAGAACTATAATCAAAACTGCGATATCGTTGATTTTAATTTCATCCCCTATTATACATCAAATTATCAAAATTAATCTTAAATATTGGGATAGCTCCTTTAATTCTAACCCGATCGAAAAAATTCTTAAGAACTATTGTTAGAACTCTTCTGCCGCGACCCAGAACTATAATCAAAACTGCGATATCGTTGATTTTAATTTCATCCCCTATTATACATCAAATTATCAAAATTAATCTTAAATATTGGGATAGCTCCTTTAATTCTAACCCGATCGAAAAAATTCTTAAGAACTATTGTTAGAACTCTTCTGCCGCGACCCAGAACTCTATTCAGAACTGCGATATCGTTAATTTTAATTTCACCCCCTAGTATCATCACAGTATCAAAATTAATCTTAAATATTGGGATAACTCCTTTAATTCTAACCCGATCGAAAAAATTCTTAAGAACTATTGTTAGAACTCTTCTGCCGCGACCCAGAACTCTAATCAGAACTGCGATATCGTTGATTTTAATTTCATCCCCTATTATACATCAAATTATCAAAATTAATCTTAAATATTGGGATAGCTCCTTTAATTCTAACCCGATCGAAAAAATTCTTAAGAACTATTGTTAGAACTCTTCTGCCGCGACCCAGAACTCTATTCAGAACTGCGATATCGTTAATTTTAATTTCACCCCCTAGTATCATCACAGTATCAAAATTAATCTTAAATATTGGGATAACTCCTTTAATTCTAACCCGATCGAAAAAATTCTTAAGAACTATTGTTAGAACTCTTCTGCCGCGACCCAGAACTCTAATCAGAACTGCGATATCGTTGATTTTAATTTCATCCCCTATTATACATCAAATTATCAAAATTAATCTTAAATATTGGGATAGCTCCTTTAATTCTAACCCGATCGAAAAAATTCTTAAGAACTATTGTTAGAACTCTTCTGCCGCGACCCAGAACTCTATTCAGAACTGCGATATCGTTAATTTTAATTTCACCCCCTAGTATCATCACAGTATCAAAATTAATCTTAAATATTGGGATAACTCCTTTAATTCTAACCCGATCGAAAAAATTCTTAAGAACTATTGTTAGAACTCTTCTGCCGCGACCCAGAACTCTAATCAGAACTGCGATATCGTTGATTTTAATTTCATCCCCTATTATACATCAAATAATCAAAATTAAGCTTAAATATTGGGATAGTTCTTTGAATTCTCAGCTGGTCGATCAGAGTAAGCAGACCGCCGCCATATTGGTGCAGAGAAGGATGATTTTTAATAATGGACAATATAAACCACGTTTTACGTGTTTGACATATTACAGGTTTGATCTTGCAGAATCTTTCACCTTTCTACTGGGTGACGTTTATGTGATTATTAAGCAATAATTCTTTCAAATTGTCATGCAACAGTAATCTTTTATTTACGAAAAACTAACCTTAAGTGAAAATTAGTGATTTACCTATATCACTTTTTTTGACGATACGATTAGGGATTCTGACCCGAGAAATTGTGTTCCGGGAATTCCCCAATTTTCCGTTGTCTCGAGTCCCGGGAATAATTCGAGACACGGGACTTTTATATATAAGATATTCAATTAAAATTCTTACTTTAGAATTAAGGTTTTATTATTTCCTTAGCCAGTTTTTTTGAAAGAAACTAGTAAACAATCATTTCAAAGACATACAAACTATTCACAACTTGTCTATAAATAATCAATGTAGGGAAAGGGATTAGTTACAGTAAGAAGCTTTTGTTAGGTACCATACACTCTAAAAAATTCCCCTTGAAGTTGCCTCCATTTCTTGGGGTAAATTTACTTCAAAGTGTAATTTTCATAGGAAGTGGGAAATTTCAATATTATATATGCATGGCATATAATACCGAATTTGTTGAACATAGCATTCTATACGCAATTAAACAATGATTCAATAATAATTACATAGAATGTACCCTATTTTTAAATATTTATATTTATTGGACTTGACCTTATAGTGAAATTGTGCTCTAGAACAAGCACAAGCTTTTATAAAGTATACTTTGTTACCTCCATTTTTGGGGTAAATTTACTTCCAATGTAATTTTCATAGGAAGTGGAAATTTCAATATTAGGTCAATATTAGGTAAAGTTATAACTTTACGCAGGTGTTTTAATGTTAAAATGAAATGTAAGATTGCATTGAGATCGTAATTTTAATCTGTAAATTTATTTAAAACATGACAATGCAAATTTAACCTAATATTGAAATTTCCCACTTCCTATGAAAATTACACTTTGAAGTAAATTTACCCCAAGAAATGGAGGCAACTTCAAGGGGAATTTTTTAGAGTGTACCTGCCCAAATCATTTAATAAGTAAACTGTACTTTCTATTCAATTATATTCAAAAAGATTTTTAATCCGGAATTTCCTATCTTATTGATAAAGGTACTAATATTTTTAAATAGCAGTCTTCCCAAAGAACTAAACACAATGTTTTTACTTAAAAATTCATATTGAATTATTTATAACCACAATAAACCAGAAATAATAAAAACTTAAGAGTGTAACCAGGTATTTTTTTAGTAAAGAGCAAAGTGGTTTAGAAGGATGAATGCATAAAATTAATTAATAAGAAATTAGAAAAACTTGCCGAAAAAGAAACAAAACACTCAAAAAAAACAGTACAAAATTACATGGTAGATTACCCAGATTGGGATTATGTTCATTCAGGTAAACATGTAATTATGCCACTAATAAAAAACGGACTAATTTGCAAATCCTTTAAAATGGGTGTAAGGCAATGTACTCTTACATTAACATGTGCGTTTGATTGTATTCTTACATTGACGATGTTTGGCCTTGGAAATAGTGAACAATTTTCAGCGTTTGTAAATAGTTCGGAAAACTTTCCGACAGGAGATTTAGCGCGGAAAATAATAGCCGACGGAAAACTTAACTCTGGCCACTATCGCACTAGATTTGTCATTTTAGAGAACATAGGCATCATACAAAAGACTATTAACACAAGACATTTAACGTCGTTGAATTGCAACACAAATGTCAGCCATTTGTGTCAATATTTGTTCTCTGATGTACCATGTCTCACAACATATAAAGAATGTCAATGCGGTTATAAACATGAAAAGAAATTTAATTTCGTGTCGGTGAATATGGCAATTATAATTGACAATGGATATGACAAACTGCAAGCAGCTATCGATAATTTAATTGCTACGACATCCCAATGCTTCGAATGCAAAAAGCAGAGTGTTCTAAGATCAGAAACACAACCGTACATCTTGATTGACACAAGTCTCATTACAGACACAAATATACACTCTGCGAAAGAAAGAGAGCAAATGTACTGCGAATTGCAATCTATTCCCAAATCTCTAACGGTTCATAACAAATCGTACATCGTAGTTGGAGCTGTTGGTTACAAATCCGACCACTACACCTCGTTTACCTGTAACGGTCGAAATTGGTACTGCTACGATGATTTACAAAAAAAAAAACAAAACGCATCAAATAATACAAAGATTTTTCCTCATTTATTTATGTACGTGGAAAAGTAATTTTGTTATTTAATTTTTATAGCAATAAGAAAATGCGTCCGTTATTTATTTATTTAATAATATATATTATACTTCATACTTGACTGTACTCTGTACTCTACAAACAAATTTGTTAATTTCCATAAATTAAATATTTACAAAAAAATATAGTAGTTACATTTGTATTTCCAACCTCAACCTGAAACGTATACAATCTCGTATTTTTCAAATAATATATCTATATCTGTAAATTTTAGATAAAGATTAATTTTTATTATGTTTAATTAATGATTTACATTAAATTATATTTTGAATGCAAATTCATAATAATGTATCGCCCCGGATGGGAGTCGAACCCAGAACCCACCGCTATCTAGAAAGTATGGAAATTCATGTGGAAAATCTTTCACTATGCTGATAGTCGTCTCCCGGTAGCTGAGTTGGCAGAGAGCCGCCGTGAGACTTCACGGAACTATACAAAAATTTAAGATCAAATCTTGCATTTTTGTTTAGAATAGGAGATGAAATTAAAATCAGCGATATCGCAGTTCTGATTAGAGTTCTGGGTCGCGGCAGACGAGTTCTAACAATAGTTCTTAAGAATTTTTTCGATCGCGTGAGAATTAAAGGAGTTATCCCAATATTTAAGATTAATTTTGATACTGTGATGATAATAGGGGGTGAAATTAAAATTAACGATATCGCAGTTCTGATTAGAGTTCTGGGTCGCGGCAGAAGAGTTCTAACAATAGTTCTTGAAAATTTTTTCGATCGCGTGAGAATTAAAGGATTTATCCCAATATTTAAGATTAATTTTGATAATTTGATGTATAATAGGGGACGAAATAAAATTAACGATATCGCAGTTATGATTAGAGTTCTGGGTCGCGGCAGAAGAGTTCTAACAATAGTTCTTAAGAATTTTTTCGATCGCGTGAGAATTAAAGGAGTTATCCCAATATTTAAGATTAATTTTGAAAATTTGATGTATAATAGGGGATGAAATAAAATTAACAATATCGCAGTTCTGATTAGAGTTCTGGGTCGCGGCAGAAGAGTTCTAACAATAGTTCTAAAGAATTTTTTCGATCGCGTGAGAATTAAAGGAGTTATCCCAATATTTAAGATTAATTTTGATAATTTGATGTATAATAGGAGATGAAATTAAAATCAGCGATATCGCAGTTCTGATTAGAGTTCTGGGTCGCGGCAGAAGAGTTCTAACAATAGTTCTTAAGAATTTTTTCGATCGGGTTAGAATTAAAGGAGCTATCCCAATATTTAAGATTAATTTTGATAATTTGATGTATAATAGGGGATGAAATTAAAATCAACGATATCGCAGTTCTGATTAGAGTTCTGGATCGCGGCAGAAGAGTTCTAACAATAGTTATTAAGAATGTTTTCGATCGCGTGAGAATTAAAGGAGTTATCCCAATATTTAAGATTAATTTTGATAATTTGATGTATAATAGGGGACGAAATAAAATTAACGATATCGCAGTTATGATTAGAGTTCTGGGTCGCGGCAGAAGAGTTCTAACAATAGTTCTTAAGAATTTTTTCGATCGCGTGAGAATTAAAGGATTTATCCCAATATTTAAGATTAATTTTGAAAATTTGATGTATAATAGGGGATGAAATAAAATTAACAATATCGCAGTTCTGATTAGAGTTCTGGGTCGCGGCAGAAGAGTTCTAACAATAGTTCTAAAGAATTTTTTCGATCGCGTGAGAATTAAAGGAGTTATCCCAATATTTAAGATTAATTTTGATAATTTGATGTATAATAGGAGATGAAATTAAAATCAGCGATATCGCAGTTCTGATTAGAGTTCTGGGTCGCGGCAGAAGAGTTCTAACAATAGTTCTTAAGAATTTTTTCGATCGGGTTAGAATTAAAGGAGCTATCCCAATATTTAAGATTAATTTTGATAATTTGATGTATAATAGGGGATGAAATTAAAATCAACGATATCGCAGTTCTGATTAGAGTTCTGGGTCGCGGCAGAAGAGTTCTAACAATAGTTCTTAAGAATTTTTTCGATCGCGTGAGAATTAAAGGAGTTATCCCAATATTTAAGATTAATTTTGATAATTTGATGTATAATAGGAGATGAAATTAAAATCAGCGATATCGCAGTTCTGATTAGAGTTCTGGGTCGCGGCAGAAGAGTTCTAACAATAGTTTTTAAGAATTTTCTCGATCGCGTGAGAATTAAAGGAGTTATCCCAATATTTAGGATTAATTTTAATAATTTGATGTATAATAGGGGATGAAATAAAATTAACGATATCGCAGTTCTGATTAGAGTTCTGGGTCGCGGCACAAGAGTTCTAACAATAGTTCTTAAGAAACTTTTCGATCTGGAGTGAATTTTGAAAGATATTCGCAGTTTTTGTTTCTATTTCTGAAATTTTCGTTTTGTTCTTATTCCGTTATTTCTTCAGAACTATTTCTAAAACTTATCTAGAACTATAGAACTATTATCGTACTATTCAGAACTCCAAAAATATTCTGCATTTTTTATAATTTGTCCGCATCGTGAAGTTGGCGGGAAATTCCGTTTTCCCAGGTTTTCGAGGGTTTTTCTGCAGAACTCTTTAAAAAAACTAGCAAGAACTGTAGAACTATTCTGCCGCGACCCGGAACTCTGTTTATTTAATTGATTTTTCGAAATTTGTCCGCTAACTTCACATACCTTCGCTGAAGTTCTTAAATTAGAACTTTTCAAGATTGCTCCTAATATTATTATTTTTTTGTATCCTGTTTTTGCGTTTTTGTTTTTTCGTATATAGTATATAGTAAAGAAAATACAAACATTTCATTTTTGTTTTGAATTTCGAAATAAAATATATTTGGGTATTTATAAAATTTATTTAGTTTAATAATAAGATCCTACGAAGAGAAAATATTTACAGTTTCTTACTGGATCCACGAAGTGAGGTTAAATATTTAATAAGATTGTTTTTTTTGTTGGTGTAGAGAAAACAATCGTTAAATAAATACATGATTTATTTCGATATTAAAAACATTTTTACGATATACCAAAATTTTTATTAACTTGAAGTAGAAAGTTGTTCCGCCAACCATCCACCAGTGTTGTGTGTGTATAATAATTCTCTTTATTTATTATGGATAGAGAGGAAAAAACAACAAGAAAGGTTCGATTTTACGATTATACTGAATAAAACACACAGCATATATTTCTTTTACATTTTCGACAGTCATGTCGATCACGTTCCTGCTTTAGTTATGCTAATTTGATTAGTATTTGACCTGTTTAACATAAAAAAGGTAGAACTTGTCTGTATTATGCCCTTTGAACTCTTAGCGATATTGTGTGTTGTAGTTCTTTTACATACAACTAGATGGAAATAAAAATAAACACTAAAAAGCTAAAACAAAGTAAATGGACTAGGCTAAACAGGCATGTTTGAACATATGTGTGGGTGTAAAATGTTAATTTTAATTAATTTTCATCGTCTTTACTAATTGATTTATTATATCTAGTTATTTTTATGATTCCGAAATAAACTTTTAGAATTAATGTTGTTGTTATTAGTTTATTGTTGTAATGTAGTAAATCACAGTTTTTTTGTCGATACGTAAGACTTTTTTAAAGTTAAAATTTTGCTATAATTCATTGATTATAAACCCTTAAGCCAAACTGTTGGTGTTTAATAAAATTATCCAAAGCTGGGGATGCGCATACTGCACACCCGCTTGTACCGACTGAAGTTAAAAACTGTCTTTAATACTAGCGATATCATTTGACACAAGAAACAAAGATAATAAATAAGTTGCACGATATTCTCTCCGTAAGCTGCGCTAATTTGGGAGATTTACAATCTACACACCTATATGCAGCGTTTGACACTTGCTCACCTTAATCAAATCACAAATTTAGGTATAGAATATTAAGGTAGAGGCTTAAAATCTCGAAAAATAAATATATTTATTTTCTACTTTCGTTTTGCTCATCATGTTACGCAAGGGTATCTTAACCAAAATAACAGCCAGCATAAAATAGATAAAACGTTTAACTAAAACTTGGACAAATCGTCTTCTTGTTGTAAAAATGTTTACGAATATTTCAGTTTGTGACACGATATTCCGTCTGATAGACCTTGCCAGTATATTGGTTTTCTTCTAAATCGAAGAATATGAACATCGGTTTCTCTATATATGTAGAAATGTATATATACAAAAATAAATACCGACCTCCAACTTTCCGAAAAGGACTGACGATCTACATTTTCCTAGAATAAAAAAAATGCCTCGATTTCTGGACTTTTACCGATGAGTTGTGAATTCTGTAGGGCGCTGATTTTCTTCGAATCAAAGAAATTTCAGGCTTATATTTTGGAGATTTCCGGAGGTATAAATAACAAAAGGTTATTCAGGGATAATTCGGAAAGGCAGTTTCAGATTTTGGGACTTTTCAAATGTTTACTAATTTTTTGGGAGTCGGTTTTTAGTTGCTGTCTTTTGATGATGATGATGTGTTCCGAAAAATTGATCGAAATTGTCAACTCAATTTTCGATCTTCTTTTTAAAAAGAAATGCTCTAATTACCTAATAATGCCAACCTAATCGAGAGTAACCTCAAAATGTCAGCAACCCAACCTAACCTCGAATAACCTAAAAGTGTTACAATCTCGAATATCCTTGAATATCGGTCGAACCTAACTTGGAATAACTTTAAAATGTTATCTCGTACAGTCGTTTTGCACTTGCCATTGTTCAGATAAACCGTGGTATTATCACACGTGTTCTCCGGTTCACAAGAACACTATTTTTAAATGTTCAGTTTGAACCAGCGCGTAATATTCTTCATATATTTACATAGATCTCGTGGAGAGCTTTAAAACTTTACCTTGCACAGTCGTTTTTCACTCACGGTTGCCGAGATACACTGAGTCAAACGCGGCAGCACACCTAGAAATATTGCATCATTTACACCGCGCATGGGAAACAAGGGAAGCGTCGCCCATACGATATATTGAACAGTACGCGTATTGAGCTTCATGGTATTTACGAATATGTTAACACGATTACTGTGCGGCACGTATTTTTAATGATATAACGATTTCAATTAGGATCTATTTTTGTCACATGCGGTCGACCGTAACCCATACTACCGGCGGAGTTAGACGTAGTCCTATCTTAAAAAGGTGATGATATATTTGTTTCTCTTTCAGATAAAGAATGTAACCAGTAACAAATACAAGAATGGCATAAAAAAAACTGAGATTGTTACTCGAAGTTACTCGTGATACTTACTGATTATTTACATATCATTAAACTGAAATAAGGAATTTTCGTTCTCATTTCAAGGACTCGAACTGAGTTTTTTTATCTTCTCAATATGATATGGTCCAAACGCGGAAGTCGTTCTTTGTTTATAGGCTTAGGCTGTGAAGGTCTTCGTCTTTATTATTACAGAAATGAATGTTGACTGCCGAAGGCTGTATTGTCCATAAACTTATTATTTAATTGATAAGATTATTGATAAACTTACCTGAATGATATACCACATCTATTATTAGAATAAGGCGTTTATACAGGGTGTCTCAGACCACCCGACCACCAATTTTAGAATGCAGGGTGTTGATATTTCTTAACAAATCAAGTTGTGATATGATTAAGTTCAATGGCCGCTATCAGATGATGTAAAAACTGAAAACCCCCAAGCCTCCCTTATAGGGGGAAGGGAGCAACTGTGAAATGGTAAATGAATACCCCTATATTGTGTTGCAAATTCGGATTCTAAAGCCTGAAATATGTAGATTTTATTTGGAACAGTTTTTCGATTCGTGACATATTGGCGCTGTAATCGGAAATAACTGAAATTTTATGATGATCCCTCGAAATGCACTTTCGATCAAAAGATTAAAATAGTGTCATTTAATATTATCGAAAGCAATATTTATTGAGCTCAAATTAAACCGCCCTCTCACCCTTGGGATTGTGAGACTTGGGACCTTAGAATATAAAACTGTAGGAAGGAACATAATCATCTACCACATACGACCGGGACGGGGTGTCAATATGGCGGAGTAGGTGTTTCCGGTTTTGTAATGAGATATTTCCATTGGCGGTTCTCACTGTCTCGAAATGCACACATAAACCCCATAACCTCAATTTTAAAACGTAGTATTTTGAAATTAATCTTAGAATATAAATTTTATATTTAATATTTTAAACAAACGAATACTTACTTATGAAATGTAATTTCCTTCTTCGTATTTGTCGGAGTTTGAGAGAGAAGCAGATTTAGGTGGTGTCTAATGGCGGCCAGTGTGACGTCACATCCGTCGCTTTTAAAACACATTGCGCCGGGTAGTTACGCTCCTTCCTACAGTTTTATATTCTAAGCTTGGGACAGTTTTTACATTTAGAGTTTGAGTCTTCAGTTTTTTAACATTATTTAAATTCTTTTAAATTCCGATACTATTAACACTAAGCGACAGTGTAATCCAAAAAGAAAATCCACCGAGCTTAACTAATAAGATGACAGATTGGCAAAGCTTCAAAATCCAACTTGAGGAACTTATTGAGCTTTCAGTTCCATTAAGAACAGAAGAGCAACTAGATGACGAAGTTGATCTGTTTGTCAAAAACATTCAATTAGCATTCAATTAGCTTATCTTCAAGCAGCATGGGATAATACACCTCAGCTTACCCGTAGAACAAAAGGAAATAACTATCCTAAAGAGATTAGGAACCTTATTTCAGAAAAGAGAAAGCTCAGACGGAAATGGCAACAGACTAGAGCACCAAGAGACAAAACAACTCTGAACAACGTAACTCAACAATTAAAGCGCGAAATTCAGCGTATCAAAAACGAGTCGATTGGAGACTACCTGAGGGAATTAACTAATGACAACAAAACAGATTACTCACTCTGGAAGGCTACCAAACGATTAAAAAGGCCTGTTCTACATAAGCCTCCAATTCGAAATACAGATGGAAGTTGGGCCCGAAATAATGCCCAAAAAGTATATAGGTTTGCAGAACATCTAGAGAGTATTTTCCAACCAAACGATGGAGAAGAACTACAAGACTGGAATCAACCGGAACAAGAAAATGTTATCATCAGACCTACCTCGCCAAAGGAAGTATCAGATGAAATTAAAACAAATATCAACCCAAAAAAAGCTCCTGGCTTTGACCTGATCACTGGCGAAGTATTGAAGCAACTTCCAAGAAAAGCTATAGTAAAACTTACCAATCTTATTAACGCATCCTTCAGACTGAAGTATGTCCCTAAGATGTGGAAAGTTGCAGAAGTTATAATGATTCCTAAACCAGGTAAACCTCCTCAGGACGTAGCATCATATAGACCTATATCGTTGTTACCAGTCATTTCGAAATTATATGAAAAAATACTCCTTAAGAGACTAAAACCTATAGTAGAAGAAAAGAATCTGATTCCCTGCCACCAGTTTGGATTCAGAAAAAACCACAAGACCATCGACCAAGTCCACAGGATCATAAACGTCATTGAAAAATCACTAGAAGAAAGAAAAGTCTGTTCCACCGTCTTCCTCGACGTCGCTCAGGCTTTCGACAAAGTGTGGCATGAAGGCTTGTTTCACAAACTAAACCGTTGTCTGCCACAACAACTTTCACAACTCTTACAATCTTACCTATCCGAAAGATATTTTAGAATTAAACAGGAAGATTCTTACTCTGAATTAAAGGAAATTAGAGCAGGGGTACCACAAGGTAGTGTGCTAGGTCCGGTACTTTACCTACTATATACTAGTGATATCCCAAGCTTTGAACATGAAACAATAGCAACATTTGCTGACGACACCGCAGTCATTGCTGTCGGAAAAGATCATGAAGAGGCCGCAGAGAAGCTTCAAACCTCCATTGATAAAATTAACACCTGGACTAAAACTTGGCGCATCAAGTTAAACGAAAATAAATCTGTACATATAGACTTTACTAATAAACAGAAGCAACATCTACCTATTAGAATCAACGATACCCAGATCCCTTATGCTGACTCGGCCAAATATCTGGGAATGACCTTAGATGCTAGACTCCTCTGGAGAGTCCATGTTAAAAAGAAACGCGAAGAGTTAGGCATAAAACTGAAAAAAATGTATTGGCTACTTGGAAGAAACTCCAAGCTGTCTACATATAACAAACTGCTTCTGTATAAGCAAGTACTAAAACCAGTTTGGACCTATGGTATTCAACTCTGGGGTTGTGCCAGCCAGAGCAACATTCAAGTGATCCAGCGCTTCCAGAACAAAGTACTAAGGAACATCGTTGACGCACCCTGGTACTGCCGAAACAGAGACATTCATCAGGACCTTCAAATGGATACTGTTGACCAAACCATAGCCAAATTTGCCAGTAGCCACGAACAAAGGCTACTCAACCACGTGAACGTCGAGGCCATCCAGCTCCTGGACAACACAAATATATTAAGAAGACTCAAGAGAACGAAGCCTTTTGAATTAGTGAAAGAGTGATAGGCAAAGCAGAGCATTGTGCGGGTTGTGCTACATATTAAGTTTAGTGTAGTTAATTTACTAGAACACAAGGCAAACTAGTGAGTAAAGACCTTAGTTTAAGAATTTTCAAACGTAATAATCTAAGTTAGAAAAAAATTGCTCATTGATCTACACAAAAAGATCAGATTGTAATAACATTAAAGGACCTATAATGGTTAACTTTAATTAAAAAAAAAAAAAAATTAAATTCCTAATGTGAACTCTATCACCTGGCAACACTGCAGCGGTGTTCGGCGTTATTCTCAATTTGATGCACTTTAACAGAGCAAAGTTTCATAATTGCCGAAGGGGGGAGATAGTTTCCAATTTATTAGCCGATGATTACTTCGTCTTGTTGCTTTATAATGTTAGGGACTATGTTAACTTAAACTAGATTGTTATACGATAGTAGTAGTTTTATTGGTGATTGATTTGAAGTGCTCCGCTTTGGTGCCCCTTACTTTGCTTCTCCAAACATATTTTTAATTTTTTTTAATTCCACACGTTTTGCCTCTTGATTTCTGTATATTTTTCCCCCATTACATTTTTTTATTGGGAATGATTTTCGCCAGTCAAACTCATAAGTCTTCTAACTAGTGAAAATTCCATCTTTTGAAATACATAATTCCAAATATTTCCGTCTACTTCGTTTCTGTTTTCATGCCTTCATAAAATTCAACCATTAGTTTGATAGAAATGAAACTTTTTATTCCGGGGAAAACTTTACATTCTTTTCAGCTTCACCAACATGAAAGCGTGCGCGTGTGCATGTCGAAATGGAAAAATCCCTTTAACTGTAAGTTACGGATATTGAATTTTATGCGGTAGTAAAATTCAGTAGGCATAATAAAAAAATCCAAATCCAACTCTGTAATAGGTATACTACAATATTTTTAACTTGCCTATCAGAAAATCGATTGGGGGAGTGAATAGTGAGTGCAATGCACTCTGCTCTCGCTGTGTGATGGTTGATGGAAGAACCACCACCCTTTCAAATAAAAAATGAGTGTTATTTTTCGTTGCGCTTTTGTTCTTTTTTTTTAAAGATAATAATATTTAATATAAAATAATAAATTGGATTTTACCAAGTGTTGCTCTGTGAATCACGAGCGAGAAATGATAAAAATAAATTTCCGTTTAGGCTGAATCTTAATTAGGAAAGAGTAGATAAATACACGAAATTAACCCAGTCACGAAGTATAAAATTAACCCAAACCAACCAAGCCGACCTAACAGAAAACAGGAAGAAGAATAATTTTGGTTGAAATTTTAATCTACTTTAAAATTCCTTCCTGGTTGGTGATGATATTATTGTCTCGCAATTACAAAACGGTGGACAACTTTAAATAAACGCATCACGCACGCACGCACGCACGCATCACGAAAACAAAACAAAAGCGTAAAAAATTATACCTTTAGTTTACCCTCCTCGATCGTCGTCGTCTACCATCCATCTATCCACGTTCTATCAACTACACTATCAAATCCTCATTTTTTTGCTGCACATCTGCTCATAGAGGTGACATTGAACCCATGTTAGCCATGTTATATATATTTAGAGCGAGGTGCGTTGCCCTCGAAGGGCTATTACGGGGGGCTCTCACCCGTGCAGCAGATGTACCCCATTTCAAGGTCTTGAGCTTGACATGTCATAACCCACCTTCCCCGCTTGTAGTGTGTAGTAGTAGACACACTCTCAATTACGCATATCACCAACACCACCCTTGAAACGAGCAGAGCATATCCGGGCAGGTAAAATTCAGAACTAAAGGTGCACCTTATAAGTAATAATAATAACAACAAGATGGAGTAACAGATTTCTTCTTCTAGAAGGTTCTTTCCTCCCCTCTTATTTTTTAGTTTTCGAAAGAATGCCTATAGTATATAACATACATACAGTATACATAGAGCAAATTTTGTTCTATTCAGAAATTTAAAACTTGTATTGTGTGGGGTTTCTTTGTTTAGTTGGTCCTAGACAAGTTCAAAGGGCGACGGTTTTATAGACATGTGGTTGCTTGGTCGTTGCTTGAGGGTTGTATTATACAAACGGAAATAACTATTTAAAATTATTATTATTAAGTATAATACTATACTACTAGTCGTGTATTGATAAAAAATAATTATAGCCCTTTTGGTTATTATGTTCGAAAATAGGGTGTTTACCTTTTCATGTGTTCGTGATACCAATGGTTTGTTTTGGTAACTTTTTCGAATGATGGGTTTTCATTTTTGTTGTGAGTCTTTGCTGGTGGTAACTACTATCTACTTTAAAACTGGTAAGTTATTTTATTATGAAAATTTCAAGAGAAAATCTTATGTTTAGATGAAAACGTGCATCAAAAACACATTAACACACGTGTTTTCTTCTGTTATCAGTGACTCAAGTTTCTCAAGCCAAAACACGTGCTATGATCACAGTTGGTTGGTACACGTGCCTTTTACAAATGTGCTCAAGTGCAATTTAATACAACAATAAGGATGACGACGAACATGACATGCTCTACCGCATTAATTTTATTTGATTTTGCAATTTCTATTTCCGAATAAGTATTTTATTCCTTATTGCAGTCATAATGGTATTATTAAGCACTTCCCTTGAAACATGTTTCCACGTTTTAACTTCGTTTGCCTTTTATTAAAAAATTTGTGAAAACTGCATTTTTAAGGTACAAGTTTTATGTAATGTAAATGCGGTTGTAATCGCTTTTTGAGTACTACTATGACAGTAATTTTTATGTTTTATTAAACGTCTGGTTCTTTTCTTCCAGAAGAGTCAGCTGATTTATTGCAGCGTTGAAAATGTTAGGTTATAAATCTTCGCGGTAATGACGATAACAATAAAAGGATGACTGAATTATTAGTTTTGAGGTTGTAAAGCTATTTTGATTTAATAAAATTGTGGGGTATCTATAGTCGTATGGATACTTCCGAATTGTAGATTTATTTATTATGAAAAACACATTTCAAAACCTACTGATTATAAAATTTCAAAAATGCCGATTATTATGTTAAATTAAAAAACAATTAACAAATATAAATTAAAAACCTGCTTGACAACTCCAATTATTTTCTATAAGATAAATCATAAAAATGATATTTTTAACCTTACGACTTTTATACGGATACTTGTTTAAAATATAAACACACACACGCAGTGGCAATCAACCTCTAAGAGCATACATACAAAATGGGTAATCTTTAGGCCAAATTTTATAACAAAAAGATGGGTGACCAAGAAAGTTTGAAAATCCCAACACGCAATGTTCACATCTTCAAAATTAAATGAAGGGAAAATCATAGTTTTTTGGTCACCCGTTTTCAAACATTTTTTAATCATTGCGATCATATCTCACAGCGAATGTTTGTCAAAGAAATGCTCTGGGATAGTGTAGTCAGTGCCCATACTTACCCCAGCTCCACACATGCGTATACGAATATTCGTGTGCAAACGCGAATATTCATGACTGAATGTTCGTTTGCGAATGTATCCGAACAATTCCCTACACACTTCACATACGGTAACCGAATATTCGCGTATAGTGTATAAGGCAGACACGTGAGGGTTAAGACGAATGTTTGATCCCTTTGACTCGCGCTAATTTACCGCTACAAGACGTATCGTGCTCGTGTTCGTGGACGAATAGCAAATATTCGTATACGAATACGAATGTATTATCCACACTTCACGTATTTATGTACGAATAACAAACATTCGTCAACGAATAACGCATGTGGGGACCTGGGGTTAGGATGGGGTCTCCTTCAATTGCTTCCTGTATTCGCTTGTGTCCACATCGTTTGTGCTAATTATCGGTAGATTTCATTCTATGTGCTTCAATCCAGGCTTCGCCATTTAAATCGATATCCAAGGGAATTAGTCCTAGAAGTGCTTCCATATATGTCGTTGGAGTACTTTTCATGACTCCACAGCTGCACAGACATGCTAGTCTCTGTATATGTATTAGTTAGTTTTGTGATAGTCTTCATGTTTTCCTAAATATTCTCCTGCCCACCATGAGCCAGATATTTGCCTAGATAATGCCTAGATATTTAGCTTCCTGGCCGACCTGTCTGCCTCTATCTGATTGTCCTTTAACATGGTTTTCATCCATCTATTTATGATGTCAAATAATCAACTTAGAGTTTTATGCTCCATGTTAAGATAACCCTATGGGGTTGCAATAATTATCGATTTAAAGGAGGTGCTTTTTCAAAAGCTCCTTCTATGTACAAAAAATCCTCTGTTTTTCATATGGTTTAAATACTAAAATAGCGGAAGAACAACCATCTACCTCTCTTTCAAATAATATTCAAATAAATGGTATTCATAAATAAAATTAAAATCTAACTGCTTCTTCAAATATGGTTAGTAAGGATTATTTTTTTAAATATTCCCTTCCAACATCCAAATTATAACGAATATTAAAAGTTCCATTATCCAAATAAAATTTCCTTCTCGTAATTAAATATTATTCCACAAATAAATTCACATCACTGAGTATTATATTAATTAAATGTAATTATTATTAAAAAAAATAGTCAAATTCAAAGATCTTCGATGATTATTTAACACTTTGACATTTCAACAAAATATAACCTAACATTTTTGACATGTGTTTGGTTTGTTTACATTTTTCAAACTCAGAATGTAACCTTAAAATTTTAAATTTTTGCTCTCAACATTTTGCATTGTTTGAAAGTACTAAAATAACAGAGTTTGTTACTAAAATGGTCGCGCTTTTTCAAATAAAAGAAGGCTAGTATAGTATATTCTTGGTTACAAACAAAGGAACTTTTAAAATTAAATACAACATAACCACATATATAATTGTTTATAACTATTAATCATCTTTTAAATAAATTCAATAAATAGAAATCCAAAGAAATTCCCTTTCCAACGATACATGACACTTATACTGACATAAAATAACAAAGTCACTAGAAAAAGTCAACCAAAACATCTTTCCTACACAACTATAGCAGATAACTAAAATTAACTTAATTACTTAAAATTACCTATTTACATCTTGCTATCTTGACAAAATCCAACCTTACATCCTAATTAACATTATTTACCTACTTTTGGTTATCAATAACATGGAAATAGTAGTTAAATTACATTATTTCAGATTGCTATGGCTAAACGTGCAAACTTGCATTTTATTTCAATGATGCCTTCTAAAAAAAAACAATCCAGCATTCAAGATTCTTTTAAAATTGTGCTTAAGAAACCGCTTGACAAAATAGAATTAAAGCATTTTACCCACGAACTGTATAATCTATCTACAGAAGAAGATTTAACGATATCATTATCTCGTTAACTTGAAACATTCTTTTTTATATTAATAAAGCAGGGAAGGTAGCAAATACTTGCATACATCACCACTACCATGCATCTTGTCTGTTTTAGGTCAAAACTTGCCTTAATTTGGCCTCAACTTTATTTTAGTTGCCTAATTAGGTCACGATTTCACATTGTTAGTTGAATAATTTTTATTTTTTAAACAATATTTGGTCAATTCTAGGCTAAATGAAGGTGATTGGCAAATCATGTAAAAATACCAAAATATGAATTTAGCCATAATCTGTTTCAGAGGAAAAGCGTCAGAATCACTTCTGTTGATTCGGTAAGGGGTCATCTATAAAGTACCCAACGCTTTGGGGAAGGAGGGATAGCTAAATTGTGACAGTGTGACGAGGGGGAGGATTTCGGCGAAAAAATGCGTTAATTGAAAGTAGTTTATTATTATTACTTCAGATTTCAACAAGTCAACAAAATAATATTTAGAAACAACAAAATCAAGAATCAAAGTGTAGCACCTTATATTCCACCCCGGGTGTTAAGTTACGTTTTCAATACCTTTCATTTATATTAAAAACTCAAGTGTGATACGTCAAAATACAATTAAGTTGACAATAGCTTATAAGAGGGGGGAGGACTTTAAAAAAGTTAGGCAGAGTGTGACGAGGGGGGGAGTTGGAGGTAAATCTGATGCTTACCAATACATTGGCAGTTTATTGCTGAAAGCATTTTTAGTTATTCATCGTTATAAGTTCATCGGTATAATTCTATATGGTTTGAGTCACCTTAGTTTAGCCTAGAATTGACCAAATATTGTCTAAAAACATTAAAAAGTTGATTCAGACGGTTTTTTCAATATTTGGAGGGGGCCAAAACCAGGCTTTAGAAACCCTCCTCCTTTATCGTTGAAGACAAACATGACCCTAATGTTATCTAGTCTTCAGCATGATCACCTTTGCTTGCTAGATATTTATCGATCTTTCAATCTAGATCTGAAGAGTTTAGTCTCAACAGGCCCAAGGATGTAATGATAGATTACATAACAACGATCTTTGTTGGTGCTATCCAAAGGTCTGGGTTTACGGTGACTTGGGTGCAAGGCCATTGTCCACCTATAACTAACGCCTTCTACCTCAGGTCATGGTTAAATGACAATTCTTGGTTTCCCCAGTGTTCGTCTAGTAACAATGCTCTATCGCATGAAACATTCAAAACTAACTTTCGGTCAATCATCCCCTGACACAAAAGGTCCAGAAGAGGTTCAGAAGCCTACAAAGAAAATTATTTTTGCATATTGTTTTGTTTAGCCTATAGGACTTTGTATATCCCTAATGTCAAAGCGAGATATCCTCCATCGTCAGTTTGGGGAAACTCAGAAGAAGTCCTATGGGACTCCAATTTTCGGTTTTCTAAGTCGCCTGCAGCATCCCCAAACTGCGATCAATGATGCTGTGGTCACTAGGTCAAAAATCATACAAATGAGGATCAAAACCATCAAGCCTTTCAATAAATTGGCTTCATTGTTGCTACCTGCAGAAGAGCTAAGGCACAAATATCCACAAGGTTTTGCAAAAAATGGTGCATTGATTAACTAACAGTCGGACTGACAAAGGATTTAACAGACAAAGTGACAGGCTGATTGGCAGAAAGCATAACAGACATACGGGCGGATTGACAGATGGACTGACAGAGATACTGACTGACAGACAATCTGATAGGGATAGTGGAATCACAGACGACTGTTGGATAGAGGTCTAGGTTCTGACACAATTTTTTAAGCGAAAGCGTTCGTTTTGCTGGAATATTCGGACAAATCCAATTTCGTTTTGTTAAATAGATCTACTTTTCTAAGTGTTAGTAGACGATTCAATAAATTTGTCGATAGTGATTTGTTTGTTTTGGGCGATGAATCGACGTGGCAGAGCATCCCTCGTACCACATGACATCTTAATCATATGGCCGATTCTATTAGAATTTTGCCGAATCTGGAGGGAATTCCCAGATTTCCCCCTCCACTAGAGACCTTTAACGTGCCAAACACTGCATTGAACTGATGTTTGAACACTGGTTTACGTTCTCATTCGAGAAGAAGGCACCTTTGAATTCTGAAGTAAACACTGTTACATGTTAGGATTTCAGATTTTTAAACAATTCGAACTGTCAGATTTCCTGTTTAAAAGGCTTGCATTTTGATTCATGATTAACTTGACGTTTGATTCATGCTGTATAACATTTTCCAAGTTTTTACTGAGCAATCAACACTACAGATGTCTCCCAGAACTATATCTAGTTAGAGCCACTGCATCTAGTTAGCCAGTACTGGCCGATGAAAGTACCGCAAGCGGCGTGGGGGCATTCGGCCGAAAAAGCTTGAAATTGGTCATTATTGTTACCTGTATTTTAAAAGGTTTTCTACATCAGTTTTATTCTGAAAGCTCTAATAAATTACTCGCTTCCAGCCACCCAACATGGCGTCGTTTGAGGTACTCTGTCCCGCCATAACGGACTGGTTGACTAGATGTATTGTCTCTAATTTAAACGTAAAAAAGTCATATAGTATTGTATATATAATAATTTAAAATGCAGAGATTTCCTGAATTGAACAAACATTTTACTTGCTTGAAGTGGTGACAGGTTAATGCTTTTGTTTGATGAATTTTTCTCGTCCTGCCATTGTTCTGCCGTGAGAAGAATCTCGTTGCATCTAAAGTTCCAGGCTTGGTGGAATATATTGTTTGAACTAATGAAACTGTTAACTACAAAAATTGTTAAACAATACTTTCTAATGAAAAAATATGTATTACTAAGTATCTTTTGCTATTGTAAAATTCTAATGGATTTTCTTTTGTTTGTTACAGGTGAGTACCATTATATAGTCACATAGTTGCCGTTATGCAGGTTAGTTACTCCCTTTTTTAAAAGCACCACAGATTGTTACGAGAAATCTTTTAATGAATTTTTATACTTGCTTCGAGATTATTTAACTTCAATATACCATACATACACAGCAAATTAAGAATTTAGAATCTAATTTCTGTGCTGTTTTGTTTATTTATGTATTGGGTGCTACTGTGTTTTTATACTTTTTACTTATTACATGATAATATAGAACAGAAATAGAAAAGAAATTAAGTTAAAAAACGTTTTATCTTTTATAGGGCGTAAGGTTAATTAAGGTCTGGGCAAGGTTAGTTGCCTTTAAACATTTTATTTTCAATTGATCATTGTTTCTCTATAAAAGGTTAAGTTTTCTTTAGTGTAAATTGGTTACACATGTCTGGAATCTTACAAATAGATTGATTGACGAAAATCAATTTGAAATTGCAAGCAAGCTTACGTGTCTGAGATTATGAATATGACAATGTAAAAAAATAAACACGTGTATGTACCAGTCTCCTAGTTAATTTTTAATTTGTTTGTTTTGTATTTTAAAGTAGTAGCTACCATCGTTCATCTAGTGGCAAGAATCAGTCACGATAATTCTATTCAGTTATCAGTATTGTTGAGTGAGTATTCGAATACCTTCAGTTTCAAAAGTGCTGTGATTTGACGAAAAATAGATTAGACAAAATATTTAATAATATATAAGAGTTAGTAAGCGGGAACTTTATGACCAAAAGCTATTTTTGATTTGATTGTAATGCTTTTTGACTCATTATCAAAACGATAAGAGCATAAATACTTCCTGAAATTGTAGCTTTATAATCATAAAATAGACTTGGGTTTTAAGTAAACCTATATTAATAAAAGTGAGGTTAGATAATTTTCAATATTCAGTGTGATTGAATTTGTTACCTTATTTATTATGACTTACTTATTGAAAAAGTTAAAGTTACTTTATTGAAATCGTGTACCTTCGGATCAGTTGAAGGAATCTCCGCTTGAAATACATAATCTGCGTTTAAAGAGTTATCTGATGAGATTCTGATATATTATTGCTTAAGAATATTCAATTTTTTAAGTTGGTAGTTATCTTCTAACGGCCAATTCAATTTTTTTTCATTAAATCTCCTTTCGAATATATCTTAGCAACAAAACTATTCGACTTAATTTATAGTTCAGTTTTTATAATAATTTTCAATTTTTTTCTGAATTCAACTCGTAGGAAATCAAGTGATCGAGAAAAAATAAAATAGGCCCAGCTATTCATTGAGGTTGATGTAACATGTTGCTTGCTTACCGTGATCGTATGAAGAGACACTATCAAGTGCATAAAGAAATAAGTGAACTGTCAAAATTAACCTGTATAATTGACATTGTCAGCAAATTACAAAATGTAAGAAGTAGTGATACCAATCTTCACAAACTATATTAAAAGAAGTAAGCACTGGTTGCTTTGATATTTATTGGCCATTAAAAATAACGAAGAAATTCTTTTTTATAATAATATTTTTTATCCAACACCTCTATATAAATACCATGTTTACTATGGCCATTTTAAATAAGGAAAGTGATTGTTTACTCTTATGTTACATGATAACCTACGTTGCCCCTAGCAACGTGGGTTATTTTTTAAAAAATTCACTCCTTCAAGGATAACAACCAATCACCGGCTTACGTTACTTAATATTATTAAAATCTAGTCATCGTGCTAGTGTATTATAGTTATTTATCCAACACCTCTATATAAATACCATGTTTACTATGGTCATTTTAAATAAGGAAAGTGATTGTTTACTCTTATGTTACATTATAACCCACGTTGCCCCTAGCAACGTGGGTTATTTTTAAAAAACTCACTCCTTCAAAGATAACAACCAATCACCAGCTTAGGTTACTTAATATTATTAAAATCCAGTCATCGTGCTAGAGTATTACCGTCAAAACTGCAGACTAACTATACATTGCAAATTCGATGTTTAAACTTAAATAAAGAGGTGTTAGATAAAATTTTGTATGGCACGCGTGAGTTAAGGATATTATCCACTTAGAAAAATTAAAAGTAAATTTTTCGTTCGTGGATAATATCTTACTTAACTCACTTGTGCCATAAATAACTATTTGTTTTTTTTTAAATAGAAGATAATAATTGATCTCAATTGCCTTTCTAATACGTCTATTTAAAATTTGTTTACTTCGTTGGGAAAAATTTGGATTAACGTATTATTTATCACTTTATTACTGGATTATTTCTTCAATTCAATTTAAGTACGCCATTAACCTCTTCCAGTTCTCTTATTTTATAGTTTTTCGTATTAACCTTCACCAATTAAGCAATTCCAACTGGAATTTCTAACATTCTCGGAGCACTAGTATCAAAAACAGCGAATGAAATTTGTTGTTTGTGCATGTATTTAGTCCCAACCCACTTGCTGAGTAACACATAAGCAATCTCGTTCCAAATTCTTGTTATTTTTAATATTTGTTTATTACTACATAGTACAACTATATTCAAGAGATAATAGATATAACAGAAAAAAATCTATTCGAAGAATGAAACAAACGTTTACTTGTTTGATTTATTAACTAATAGCCGTGTGTAAAGCGTAATAATAAATTTGGGAAAAGCTTCATCAAGCCAAAGTTGGTTCGTTGGTTCGTGTGTTTGTGCTGTCTTCAAGGTAAGAAGTTTAATAAAGCTAGCAATTCTAATTTTGCCTCATCGTCACGTCAGTGGAATTTATTCGCTGCATGACCCTAAAATGGCCAATTATCATTGACAAATGAGCTTTCGGGCTTCTTTCTAATTCATTCTCTTCCCGGCTTCCCGCAAAATTTGATTCCACTGCCGCAGTGAGTCTTCCCTTAACGCAAGCGAGGAAAGCCTTCGTTCGTCTGCGTTTTTCCTGTTCCGCCGCACCACAACAGCAATAGCGGACTTCTTAACTAAGAAACTAACGAAATCTTTCCAATAAATCAATCCCTTAGGACTGAGGTAGTTCTTAACCTTTTTAACTTTCAGTAAAATCGTCTTATTAAAACAATAGAGATACGCAAACATGAAGGTCCTAACCTAACTTCTATTACAATTTACTTAAAAATAACAACGAAATACGTCAACGAAATACGTCAGTGAAGTAATGGATCTAAACAGTCAGAGCTTTGACGATTATGAAACTTTAGAGCTTCTAGAGCTTTTAGATTTTTTAGCTTTTAGAGCTTTTAAAATGTACAACTTCTAGTCTAGAATATTAAAGTCGCTTTAAGTGAGCAGTCGTAAGTTCCTGAGCTTTAAAGATTCAGAGTTTCAGCATTCATTTGCATTTATATATCATCAGCATATTTTCATATTTATATTCATTTTCAAAGAGGCGAAAATATATGTATTTACATTATAATGTTATGTATTAAACAAGCTTCAAATTTTCAGATTCTAGTGTTTTAGAATATCCAAACTAGAGTTAGAGAAACTTGAGTTTCGGGAAAAATTTGCAATAATTCTTACTTCACTAACTTATTTATCAAGATCAGTTTTATTGACCAACAATTTCTGAATGTTATAATCCCCCAAATCTTGAATTTCGAAACTTTTTGGATCTTAAACTTAATGTCTTGGTTCCAAAAAAATCCGAGTTACAAAGTGTCAACATTTTCGTAGTTTCAAAGCTTTAGCTGATAGCAGAATATCAAGGATTCAAAGTTTTAGAGATTGTTTCGAAGATTTAAAATGTTGATATTTCAAAACTCACATTTTTACTAATGTGAAGTGTCAAGAGTTTTAGGTTCTCAAAGTTTGATAATTTCAAATTTCATAATCTTCCAAATTTTTGAAGTTTATAGTTCAAAATGTGGAGGGTCAAAGTTATAAAGATTCTTAAGTTAAAAGATTTAAAAGCTTAAGTCACACCTTCCATAATTACAAAAAGTTCAAGTTTCATAGATACGAATGATCATAGTTTTAAGACTTTGTTTAAAGTTTTAGTTTTCATTTCAGTATTTATAGTTGTAAATAAGTATTGAGATGATATCATATCATCAGATTGATAATCTAATCATATTAATAATAAATAAAGAATATTTAATGGCTACGATAGGTTTTGGAAGCATAGGGATAACAAAATCATGTTTATATAAAGTATTCATGGAATAAAAAGAAAGGGTTACATACCAGATTGCAAATAGATTTATCAATTTAAAACAAATTATAGGAGTACGATCTTTTCATGCATATATAACATTATTTATATAAAAAGGAATATTTTAAAAAGGCATATGATCAAAGTATGTAGTTTTATAATAAAACATGCTTTAGGTAACACAAGTTACAAGTTTACGATGGCATTTAAACTTTTCTTGAATGTTTGTCTTCATGTTAGATTTGAACTTCGACGTTAGATAACGCAGATGAGATTTTTCATTTCCCAGAGAGCCAAGTCAATATCGGGTAGATGTTTCACTGGAAATAGTTAAAACAAATCATTATCTTGAAGTCTATTATTAGTCATTAATTAAGTCATTTACCTCTATTTCTGATTGTAGTCATGTTTCTTGAAAGAAGATATCGGCAGAATTGATATTTATAGATTTTTTGAAATTTTGATATTTATGTGATGTGTTTCACCATTGTTTTGATTCAGTCACCTGAAGTACTGTATCTTGGACGAGAATAGTTGTAGTTTTGATCAATTTATGTTTTATGTAATCCAGGACTTACATTAGCATCGTTTGGTCATAAACCGTAAAATGGTCATATTTTAAAGTTAAGTTTTTCTTTAGTTTTTAGTTATAATTTTTGTAAACTTCATATGAACAGGTTACCGTGAGTAACAAGGTAAATATTCCATATGCTAAGGTAGCTGGAAATTATTTAGTTTTCATTAAGACTTAATGAGATTTGTGACAGCTGATGTTAATTTTGTTTGTAAATGTTGATTTTAGACCATAAGTGTGTTATGTTGTTTTAATTTTCTTTTCATCTATTTAGAATTAAGATTACATTAATTATAATCACATGTTTACTATTGTGACGTCATGAGATAGGCGATGTTCAGAAATTTTCTTGATTTTTCAAATGTTTTGGCCAAACATATAAAAGGGCCTTCGAAAAGAAACAGTTTCAGTCGATAAAAGCTAAAGGTAGAACCTCTGCTCGGTTCTGGAATCAAATTATGTAAAATAAAGTTGGGTTAGATTGATCATATGTTTTTATAAACAAACAAATGTCAAACATTGAGAAGAAAGTTGCATATATTTATATATTTTATGGAACAAAATTATCTTCACTCTTCAACACAATCACAGGGATTTGTGATGAATTCTTTTATTTAAATTATAGAAGAAGTATTTTTTCTGTCATCGATCGAAGTTTCGATATTTTTATGGGCCACAGTTGAGTGTGGATCAGTGTTAGTGCGTTTTTACCGACTGTGTTTTTCAGCAGGAAATTTTGAAATGAATGTAGTGCCACATATTTAGGATTATTTAACAATATAAAAGTAAATGGTTTAGAATTTGTTTTCTGCTCAGAAAGCTTGATTAAGTAATTTTTATAAACAATTTTAATGTCAATTTAACAAGTTTTTTAAGAACAGTTTTTTCTTAAATTTCTTAATATTGGTTTGTTTAAATGAAACTCGTTATGATACCCATGTCATATTATTAACAAAATAATAATTCATTTAAACAAACTAAAGAGAGGTCTTATCGATATAATTGAGATGTGTTTGAATTCATTTTATTTTCTTTATTCTTTAGTTTTAAATAAATAAAATTTGTGTTTACAATTTCAATATTTGTTTATTATTGATGTGGTATGCAAGTATCCATACATTTTCTTAGTACAAAGTTTAAATTTATTTCTTGCCTAGAAGCAGAATTCCAAGTGTGGTTTGTAGTAAGTTGTTCTTTCCAGATGTAGGGATTGATAAAGTTAATTCTGAAGGAAAAGCTATTAGGGTGTTATTTTTTGTATTTTTATTGTTTATTGTAAAGCTAGCGGAATCAGATTAATTTTATTATTTTAAATATCATCGCATAGTTTATTGGTCCCAACGTGACCATTTCTAATATAGGTATTTTATCAATTTCTTTTATAAATATTATTTAAATATCACCTCATAGTTTATTGAAGCCCAACGTGGGGCTTTCCTATCTTTGTTATTATTCTAGTTATAACACAGTTACAACTCAATATATGGAATTTTACAGCTTAAGAGAAGATTTTTAAAGAAGTTTCGAAGTATGAAATTTTAAAGCAGTCAACTTCGAATTTTCAATATTCGAAAGCTTTAGTATTAGTAATTCAGATATTTGAAGTCTAGAATTATCGCATTTCGAGTTTTAGAGAATCGGTTTCATCCAAACACCTTAAAAATTCTGAGATTTAAAAAAGCATTCGCACTTCAGACAATGACAAATACCAAATTTCAGAATTTTAATCTGATTATGGTATCAGGGCAAAGGTTTTATGTTTTTAACAGGCTTGGATTTTCTCAAAGACTCAAAACTTCAAAATTACATAAGGTTATAATGTCAATTTTTAAACATTTTGAAAGCTTGGACTTCGAAACTTCACTCACTATAAATTAACGACTTTTAGAGTTCTAGTTACACTCCGTTATATTAAAATAATTATTACTATAAAATGTATGCTGCTTTGGACGCGACTTATGTAACCCGAAAGGTTTACAATTAAGTGTCAGATAGGTTCGGGGAGGGGTCGGAAAATTGGGGTGTTTTTAAATTCTAACTCTTATATCTCGAAAAATAGTTACCTGACCGATTTAGTTGGTTCTCGTAGGTTTAACGAGAATCTACTCTAAAATGTACCAGATAAAGTCGCACTTTTTTCTGGAAGAAGGGTGGCGGGGAGAGGAGAAAAGCCGATAAAGTTTTTATATTTATATCTTCCAAAATAAGCGAGGTACCGGGGGACGTATCCATCCGTCCGTTTGAAACGTCGGGTGGGGGTACAACGAATATTCCGAAAAATCTTTTTCGTATACCTTTAGCCGCTTATTTGGAGATGTGCAATCCCGATGTTCTAGTTCCAGAAATGTTTCAGATTTTATTAATATTTTTAAGTTATGGGGTTTTGAAATTTAAGACATTACAATTTAAATCTCGGAAATAGGAAAACTGAAAATTCGGAATTTAAAATGCCTAGTTTTAAAGACTCATAGTTTCGCTGTTTCAGAAATAAGAAGTTTCAGAGCTTTAATCTATGACGCTTTAAGCTTAAAATTTCTAAACTATATAGAACATTTCAAGCTTGTGAAGTGTCCGATATAAAATGCCTCCTCATCTCATTTCACAGATATGCCAGTCTCCGTAAATTGAAACTCTCCTTATTATCTTAATCTTTAAATAAACTTTGAAATTCTAATTTTTGAAAACTGTAGTAATTACTTCGAAACTTTATTTAAAAATGGGACACTCGAAATTTTCAATACTGAAGTCCCGAAATCATGAATTTGTAAAATTAGAAAGCGCTTAGAAAGGTTTTTAAAATTCCTACTTACCTTTAAAATGAAGCTGTAAGTTCGGGGCTGACCCTGTGCGTCATTGATAAAAACCAACAAAAACCAGGGAAGATCTGAAAATTCCAACTTTTGTTATTGCTGCTGCCTTTAATTTATTAATAATTACGAAATTTTCCCGTGGGCTGGTCTGAAATTATTATAAAAAGGATGACTTCATTTGATCGCTCTCAATGACGTACTTTTTAAAAATTGTCAATAAATTTATTAAAAGTACGTGTGTGTATGCGAAAAATTCTTCTCTTCCTTAATGACTAATGAGATATTTATTAGGTCAAAGTTTGTTCCTCATAATAATAAATGTATGATTAGGTTCGTTGCTATCATCTACTAATAAATTAACCGATAAAGTTAACAATACTAGATTTAATAATAATAATATTGCTAGAAATTCCTCTGTGGCTAAACCAACGCTCACAAAACCTTTTTTTAAGAAGCCCACATTCAATTCAAGTAAAATTAGTATAATTACTTAGTAGTTGACTTTTATCAATAGAATGGGTTTATAAATGGTGGTGATAAGCAATTTTTGTTTTATTTTTGTATAAAACACGGTAACAATACTGTTCAAGTTTATTTGTAAAAATATTATAGAATAAGATTCAGGTTAACAAAATGTAAATGTTTTGCATTGGCGATCTTGGCATCTTCATGCCGCAATAACAAATTTTCAGAACCATTTTCATATCCTGATTTAACCTGAAACAAGATTATTAAATTAACCAGTGGCCTTAAAAACAAGAGTACAAAATGGAGGGGAAAAATAGTATGGATTACAACCTGTACAGTGGGAAAAACTATTGCATGCTGCATTTTCTCTTGTTTGCTGACACATTTGAAGAAAAACTTTTATTACCTTTAATTCAAATAAGCAAATTATAAACCGTAGGTTGTAGAGCGCAGATCAGAGACTTGCATAGACGGACGATACTACTTGTAAACTATAGACTGCAGATAAGAGACTATAAGCCATGACCTATCTGTACATTAAAGAGTATGCCATACATGTAGGTTGAAGACCTCCGACTGTAGACTGCAGATTGTAGTTACAAACTATGACCTCAGACCTTACACAAATTTGATTGCAGCTGTTGGATATATTGTCAAAAAAAAACATCAATATCGTTATTAACAAAACCAAAAATGAAATATCTAAAGTTTTTAACTCTTAACTTTTGCTAAATACTTGCATTCTTAGTGTTTTTAGACAATAGTTCCAATTATTGATTTTGATAGCGATGTTGACTTTTTTTAATATTAGCATGACTACCCCAAGAACCATCCGCTAGCAACCAGGGCAACATTCGGTTACACACTGTAGAGCACAGACTTCTTCTGTAAAATGGTAACGTGAGTTTTATGATGTCCTAAGAAAAAAGAGCCGAAGAAGATCGTTGTGTCGATTATAACTAGATTGCAGTATATACATATAGTAGAGTGTACGTCATCGAATAGACAGCGTATGTTATAGAAGCGATTCTGGTTTGTGGATGGTTCACGATCCTGTATCCGGTAGATTAGAAGCTATGGAACATACACCACAAATAAAGGCATGCACTGTATACTAGACATAGCACATTGTAGTTTGTAGATTACTATGTAGGTTATGTATTCTGAAAGGTATAAACTATAGATCATATACCATGGATTGTATATTAGTACTATTAACAATACATTATTGGTTCTGGATTGCGAAGGGTGCACGATGCTATACAGTTGACATAGTTTACAGTCTGTAGCTGCACATTCTAGATCTAGATCATAAATTATACTGCATAGGTTTATACTGTATTGAACCATAGATCCTAAACTGTAAATCATTTGCTATAGACACACTGTAGATTAGAGACAATCGTTTACATTATTAGATTTAATATGTTGTTCGACTGTGCACGGCCCACTATGTACTGCTATGTTGCTTATGAGCTGAGCGTTGTGAACTATAAGTTGTAGGTGGACTGTAAATCTGCAGACTTTAACGTTTGGCCAACGAAATTTTAGCTGTAGGTTATATCCTATTCCGTGTGAACAAAGGAATGGAACTGCATTTTGTAAATTCTTCAGTGCGAATAATGGATCATAAGCTATGAATTACGTAATATGGACTGTAAGTCTATAGTATAGCGAATAGTGGCATGCTATGAATGAATGAACTACAGAATGAACACTAGAGACTTTACAAGATGTAAATAATATAACTAGAAACCTCGTAATGGGGGGTAACTGTAATGATTTAGAACATATTTTCCTTATCAACATGTGGTCGCTTTCTGTTAGTTTTCGAGAAAATCGCATTTTAAATTTTAAGTGCATTGCACTCACAATACATTAAAAATACGAAACAAGCAAAAAGAAAATTTTTTAATTTTCTTAGAAAATTTGAAAAAAATTTAATAATTTCCCTTTAATAACGAATACTGAACTGTGTGTCTGCCTAGCCTACCAATGAAAAAGTCCTAATAACACATGTCATCTAAAGAATAAATTATTAATTTTATCTAAGAAATTTCTGCAGAAGTCGTCACAAAAGAATTCGGGGAGAACGCACCCAGAAACTACCTTGCAAATACTGATATATTGTTGTGTTGCAACACGCAAACATATGGTTTCTGGCCGATTGATCCAAATTAAAGTATTTGCAAAATGAGAAAAGCCTGTTGACATCACCTGCGTACTAGACGAAATTACGTTCGGACTAGTTTATTCTTTTAATAGGGGGATGTTTTACTTGTCAAATTATTCTAGAGCGTTCGTCTTACATTAACCTTCATCTTTCGTATAGTAGTAATTATAAACAATGTTTGTTACGCCACTATTACGGTGTTAACGCGAACACAACGTGCATCTTTTATGACGTCAACAGGCTTTTCACATTTTGCTACTACTCTATTATTGAACACAACGGCAGCTCCGATTGCAAAGTAAACGATGATCGGGTGTTATAGACTATAACTCCCGCTTCTAATCTGCCCTGGTTGTTATGGAGTTGTTTATACAGTTCGTATAATATTTAATAAATAATATTTGACAGTTCGATGTAATATTATATGTATGAAGGCCAAATCGTTGATTTTCACTTGCACAGCCATAGTAGATGAACATAAATTTTGATCGTACTTTAATTTCTTTTTGCTATACTCGCATCTTAACTAACTAACATCTAACTTCATTTCAAATTCTATGGTTGTAAATTCGTTAGAAGCTTAACTTACTGCCTTTATAACGATTGTAAATTGCAATAACAGTTTATGGTACTAATTCAATTGTGATCTTGAAGAGAGCCCTTGGGCAATAAAATGTTGAGAATAGATTTTTGGAATGCCAGTCAGTCAAATAGGAATCGTGAACTTATAAAAATCAAAGGTTAGCTTTAAATGTATATTTAATAGATTGACTATCTGGAAAAGACATTTTTTTAAATCTGAAACAAGGGAATTCTCTGATATTACTTAGTTTGATGATTTATAAGTTTGATGATTATTAAATTTAATAAATGGCTATCATCTGATCTCTGTTAAAAAGTTGCAATTTTAAGTGTAACACAAAAATCACAAACAGTTGTGATGTCCGTTATTAAATATATCATTTTTTATAATTATTATATATCTGGAGATTTGGCTAACCCTAGTTTCTAAAATGGATTATACAGTATACACCCCCCAAGAGCGCGATAAAATGGTTTCCATTATACTATAATATTCCGGTTTGAAATTTAGAAAAGGAGAAATTTTGTGCAAACTGTAGTTAACTGTTATACATAGGAGGAGGAGACCGAACCCTCTGTGTTTAATAAAAGCCTCTCCCTTTTCAAACCGACATCGTGATGTATTTCCTTGTCGTGAGATTTATTAGATTCGCTACTGCTGCATGCAAGTAGAGTAGTATGGTCAAATTATTGCAGCCCCCGGTGGTATAAATCAACTTTTCTGCGTATGGCCTTATCATGAGTTTACCCAAGGGCCGTCTGCGTCTCTTTTGATACTACCCACCACCGTTACTGCTACTATTACGTGACCGGAATATCGGCGCTTTTCCTTTTCCACAGATTCAAGTTAAAATCTGATGACAGTTAGATTGCATATCTAGAAATTGTCTCTCTCTCTCTCTTTCTCGCCGCATTTTCCTGGCGATATCCTTTCAAAGCACATTTTCACCGGGCGATTTTCGCGCGTGCACGTAGTACACTCTACTGTTCTTCTTCTTCCTCGTCCTGCGACGACTGCCCTCCAACCATAAATTCGTTTAATTATAGCTCTGAAGCGTGTTCTATAATGTAGGCTGGTGTGTTGTTGTTTTTGTAGTTACATCGTCCTATTGGTATTCATGTGTGAGAAGCATTGGGCGTAAAGGCACATTAACATTCCAACGATTAATGAATCATCAGACTGCTTCGGCGGGTTCGGGGGCCCTGTACAAAATAACACACAGCACACGATGATAATAACGCATCAGTATTTGACCTGGACATAGGTTAATGAGGCGCCAATTTGGTGACCAAAACACCGTGTGAATTTTATTTACCCACGTATAGAACTCGTTTTTTCGTATGTTTGTTTTGTGCATTTGCGGCATGTCCACTTTAATAATGACGTGCTTTTATTATTATTATTGGTAATTCGTTGCTTTAGTTTTATTTAAACATTACTAACATAAACGGTGTTTTCATAATTAGGTATATCATTAAACAACTCGTAGAAGCTTGGTGTTTAACGTATGCCTCCCTTATTCAAGATTAACCTATATTCTCATTTACAAAACAGAAACAATAAACTCTCCCTTTCTTTCACTTCGAGTAAGCAACCAACCTACTGATTACATCTTTCTCTCTCTCTTTTATAAACTTTCTTCTGGAACAGGAAGTAGGAAGTTATCGTCGACAGTAAACTCCATGACATTAAAATATTGTAATGAGGTCCAACATCATTATCTCCCCAAAGCAAAAGTGATTAAATGAAGGCCATTTATAATAATCAACTCTGTTTTAATCTGTATAACTTTCTTTCTTTTTTATTTAATTAGCACTTTATTACTCATTATTTTTAAAGGTTACTGTTGCATGGTGCAGCGGAATTACAAGTTGAAAGTACAAATGAAACAAATATAAATATGAGATTCTTTCTTAATATAGAAAACTCCGTTTCCTTAGAGAATGATACAGCTTGTCATCGCTTTCTCATAAGAATAACATAGGAATTGATGACGTACCTGTCACTTTCTCTAAGGTAACTAACTTATTTAATCATAGATTAGACTAATAATTTTGAGTAAAATAGATTGATCTAAATTGATCCCATTTCAAGATTACTTTAGAGATAAATTGAGTAAAGTCGTTTGGTTCTAAACTTGCAAATGCAAATCTCTCGAAATCGACTCGCGCAATGCGTTGAGGTATCATAGGCTATCTTTCGTTTGATGTTTGGCGATATAATATCTAAACTCTTTACATGCAAGATTCTCAAGTCAGAAGCTGCTCTCTGAAATATGTTGATTTAACTCGGGATAATTATTTAATGTAGTCTGAATCTTCCGTTTGTCATTATCAATGCAATTTATTTGGCCCAAGTCGCTCATCGAATATATCATCGTGTGTAAGTCCGATCCTGCTCAATGCAATATGTTGACGTAACTCGGTCTAATTATACTAGTTTACAAATTTTGACAAATTTGTTCCTCAACGAATGGAAACCACGTTTTCTATAGTTGAATTTCGTGTAGATTTGGAAAATCATAGTCGATTTGTAGGTTAGATCGGGTTTTTTACATATTTGCATAAAACCATTTTTTCACATAGTTACATGTTTAGTTGGAAAAGGATATCTTTACAAGCCAAGCGATATTGATCGACGTACCGCCTCGGTCAAACAATATCACCAGGCTTGGAAACTTTACCAACAAAACATGTATACTATTTTATTCACAAACAGTAGACTTAAATAATCAATATAAAAAATAATTACAAATTTTAAAATAAATTTGATGTAAACTGTCAATAAACTTCAATCAACCTTCTGTCGACCAATAGAAATTTTAAGTAATTTCAGTGTTCGCCGCTAGATGAAAATGTAATAGTATTTTAAAATTGGAAATTAATTAATTTCATGTATTTATTAATTATAAAATACGGAAAAATAAAAATAAAACTAATATTAAATAAAAAAGATATTTTTAGCGATAAATACATTTATAAAAACCTAAATTTAAATCGGATAAAACGTCTTGTTTTAAATTATTTACAAATGAAGTTTGGCCAAGACTTTACTGGTCAGTTTTACAGACGTGTAAACGAAATTGTTAACCGCTTTGCTGTTGCTATAGCAATAGCTTACTTTCCAAGGTTTCTACAATGATAGAAATGTACATATTGCAATAAAATTGTGAATAAAAACTTTTCGCATGGTATCAAATCCAAATTTATAAAATTTATCAAGGAGACAGACGAGATTTGAGAAAATTGATGAAACATTCATTTTTCTTTGAGATGATTCATATAACATCTTCCGTTTGTCATTCTAATGACAACGGTGAAATTTATTTATTTGGCCCAATAGGCTTATCGAATGATATCTAGACTATGATTAATGTTTCATTATCCGTTTGCCTTTATTATTGCAAGTTATTCGGCCTAAATTGCTTATCTAATGATATCTAATCTCTTTACATGCAAGGTTTGTAGGTCAGAGGCTACTCATTGAAATATGTTGACGTAACTCGGTGGAGGGTCTCACCAATTCACCGAAAATTTAAAAAAAATTTAAAAAAAACTCATACCACAGATTTTGGTGCAAATTATTTTCTTGAAAGAACCGAATGTGGACAGGAAAATTCCAAAGGGATTTCGTGAAATTTTGAAATTATATAAGTTATGACTTTTTAAAGATGGTGACCTATTTTTAACTAAAATAGACCATTCTTCTAAAATTTATTGTGAATGACCTATAATACTTGTCACAAATCTAAAAACTGTTTAAAAAAGTAGAAAAGCTCTAGTTTCAACTGGTTATATACTTAATTAAAATGTTTTTTATTCTCATGACGAAAAAAATTCTGAAAGAGTGTCAATACTTTTGCAATTTTTCAAGGTTTCCAAGGGTTGTATTTTGGTTGTATTAGTTGGAAGCAAAAAGATGTTGCAATTTTTAGAATGTACTCTTAAAATGGTTTCTAAGGATACCAAAGTCATCACACATCACTCTTCTAGAAAGGCTGCAGATCATTTCAAAGTTGCACATTTTCAAAAAAATTTCAATTTTCAGTACTAAATTTCTCAGTTCTATAACCTAGCAGGAGATTCCAAATTTAACTTCAAAGAGCGTTATAAGTTTTTAATTAATTAATTAATTAATTGTTAATTAATTGCTATTAATTTTCGGACAAAAAAGTATTTTATTTAAGATTTATATGAAAAATAGCGAACTATGCGTTCTTGTTTATTAATGGAGAAATCGTCAAATTTTTTTTGCTAAATTAACACTTTTCATATGTAGACATCATTTTCTTTAAAAATATGTTCCGAATCTTAACAATAAAAATGCAATAACAAAAAAACTATTTATTTATCGAAACCTCTTGTCATCAAAAATTGTTTTTTTGTTTCTGCATTTTTATTATTAAAATTAGGAACATTTTTTGAAAAAAATAATGTTTACACATGAAAAGTGTTGACGATTTCTCTATTAATAGTTTCTTTCTAACCCCTACAAAAATCTCATAAATATATGACATATACTTTTTGAGAAAAAATTAGGTAACTTACGTTCAATGAAATTGTTCCTAAAAATGGATACCTTTTATTGCGTATCGTACGATAAAACCAAAAGTATATCAGTTAGAAATATAATATTTTATTGTTGTATGTAGAAATAAATTTACTATTTGCTTGTTTTTAAAATATTTAATTTGGTTCAGTGGTTCCCAAGCAATACGCTTTCAGTCAAAGGACTTTAAAAAAATGGATAGTAGTAGTAGTAGTTTTCTCGCTGCAAAATGCAGATTAGTCCTAATCTAATCCTTGTTAGCCTAAAATATAATTTAGAGTTTTTTATTTATTCATTTGTATCATAATAGTATATTAAAGAACGAGTTTCATAAGGCAAGATTTATTGCAAGAGTTCAAATTTAAAAAAAGAGTAGCTTGCGGCAAGTTTTCAAAAGGACAAGTGCAATAATGACTTATGAAAAGAGTTTTTAATGCTATTTTTCTATTTTGCGCCTTTTATTCCCTTTTAAAATGAAAAAATGTGCGCTTTCAAAATTTAGGAAATTTTGTGGTGGTTGAGAACACTGATGTGACATTTAAAAATTCAAATTTCTAGAATTAAGTTTTTGTCGGTTTTCTCTTTTTTCAGTTTTAATCCTACTAACTTTGAAAAAGTTGGGCTATTAAAGCACTCAAATAAGCTATAAACGCACTGGTTTAGATTCTGTAATAGCTTTATTATAGACGCAAAATAGAAAAAAAATATTAATACTGATATTATCGTATTAAAGTAAGTAGCCATGGTAGCTCAGTGGGTATGGCACTTGTCTACCAATCTTGAGGTTCTGGGTTCGATTCCCAGAGATATGATATATTGGAATTTTTGAAATATCTAGGGCTTCCATGTCGACTCAGACTGTGAAAATGAGTACCTGGGAAATCATTTCCTGGATAGGTAATAATAGGTCGGTCGGTGCGTAAAGCTAGCCACTTTAACACTCTTTGGTACCGAACGGCAGGTCCGGATTGTAGTAAGACTTCGGCCCGAGTTTTTCATCGGACTTTAATGTCATGTTTTGTCACTTAAATGTAATATTTTTTTCTAAAGTGCATTAATTTACTAAAAATTCGAAGAAAAAATAGTATATGGAACGCGTGGCTGATAAAATTTCAACGTCTCGAGTTACTTTTTTCAACGAGCGATAGCGAGTCACTCTGAACGTTGAAATTTTATTTCAACCACTTGTCCTATAATATACTATTATTTGAATCAGCTGTTTTTAATCTTTAAAACGTGCTTAAGTCAGTGTGAACATACACTGAATGAAATTTCAGTTTTTATAACAAAAATCCTTACTTTTGATATTCAAATAAATGCATTTACTTTAGCGTAAGTTCTTTTTTTACTGAAAGAATATAACATATTTAATTCAACAGTGTTTTGCATTTAACGCTATTAACTTAAAAGAATGTTGCATTTAAAATTAAACAGCATATTATTAAATTAAAAACAACCTGACATTCGTATAAAAAGCACTACATTTAAAAATAAATATTGGCACTTCCTGTTTGAAAGCAGCAAATCTTTTAAATTAATTACAATCTACCATCCATAAGGTTTGTTTTACTTTAAATTAACAACAAAATTATTTAAATCAACCCCCGAAATAAGTTTTTGATTTAAATGCACACTAATTTGAATTAAAAATTCGAAACACTCTCAAAAGTGTCTACTTTTAAATTTAAAAAATACTTTGTTGACGCATATTTGAAAGTAAAGATTTTTTATATTACCTGCAATTTTTTAATAAGCAAATTTTTTTCCGTCTATATTTATTCTTAACAGCCTTGGTAGTGTAATGTCCAGCGTGCCGGACTTTCACTCAGGCGGCCCGGGGTCGATTCCCGGAGCCGGCAGATCTGGTTAAGGTTTTCAGCAATTTTCCTTAGCTGTGAAACAAATGTGGGATTTGCGCTTTTCCATCTGTAAGTCGGCTGCAGCCGCACATAGGGCCTACGTAATAATAATAATCGCCCCCTTCCTCCCGCACAAGCTTATAGCTTCTGGGGCCTGCTTTGCAGGTTATGGGTTGTAGCAATTATTATTATTATTATTTATAGTATGAATACATAAAAAGCCAACCAGAATAACGTCATGATATTAAGATATTTTTAAAACGAACTTTATTTTATAAACAAATTTCTTTTTGATCTTTTATTTAATAAAAAAAAAATGTAACCAGCATTGACCGAGGCGGCCCAGTTCGGCCCCGAACCCACCGGTCCACCGAGGTCTTCTCGGTAACTCGGCGGTACAATCCGGGCCTGCCGAACGGCTCTAGTAATAGCATTCTACCCTGCATTGGGCCTTCATGACCTGTGAAAGGAATTATTAATATTATCACATTAAAAGATTTATAAACTATTTTTTCATATGTGAATTTATTAATCTTAAAATTAATGTGTATTGTTTCTTTGCTTTCAGGTTAAGCCGTCAATAGGATAAATCTCTCAAGTTAATTATAAAATAATAGGTATGTAATGACAAAGTAATAATTATTATGTAAATTAAAAATATTGTTTTTACTTAATTATTTATATATTTACTTGAATTTTCTCAGTTTGCCAATAACAGTAAGCTATAAATGAAACCTATATTTTTCTGTGGGCTTGTTTGCAAGCTTATTTTATACATTGCACTTTGTTTTGTGTTTTCACTTGAACAATTCTATCCTTAACATTTTATTCATATTGACGAAATTTCCTTTAAAAATGTAATTTTACTTTTCAACAACTCATTCAATCTTTTTCTCGCGGGCATTATAAATGCTTTGCTTTTGTTTTGATTAATGGAAGGTTGTCTGAATGTCGAATTGTCTGCATAAAGAAATTTCTCTAGGGACATTACTTTGTGTGTGGTCTGAAATCAATTATCTGTAATTTTCTGTCAAAGGTCGAACTCGTCACATTTTTTAAACACTCGTGTCTGACTGTTCTGGATGACCCAAATATAAAATTTCCAATGTTTATTTTTAAACTTGTGTGAAAAACACTCTCATTATTGACAGTTGAAAGAAATCATAAATCGTATCAATAAATTTAAAAGAATGAATTAAAATGAGGATTTGTTGAATTAATGAGGCGAACAGGTGAAAAATCCATTGGCTGGAAAAAGGACCAAATCAATTTAAATTTAATTTGGACTCTTTGCCAAATAGAGAAACAAAAGATTTGGATAGTTCCAAGAAAGATCTTTATTTTGATGAATTTAGGTTAAAATCCAGGTTAAAACTATTAGGTGCTTTTAGAAATACATCATCCTAAGAATAATTTTGCGTGCTATTTACATCTTTTCTTTCATTGTTGACTGTAAAAGTGCTGAAATGTTGTTTCTTGATGATTGGATAATGTCTTCATGTGTAAAAATTGCATAAGAATTTTGAAATTTAAAATCTTTTGTTTTAAAACTTGGAATTTGATATAAAGCTTGAAATTTCGACGAAAGTTATGAATTTGTATATTGTATATATACAAGTTTTAAATTTAGTTATTTCGAAATTTATGTATATTAGAATAATATTCAATTCGTAGTATAACAATAAATAAATATAATCCGATAATAAATTTGGAATTTCGGCAATATTTACTATATTTAAAATGACATTTTTTAAATCAAAATGTTTGGGCAAAACTACTTGTATAGTTATTTAAAATTGAAAATTCTGAAATAAAACCTCGATTTGAGAAAATTAATTTGAATATTAATCTTTTTTTTTATAAATTTCTCAATTGTTATTTTATATTTTATGAATTTCTTAGTTAAAACATATATAACAAATTACAAAAATTTAGAAGTTATAAAAACCGAAACTAAAAAAATAAAAAATTGTATGAATCGTCATTTTAAGAATGTTTATGATTAAGTAAACAATTAAAATTTTGAAAAGTTTAATATCAAATGTTTATCTAAACTTCAGTTTTGGAGTAACCTTGAGAAACCCCATTAATAAGAAATTTCAAAATGATATACACAATAGCTAAGATTGGATCTAGTACTTGCACACAACAAAAAGGTGCAAATTTACAAAAAGAATTAAATTTGAATTAAAATTCTATAAAATAAATCAGCTTTTTTTTTTACTCAAAATGTTGATGCTTATAAATGAAATTTAAAATTTGTAAGTGGAAAAGCAATTTTTTAAATTAAAATAGATAATAGTTTATAAATTTTCAAATAATGTGTATAATCAAAGTTTTAAATTCAAATTGGAAGTAAAACCGCATACTAAAAAGTTTTCTGTTTAAAAGATTTTTAGGTTTTACTTCAAGTTATAAGAAATAAATTAAAATTCTTGCAATCAATAATAAGTGGAAATTATAATTGCCAAATGAAACAGCAAATAAAATATACATAGAATGCATTACTATCCATTTTTTTTCTAGAGTCCTCTGACTTTGAAAGCGTATTGCTCGGGAACTACTGAACCGAATTAAATATTTTAAAAACGAGCAAATAGTAAATTCATTTCTACATACTATAGTAAAATATTATATTTCTAACTGGTATACTTTTGTTTTTATCGGACGATACGTAACAAAAGGTACCCATTTTTAGGGACAATTTCATTGAAAGTAAGTTCACTAATTTTTTTCTCAGAAAGTATACGTCATATATCTATTAGATGTTTGTATGGGTTAGAAAGAAACCTTGCGGTTCTTATGCTATTAATCTTCAGACAAAAAAGCGTTTTATTTAAGATTTATGTGAAAAAATAGCAAACTATGCGTTCTTGTTTATTAATAGAGATAGCGTAAAATATTTTTCGCTAAATCAACACTTTTCATGTGCAGACATTATTGTTTTCAAAAAAATGTTCCTAATTTTAATAATAAAAATGCGGAAACAAAAAAACGATTTTTGATGACAAGCGGTTTCAACAAAAAAAGGTTTTTTTGTTATTGCACTTTTATTGTTAAAATTAGGAACATTTTTTAAAGAACTTAATGTCTACATATGAAAAGTGTCAATTTAGCGAAAAAAATTTGACGCTATCTTCATTAATAAACAAAAACGCATAGTTCGCTATTTTTCATATATATCTTAAATAAAACACTTTTTTGTCCGAAAATTAATAGGATAACAACCGCAAGGTTTCTTTTTAACCCATACAAAAAATCTCATAGATATATGAGATATACTTTCTGAGAAAAAAAAATTTAACTCGCTCTCAATGAAATTCTCCCTAAAAATATCAAAATTAAAATAAAAGTAGTAAAGATCACAACTACAAGTGACATTTTTATGAGTTAAGTCCAGTTCATTCCACAGCCTACTATTCTTATTTTATAACTGTACATTGTTATATATTAACCATTTTTTATATTAAAATATCATTTATATAAAAAAAACAAAAACTAGGATATTAATATACATAAATAATTCTACACAACAAACAGGATCTCTCTATTTTTCATTTTTAGTGATTAGAAGACATTTCCGCAGTTTTTTTTTATAAAGAGGAACCCTCACAATAATAGTAATTTAGTTGCCTAATTTATTGATAACCGGACAGTTTCCAGAACATTCCAGTATGCGCTCTCGAAATTCAAATTAAGATAATTCTTGCGATAGAGTTAAAATTGTGATAATAACCTCATATTTTTCTAAACGGTATAATCTTGTCCGTTAATAGAATGTGATTGTTTATAATTATAATCAACTAAAAATGTGAAAAAGTAAATCATTCTTAACCAATTATAAAAAAACGTTCACCTTAAAAAAGGAATTATTCACCTTATATTTTATAATCGAAATATGTGTAGTCGAGGGGGCCCTTGTTAGGAGAGCCGACGTTTCTGTCTTTTAATTTAAGTAGATGACTCTTTCGGGTTTTTGATCTTTTGTTTTTGTGCATTTTATAACCGTATCTGCTAATAAAAAAAAAACTTAAGGATTAATATGATACTCTGTACTATAAAATAAAAATAATAATAGATTGCTAGCAATAATTAATAAAAATGTAGATTACCTGATATTCACAACATCCTTCAACTAAAGGAATTTTGCATGTAGGCAAAAGTGACGACTATTATTTGCCCTAGGTTGTTGTTTGGAGTTTTTTCTTGAATACACATCATTGAAATGAATGTTCACAGGTCCGTCCTCGTTTACCTTGCCTTACCTTACTTTTTTGCGTGTTTGTGTAATTACTTATAATTAAAATAATACACGCAGTAGAGCAATCACGTTTAAATTATAAAAACATTGGAACTCCTAGTTTTCTTTTATAAAAACTATGTAAACACAAATTAAAATACCTTTATTTGTACCTGTACTCCAGATTCCATTTGCAGTTTCTTCAATCGACGCTATATATACATATTCTAATTATTTTACGAAGTTTGTCTAATCTGACTAATCTACCCACAGCTATTCCCTATTATGTGGACATCTAGAGCAATGTTAACCCCCCAAATCCATTTCCTTTCAAAATTATGTGTAGTGTATTAAAGAAAAAAAGGATAAGTTCTTCTTAAGTGGATTTTCATGTAAATGTCACACAAATACTTGAATATAATAGATTATAAATTGTGGAGGAATATAAATTATTTTTAGTAACAAGTCCTTAATAATAAAAATATTAGTTTCCTTTGATAATATTGATCGGTTCCGGAGTTCATCTACGCCAGCCACGACGTTATTAATAATTACGCACTTATCGTCGTGCGTAGTAGTATAAAGGTAGTACTTATTACACATTCCTGAGGTCATTATCACTGAGACTATAGGACAACCACCTTGGAAAATTTCCCGGCGTGCATATGTGAGTGTGTACTATTAGACTTTGCACACACAGTATAAACACACTTTATATATACAACCTGTTAACCAATAATCGACTCAAAACAAGATGATTAATGCTGGATAATTCTCTTTTATTGGTTTTCTAGCTTAATAGGGAAAGAACTAATAACTTTCAACTGCAATTTCTACTGATCATCATCATTATTATAATTGACGTTGTCTTTGTATTTAGTTATGATATAATTAGTTTATATTAGTGTTAATATTTTATTTAAATTGTGTATTTTGCTTTCTATAAACGAAGATGTAATAAGAAAGTTGTAGACATTTATTTTTCTTGTGTCTGATAATGCTTTAAATATTTTTCAAATTTGATTTTTACCGGAAACGTACACGAAATGGAAACAGTAACTCGATTTGTCACCCACGCCAGAGGCCAAACTATTCGCTATAGTAAGAGAGAGGATTTTCTCTAAGAGCAAGGTCATTTCAACAATCATGATCAAATAACTTTGATCGAGTTCCTACCAAGATTACTGTTCAGTTGATGATTCAACCTCACTTCTCACGATACAACCTCACCTCTGTTATTTAATTCCCTCGAGAATCCTCACAGACCAGTTAGGTTCCTTTCACCAACATCAAATTAAGTGGTTATGAAGAACATTGCCAGCTCGACGACAAACAAAACTACTTGTTGCTTCTTTGGAGATTTTCGTTAATTCCAGCTGTCGAGGTGGTAGTATGTCATTGGCTTTGGCGTTAACGAAAATCTCCCGATGGTCATTTTTAAAATTATGCATTAATAGCATGCCATGGATGCTTCTGGTGGCAAGCAACAATTATAAATCATAATGCCTAAGCCTAACACAGCCTTCGAAGGAGGCGATAGGAAATTCTTCACCTAAATTTAATTTTCTAAGCAACCTTCGAGTCGTTGAGATATACTATAGCTCGCCACTTTCGGCGTGAAACGGAAATCTTCAGAAAATCATAGCTTCATTTCAAGGCGAATAATTTCTTCGGAAGCTTTCTTCAGTAGGGGTCAGTGATAACGATTCTTTCGGCGGTAAACGCACACTCCTTGAAGATACATTAAATCTTCTCAGCAACTTATCATCAGTAACACCAACAGAAATTATCATATAACTTAATAGCGAGAAAATCCCCCCCCCCCCCCCAGTAATATCGCCGTTAATTCCTTTAGGAAGCTTGGTTAAGTCGGATTAATAGTTTTTGGTAGCAAATGAAACTTCACTGCGCATTTCAACCATTGCTGATCTTTTTCCCTATCACCAATCTTTTCTAAGTAAAACCACAGCCATCCTTCAAGGCCAACACAACATTTGTCAAGTCCAGATCAATAACATCGCCTTGGAATGAAATATCCTCAAAAACACCAACAAACACAATTTCTTCACAACTAGACAATAATAGCTATCTCAGTCTAAAGAGGGCCATGAAATTCCTCGAACTCCGATTTTCTCGGTAACTATGATCGCCTTTGATAGGAAATGCCGATTCTCTCGTCAGGGTTAATTTTCCGTTAAATCTAGATCAACAAAACGACCGCATCCGATGGCAAATGGAAATTTCCTCGAAAATCATCGCTAACTTGAAGAGCTGAACGATGGTTCTTTCGGTAATGTTCACTCAGTGGGGATTAAGAGCAGCGTTTCTTCTGGTTGCATATAAAAATTCTATATATTTGAAAAGCTCAAGAATTTTTCATCAGCAATAACTCGTCTACCTCCGGGGGAAAACGGATATTACTCTTCAACCGTAACGTTCCTTGAAGGTTAATGAGGGTTTCCTTCGCAACTTTTCCTAAACCAAGATCATCAATCATCGCACAAATCTTTCAAAAATTGTGTAGGGAGTTCCTCATGAAGAAAGCAAGTGTGTTATGTGCTCTCCCGACATCATTGTTAAATCAGCATTTATAATTTAACCCCTCAACCATTTCCCTATTAGCGGAAACCTATTGCTTGTTCTCAACCATTAGCGGCAGCACAGTTCTCTCAACTATTAATACGTAACACAGCTTTCAAGAGGCGACAGAGGAATGCTTTCTCGTCGTCCTCTGTTACATTGAGATTAATAACTTCGCTGCCTTTGGCGCCGAACGAGTCTTTCTCCAAAAACTCATTACTCTTGGTAAGGATTATTTCCTCTACAACCATCAAGCGACGATGAACTCCCATGGTAACTATAACCTTGGGTGAACGGGACAGACCACACGGCGTTCCCCATAGAACTGACTGGAATCTACCTAATCCCAGAAACTTGGATACGGAGCCGGGCAACGGATGATATAGTCAGGAAATAATGTCTGATAGAAAAAAGCCGAACACGAATTTACGACGGATACTCATCAACTTTGTGGAGGAAACTCTACAGATATGAGTGTTGGAGTGGGTGGACAGGATTCTTACCTGAAAAGTGAAGCCACTTTATGAAGTGACTTCACTCTTCACTATGGGATGCACATTGCTGATTTGACCAAATCTGTTGGCGAAGAATCCAAGTGAGGTTTATCCCGTCTGGAAGGGGTAAATTCCAGCCAACGTAAACTGCATGCCACTAGGTAATTAGTTTTTAACTGTTGCTCGGGTCATCACTATGACTTAAGAACTACAGTCCAAGTTCGCATGTATCCGATACAGCTCTAGAGTCATTACATTTAATGGGTGTTGAAGCGAACATATAGCTTCTCACACCTAAGACAATTTCTCCCTAACGGGTACACATCAGGAGTCTAGAACGGAGAGATCGGTCCTATAACTGGGAGATCGGGGTGGCAAAACCAAGACCCGTCATAATTGAGGTTGGATTCGATGGGCAGTGGCTTCAACCCTAAAATGTTAAGGAATAGTCCGAAGCTGGACGAGGGGCCATCTCCTTGGAAAAGGAGTCGACGGGTGAGCGCGTTTACTGCTCAGGCGAGGCGTAGGCGAGCTACAGCTACTATGGTAGCATTGTGTAGTGTAGGCAATGCGCGCTAATTGAGTGTATCTCAATTCGTGCCTTATAAATAAGACGGGACAGAACACCCAGACGTTCGTACAAATAAATTAATAAAACGCCAAAATATTCATATACGGCTTACTTTAAAGTTTCAGGTAGTAGGCTTAAAGTAAGAATACTATTAAACATTCATATCAAAGGTAGCTATCACCTTTTTTGACGGAAAGCGACGATTCCTTTGGCGATCATTGGCGTTAAGTTAGAACTAGGTAATACGCTGACGGATCTTCCTTTACAACTTGACAACTAATCGTGAGGGACTATTCTACATTTGTTTCAAATTAATGACAATACGCTTAATGAGATTAAGCGATGAGATTCTTAGTGTCTTTTTAAGTTGTCATTACCTTCTTGCGGCAAACGCAACTTCGCCTACAACTACCATCTTTATAAAGCGAGACTAATGAAGGACGCTTTCTCCGACAAAGTGTAATTCCTCCGAGAACCATTACCAGAACCACCCTTGAAGGACCCTTGGTATCGTCGCTATCATATCAGCCTTTACTGACCAACGCCTCTTTTTAATCGACTATCACAGCATTGATAAAGAGCAACCATTCCCCTGGCGGCCTTCATTTTCACCTGCGCTTCCGCCAACAAAGTGAAATATCTCCGAGAACCTTTATTGTCCAGAAATTGTCAGGTCAGGATTATCGCGTCGCGTATGACTAACATTGCCTCAGTCAGACAGTTCTTCCATGCTCATCAATAAGTCAAGCAGTGTCTTAACACGACTGCCTCGATGGAGAAAGATTCCGACGACCGACAATTTCCTTGGGAAACCTTTAACGGCGATCGATTCCCTCGGCTATCTTCACTAATAACGGCGCTTTCGATAACCGCCACTGGTTTCGATAACGAACAAATACTCCTCCAGCAGTCTTCGTTAAGTCAACATTAATAACTGCACACTACCCCTAGTATATAACTTTTATCAACATTTTAGAAATTCCAACCACTTGGGACGAGGCCGCTGCAAGTAGGTGTGCGGATTGTATATCGTGCAAGAGCTTCGTGTGAATAACATAAAAATTTATGAAATACATATCTTCTTCTTTATATCTTATGTCAAAATTTCGAAGTGTTTGTCCAATATATACCGAACTACAAAAAGAACAATTTAAACGGTAAATGCCCGATTTCATGATATCATGTGTTCTGTCTTTAGCATTAAATAAAAATGAAAAAGTGTTAGTGTTGGTTTTAAATGTTATTTTATAATTGTTGGTTTTTCTTTGTATATGTGCAATTTTTTCTGATATTTTGCCAAAATATGGTATAGATATGTAATTTGTGTCTTCTGTTTGATTGTCAATGGGATATATTCTTTTGATAGCTAACCTATAATCTTTTTGTTTAATTAAAGTGTCAATCATGTTCGGATTATAATGATTTGCATGTGGTAGTTGTTTAATGGTTGATATCTCTTTGCTAAAATCTGATTTTGTAAAATTTTAGTATACTTTACTTTTAAGCAGACATGTTTGTAAAAATATGTTAAGTAGGTGTGTATAAAATGAAATTAAGATTAAAAATAATTTTATTTGCATACTTTTATTGCATATGGGAACATTCTTCTGCAGCTTATTTAATTATAATTTTACTAAATTCTCTAGACACACTAAAAGAAAAAATATAAATATTTGTAATCTATAAATTTGGGCATCGGTAGACCTGGATTATTTGGTCATTAAGTATATTGACCACGTCGATGACTACAATGACGTCAAAGTCAACGCACGCATACATAAAACCATTCCTTGTTTACAAATCGCATTCAAAGACAACAGTATCGGAATAGATCGGTCTCCACATAATTAAAAAAACATTTTAAATCTTTAGACCTGGATTATTTGGTCATTAAGTATATTGACCACGTCGATGACTGCAATGACGTCAAAGCGAACGCACACATACATAAAACCATCCCTTGTTTGCAAATCGCATTCAAAGACAACAGCATCAGAATAGACCGGTCTCCACATAATAATAATAAAAAAAATTTTAAACTGATTAATAAAAGTTCGCTGAATTTATTTTTATACCTATGTACTTTTTATTAATTATGTAAAGATTTGTTTGCTTTTACTTTAAATTCTTTTACTACCTACATACCTTTAAAAAACATGCGAATTTATACAGAGGCGTATAATTTGGGTCAAGGATCTAAGCGAGAATAATTAGTTTAATTTAGTTTATTTTTTTTAATTAATAACCAAATGGAGTTATTGATACTCTACATAACAGGTTATAATTAATAATTTTATACCGTTTATAAAAATGAAATCAAACCAGATCCGACATAGTTATGGTATGTATGCATTATATGTAGAGGTCCACAAAAAAATTTTAACAGTTAAATGTTTGCGAAAATATTTACGAAGCAAATTTTATTGTTTGTATTGGACAGCCTTCTGCATTAAATACTTTTCGGACGACGATTTATATATATAATAAATTTTTACTTGGTGTCCCTCACGGGTCAACACAGGGTCCTGCTTTGTTGAACCTTTCATCTACGGAAGTTTAAAACAAAAACGTAAATAAGTCACGAATAAAGCTCGATCGTGAAAATCTAGTTTTTGGCAATCTCGTAATGGTTACCGATTCTGATTTTATGTTTATATAGGGTAGTCATCCGAGGCCTCTATTCCGAAGATTTCCTATAACAAATATTGTCAAAAATCAAATCTATTTTTAGCTCTCTACCAAATAATAAATACCAGAAGAATTTCTATTCATTCATTAATTCTAGTTTCTAATAAAGCAATAATACTGTGTGAAAGTGTGGGTTAATTCAACTCCATTTTTTCTTTCTTTTTCTATCTCGACTTTTATTAACGCTGCGACCTTACAAGGTTGCAGTTTGTTACAATTGCTGTCACACATACCACAGAGTTGCACAAAATAAAAACTATAAAAATTGCTGCCTGAACAACATTCACAAATATAAACCTAATTAATTGGTTTTATAATGGCACATAAAAAAAGTGTCGAGAAAGAAAACAAATAAATAAAAATCGTTCACAGTTCACAGAGACAATGCCCCTTTCTAATTCGAACCGATTTCACACCCACATATAAAATAAATGGTCCAGAAACGGCTTATGAATTTGAAAGTAATGTACTTAACTGTAATACAATGAAAAGATAAATTGAATGTCGAAGCTGTTAAAAATAAATGGTAGATAATGCTGTATTTTTATTTGAGGGGGATTTTTTTAAACAAAAATAAAATAATTCAATACTGGTTTTGTTATTATTAATAGTATACCAACAGCACAATAATGGGAATTAATGTTATTCAATTTGACAGTAGTATTTTATTTAAAAATAGGAGAACGACAGTGCCTATCTGAAGTGACGGTGTAGGTACGCGCATTTCACAAATTTCAATACAGAAGCAACATTTTTACTTGACAGCAAGGAATAAAATGTGATTAAAATAGCTATTTGTGTATTAAGAGCGCAAAGTTGGACATTGTCGATTGAGAAATTGTTGCCGCGCGACGAAGGAGCGTGGCATTATTTCGAAATCGACAATGGCCATTGCGCTCGAAACACACACAAGATTTTTTCTATAATCGCAACCTGACCATTTACCCAAAAACAATGTAAAAAAATTTGTCACAAATTAATTATTATTATTTATAATATTCACATTAAAAGTACAATTCGAACACTTTTTAAAAATTAATCCATGTTTGCCTGGAAGTGTGTATTCTGTGGTTTTTGATCCAACTTTATCAGTTGTTCCGCTACTTGCTATGATTTTTTGGGCTGCTTCGATTTTGTTAGTAATGCTTTCTTCGACATACGTTTCTGCCACAGTGGAGCTTTTCCAACCGCCGTGACGTTTGAGTTGCATTAAATCAGCTCCGCCGTTAACCAAAAGTGTCGCTGAAGTACGGCGAAAGGTATGACCAGTGTACAACTTAAAGTCTGGTAAATTTAAATAGTGCGCGATTTCGCTGGGTGTGTTACCAATAACGTTCATGCCTATTACTTGTTTGGTGCATTTTCCCTTAAAATATCTTAAGAAGAGCCGAGAAGGAGTGTCGTCATCCGAAGGTCTCAACGCAATGTATTTTCTGTAAAGCGATAAAAAATCCACCGACTCTTCGTCGCTGTTAATAACAGTAAACATCCGACTCTGCTTTGTTTTGGTATCAGGAACCTTCACTATCAGTAGAGTCCCTTTGTCTTCCACGTCGTTAATGGTCATTTTGACTAATTCGTCACGTCTGCACGCTCCGAATGTTCCCATAATTAGAATCACCTGTCACCAAATTAATTTAATAAAAATGAAAATAGTGTAATAATTATTGTTGTATTACCTTTTTTGACAAATATATTTCATCAGGTGCGTCACGCAGAAACTTTAGTACTTCATCTTTGGTAAAAGTTTTCGATTTTTTGGGTTTGTGACCGACAGAATTTTGCTTCAAATAGGCAATCAATTTATGGTACTGACTAATATCGACGTTGTTCTTCACTGTTAATGATGTTCTAAGCATCGAGTAAATAGACCACAAGGTAGAAGGTTTCATAGTTTTAGCTTTTTCGGAGAAATAGGCCATCATTACGTTCTCCGTGTATTTTCCAACCTTCTTGGTTTTGCACCACATTACAAAAAGGTCGTATTGCTTTTCATATTTGTGTCTTGATTTTCTTGGAAGCAAATTTAGAGTAGCATCTCTTGCTACAGATGCAATGTCTGGAGGTGTACACGAAAAATCGCTAGCGTTATCTTCTTCAATCAATTCCATTTTCTTACAACGAAAATTTGTACCAGACTGACACTTGTTTACTCGTTGCTCCTAGTTGCAATGGTCAAGGGTTATTTGATTTTCGAGACAAATTCAGAGAGCGAGCGTTTTGGCTACTTTGTCGCTTTAAAGCGGCAAAGTGACACTCCTCGGAAAACGTCAACTTTGCGTTGTCAAAAGCGAGCGCAAATGCCTACTTTGTATAGCGATTATAGAAAAAAAGTTTTATCATAGTTGGATCAGAAAAAAATCGCTGTTTGGATTTAAACCATTTAAACTACGTGATGTGACATCTACTCTCCTGCAGTGGGCCTAGAAATCGAGAGTATAATAAATGTATAACCAAATATGTGAGCAAAGTGTTTTATGTGACGACTGCCGATAGATGTACATAAATTAACCCTCCGTTTAATAGCATAAAAAGTATTATTTGTTTCTTCAAATTTGGTTACTATTCTCTCCCGAAGAATCTTAAAGGTTAGTTATATCCACTAACAGAGGTATCAAAAACTGAATTTTTGAGATGTGGCTTTAAAAAGAAATCGCGAGTGTAGATCCCATGATCTTAGAGACCATAATCGGTGTATTTGAACTTATGATTCGGTTGTCAAAAAAAATCCCATAAGATTTTCCCTTGTAGTGTGTATTCGAGCTCCGATTTGCCGGCTTTGACTTGGAATTAGCTACACACGCTGCTTTCTAATTTCTGGGAGAGAGTCTTTCTGGACTCTTAAGTAGTGTTGAGTAAGATCCAATCAACCCGCTGTTCCCGATGTCCTTCACGAACCCCATCATAACCCATTTGAATGGTCAGTATCTTGGATTCAGTCAGGTCGAGTCAGTTCAGTTCAGGTTAGATCAGAATAAGTTAGGTAGGGTAGGTTTACTGTTCAGAATCACTAAATTAAACTGGAGTGGACTTTACGTGCAAAACTTAAAAGTTTTCTAACTTTTAAACACTTTGATATGCCAAGCTGAAACCGGTACCATTCGAACTTACTTTACCGAATAATGTCACCGAAATAGACTGGTCCCGCCCACCAGGAGGCGTGGCGATTTGCGGAGTGTCTACATTGCCATCGAGTGGCCGTAGTATTATTTAAAATGACACACTTTCTTAATCATTTCTACACATACAGTATAGTCTTGTCGTTCTCTCTTTTGGCCTTCTTTAATGAAACTTTTTTTGAATCTCGATACCTTTATTTCAACAGAACTGTAGCAGAAGAATATGAATCTGCACTGGAGACAGGATTGGAATTACAAAATGGAATTTCATACCTGGATAACAATTGCGGATTTGTTAACTACAAACCAATCAGAAGATAATGCACTAGAAAGTTGTCGTTTTGCAGAAGTGTTATTCGGTGGGATAAATAGGGATTCTCAGCTTAACACATCACAGCCATCAGTTGTTTTATAATAAAAAAATTACCAGCTTACTAATAAGCAAAGATTTAGAAATACTTCTTTTAAAAAATGCTGTTATGGAATTTGCAGGGGTCAAGCAACGATAATTTCCGAGCTGTAACTACAACGTGTCACATGCACACAATAAAAGCATTTTTCGAATATTTTCAAAGTGCAATATCCGTTATAATCGTCCGACCGTGTTAGAAATCACGCTGGAATTTACTTGTTAACATTGTAAAATAACACATTTAACGCTATAAATAACGTTATTTATAATAATTAACTTTCATGGACTTCGTAACAAGACTAAATGATTTACTGAACGTTGTAATTTTATCAAATTATTCTTATTTACTCTCTATACCGTTAAATTCTCGACGTGTTTTCATTCATGTTGATGTTGGTTGTGTGACGGCAGTGACTGTTACCTTTTTTTAAACAAAACGAATTGTGTATGTTGTATGTAGCCGTTTATTTATCACGTGTAAAATGTTCTACAAATGAATGAAAATGGTTGCAAAATGGCGTGTATATGTACCAGGAAGTACCATTTTAAATAGGTACCAAAGTCAGAATGCGGAAAATGAACCGTAAATATCACATACTTAGGTAGGTTTCCATTAAAAAACATGTATGTACATTAAACCGATGACTCATTTTAATATAACTCCATGTAGTAAGATGTGGGAAAATAATAAGTTAATAAATAATAACATTTACATTTTAATAATCATATTATTTTTTTTAGCTTTTCACATTTTTCAAGTCACGTTTTTAATAAAATGAAAGTTACTTTTATAAAGAAGAATGTATAATAATAATAAAAATCGTGGGGGAAATTTACTACTCTATTTCAATAAATAAATACTTTCTATTCCGTAACAATAACAATAACAACAATAGACTTTCAAGAAAATATCGATCAAAAATCAAATCAATCACCAACAATCTTAAATCTACAAACCATTAAAATGTTCAACCGTTCATTCTTTCTCTTAATAGTATCTTATTAAAATGATTTCTATGGTGATAAAATGTTAATATAATTAATAAAAATTCCTCACTAGATGCTATCGAATCAATTTAAAAGTCAGGCGCAGAAAATTACTTGTATCCGGATTTGAAATTTATATGATTTTCCCTACAAAAAGAATTATTAGGATTTCAATTAATTTGCCTTTTTGTATAATATTATTTATTTATCGAGCAATTTTCGTGATAAATTTTACATTCAGGCCTCTCCTGCAGCCTCTGAAACACAAATTCTGTAATCAAGAAATTAACAACAAAGAGCACCACATAGTGGTCATAAAGAAAATAACACAGGTCATGTGTCATTTATTTATTATTTATATGAAAAATATTCGTTTCCACATTTACACTATTATGGTTCTTAAACTCTGTAGTAATTATCTTATACGGGACTTACAGAACCTAGTCTTTGTAGTTCGTAATTCTGAATCTGTAGTCTTCAAATTTCATAGATTCTGCAGACTATAAAGTCCATAGCCTGCATAATTTCTAGGATGTTTTATAGTTGCAGATAACAGTCTCTATAATACATAGTCTTTAATAACTAAAATCCTTAGGATCAAGTTAGTTATTATAGATACAACTGTAGCAACAATTGTAACAAATTTAAGGTCGTTACAGCTGCTAGTTCATAGAATCCATAGTCGTTCAATTCTATTTTTTATATAGTTCTAGTTTTCTATCAGAAGTATATTGTCTGTTGAGTAAATCGGCTTTAGAAACTATTGTTATTACAGGCTCTGCCTTGAATGTTCATAGTACCTATGAATCAATAGTACATAGAACCCAAAGTCTTTAGACTTATAGATTTTAGAGACTACAAATAAAATCCTTAAAAGCTCACATGCCTTACAATACCTTACTGCTAAAGAATTTTATTTTAAAGATTCATAACCATTAATATGTAGTCCTTAGTGTCTATAGTCATTACCTATAGTGCTTGTAGTTAAAAACCTTTGAATCTATAGTACTGAAAAGTCATAGATGCTAGTGTATATTGCCTTAAAAGTTAATTCATCTTAAACTCAGTAGTCTTTAAAATCTCTAATGCTTAAGACTGTGTGGGAGATTTTCATAATAAATCTTAGTTACTTTAACTTTTTGAATCCAGAAACAAAAGGAAGTTGTGAACTCAGCTGGTTGAGTACGAGGGTGGTCCCAGAAGTACCCGACCTGACCAAGAGGTGGCGGTAGTTGTTTGAAAATATCATAGATAATATAATAATAAACTACGTATATAGAATGCAAACTGAATACAATCAAAATTTTATGAGCTTAGCACCAAAAATACAGATGGCACCTGTAATGCGGTCTACCATGACCATCTCCATTAATAAAGCCAAGACCCGATGCAACTGGCCATGGACCTACTAGACCTACAGCTTGCTCTATAACTTAGTGACAAACCGTATCAATGCTGTTTACATAATATCTGTACAGTGTAATTGAAATGAAAGGTTAAACGGCTAGAGCATTTTCAGCACTTGCGTATTGTTGATTGCATTTGAAATGATTATTTTAATTTGCTTTTGCAATATAGTACGCATATTACATTTTAATTTAATAGCACTGTATAATATAATCACGTGGGCTGTATCCTATAAATTCAGTTTTTTGTTTTAAAATTGAAACTGACATTTCTCAAAAAATGAAATACTCCAAAATATAATGTGCCGTTTTAAGTTGTCGCTACAAAATTTATTTGCCATCGATTTTTAAATTCTACCTGAGACACTAAAGAACCTGACGACATTTTTTAAATGGAAGAACTTTTGTCAACACTCTTACATTGAAAAACTAATTGAGAAGAAAATTAACAATTACCGTATTTGTGATAGGTAGGTATAACTAGCACCGGAAAATTAGTTAATAATGCCTCTTCTAAAGGTAATGTATTTAATGCTGATAACTTGTAAAGCAGACCGAGTAAATGTTTCGTCGAATTTCTTTAAATAAGTTAATTACAATTTTATCATTGTAGCTCAGGAAGAATTTAGAGATATGTTATAAAGTATTGCTGGAAAGCCATACATCAATTTCGAAGACACCGCATGTTCCAAAGATACAATTTCAAATTTTAAGTCAGGCCAACCAAAAACAAAACTGTGTCCAAAAGCAAAAAAAGTTATATCAGAAAGTTAACAAGTTAAAACAAACAATCAATAGACAATTTATTATACGTTTTGTAAAAAAAATCAGGTACATTTTCTTGTAGTCATAAAGCTAGTTTAAAAGATACTAGCATTGTATGCAAGATAGTTGGTTTAAACAACAATAATAAGACAAATGTAGTAGAAATTGTAAATACAATCTGAACTATTGAACCAATCAAGAAAAATGTAGGTATTTGTTACGATGTAAGAATAAATTGATTTAAATAATTACTTGGATTTCTTTCTAAGCCAAAAGGAAAAAATAATTTAAATTCTTAAAGATGAAACTGTACAGGTAAAATGCATTTAAGATACTTAGCCCCAAAAATACAGATGGCGCACGAATTATTCATCGAACAATGCTTGGAGTTTGCATTCTATATACGTAGTATATTATTTCTATAGATATTATCTATGGAAAATATCACTGTATTGGAAAGTACGCAGTCTATAAAGCATATGTTTCAAGTTTGAAAGCGCCACGTTGTTCAGTATTTGTTTGGCAGCCATCAATAGTGAACGTTGTCAGTGAATTTGTGAAAATGGAGAAAATTGGATATCGTTATGTGATACAATACTTTTATTTGAAAGGCCTCGGCCCAACCAATATAAAAGCTGAACTGGATTCTACTCTGGGTGAGTCTGCTCCTTCGTTTACAACAGTTAAATTTTGGGTAGCTGAGTTTAAACGAGGCCGTACGAGCTGCCAAGACGAGCATCGCAGTGGTCAACCAAATGAGGTAACGACTCCAGAAATGGTGATGAAAATCCACAAAGGGGTACTTGATGATCGTCGACTGAAAGTGCACGAGCTAGCAGACATTACGGGCATTTCAAAAAGTGCGGTACATCGCATATTATCTGAAAATTTGGACATGAGAAAGCTGTGTGCACGATGGGTGCCGCGTTTGCTCACACTTGAGCAAAAACAGTGTCGTGAAAATGTTTCAATTGAGTGTTTAGCGATGTTTCACAGCAACAAAGCAGAATTTTTGCGCCGTTTCGTAACAATGGATGAAACATGGGTCCATCATTTCACACCCGAGACAAAAGAACAATCGAAACAATGGACTCAAAAGGGAGAACCGGCTCCAAAGAAGGCGAAGAATGTTTCATCTGCAGGCAAGGTTATGGCGTCAGTTTTTTGGGATGCGCGTGGAATGATTTTTATTGACTATCTCGAAAAAGGAAAAACTATCAATGGCCAGTATTATGCAAACTTATTGCAATGCTTGAGCGAAGAAATCAAGCTAAAACGGCCGCACAAAAGTGTTGTTTCATCACGACAACGCGCCAGCTCACAAATCCGTTATTGCAATGGCCAAAATTAATCAATTAAAGTTTGAATTGCTACCTCATGCACCATATTCGCCAGATTTAGCCCCCTCGGATTATTTTCTGTTCCCAAACTTGAAAAAATGGCTCAGTGGTCAAAGATTTTCCAACGATGAAGAAGTGATGTCAGCAGTTAATGGCTATTTTGAGGAACAAGACAGTTCTTATTATAAAAAGGGTATCGAACTTTTTGAACACCTCTGGGAAAAGTGTATAGAGCTGAAAGGAGATTACGTTGAAAAATAAATAAATCTTTTTCCAAAATTTTTGTGTTTTCTTTGTTGGGTGGGGTACTTCTGGGACCACCCTCGTAACTACTTTTATTATAAGACTTTTTTTATATTTGTATAAGACAGTCTCAGATGTCAGAAAAAAAGCACTTAAACTGTTTGTATTTTATTTAAATTGAATTTTTTATCCTACAACTATTGCATTTTCTTTTTAGAGATGGGGAAAACATATTTAAAGCAGTTAAAATATTATTTTAATAGTTCCCTATGGCCTATTTTAAATTCTCTACTACATATTTCTTGAGGTTTTCAAATTTTTAGCTTTTATATTTAGATACTTAAGGTGATGTCAATAATACAATTGTAAATGTCGCGATCTTTTAACCTTTTAATTCTTAATTTAGTTTACTCACATGTGTGTATGAAGCATGGCTTGCATTTTATTTGTAGATTTGTTTGTTGGTTTGTTTTGGATCTGTATGCCAGGGCTTCTTAGCTGTTGACTTGCACTTTCGATGATTATGTAATTAAACCATTTTTCACTTTAGCAATGGTCTTGTAATTTATTTATTTTGTATGAAAAATACAGTTTCATTGGGGAGAAAAAATAAATGAAGAACAAGCTTAAGACTGCATTGTAAAAACAGATTCTTAATACCCTAATACGACTATTTTTTTTATTTTGTTACAGATGAGGTAATAAGTCCTTTAAGAAGCACAAGAATGAAGTCCAGAACGAGAAACCGAACCTTCCCATTATTACGACTTCTCGCTTTATTATACATAATAATGCTGAAAGTCCCACTTACAGAAAGTCAGACTTTAGAGAAATGTCTGACCGATCGGCCAGGTAATTTACAGTTTTATGCTTAATAGATTATTTGGCTTCAACGTGTTTTTATTATATTGCAGAAGTACACCCGAAACGATTTCTTCATGTCGAAGGGCAATCCCTAAACATAACTCTAGAAATGTCCAACATGATATCTCATCAGTTAACCACGCATGTGTTCAGAATATTCCTTCAAGAAGTTCTTGGTTACCCAAAAGTCGAAATCGTTTTTGAAGAGGACAACTACGATGTGTCTAATATAGTTGATCGACTGTCTGGACCTTTGGGTGAACAAAAATATACGTAAGTTGATAAAATGCAGATATGGATAGGCTCGTGAAAAGTATCCAAGAGTCAGATTGAAAGCAAAAAATACATCAGTCTTGTCTTGTCATGCAGTTTGAGTTCAACACTTTCCCAAGAGTTCTAATCTCAAAACTAACATCCAATTTTTAGATACTTCCGTTTTCAAAATCTGCTCATCGCTTCTTTTTCAAAGACTCATTTTCTTCAAAACTTTCTTTTTAAATACCTCAAATTATCTTTGTCTGTGAAAACTAAGAATTTTTAAAATGTAGGCCTTCTAAACAGAGGATTTTTTAACAAATGAAACAAAAGATGTCATGAAAGTTTTTCAAAAAGTATGAAAACCACGTGGAAAAAAAAGATGGCAGAAAGGAAAGAATACTATTCTTCCAAAGTGTGATTTTTACAAGGTTGGATTCTAAGAAGTGCTGTTTCTAAGTGCAACTTTTTAGTAGGAATTATAATTATTCAAAACTTCCATTCATTTAAAGTTAGGATATTTTTAAAAGCTCTTTCTAGAACTTTTGTCTCTTCAAAAATGTATTTCCTACGAAAAATAAGTATTATTAGTAAGTTGTAATAATGTTTCATGTGTCTTTTTCCAAAAATAAAGTTAGAAAGTAAGCTGCTTTCTATGACACATTAAGAGCTTTTTAGTTGGTCTAATAGACCCAACTGGACCTGGGGCTTTCTTATGGAAGAAATGTCGATTGTTAACATTTCATAAAAACAACTTAAAAATTCATGGGGCTACGCTATAGGTACTTCAAACCATTTTTAATTTGATTCGAGACACTTTTCACCTGTCAATCTGACTTATCTACGAGCTTTAATTTAAAATAAAGATACTGGATAACTATTACTTATATTTTTGTGATATAGTGTTCCAAGAACAATGATTAACACAGAGGTATGGGTATCCCCCGATTTTGACACAACATCAGTCATAGCAGTTCATCATGTCCGGGAATGTGGAACTGTTGCGCCTTTCGTACGATTTGGTTGGTTCATACCTTTAATTAGAGAGTTGAAAAAATCCCCATATTATGACCAAGATGTACATTGGACAATATTTAGAGATACCAAAGAGGTTTCTAAATTTGATATCCAGGATGCTGATGATTTGAGGCTTATCAGTGAAAATTCATTTAATGACTATCACAATTCGAATCACTATCAAATTAATTTGGGAAATTACAGCAAACAGTAAGTATCTTCTTATCACAAACTGTTCTAGAGTATCTATTATTTGGTTTTCTTTCCAGATATTTCTGCAGTGATAAAATATGCAACCAAGGCATGTATATCCCAGACCAATGCAAAGACACCAAATATAAATCATGTGCAACCCTTCTTGCCCCATATTACAATGTGACCAAATTTGTAGTTGACCACATTAATGAGCTTAAGCTCTACGTAAAAGTTGTTTGGCTAGGTCCAAATCTAAAAGATGTGGTAAATCAATTGAAAGAAAAGTATCGCAGAAGAAACAACAATCAGAAATTGGTCATTTTAAGTTGGACGCCGAGCGAACTGATTCTACGTGAAGATGAATTCATTTTTGTAAATTTCAAACGTTGTGAACTCATGAAGTCCAAAGAAGAAGGTTGCAAATATGATCCCCAGAGACTTGTAAAATTTGCATGGAGCAAATTAGAAATGCATGCAAAAATCGCTTATGAATCTCTGCACCGTGTGAAATTTTCAAATGAGGATTATAGTTTACTATTGGAATTGTATAACAGAAAATCCAATACAACCAGTGTTGCTGACATTGCATGCCAATGGATGCGACAAAATCATAGCGCTTGGAAGTTGTGGGTTGCAAGTAGCGAAAGGGAGAAGAACACTATTTATATTGGTGGCATATTTCCTATAACGGGTTCTTCCTATACTGGAACTGGCATTTTACAAGGGGCACTAATGGCAAAAGAGGCCATTAATATCAATTCAACGCTACTTCCAGATTATCACTTAGAATTATTAATATCAAATGGACAATGCCAAGCAGATATGGTGATGAAGTCATTTATTGATTATATTAAGGAAAATTATTACAACAATTTAATTGGTGTATTAGGACCTGCATGTTCGGATACTGTAGAGCCTTTAGCTGGGGTGTCGAAGCACTTTAGAACTTTAATAATATCATACAGTGCAGAGGGCGCCAGTTTTTCCGATCGTGAAAAATACCCATACTTCTTCAGAACAATTGGAGAGAACAAACAGTACAAACATGTCTACTTGCAAATGTTTAAAGAATTAGGTTGGAAAAGAGTAGCAGCTCTAACTGAAGATGGCCAGAAATATACAGAATACATATCTCATATGGAAGGCCTGCTTGGGAAAGAAGGTATCTCCTTCATTGCAAATACAAAATTCCCAAGAGAAAGAGATACAGCTGTAATGTCTCGAGTAAGTTAATTTTTTGTGAATATGTTTTAAAAGAATGTATTACTTAAGCTGCTTTTTATTATTTTCAGTATTTAGAAGACTTGAAACAAAAACGAGCTCGAATAATAATTGCAGACGTTTATGATGAAGTTGCAAGGCTGGTTATGTGTGAAGCATTCAAGCTTGGTATGACCGCTAAACAAGGTTATGTTTGGTTCCTACCACTGTGGCTGAACACCACGTGGTATAATACGACATACTTTAATGTTTTTGCACACGAGAAGGTTAATTGCACAATAGAAAATATGATTGAGGTAAAGACAAGACAGTACAATAAGTGATTTTAGATTGTTTTAAGTTGAGTTTTGTATTTTAGGCTATCAATGGATATTTTTCTTTAACTTCTGCGTTTTTTGCGCCTGATGACGCAGTGATGCAAGAAAATATCACCGTTGGTGAATGGAAACAGAGATATATGCAACAAATTACTAAGAAATCCGGAGCAAAATCGTCAAATTATGCTGGGTTTGCTTATGATGCTGTTTGGACATACGCTTTGGCACTGGATCAGTTGACCAGAGAGGATCCTGAGGCTATAGCAGGCTTGCATTCTACAAATACTACTGAGTATGTAACAAATTAACTTTTAAATTCAATTATGTGTTATTGACATGCATCATACAGGGTGTTGCTATTAGGGACATTTTTTTAGGAGGAAGTAGTTGAAATTTGTCCAAAAAACACTCTGTATCTGTATGTACATAACTTGATGCTATAGTTTTTAATTTTAATGAGACATTTTCTCTTCAGCAAACTAGTCAGTATAGTAAAAGCAACAGACTTCAATGGCGTCTCAGGAAGAATCAAATTCCGCGGTGGCCCATCAAGATTTTCAGTGATACATGTAATGCAATGGATAAACAATGACACAAAAATCATTGGTCACTTCTACCCAAATATCTCTGATGATTCTGCTGAAATTCTTGGTGGTATCTTAAAAATCAACACCAGTGAAATCAAATGGCTGACTGCTAACGGGAAAAGACCCGATGATGGCTCTTTACCACCAAATGTCTGTGCCTTAAGCAGCCTTGCTGAATTCCTCGATGTAGAATGCGAAATGGCTATAATTATATTAAACTTGATAGTCGCTTTCTTCTTGGTAGCTTTACTAGTGTTATCTGTCTATATCATAAAGCAACAATATGATAAAAAAGTGCAACTTACTCAAAGATACATGCAGTCACTTGGAATTGATCTTTTAAGTGCTTCCAATATTGCCGGTCTGGATAAATGGGAGATACCAAGAGAATCTGTGGTGATCAACAGAAAGCTTGGAGAAGGTGCATTTGGAACTGTTTATGGTGGTGAAGCAAATTTCCCAGATCAAGGTTGGCTTGCCGTTGCAGTTAAGACTTTAAAAGTTGGTTCTACCACTGAAGAAAAATTAGACTTCCTTTCGGAAGCGGAAGTAATGAAGCGTTTTGATCACAAGAATATCGTAAGACTGCTTGGAGTCTGCACAAAGAAAGAACCAGTTTATACGATTATGGAGTTCATGTTGTACGGTGATCTGAAAACCTTCTTATTGGCACGTCGGCATTTGGTAAACGACAAGCTATCTGAAGAATCCGAAGAAGTCTCCAGCAAGAAATTAACCAGCATGGCTTTGGATGTTGCAAGAGGCTTAAGTTATCTTGCAGAACTTAAATATGTACACAGGGATGTCGCTTCTAGGAATTGTTTGGTTAACGCTCAGAGAACAGTGAAATTGGGAGACTTTGGAATGACAAGGCCTATGTTTGAAAATGATTACTATAAGTTTAATCGTAAGGGAATGCTACCAGTTCGTTGGATGGCTCCGGAAAGTTTGACTTTGGGGGTGTTCACGCCTGCATCTGATGTGTGGAGTTATGGAGTATTACTTTATGAGACCATAACTTTCGGCAGCTTTCCTTTCCAGGGTTTAAGTAATAATCAGGTTTTGGAACACGTGAAGGCTGGAAATACACTTACAATCCCTACTGGAGTGAAAACGCAATTGTAAGTCTATGTAAAATAAAAGTTGATTTGTAATTATTTAAAACTTTTCGTAATTTTCTTGAAGTTGGCATTAGCATGGTGTTGTTTGAAAATTTGAAAAACAAATGCTAATCAAACTTCAAACATTTATTAACATTTTATAAACATTAAAAACGGAATAAATCATTACAAACAAATCATCATTAAATCATCCTAAACTTGATATTTGTTGATATTGGCATGCAGAATATAAAAGATTTTAATGAATTTCAATAGGTTTTCACCGTTTTAACATTAGACAAAAGTTTGTCAGAAATAAACATGACCTAGAAACTATTTTTCATAACCTATACTTGGGCCAGTCAACACAGATAGTAATAAAAACGCCCACAAAAGAGCGGGCGATATAAAAGCTACTTTGCTATTGGGCGAATTGAAACAGCGCGCAAAACTGTGGAGTCCGTTTCACACGGCAAAGTGACAGATAGTGTCACTTTGATGCAGATCAGCATCATCAAACAATTATTTGATTAGTTTTTGAACATATCATGTATTATGAAATATTTTAAAATTGATAATAAATAATTTAATTGAAATAATATCAAAAATATTCATTGGAAGTAGTTTATTATTAAAATCTTATGTCTTTTGAGGTTATGTTTATGTAGAATACAAAAGTTTTCAGTGTCAGTTGGGTTTTTAGCAGTAGCCATGATGAAGTGGCTACGCCCCCTTACTGTTATTACTATCTCTGTTGAGTGGCCAGAGTTTAGTTGCAAAGTAGTAGCATGATTCACACTACAACAATTTTGCAATTGTTACACGAGTTCCAAGTACTTTTACACTAGAAAAGTCACTAAATGTAGTTGTTTTAGTTACTCTTCCTGGGAGCAAATAGATAATATTTGATATAGGTATTTCATTCTCATTGTAACTAAATTTTAAATTAAAGTTCCTATTAAAAGTTTCAATTAGAGTCCCTATTAAAAAAGCTTATTTGATAATCTCTAAAAGATCGATAATGTATTTTAAAAAGAAACATAAACATTAAATGAAACTTTGACTATTGACTATTTCTCTACATAATTACATAATAATCCATTATTTCAGACCATCCCATACAAACAAACAACATTTTCGATAAATGTAAGATTTTACACTTTTGTTTACAGGGAGGGATTACTTAAATCCTGCTGGAATCAAGACAGTAAAATGCGTCCGGCAGCATCAGAAATAGTCGAGTTCTTGGCGAACAATCCACGTCTGCTGTCTCCTTGCCTGGATGTACCTCTTTCATCCGTCCAAATGGAAGATACTGGTCAACTAGAAATGCATCTACCTGAGCAATTTCGCAAGTGTTCAGTGTCATTAAGTACAAAAAGCACCCTGCCAAATGGAATTTCATCGTCATCTTTCGATTCTAAGATAAACATGTTAAGACAGAACAGTATGCCTGATAATTCTGTTTCAGTACCTATCGATAAGTGTTGTCCTAGAGAACCTCTTTTAGGTCCTACTAATCGGTCGGACTCCTTTATGGGACTGAGTAAGTACGTTACCATTCAGCATAACAATCGAGATGGAGACGAGTATTGTCAACACAGTCCTCCTAACGGTCATGCTATTACTAAATTGTGAGAATAGTGTTTTTTATCTAATGCTGGATAAATACATTTTCTAAGTTAATTATTGTTTGCAATAAAAAAAAATTGTTAAACTACATTTAATCCGTTTGTGATCTTTTATAGAGTACAGTTGGCGATGAATCAGTATTAGAGGTGAAATTATATTTCTAGTTTTAGGTTAGAATATATGACAAAGCTTTTACAAATACAATGTGTTTTGACTTTTGTAACTTGGTGAGATTTGACAACAATTGTGTTTTATTGTTTGTAATGATAATTAATCGTGGCCTGCTGTACTTGAAAAAGCTGAACGGATTGTACAAGAGGAAGACTGGATTTAATTATAAAATTAGTTTTGCAATAAAAAAACAATAGGAAAAAAGGAAGACTGGAAAGAGTTTCTCTAGATTCTCGATCTTCTATAATTTTCATTAATAGTATTAATGAGTTTTGTATTTGTTTTTGTAAAACTACTGTTTTGGCAGAGATTTTTTACTGACAACCAAAGGCTACACACTCTTAATAGTAGACCCTCTTTAGGTCATTCCTAAGCACTATAAGCAGATATTTATATTTTTATAAGTGAAAAAAGTAATAAAAGTTCAACAATAATAATAATAATAATAAAACGAATCGTGCTTGCCACATATCAAAAATAATTATTAATTATATTTAATAATATTGTTATAATGCAGAAAAATTACCCAATTTATTTGTTTTATATTTACACTTTTTTATTTTGAATATTTTATATCTGACTGATTTTTTCTAGAAGTCTGTTGTAGATAGTTGCATTTCATTTTCTATGTATATTCTTTTTATAATCTTTTCGTTTTATTAATTAGTTTGAATATTGACTGAAAGTGTCGTTGTGTTCAATAGTAACAAGATCTGAGAAACACATCAGACTAATGTTTTGATGTCATTGATAATCTTAATAGAACTTTATGGTAATGAAATGAAAGTACTATGCGCCACTTAAATGGCAATCTAAGGACCAGTCGATTTGGTGATTTTTATATCATTCGATGGATAATGAAAAGATGAAAAAATCATATCATTGGCCCAACACAGAGAAATTGATAGGAAAGCCGCAATTAGCGATTTTAGGTTAATATACTAATCATTCAACTAATCCTGTCGGTGACTAAAAGTTATTTAGTAAATACCTATCTGGTTTCTATTTAGACTTTTACTTTCAAAAGTTTAAAAAGTTTTAAAGTCACTGACAAGATTAGTTGAATGGTGCTATAAGATGCTATTGGGACGCGCCAATAAATGTAGATGGCATTGTAAAGCAACAAAATTAAACAAAATTACTTCGATATGTGGTAGGTGATAATGCAGGCAGCCAATGAGACGCATGCTTTAGTTGTAACATAACCTTCAAACCTTCCAATTTGACAATTATTGTACCGCATAATCAGTTTTTATAAAATTCCTTTAGAATGCAGATCAATCTTGGCACGTCCCAATTGTTAAGAAAAAATGTTTGACAGCAATGTATTTTAAATGGGAATTATATTAATCTAAAATTGCAAATTGCAAGTTTCCTATCGATTTCTCCAATGATAAGATTTTTTGTCTTTTCATTATCTATCGAATTATATAAAAATCAACAAAAACTACTGGTCCTTAAATTTCTATTTAACTGGTGCCTAGTCATTTAGTTTAATAATATCAGTCACAAGTTTTTTGAAATTAACTTATCAGTGTAATTATCTAAGACTCTTGTTTTTCTGTTAAATTGGGAACTCTTTGCTAACATCTACTTACAAAAAATACTAAGGCAAAGTAAATGGTTATGTACGTTACAAGCTGCAAAAGTTTACTTTTAGGTGCAAGGTGTTTTTGATTGATCTATTAAACTTTTCATTCTCCCCTTGACATTTATTAACCACCGTAAATAAATAAATAAAATGATGATTCAGTGTATCATAAAGTATTCAGTATAATAAAATAATGTTTGTATATACAACAGTATTGTTGCCAAGGTAATGTTGACAACAGCCACCTTATAATAATATATTTTAAAAAATTGACAGTTTTACTTCGTTGTCCAGGGACCGAAAATTTTTCATACCTAGCAACCACCTCGCATGTTTTACTTTCGCTTTCGCTTGCCTTATCAAGATAGAAAGTTACACTTTCATAAAGGGGAGAATGAAAACATTTTTACATAGGTTATGGCAATTTTCAAAAATTGCGAATAAATAACTAGTAAACTTTACTGTAGAAGTAGTTTCCAGAGTTCCATTAAAAGTAAATTATCCACTTCAGAGATCAAAAATGTTTGGCACTGTAAAACATAACCTCCAAAAAGATTTATTTTTAAATGAACATATTTTAAAAGTTTATGGATAATCTGCAAACTCTTTTGCAGAAATAGCTTCTGCTATGTTTCAATCACCAAAAATCTCCATACTATGCCGTGTTTTTAATTGGAACTTGGATGGCTCAATTGCAGATTGCTCTGCAATTGCACGTAAAACGGGTATGATGTCATTGCTCTTATGCAGATTGAATTGAATTTAGATTGACCAAAGAGAAATTCACAATACGCAACTGAATAAAATTATTTCAATCGTCGTATGTTTGTGTGGCCAGTATAATAAATTATTATACCTAATTAATAATAATAAAACACTTGGGCAATATTGGCTGGTTTGATTAAACATGATCAGTAATTTATTGCCAATGTTAAGAGATTCATGAGAAAATGAATTTTCGTCCCGGGGAAATTATGAACTTTACATAATGGTTGTTTCTCATTTAAATATTCAAAAATACCTTCAATTTCTTCATCAGACGAATCTGATAGAATGTGTTTTCCAGTTAAAGTAAGAATTGATCTTTCTCATGAGGTAGATCAATGAAGGGTACTCCTGGTGCACTTTTACTTAGACTGCTTTGACTAGCAGAATTGTAGATGAACTAATCGAATACGGAATTTACTCTATTATTAATTCTTATTTTGATACCTGCAATGAAAACTATAGTAACTTGTATTATTTTATTTGTATTTGTGTTCATTGTTTGATGTGTCAATTAAATATAATTCGTATCTAATTCAATATCAGATTGGGTTAGCGAAATACAGTCGAACCTCGATAACTCGAATTTGAAAGAAAGAGAAAAAGAATTCAAGTTATCACAAATTTGATTAACCAATTAATTAGGTTTCTATATTTTTTAATAATAACAATAATACATGTAATGGCAAAGTTCTTTTATTGTCTATTTTAATATTTTATAAAATCATACATAGGTACATACAAGCGAAAAACAACTTAAAACAATCAGTAAATATTTAATTTTTGCTTTTGGGGCTGCAAAATAAATAGCTGTGGAAAAACCACAACAAAATTATCTGGTCTTGATTGTTTTTATTGGAGTGGATAATTGTCAGGGTATAATAAATAATAAAACTGCAACACCTTTGTTTGTTTGCTGGAAATGTTATTTCTTTCTTTCTTCAAGCTAAATTTTAAATTACATATGAATCTAGCTTCTCAATGAGTCATAATAATACATCATTTATCGTTCATCGAACTAATTAAGTGGATGTTTGTTGGTCTGTAAGTAAATTTTAGTTATGAAGAATAGAATTAATAGCCAACAGGATCACATAAGAAGTTATTATCGAATAACCTGAGTAATCAAAATTAGAATTACTGAGGTACATTAATTGTGTTTGTAATTCACAATAAGTTTGAGTAACTGCGGTTTTCGACTTATCAAGGTTTGACTATTTATTATCAGAACATCAGAAACATCTTAAATTGCTCCTGTAATTAGCTCATTAATTTTTTGCAAACAGAACATTAATTTTTATATTTAATAAATAATTTTCATTTAAGGTTTTAGTTAAATATTATTAAAATTGCAATATACTTTCTAAAAACATCTTATTCTAAACTAAAAATGCTGTACTTGTCATCTATGACAATTCTATAATTTATGTTAGATAGAGTTCCTCAATTAAGAAATTCTAGAATTCTGCGATAACATTACTATTCAGTTCTCAAAGTAAAATCCTTATTTTTCAAATTTACGTGGATGGAATAACAATTCTATTTGTTTCTCAAACAAAAAGATTCCGTGTTCATTAATTCTTTGGTGGATTTAAAGAAAAGCCACTGATAATTGCTCAGTAAAACATGTTTCAAAAAGTCCATTTTTAAATAGAAGTACCTAAATTGGGCAACACACAATAATAGACTGATTATTTGTGAAAAAAAATTTGTCAAATCACTTATAATTCTTATTAAATCCTATTCCAGTCAAAAATGTAATAAATATTCTTTTTAGTTGACCACTCTCATTTTAATGTTCCTCGAATTCTGAATGATTATTTCATATTAATTATGTTACGTTAATAGTTACCTATTCATCAATCAACATTTCATTATTATTTTCCCCTTCACGCTCATTCATCAATTCATGCATTTTTACAGTATTGTTAATTGTATCATCTCTATATATATATTGTATGTATATATATATATAATAAATAGTAATATATTTTTTTAAAATATCGATTTAAGTATTAGCCTTCTACCAGATGTTTTACAGTTTTGGAATTCGAGGTTAAATAATCCTATTATCGTTGGCAATAATCAATTTTTATATTTTTTAATTTTTAGATATCTATACTCTCATGAAAGTGGTCAATCTGAATTTGTTTTTCATTTACAAATCAATTATTACGTATAAAGGTTTCTCGTGTTTCTTCAATCTATTGCAATAACCTTAATGCGTTTGAAACTTTTGTAAAACTGAAAAATTCAAATTCTAGTCATGTATAATTTCTTTGTTAATAACAATGATACAACTTTTTTGTATTATGTGTATTAAACTGAACCAGTGAAAAAATTAACTTATCATAAAGCATTTCAAATTGCCATATTTTTATTTACTTTTTTGGTATTTTGTTCCTTAGGAAACTTTTTAAAGTTAGTTCCAAAATCAAAATGGTTTCCTTAATTATTTAATTATTTGACTAATTAATTTTAATTGTAATTCATTACATCACTTTTAATAATGGTATTACTAAATAATTAAATAAATGTTCAGGTTAAAATAAGGTATATAAATCGTTCCTCCAAAACAAGAGGAAAAGATTATTGTAACTACTGTTGTCCTAATAGTTTTATAATGTTATATTTTTATGAAGTAAATAAAATGCATAAAAATCTCGAATTTCTCACCTTTCCTAAGTTACAAATTAATGATGCAACTGAGATAGACATGCTTTTTTTAATAAATAAGTATAATCAATTGTTTGTTTCTACCTCGTTGCTTCATTATGTAAAACCATGACTTATTTAAGTTCCTTTTTGTAATATAGTTATTTATTATAATAGAATGTAGTTTTAGTTATTAACTTTTAGAGATAAGCACTTTACATCGAATATTAGGGATGATAAAGATAACTCCTTTTTTTTGCATAATTTATTAAAAATACTATTAATTAAATGTATTCGAATAATACATATTTAAGGAATTAAGATGAAAAAGAAATGAATACACATACTTTTTTACAACACAACCAATGTTTAGACTTAAGGATTAATTTTAAGGATAAGTTGTGTATAATGTACATTGTATTTATTTGTGTGAATGGTGTGTATATGCGTGAGTGAAAAATTTGTTATGTAGGTACACATAACAAAAATAGTACCTGATTGTAACAATCGTTATATTGTTGCAAATTAATTTTTACGTTTCATACTCCTTTATTTTGTCCAAACTTCTGAACTAAAGTTGTATTTAGTTTATAATACTATTAATTTTACATTAAACATAAATATGTAAATAAAACGTTTTGTTTCATATTTGAGATCCTTAATAATCAAAATTTTAGCCATCGAGTGACAAGTGACATTGTTTAATAAATAAGTCATCAGTGTGGCTGAAGTAGAAGTCAGTCTATCATTTTTACTGCTTCTAGTGTGCGATGTTTGCTGAGCTAAGACATCTGACAACAAGCATTGCATAATTGGTAATAACGATGTACGCTAACTGGAGTAAACCGTTAATAATAACTTCCCCCCCAAAAAAGATTGATAATAGAAATAACAAATAGTAGTATAATTAAAAGAAAAAATACAATAAACGAAAGAACTGATATAGATGAACTTAATAGTATACCAGGTGGGGCAATAGTGTGGAGAAGTTCGATAGCTCCTAACCGGTAACAGTTAGAAAAATCGTTCTAATACGGATGTAAACAGTGGATAGAGGCGCATCTAGAGAAATTATTTTCAAATATAACAGGGTGTTGCAGAAAAGTGTGGCACGCTTATGGTAATTTTTTTTTAAATAGAATTCCCCAAATATCTTTGCATATTTAACACCTCTCTTGGCAGGTTTATTCATATCAAAAATGTTAGCTCCATATAATGACCGGTTTAGAAGTTATAAATCTTTTTTCAAAAACATTGAGTTTTACATTATCCCACTTAACAGTTTACCGCGTTCGCGACCGCAACTGTGAAGACGAATTTAAGTAGGGATTTTGTTGCAGGGGCTTGTAGGGTACTATTCTTTAAAAGAAAATGGACCCACCATGTACAGGGTGTTCAAAATTAATTTTTAAATTTAGAGAACTTCAAAGCTAAAATTTACAGTGGAACTTTTTTTTAAAGAACTTTCGTTTTACGAAATTTTATAATTTTAAATGTTTAAATGTTAAACGGCCGACCGGCCCGCTGACCCGACCGGTCCACCGGGGTTTCCCCCGGTATCCCCGTTGGCCAATCCGACACTGATCTATAACACAAGGGATAATTAAATTAGTCAGGGCTGCCCTGTTTATGTTAGAACAAAAGGGTCATTGACTTCGACCTATTTGTGTTGTTTATTGTTGATATTTCATTTTCAAAGAGAATGTCAATTATTTTTAAAGATTTACTTTATATCACAATTTGTACGCAAATCTATATAGAAAAATATGCCAGCAGAATTACAACTTCTCCATGTATATAAAATTTATCTTAAACAGTGGCGTGCGGTTTAGGTGAGAATTTAGGCTAGGGAAGCAACCACGATTTTAATTTTAATAACATATACCTAGGTACAGGCGTGGATTCACGGGGAGGGGGCTAATGGGAGAAATCCCCCCAAATTTAGAAATAAGTATACATAGGATAGAAACAAATAATGTTTGTTTAATTACTATTTGTTAAAACAATTATTTTTCCAAAAATCCTCCCCCCAAAATAATTCTCTGGATCCGCCCATGCTAGGTACAATAAAAAAAACAGTGTTATAATTATTAAGCTTAAGAGTTTTTCAAAGAAGAAGTGTTACACTTTATACTTATGGAATTTGTTGGCTATTATTTTTTATTTTAAAAAACTACTACTATGTATTTATAATTCAACTCGATTTTCCGATTTTTTTTAGTAAAATACCTGATGGAGGTTTTAATCTCTGTTATTAAATTTGAAAGTTCTGGTTTTGATCTACCTTTCTCAATTAATTTGTAATATCTCTCCAACACGGTATGCAGAAAATTCTTTATCTCATAATTTACAAACTGAACCACAAAATCGTGGCGATTCGGATGTATCGGAAGTACTCGAACCTTTCACCGAAGCAGCTGAATTTGCAGTCATGACGATAATGCAATTTTAAATTTGCATGCAGACCAAATAAATAGAATTATTTGTCTTTAAAAAATTCCAACTTATATAAATTGAAATAATAAAATGTTTCAAAATACAGTTTCATTCACAGATTTACATTACTTAAGTAACACTAAATCGAACAAATAACCAAATATTAATAAATAAACATTTGGGCACGGAGCACACTTAAAAATAACGATCTTATACGCTGTCAACCGCACCACTATGCGCGTACTCAGCGAGGAGAAGAGCAGTAAGCAACGAAAACAGTGCTTATATGCAGTGTATGTTACACATTTGAATGGGTATTACTTTTCCGCGCAAGTTTTTTGAGCCTAATTTAAAATAGTACTCTAAATAATTATACTTTTTGCTGTACGGAATTCATATTGAACTTTAGGTTGATTAAATATTACAAATTTAAATAAACGATAACCATAATTTTATAAAAATATTTTTGTTAGCATTGATTTTTATTTTTAATAAATTCTTAAGGGGAGCATTGCTGCCATTGCTTCCATGGACCGCACACCACTGATCTTAAATTATAACTTAAATTATTCTTAAAACATGGACTAAAATCACAAACAAAATGAAAATGCGTATCCAAATATTGTTTCTAAACCTACTGTTTAGTTTTATTTTATAGTGAGGTAGGTTGTGCATACATTACAGCAATCTCCAAAAATGTACTTTTTTATCAATATTTTTCGATATGCGTAAATTAAACAATGGCATAAGGAGATTTTGTTCCTATATTGACGAGTAGTACTAAAGGTGTACACATAAATGAACATAGGCGCCTGGAAGGGGGGGCAAGGAGGGGCGCTTGCCCACCCCCCTGGAAGCTGAACAATTTTAACTTTATTGAGAATTTTGTATAATATGCCGTTTTTTCTAGGCTTTCCCCCCTAGCATGTCGTTTATTGTAGGCTTGCCCCCCCCTAACAGCCGTTCATTCTAGGCTTGCCCCCCTCTGGACAAATTCCTGCGGGCGCCTATGTAAATGAAGAATCTAAGTCACCGCGTGATCACCACCTCTGTAAACAGATAAAAAAAGATCAGATTGCAAGCTACACTCTTATGTTATGTAAGCTGTTAAAAATGTTAGCGACGTACAATATGACTATGGATAGGGGTAACAGGTGTTTATTTTCATTCGTTGATTTTGCTTCCCGTATTATTTAGAATTAAAAAGGAGCGGTACTGAAGCCTTCAATCTCGCCTGCTGTTTATCTTATTAGTTAAATCACAGCATGGCTATCACGTAATCTCTGCGTGTTTCGAGATACATTTTGCATTTTCGCCCTCGTGATTTCTGTGACCTAGATCCTTCATTTACTTGTACACCTTTATCACACGTTCAGTTTAAGTTAAGTGAAACAACCTCTACAAATTATAATTATTAAATACTAAACTAAAACGACAGAAATGTAGGCCTTATTTCCCTGATCCCAAAAACGTATAACACTTAGGGTTTATTTTAACATCCCTTTTAAATGTCAAAGAGAAATCTTCAATCAGATAACACTAATTAACTTAATTTATGTGACATAGTTACAAACAAATTCTGGAGAATGTAGTTCTACTTAAGTAGTTACATTTGTATTATGCAATTTACTTTTCCTATTTGATGTTAAAGGTTTACATTGTTTTTACTGTTATTCAAACGTAGGATTAAAATCACATTTGTTTTAAATCATTTTTACTTATATAAGAACAGGTGCAAGAAGATAAACAATATCAACAAGCATGTTTGACTGTTACATACATACTCGTAGGATATACGTATATACGGCCGGCGTAGTGAGGAATAGCTAGCTGAAATAGGAATCCAGTGCCCCGTCGACCGTTCTATTCAGGCATGGCTGATGTTACATTATACTGCTAACTACTATAAGTCTACTACTAACAGTTGAACGGTATACCTTCACGATAAGTAACTACATAGGTGACAGCCAAAATAAAAAATGAACGCGCCCAAGCGGAGGCTCGCGGTCGGTGTGAGCGCTGCTAGATGTGCTGTATACGATTTTTAGGCCTCCGGCCAAACTTTAAAACAACCGCCAGGTGTATATACCGGGTGTTCCATGCCATGATCTCGATTTACATATCTCGATTCTACGAATCATTGGTTGCATTCAGTAGAGTTACCGGTTGATATATTTAAATTTAATTGTCAATTATAGAGTGACATAACCTAATTCGATATTTGTAATAATAATAATGGAGCTAATAATAGATGAGGATAATTTAAATCTAAATGAAGGTAACTATCAACAGTTTTCTAGGAAGAGATCTTAAAAATATCTATTAAGTACAACAAAATAAACGTCAAGGGGCGCTTTTGTGACCTCACTTTAATTGTACCCCGGTGACCCAGACCGGTGTGACCGGTAAGTCTGCTGAATGCGCCCATTCTGAGTAGGATTTTGTTATTTGTATTTTTTGTTGTTGTCATAGAGATGGACTTTTTACCTATTGCATCTGGAAAATTATGAATCAGTGTTTGCTGCTAAACTGATCAAGTAACAATAGAAACATATACAGAATTTAAGTCTTGAATGCAATGTAACTTTATCTCTTTTTAAATGGGACCTTGTTTTCTCACCTGCCTATAGTTAGGTGGCGAATCTTATTACGAATGCAACGATAACAAACATTCCATATACTTATCTTTGACAATTTGCCTGAAGGTGTATTTTCCCTGATCACCTACCTGTACTAAATACTTTAATATTATTAATACCGGAAACTCCATATACTTTACCATATGAAAATAGGCGACATTTTTGAAGCGCCATCTTCGTAGATCGGTGTGCAACTACTAAATTTTTTTTGGTGAGAAACTTGCATCTAAATAAAACATAATATTATTAGTTTTGATAGGAAGTGGTATATTATTTGCATGCTAGCCTACATCAGGCTTTACAACTTATTTAAGGGAGTTGTGGTGGGATAGTCTGAGCCAAAAGTTATCGAGCATTGCTATTTTGACAAATAGAAATAATTACATATTATTGCTTCAAATAATGGCTCAAACGATACTAGTTTTATTTGAATGCATGTGAAAGCAGTTTAGTTATTATTTATATATGTTTTTAATTAATTATTAGTCTTTTTAAAGTCAGAGATTAACTTTTGACTGTCTAGTCCAAACTTAAGAACGTGAAAATATGACGAAAAAAACAATTATTCTAACCAGAAATTTCATTCAACTTTACTTTTTTATTAGTAAAGATAAAATAATATTACTATGTAAACACTAAAAAATAAAGAAATCTCTCTAGGATATAAATAAATTATACGCTTCTAGAGTAGTGAAAAAGTGACAACGTTGCCTTAAGTTGGCACCAGTATTTCGTTTGTTGTTCTGCTGAAAACAGATTAATGCACTAAATGACGTTTACTCAAGTTTTGAGGTTATCTTGCAAATATATGTATACAAAACGATGGATGAAAAACACTATTTATTCAGATTCATTTAAAACGTAGCAGCAAAAAATTTCCAAAGTATGTATCTTTTTATTTAATAAAACTGATTTTGTTTTCGAGATGTAAATTACGATCGACCAGTGGTGCTGCATGTAGCTGTATAAAGCATTTAAGTTTCCCGCTCGTTTGTCGCAATGCAACGTTTTTACTTTGCGAGCTATATTAAGCGTTCAATCGACAAATTCTTCGTATTAATCTTTTTTGCCAAAAGTATCTTTCTAACAAATTTTAAACTTTAACGGCACAATCTTACAACGTTTTTACGTGAAATGTTTAGGTGTCAATTTTTTCTTATCATTCTTTATGAAGTTATTATAATATATGTATCAACAACGTGCCATTTTGCATAAGATTACGTGTTATTTTCAATTGCAACTTATGCATAAACAAGCTTCCTAAATATTAAAGATTTTTCTGAAAATAATTTTGTGCATTAAAATCTATCAACTGCACTAATTTCTTCTACATTTTCATCATTTTTCTCTACCGCCACAACTTCCTTAAACTATTCAATCCTTTATTAAAATTACTATTTTTTAATTATTTTCTAAATATTTTAGAAATGTTAGGTTTAGTTGCACACCACACAGCAAGAGGCGCTATTAAATTTTGTCTCCTATAGACCCTCTATTTTAAATAGTAGCGACATCGTGGAGCAAACCAGGCACAAACTTTAATAAAGAAAAAGCCACCACGTGCATATTGTTTCGTCATTTTAATAAAGATTTGTTTAAAAATTACAATTTCGTAGTTGTATATTACATTAATATGATCGTTTTTACATAACATGAATGTCCGTTATCAAATTCATGTTAAAGTGTGAATATGTTTGTGCATGATGATTATTAAACCTAAGATTTAGTGTAAAACGAAATGTCAAATCTGGTAAATTCAATGTCACCAACATACTTTTGCTCCAGCGACGAGATCAATCGTTGTCGCTACTATTTGAAAATAAAGGGGCTGTATTGTCTCCTATAGCCTTGTCTCCCATTTTTCAAAATAAGATTCCGGTATTAATAATATTAAAGTACTTGACTGTACTTACAGTCAGTCACAAAGTCTCAAATTGCCTACTGCTGAGACTGCTTACATCATAAAAGAACAAAAAGTTTCGAATGGGCAATTTCAAATTTCTCAAATTTGGTGTAACATATTTATGTATATATTTATATATATGGCTATTGTAAACAATGCGAATTTATTTATCTTTAATATCCGTACATGCAGACAATTCAGATAAAAAATTTTAAAAAATCCACTAAACTAATAAGTCATCTTGGTATGAACCAGTATTACTTTCACATCGGGCTATATATTCTTGACTTCGAAACTGATCAGATTATGTTCGGAGATACCTGGAGGTATAAAAACCATCCGTTGAGTATTAAAGAATTGCTTAATTCTTAACAATAAGGGGACCCAAACTAAATTTCGGCGGAGAGACCCAAAATGTATAGTTACGCCAATGGTTTATACACCATACAATCATTAAATCTTTTTGCATATTTGTATTATTGTTAAATAACGAGCTTACGTCACTTTCCTGCCATTATGCCAATAGGTAAACATTACATTTATGTATTACTTAATTACATCCACTTCACGTCGCTCACATTACTCATTATAATCTTATTTGAATTCCGCGCTTGTCTTTCTATTGGTCTGTTCTAAATGCGCGAGCATTCCATTTCCGTTTGCTTAATATGAACGCGCCTTTTTAAAGTGTGATAGTAGCAACAATAGTTCAGTGCATGTTTTACGTTCGGTTTTTCCTTTTGTGATAATAAGAACTTTTCTAAAACCACCAATATCATCATCATGAAGTCTATTAGTATACGAAGAATGAATCAACAATAAGGTAAGTGCCTCTTCCTGTTATTGATCGCATTTTCTTTCGCACGTACACGAAGCGGTTGTAGAGGTTATAAAACAATCAGTTTGAATTTTAAACTGATTTGTTTATGTTAAAAAATATTAGAATATGATAATTTATAGTTCAGTTTAAATGCTTGCGTGTTTACCACTAATAAATCCACGATGCCGTGCTGGAATTTTAACAGCTTCAGACAGAATTGTCATGATCTTTTTTTTTGTTGTGTTAACTACATTACATAATGGTAACTGCTTGTGTCCTTTTGTTGTGATTTTTTTGAAATTTATCGATTGTGTTTCCTGACCTTACGTAATTTAAAAAATGAAAGTTGAAGGTTTTAAGAATTGAATTGGAACGAGAATAAATAGGTTAGGGAATCGGTAGTTTTGATGTTTCCATGGTAGCTAATAAACAGTAAATACTTGAAAAAAAATCTTATTTAAGTATAGATTTACAAACAATTTATGTATGTATTTCAAATACAAATATATTATTAATTTAATGTTTTCAACTAAAAATTAATATTATTGGTATCTATGATAAATTCTTTAAATTTTTCTAAAGGCGGGATTCATTATAATCATTTGCTTTTAGCAAATCTTTAGTCAATTGAATGGAATGCCATTGTCGGTAATTATTTTTACAGGAATACCAGTAGTCCAGTAGTGAATATTAGCAGGGGCGTCAAGAACCAAAACCAAGCTCGGGGAATATTTTTTACCCAACCCCTAAAATTAACAAGTGAATAAATCAAATTTTTATATTTTTCTCTTTGATTAACAACGAATTAACTGTCATAGTGTATGCGAGTGCAATAATCAAACTACCCTTTAGGCCTCGTTCGCCGCACTTCCCGTGCGACTAGGCGCTCGTCTTCATCATGAAATTATACATTTTTGCACGTTACCAGTTTTCTTTTGCCGGCGGTATTTGTGGAGCAAAAGACTGGCGGCCTTTAAAACATATTTTTATATTTGCGTGTCCAAATGAAACCATTTGGAAACGCATTTTGCGTGTCCAAAAGAGATCTATTTGAATACTGGAGACAGTAACATTTTATTTTTTAAAGTTGATATCACTGTTAGACAGTTGTTCTTAGAATATCAAACTAATCTTATTTACGCAGTGAACTCTTATAAGTGGAATGCAACGCTGGCAAAACTAGCATTGCAAACGCCGCGCACCGTAGCCCTGTTACTGTTACGGGCGTATGCGTTAACGCCAGTATGCATTAACGACGACGATATGTAGTATCCTTAAAATTCTGGAACTGGCGGTTATACAATTATATGACCTAAAAATAAATTTTTATATTTGCGTGTCCTAATGGCTTCATTAGTTTCAAACTTATGTTATTTACGCAGTGAACTCTTATAACTGGAATGCAACGCTTGCAAAACTAGTATTGCAGGCTACATAAATGCGCCGAATAATAATTAGTCTTAATAAGGGCGTAACAGTTTTTACTTTATTATTAACCAAATTGTAAATTTTGATACTGACATCGTAAGGATGCATTGTGTTGTGTATTAATAGCTCACGATAAACTTAACGTAATAAAATTAAATTTTATAAAATTATACATAATATAAGTTATAATATCCAAAAGATCCAATGAATAATTATTTTGGTTAACAAAAATCATTCTTTGCTGAAAATACTATTGTATTTATACCTCATTAATTTCTTTAACAAACAAGGTATTTATTCTATGAAATTAAATATAATTATTCTTATTTCATCCAAGTTTTTAATTCATTAAGTAGCAATTATTTATGTCACAAATATATTGGCATACATTCTACTTTGAATTTATAATAATTTTCAACAGTACGTATAATACACCTGGCAAATTTGAACGAGGTCCTGCTGCTTAGCGGGCGTTGTGTGTATGAGATAAGAATGGGAATTTCTACGTCGCGCGGATTACCTAAAGTTAAGCAAGGTTATGTAAAAAACAAAATTGCATAATTTCTAGTGTTGCCAACTGCTATGCTACTTACCAAAATATCCCTAACAAATTTTATTTAAAACTAAGTAATTTTATAATTATTTAATACCGAACTAACGCAAATAAAAAAAATAGTATAAAGTATTCGTTTCATAACACGTTTTAGCGCACTTGTCCTAATTAGAAAACTCCCTCCCGCACAAGCTTATAGCTTCTGGGGCCTTGGTTTAGGTTATGGGTTGTAGTAGTTATTATTATATATTATTATTATTGGCTCACTATTGGCACCAAATAGAACCTCCCATATATAATTTTTAAAATAATAGATTTTTTGAACTATGTTTCTCAGTGTACAATACAATATAATTAAAAAATATAATAATGATCATTATTATACACCGGTGTGCAATCGATATACAGCCAATATTGTGCCAGTATGAGACCAGAGTTATACCAACATATCAACAACATTGGGCCCCAATTTTGGTTATGTAAAATGGTCCAAGTACTTGCCAGTGTTATTATTTCGACACTGGCCCAATATTGTCTACCAATATTGGTCCGATTGTTGAACATCGGCAAATTCTATAAGGGCTGAAATAAATCGTCAGTTTATTGTTTTGTTGCATAAAGTACCGACATGTGTTTATTGGCTCATAGGTAATTAGATTGCATCTGTTTGTGGTCACTCATTAGCTTGTGCTTGATCTACATAAAAGTCCGTAAATTTATTAATGAGAATTAAAACGAGACAGACTTTAATTGTGCAACTTAACGACGTCCGGTAGTCTGAATAATTAAGTGAGAAATTATGAAGTGCGGCAAATACATAACACACTTACACCGTTACAATCAACTTCCGAAAGAAAGGTGCAAGAAGAAGGAAACTCGAATATAAAATATATGAAAGAAAGGGTTTATTCATATGTTCAAAATGTAATCAGTTATAAATAATTCAATTCAAGATAAATGAGGCATTCAATATTATGTAGCATAATTAGTTCCAAAAGAATAATCAGATAATTATGTATACAACTGTGTCAACAAACATATTAATGACTTCCTTTTTAATAACTTTAGCCGATATGATTGAAAACCTTACACATTTCAGAAATGTGCCACTTTTAAAGTTTTTGTCAAAATCCTTTTATTACTAAATCTTGTCAAAATCCGTTTGATTTTGAACATCCAACACCTTCGAAATTCTAGTTCTGTCCTCCAAGATGGAAATAAATAACAATAAAAATTCTTTGAGCTTAATGGTGGCTTTCAACATGGAATAGTGCGCCCATAGAGTAGATGCCTTCTTATCATTCGCGTATTCATTGAAATACGCTAGAAGTACGTTTTCACTAATTCCAGCAGCGCCTTTACTTACACACCAATGTTTAAAAGTTTTCAAATACACGCTTTTAGATTTTTGGGACAGTAGTTCGTCGTTTAACTGCCCTACAGCTTCCCGCATTTTCAAGTAATAGTATGTGAAAAATTTGAGCTGCATATTTTGTAGTATCTAGAGCAATATCTAATTAAAATTATAAAAGGTGTAAGGCATATTTTTCTAAACAAGAAACATTGAAAAGTGTGTTAAATTTCATAAATTTATGTTATTATTTTAGTTGAATACAATGAATACAATTCATTGACAATAAAATTCAAATGAATAATATATTATTTATGCCCAATGTTATATATCGGTAGATATATAATTTTTTGATCTACAAGTTGATATAAATAATTCTTCTTTAAATGAAATTTTTTAAAATAAATTAGAGTTAGAGGATATCTGGAAAGGTCATTTTTTTGTAAAATATTCAAGTGTTTCATCAAAAGGTATATAAAGGAAGCCATTTTTTAATAATTATTTTTTATTTTATCCTATACATTTACACTAAAAAACAATAAAATAGCACCATGGTACTCTTGCTGTACTAGATCATTATGAAATCAATAGTACGTTGCTTGCGCATCCCATTGAGACTCTCCGGCTCATTTAGTTTTTTTAGGATTGAAAAACTCAGTCTCTTCTTTTGACAGTTCTGTTTCAATTGCATTTTCTTTGATTTGTTAGAGTAGGAAGATTTGTATTTTTTCTCTAGAGTACTCATCCCAAATACTTTTCGGTTTTGTAGTGTTCCTGATAGAGAACCAATACATTTTAGAAGCAATGTGGCCAGTACAGGTTTTTTATGTTTCCGCAATACATTGGTAACATGTGTGACCCAGTCTTTACTGTGGTAGATGACGTCAGTTGCATGAGCGTCTCGTCTATTAGGTTAAGCTTGAATCTGCAGAAAGTCAACATGAAATGCTCTATTTTCACTCAACTTCAAAGCATTGCTTACATTTTTCCAGCTTTGGTAAATAGTATCTTTTGCTAGTTTTTCTTTGCATTATCTGCTTTAACGCAGAAGAAACATTTACTTTTATCATAAATTGGTACTAATAACTTTTTCTGTTAACAACAACAATTAAACAAAAGAATTATACAGAATCATTAAATTATAACACTTACATTATCTTGATATACCTTTTGTCTTGGATTTTAAGCCAACGTGTATGTATAGTTAGCACACATGTTGCTGTTTTTTCCAAACAACGGGGCAATAATTTTTCATGGCATTAAATTACGTAACTAGTTGGAACCCGCTGTGCCATAAAGGCATTGAAAATATCTACTGTCTTGTTGTACACAATTAGAAGACAAGAGTGAAATGGAATTATTGGTGTCGGGTGCAAATATGAAGTTATCTCATCACGTACACGTATACTAAAATAGCTGACGAAGCACATATATAAAGACTTAGTTGCGCTCAAACCGAGCTGCTGAGACTTTAGTTCCAATTTGGAACTGTAACATAAACGATCTCCAGCAGCTCGGGTGAGTTTTTTAACTTTAAAATCAGCATGTTTTATTGTTATTAAATATAATATTGTAACGTTCTTTCTAAAAATAATAACACAAGTGCTGTTTAAATCGTCTATTCACAAACAAATATTTATTTCTATACACTAATTAATACACTATAAATTAACGCTATGATTATAAACCATTAAAAACTATTATTTACGGACTATGAATTTCTAATACAACATTTATATTCACTATTTATTTTGTAATACACAGTTAATGACTTGCTGTTGACTGGTCCCTTTCTCCGCGACGCCGACTTTATACCATCCTATAAACGTTCCAGAAGCCGGTAGAAACTACCATGTATTTCTAGAAGGTGCTAGATAAACAGTGCCTCGTTTACATTGTTGGTGCTATGCGTCATTCTCTCGAATGCCACCGAATACTCCATCCGCTGCTCGAGAAGGGGTTCTTTCTTTTTCTCTCTTGTTACACTGCCCCCCTCTTCAAGTCTGTTCTGTCCCAGAACAGGTTTTATGATCTGGTTCCTGTAGAACGGGTCATGACGATATCGACAGTCTTCACCTCGACTACACGTTCCATTACGGTAGAAGTAGCAGTCTACACTCTTCGTTGGCCTTGATGCGGGCTGTGGGTCAAAACTGCAGACGAAGATCTTGACGTCCGTACCTCTAAAGATAACTTCCAGCATGTTTCTAACGATTCTCCAATCCAGCTGGTCCCGCCCACAGCCGAGTTTGGGAACTGCCAATTTGTTAATTCCCTTGGTAAGCAACTCGATTCTCAAATTCCATAGTGCCCTCCACAAGTCGGCGTAACTCGGTTTCTGGTAGTAAAACTGCTTGGTTACCAAGTAGTAAATGGATCGGTCATGATCAGGCAAGCGTAAGGATTTACCAACAGAGGGATTTTGTTCTCGAAGTTCATTCAGCCGTCCAAATTTATTTCTAAACACCACTGCGATCCCCCTGGACATACGAAGATCCTCGGAGACACAGTGGGCAATGGAATAATCACCAGGGACCCGGAAGAGATCTTGTTGCATCTCAGTCGTGACTCCGAATCGCGCTTTTCTAGTTCCAGAAAACGCAGCCATAAATTCTCTAAAGGTTGGCTGATCATCTTCAGGCCTTACGATATTGATAGCCACCTCGGCCTCATCTTTCCGATCCGGGACTACGTCATTATTTCCCTCATAGTGCACCAGACGATTGGAGTGTACCACCTTTGGTTTCCCCCTTGGCAATTTCTGGATGCGATAAATCAAGTCATTTATTCGTTTCTTCACCTGGTATGGGCCCTCCCAATTTCGCTGTAACTTTGGAGAATAGCCACGACGTCTTTGCGGGTTGTATAACCAGACAAGCTCTCCAGGTTGAAACCCTCCTTCTTGGGCTCTCACATCGTACGTAGCCTTCATCCGGTCACTCGCGATTCGACTATTATTTCGGGTTCGGTCGTGAATATCCTCCAACTTCTTCTTTAAGTTGATGACATAATCATTCCCGGCTACCTCCTGCTCTATAGGTGGAGACCCAAATTCTAGATCACACGGTAACCGTAACTCGCGTCCAAACATCACAGACGCTGGTGACTGACCGGTTGTTTCGTGGACCGATGCACGATAAGCCATCAGGAACAGATGCAGGTATTGGTCCCAGTCTCGTTGATGATCGGAGACGACCTTGGCCAAATATTTGCCCATTGTTCGATTCATGCGTTCTACCATTCCATCGGACTGCGGATGTAACGGTGTGGTCCGAGTCTTGCGAATGCCCAACAATCGACAGACTTCTCCAAAGAGTACAGACTCGAAATTGCGGCCTTGATCCGAATGCAGCTCCATGGGCACTCCGAAGCGACTGAAAAACTCTTTGACTAGTACGTCAGCAACAGTGGCAGCTTCCTGGTTTGGTAGGGCATATGCTTCTGGCCATTTGGTAAAATAGTCCATTGCCACTAATATGTATTTATTCCCATCGTCGGTTTCGGGAAATGGTCCGGCAATATCTATGGCTATTCTTTCCAGAGGACTACCCACATTGTACTGCCTCATAGGTGCTCTTCGTTTCCCCAAGGGTCCGTTACCAGTGGCACATAGTTCACATTTCCGGCACCACTCCTTCACGTCTTCTTTACAGTTGACCCAATAAAAACGCTCCCTAACTTTCTCCAAAGTCTTTTTCACACCGAAGTGTCCTCCTGAGGCACCGTCATGGAGATGTCGCAATACTGTAGCCACTCGGCTTCTTGGAACCACGAACTGAGACCTAATGGTGGTGCCATCTTCACTCTCCAGTACTCGCTTCAGGAGATCGTCTTCCACCTTCAAGGACTCCCATTGGGCCCAATATGCTTTGATCGTTCTGTTGAAAGGGCTGACGGCCTCCCAGGCAGGCCTTTCTCCCACGCGCTTCCATTCCAGTACCATTTTTAGTTCGGGATCAGCCTTCTGCTGTCGTTGCAATTCTTCCGGCAACCAATTGTCGTTGACGATGGTAGTCCTTAATACTTGGCAAACCCTCTCTTCCAAACGAGAGCAATGACGGCAATCCGTTGGACAGGGTCTTCTTGAAAGAGCATCGGCATTTCGATGACTAGTGCCCGCTCGATGTTCGGTGTCAAAGTCGTATCCTTGTAATCGTTCGATCCACCTTGCGACCTGGCCTTCAGGATTACGGAATTGTAACAGCCATTTCAACGCTGCATGGTCCGTCCTCAATAAAAACTTCCGTCCGTACAAGTATTTGTAGAAGTGCTCAACGGACTTCACGACGGCCAATAGTTCTTTTCTGGTCACACAATAATTCCTTTCGGCTTTCGACAAAACCTTACTAAAATAGCCGATGACCCTTTCTTGTCCATCCTGTATCTGAGAAAGTACCCCCCCAATGGCCAGATTACTTGCATCTGTGTCAAGTATGAATTTCCCTTCTGTCCGTGGATAGCTCAATATTGGTGCTGTTATCAGGGCACGCTTCAGCTGTTGGAAAGCTGTTTCACACTCTCCGCTCCAAACATACTCGCGCCCATCTTCAGTTAACCTTGTCAGAGGTTTCGCTATATTGGCAAACCCAGGAACGAAACGCCTGTAGTAGGTACATAACCCAAGAAAACTACGAACTTGGTGTTTATCTTTCGGTGTTGGCCACTCTTGAACTGCACGAATCTTATCGGGGTCGGCTGCCACTCCATTTTGTGATACGACGTGCCCGAGATATTTCACTTCCCTTCTGAATATATGGCACTTTTTCGGACTCAGTTTCAAATTGGCTCCACGTAGTCTTCGGAACACTTCCTCTAGGTTTTTCAAATGTTCGTTGAATGATTTTCCGACTACAATCACATCATCTAGGTACACCAGACAGGTCTTCCACGACAGCCCTCTCAGGATGGTCTCCATTAGACGCTCAAAGGTGGCCGGAGCGTTACATAGACCAAAAGGCATAACCGTAAACTGCCATAGTCCGGAACCAATAGTGAACGCGGTCTTCTCCCGGTCTTCAGGTTCCATTTCAACTTGCCAATAACCACTCTTCAAGTCCAAAGTCGAAAACCATCGTGAACCAGACAGGGTATCTAACGTGTCGTCGATGCGTGGTAAGGGATAGCTGTCTTTCTTGGTCACGTCATTAAGCTGCCGATAGTCCACACAAAATCTCGTTGACCCGTCCTTCTTACTGACCAGGACCACCGGTGATGCCCATGGACTGCTGGATGGCTCGATGACCCCTTGTTCTTCCATATCAGTAATAATCTTTTCGGCTTCTGCTCGCCTTGCTAGAGGTAGACGCCTCGGCTGCTGACGGACAGGCATAGAGTTGCCTGTATTGATTTTATGTTTTACTATATTTGTTCGTCCCTTCTGGCTATCGTCAAGAGCGAAGATATCTTGGTATCGGTGAACCAAACCCTGTACCTCTTTCACTTCCGTTCTGTTAAGGTCTTCGCACGAACTAGTAACCATACCCACTAATTTTCCACCATGGTCTTTGGGCACTGGTTTTGGAACATCAGCCATACACCTGGCTACCCCACACCTGACACCACTGTAACGTTCTTTCTAAAAATAATAACACAAGTGCTGTTTAAATCGTCTATTCACAAACAAATATTTATTTCTATACACTAATTAATACACTATAAATTAACGCTATGATTATAAACCATTAAAAACTATTATTTACGGACTATGAATTTCTAATACAACATTTATATTCACTATTTATTTTGTAATACACAGTTAATGACTTGCTGTTGACTGGTCCCTTTCTCCGCGACGCCGACTTTATACCATCCTATAAACGTTCCAGAAGCCGGTAGAAACTACCATGTATTTCTAGAAGGTGCTAGATAAACAGTGCCTCGTTTACATTGTTGGTGCTATGCGTCATTCTCTCGAATGCCACCGAATACTCCATCCGCTGCTCGAGAAGGGGTTCTTTCTTTTTCTCTCTTGTTACACTATTTATATTTTGACTTTGCTTTTATTTATTATCCTACTTCTGACTAGTCTTAGTCATGTTATTTAGAACGTGACAGTACACATGCCTTTGAATTATGTTTGTTATTTTTGAATGTTTGTTATAATTTGGTTTCCCACCACAGTTAAAGTGTACCCATATTATTTCAACATCACGCTTTTTGTCTTTAGTTAGGTTAGGGGACTTCTTTTGTGGAAATTGTAAATTTCATTTCACCTCGATTACGTGGTTAGTAAAATTAATTATGTTGTACTTGTTTCTAGTAGGTTTGAACAATGACTAGAACTAAATAATAGAGAATAATAGGATTTGTGAAAATGTGAAATTTTTCAATACTAAATATAATGTTTTATTGGTTTCAGAGATGTTTTATCTGAAAATATTTTATTTCTTGCTTATTTATGTTTGAGCTGATTACGGCCTACTAGATTAATATAAGCTTCGCTTATATACGGCCGTCTCATTTCCAGTTTTTTCATTGTTGAAATTAGAATCCAAAAATTACAGATTCGTACGTTAAGTAGCACCCACTGTCGGTCATTTTGCAACAAAGATGGTTTGTAGTCAGACTGCAGTAATTAATTTTTAGGTTATACGTCATGTCAGTCGTTGTCATTTCCTTTAGAAAATTTAGAAAATTATACTAAGTTAACGCAATGTTTACTAATGCCCCAATTCTTAGACTAGAAACACTTAATAACTACATGATAGCCACAGTATAAGTAAGTAAAATTTCATATTTCGCAAATTACAAATGCTTTTTTAGGTTTTGTAGAACCTGAATTACCACAGCATCACACAGCATATGATGTAAACACTTAATGTCAATGCACGATCTACGAACTGAAGCTATGCTTAGAAGTATTAGAAGTAGGTATTCATGGAATGATGAATTGTCACTGTAGCAGTACTGCGGTCATTACTAAAAATAAATATTTTTAGGCATAAGAGCTGATGAAATCTACTTAAGTTTTAAGACCAATCGTTTCAGTAAAATAAATATAAAACTGACCAAATTTGTCTCGTAAGGCATTACCTTTACATAGAACTTGGTTTATATGATATCGGAGAAAATATTTAGAAATTTTGAAGGGCTTAACCGCCCTTGCGATAACGATAATCTAGGATAACGATAATTAAATGACGATTTTCGTGTCATGTCTTAACTGATTTTATAGTAAGAAGGTAGAGGGAATGTTCCAGGAAGAAGATGGAGTTTGAGACTTTTCTGAACTGAATGCATGATCTAAACGGTATAGAATCAAGTCAATACTATTAAACTTATAAACACATTAAAAACAGACGTATAAAGGCTTTTGAGTTGTGGTGCTATAGAAAAATGCTAAGGCGAGATGGAGTGACCGAATATCGAGCAATGAAATACTGGAAAAAGTGCAAGAATAAAGATAGTTAATGAAGAAGACCACGAGAAGCAGAGATATATTAATATGACATACTTTAAGTAATTCAGGTATTATCTAAAATTAATAATAGAAACATGATCGAAGGAAAGAATACCCTAGCTAGACCTAGACTGCAACTTATACTCCAAATAAAAGAAGACTTAGGCTGCTTCAGCTATAGAGAATTAACTATCGAGAAAAGACTGACAGCATACCGGAAAAAATACCATAAAAATAGGTGTATTTGTAAAGTGGTTGTTAAAGTATGTTTTTTTAGTTTTAATGTAACTTTTTTAATAGTTTACCAATTTTATTTGAGGAATGGCAGCCTTTTTTTATAAAAATAACGACATCGAAAGAATAATAAATTAAATTAATAAACAAAATTTAGTGTAACGTTTTGTAATGTAATATAATGTATTTATTTACCTCTTGTTTTTTAATGCATAATCTAATATTTGATCGTTGTTAACAAATTTCTTATTAGTAATTACTGTTAATCGAATAAACGCTCTTTAATCGGAGGCAGTTTGATACAATTGACATAAAGTCTAACCTAAAAATTAACGATTGAGCTCTGACTTCAAATATCTTTGTTGTAAAATTACCGCCAGTGGGCGCCATTTAACGTACGAATCTGTAATAATTTTCAACAATGAAAAAATGGAAATGAGACGGCCGTATATAAGCGAAGCTTATATGAATCTAGTAGGCCGTGGAGCTGATATTATTACTGATGCCATCTACTGGCTAAATAATCAAAGTCCCTTCTATTTTATAACCCTACTTATGACTGATTACATATACTGATGTCAGATTTGACTGTCTGAATATTTTTAATCTGTGTTGAATATTTTATGGTCAAAACTAAAGATGATCTGCAATTGTCAAATTACATGTGCTTTACAATAAATGAGCAAAATTTGATTTACTATAAAACATCACACTGACCGGCCTTACACAGTACAGTATTCACTGTACGTCGAATAAAAAGTATAAGATCTTTTTTGTCATTTAACAACTCACTTTTTCTTCTTTGTAGACTACTTTAACCGTGTCAGTAACTTTCTTTTTAAAATAATAACAAAAATGCTGTTTAATCGTCTATTAACAAGAGGTCTTCAGGTCTTCATCAGAACTTAAATCGAATAGTTTTATCGAATTACCTACAAAGTGAAATCGTTAATGTTGTTTGAGTTCTTTGGATGTGAAAACTATTTATTTTCCCATTTTCCTGTAAAGATACCCTAAATACCTCACCTTTATTAATTAGAAAAGGTACTCAATTTCCAGAGACTTCTCCAGCCTCAAAGCAATTTCCTGGTAATGGTATTTGTGTTTGTAAGTGAAAGACATCTCAAAAAAATACATTGGTACTGCGTTGCAGCAGAATTCTTGCAATTATATTATGCATATTATTCTTTTTGTCCTCCGATTGTTCCGGTCGTAGCAAAAGCATTCCTGTACATTGTTAATGTTTCATTTTTGAATTGACAGAAATACAATTTATTAGAGATTTGTATTTAAATATAATTTTTAAGATTTTTTGTATACCTTTATAATTGATATTCTGTAACTATTTACTCTATTGTTTAATTTAAATATTTTCATATTTCCATATTTTTAATATTTCCATCATTTAGATTTTTACGGAAGTATTACTGAACAAGCAGTGCCTTATAAGTTTAGAAAGGTAAGTTCCAGAAAGCCTCTTTTTAAGTAAAGATAATTAAGTAAAGTAAAGATTAAGTAAAGAGAGTTCCTCTATATCTTCAGAAATATTAGACACAGTTTCGAATTAACTGGCAATTTACTAGAAACAGAAATGCCAAATTGTTTAAATGGAACATCGTGTATATTTTACTTTTTTTTTGTAATTACGGGTCAAGTTTACAGCCTTGCTACCTCCTAATCATGTTTGCTCAAAGGTGACTCAGAGGTGAATTTTGAAGACACGGAGACTCTATACCTACTAAACTGACAGACAACTTAAATGAGACTCCTATAGGTAGTTAGAAAATTAGCTTCACCCACAGGTGATTGTTGAGTTACCTAAATATAGTATTGTCAAAAAGTAACTCCATCAAAGGTGCCTTTGGAATTTTGAACTCGTGTATTTATAACACTATAAAATTATATCAAATTAATAACAACCTGCATTGCCAAGGGACACCATTATAATTCCAAAATTATTAACAACTCTTATTACAAAAAAGTATACAAGTTATTACATCGTTGTGAATAAATCCAGAAACACACTTTAACTTTGAATAGGTGATAACCCAATCAAGACAAATTCTGGAGTTTGTTTCACTAGAAGATGTATTTCTTCAATTTAACAAACATTGTTAAAACGGCAAACACACGGCAATCATAATCGTAATATTTAATTTCACAAATAAGCGGTTTGAACCAAAAACCTACAAAACGGTAGTTTCGTAACACTATCTCAACTCTATTCTTCCTCAATGCAAATTTAACGGGAATGAACTATTCAACGCGTGTGTAGAGTCGCGCTACGTGACCGTACAAAATACACGTAATTAACTTTACTTGGTTGCCGCCGAAAAAAATTTCAAACTCTACTAAAACTTAAGAGGAGCTAGTGGTTTTAACCAACCACACAATATTCTTAACGTCAGTAACTACCAATGTATAAACTGAACGAAATTTCCCTATAACATTGTATACAGGTTACACAAACCTATTAAACTCAAAAACAATATTTATCAGAATGCAACCAATTGCCAGCTATAAAGCTCTCTCAAAACACGAATTATGTCTCCAAATGCCATTCGTTCTTGTATAAAGTTTTGAAAAACTGAAATTATAAAAACAAAAAATCATCTTAATAAGTTTCTCATCATAAGTTTCTGGTGTGCCCAATTTTATTACCTGCAAGCTAGCTTTTTAAATCATTTTAAGCAGAATTGGAGTACATGACTAAAACAAGATACCACCCCGCGAGAAATATATTTTATTTACACAAGTGTTAACTTGGTTTCAATTATAAGTAAACCACAAATTTTGGACTATTGCATTTATAGAAATATATTGAAATACAACTGCCTGTCGTACCCCAGAAACGACAACCTTTTTATATTTTTATGCCAAACTAAATTAAAAACAAAGCGGAATAAATATCTGCAATAATGAGCTCGTTACAACCCTCAATAACCTTATTTTATGATTCCTTTAAAGTTTTTTAACGCGGCCGCCGCGGTCTGTCGTTATATATATTTGTCATACTACAGCCTATCGTCACGTACTGTCCCTTTCATTAGCCGCTATCGTGCGGTAGTAGGTATTGCGACACCTGACGCAGACGGAAATTGACATGCCATTTGGCATGCCAACGGCATGGCTCCTCCTCTTGCTTCTGATTGGCTACCCCCACTCCTGTAGCTCCTCTCCTTGCTTCTGATTGGTCGCCGCCATCTTGGATGACACGCCTACTATTCTCTGATTGATTGACAGCGACCATTTTGAAAACGCCTACTATTCTCTGATTGGTTGACGGCGGTCATTTTGGAACATCTGGCGCCATTCTACCACGCCCTCCATTACGGGAATCTGTATTACCGACAACTAGCGTATCGTCAATAGAGGGCGTCATGAAGCAATACCGATAAACTGTGTACTACTACTACTAGATGGCGTCATGAAGAAATCTGTATTACCCGTATGTAGAGGTCGCGTAAAAGAGAATTGTATTAGAGACCCTTCAATTAGAGTCTGCAGCCATTTTATATCACAACATGTGGCGCTAAATTTGAATCTGTCAAATTACTGAATCTGTCAATTTTAAATTTGTCATTTTTGCATCTGTCATTTTTGCTTAAAATTTCTAATATAATATTTACGTCGAGAGATTGATTGATTATATAGTTGATATATTAATTAGCTGATTGATAGAAATCTGTATTATCGCCTAACAATTTACGGATATTTGCTAATAGATGTAGCGCTAGCATGAATACCTCGTAGACACACCCATTCGTGATCTGATTGATCGATAGCTTTTTTCCATACCCAGATGGTCGATCGGTCATCTTGAAACACCTTCTGGATGGTTCGGCCATCTTTTATCCCTACTACTAGGCGGTCATCTTGAAATACGATCTGATTGGTTCGGCCATCTTTTATACCTACTACTCGACGGTCATCTTGAAAGGTGTTCTGGTTGGTTCGGTCATCTTTTTTCCCTACTACTACTAGGCGACGGTCATCTTGAAATGCGTTCTGGCTGGCCGGTCATCTTTTATCCCTACCCTAACGTTTAATGTCTTGCGTATCTTGCTATCTCTCTCTCTCTCTCTCTCTCTCTCTCTCTCTCTCTCTCTGTCTCTCTCTCTTTCTCGCTGTCCTGCGTACCTTGCTATCTCTCTTTCTCTCAAAGAAGAAATCTGTATTATCGATGCTAGTAGAGGTCATGATTGTAAAAAAAAATTTAAGTGTAATTGATAGAAATCTGTATTAGCGCCGAACAATGTACGGATATTTGCTAATAGATGTCGAGTCTGCTACATTAGATCATAACGCAACTATGTACCCTTCGAATATATAAAAGTTCATTTACGCAAATTAATTAAATTTCTATTTTATGATACTGTATAATTTATGAAACATGTTCTGGTTGGATCGGCCATCTTTTATCTTTCTACCCTTGTATATTCCACGGATGACTAACCACGTGATCAAAATTATTGTATTCTAATGAAACTTTCTAACCAACGAGATCATGAAATTTAAAGAAACCAACAGTCCTTGATACAACTGCGAGGTTTGCAAGCTCGACTAACGGATATATCTATGCCAGTAGCTACCTTTCGTAAAAGGCTTTCGCATCTCCATGTTAAGAAAATTACGTTAATAAATACAAGCTCTTGAATCACGTTCAGGGATCGGATTGGTTTCTAACACTAATATCTATTATCACATGCTGAATTAACTATTTAAAAAAGAGAAAAAACTAATTCTAATGCAGAAAATATATAGACTTACCCTTTGCGTCACATATCACTTTAAATTAAAACGGGAAACAACAACTCCTTAACCACATCTCACCAAGAAGGAATATACACTAATCAGCTTTTAAATTTAAAAGCGGTTATTATTAACACAACTATACTGTATAAGGTACCAAAATAAACTGAAGTTAAATTTTACCTTACCCTCGACGACAAAAGGGAAACAAACACCTTGAGGCTATGTCTGCATTCTTTTAAAAAGGCACGATTTGACCTCCAAATCACTAGAAATATGTGGAATTCTACCTGCTTCGAATCCCAAAACAGGTAAAAAATTCTCCCTTGTAAAGTAATTGTTCCAATAATGCTTTGCCATCGTCAATATAATCTTTTCAAACTTCTTTAAAGCCGGTTTTGTAAACTTGACAAAAATAAATATAAAAATGCTTGTTTTAAATGTATTTTTGAGTTATTATTTTTACATGTAGATTTTACTGTAATCAATATTATCTTAAAACTCTGTCTACCTGAGAAAACCTTTTAAACAACAAGAATGTAGAGTTTACCTAAAGAATCGTTTCTCGAATTTGGAGAGGATATGTGAAACACATCTCTGTAAATTATAAATTTATATTACATTTTTATTTACAAACTTTGCCTAGGTCGATTCCTGCTCCTAATTTAAAATCTAAATTACTACTTATTTTAAATTTTAATACTTTACTTTAAAATTCTTTATTAAATACAAGCATATATTCTTTGTTAGTTACTTATATTTTATTAGTTTGTTAGTTATATATTTATTAATTATCTAACTTTTATGTTATTGCTTCTTCCTCAATAAACATTATTAATATCCATACATAAGAATCTTTTACCTAAGCACACCCTTAAAAGGGATCCGTATCGAGTGCTAAAAAAAGCAGGTAAAATTCTTTTAAAAATTTTTACATTTTTTCCTTTGTTAAAAACTTACTATTATAAGTAAATAATATTCCGTTACGTTTTGTAAATAATTATTTTAAGAGAACTCTTTTTTACAAATGGGTTTACCAGAGCGCCATTTAAATTGTATATAAATAATCTATACAAACTAAAGACGGACGGTGTTATGTATTGACCGTAATACAATTTAATTTAACTCTATGTTTTGTCTTATTATTATTCCTGTGTAGGCAGTTTAATAAATATTCAAGTAAATATATATAATTACATATATTATATATATATATATATATATATATATATATATATATATATATATATATATATATATATATATATATATATATATATATATAATATTAAATGTTGACACATACTATGTCGCTATCTAATATTGATTCGTACCTTGTTGTGTTTGAACTGTAAATTCGTTCATTAAATTAAACTTTAAATTAAATGCAGAATCTTTTAAATGCAGGTATATTATATTTCAAGAACGGTGTTATTTAAAATAAAATTGACGATGCAGCTGAAACAGCTTTCCCCCTAAGATATAATGCATGATGTCTATTAGGATATAAATATATTTTATGACTAGTTCATGGGATACATACGTGATTAGTAATTTAAATTAGATATAAAGACCTGCTATAGAATCAACTTAATTATTATTTTGTTTGTTAAAATGCGTCCTGTGTAAAGCTTTATAAACTAATCCATGCGTTCGTTTTCCAGTAAAATGCAGATCACAATACCGATGAAATATGTATAAAATATTTATAATGTTGGAAATGCATAGAACTCTTTTTTAATAGAAGTATCTTTATGCAAAAGATGTTCCAGTTATTCTACAGATTAAATGTTAAAAAATTAAGCTGATTTGGATCTCTGAGGCGGTTTCTAACTGAAGTGATATTTTGTAAATTTTAAATTTATTTTTAAACTAGCTGTCAATTGATTCGATAGCTAATCTATCATTATCAAAGATGATACTTATAAACTAATGTTGACTTTTTATATTGTATTTATTATCTGGTCTACTGTTGTACACGGAGATGTATTCTATTTCTATTCAAGTCACTATTATAGTAATTGGGGATGATATAATTCAAAACCACCTACACGTTTAAATATTAACATACATGAAGATGCCGCCCATTAAATCAGATGTTTTAACACTATAGCGTTATCAAAAAGAGTCTTATTTTGGATGCTGTCTTAAAATTGTATATCTTCATACCGCCTAATTAACATATGCTCTACAGGTCAACCTCAATTAATTAACCCCGGGCTATACATCCTTAGGCTAGAAACAGTCTTGAAACAAAATATTGTCACATATATTCCTGTATATTACCTCTAGATTTTACTTAATCTACATACTTTAACAATACATGCAGTCAGGTTTGGCGTAAATAACAATTAGGGATATCAAGGCCATACTAACTGAACGCTAACATAATATGCTCTTCAGGTCAACCTCAATTAATTAACCTCGGGCTATACATCCTTAGGTTAGAAACAGTCTTGAAACAAAAATGGCAGAGTCCGCCCTATTAGACAAGAAATCAGAGTTACGTTGTTGGCTGGCAAACATCTTTGAAGAACGCTCTGATTGATTCGACCATCTGTTATACCGATGACGTTATAGGATGCCATTATGAAGTATGAAAAATAATATACTACCTGATAAATAAATTTTACAGTGAAGGGGAAAACCTTAATGAAATGTATATTGCTGAGCTCTGCTAGCGAGCTTCACTTCACCACTTCAATAGAAATTTCGTTATTTAAAAATTCCTAACATGGATAGCTTTATCTGTTTTAGAATATTCAAAGACAGTATATGACAATAAATTATCGTGAGAGATCTATACAAAACGCCATATATATAAAATTAGAGCTAAAAATTAATCCTATATGGTGAAAGCGCAAATATTCATGAAAATATGGGGTACATGATTCTAATGGATTATAACTTATATTATACAATCGGAGAGACAGGAATAGGTACAATCGGTTTATGTTATGCTCCCTACGACATCTTAACAGAATAATTATACTATGCAGGACGCTACGTATGATTCCATGCCTATGGGTAAATACGCCGACTACGAATACTATGCAAACAGGATCCAACAAGTTGAGACAAGTAGAAACCTGTTGAGTCGTTGTATTATGGACGTTTTAATGATTTCCTCCCAAATCAGAAGCTAATAAATAATAGAAGCAGCAAGCCTACTTATTTAGTTGCGATTCGACTGTGTTGCTGCTGCTGCTTATCCATGGCATTCTACAAAGCTGTTCAACATAATAATAATAATAATAGATGGGAACCGTATAGTGTACAGTGTGATTCGTCTCAGCTGAACAAAATTTTTAAAAAATCTACAAAAGATATAAAGGTTATAGATGATGATGATGATGAAAAAATTTTAAACTACGAAAAGTTAAGACTTCTTTGTGAAATACAGTTGCCGTTAAACAACAGTGGTTCAAAATATTTACATCTTGGACTGGACACTTTCAAGAATTTTGATGTGTGTATAAGAATCTTGAAGAAAGGCGTTGATCACTGCGTACAATTTAACGAAGACTCTTTTAAAGAATTTATGGAGGATTCCTCGTACATCTTGGGATGTCTGAAACACAACGAGGTCGATGGACACGTATTGACCGATTACACGCTTCATAGTGTTGGAAACAAATGTCTCAAATTTGTTCCGAAAAAGAAAGGTTTTGAACTTTTCCGAATTAAGTCTAGGTAGATTATACATGATGAAAACCTTTTAGAAATCGATAGTATTAAAACTATGCATCGCAATTACGAATGTTTTGCCGAAGAAGTCCTGGGCGAGGCTATAAAAGTTAGAACAACACGTATAGACAATAATCTAAAAATATTTAAGTACAAACATTGTGTTTTCATTCATTCATTCATTCATGTGTCTCGGTATATTTTTTACAGCCAGCGCTATCTAGCGCTGGACACACAAACCGATCGTTCACCTTATATACTACGACTAAATTTACATTAATAGCGAGAAATGACCATGCTGCCCTCTACTATAACTATTTATAACATGAATGCTGAGTAAGCTGTTTCTAACAACGGCCACGATACCTAGCTAAGGTGACCAGACGCCCCGCTTTTTACTAATCGCAACTAAATAAGTAGGCTTGCTGCTTCTGTTATTTATTAGCTTCTGAGGAGGGAGGACATCATTAAAACGTCTATAATACAACGACTAAACAGGTTTCTACTTGTCTCAGCTTGTTGGATCCTGTTTGCATAGTATTCGTAGTCGGCGTATTTACCCATAGGCATGGAATCATACGTAGCGTCCTGCATAGTATAATTATTCTGGTAAGATGTCGTAGGGAGCATAACATAAACCGATTGTACCTATTCCTGTCACTCCGATTGTATAATATAAGTTATAATCCATTAGAATCATGTACCCCATATTTTCATGAATATTTGCGCTTTCACCATATAGGATTAATTTTTAGCTCTAATTTTATATATATGACGTTTTGTATAGATCTCTCACGATAATTTATTGTCATATACTGTCTTTGAATATTCTAAAACAGATAAAGCTATCCATGTTAGGAATTTTTAAATAACGAAATTTCTATTGAAGTGGTGAAGTGAAGCTCGCTAGCAGAGCTCAGCAATATACATTTCATTAAGGTTTTCCCCTTCACTGTAAAATTTATTTATCAGGTAGTATATTATTTTTCATACTTCATAATGGCATCCTATAACGTCATCGGTATAACAGATGGTCGAATCAATCAGAGCGTTCTTCAAAGATGTTTGCCAGCCAACAACGTAACTCTGATTTCTTGTCTAATAGGGCGGACTCTGCCATTTTTGTTTCAAGACTGTTTCTAACCTAAGGATGTATAGCCCGAGGTTAATTAATTGAGGTTGACCTGAAGAGCATATTATGTTAGCGTTCAGTTAGTATGGCCTTGATATCCCTAATTGTTATTTACGCCAAACCTGACTACATGTATTGTTAAAGTATGTAGATTAAGTAAAATCTAGAGGTAATATACAGGAATATATGTGACAATATTTTGTCTCAAGACTGTTTCTAGCCTAAGGATGTATAGCCCGGGGTTAATTAATTGAGGTTGACCTGTAGAGCATATTATGTTAGCGTTCAGTTAGGTTTTAGCCTTGATATCCTTGATTGTTATCGAAAAAGGATAAAAGGTCAATTACCTGTAGGCATATGTTAATTAGGCGGTATGAAGATATCATACAATTTTAAGACAGCATCCAAAATAAGACTCTTTTTGATAATGCTATAGTGTTACAACATCTGATTTAATGGGCGGCATCTTCATGTATGTTAATATTTAAACGTGTAGGTGGTTTTGAATTATATCATCCCCAATTACTATAATAGTGACTTGAATAGAAATAGAATACATCTCCGTGTACAACAGTAGACCAGATAATAAATACAATATAAAAAATCAACATTAGTTTATAAGTATCATCTTTGATAATGATAGATTAGCTATCGAATCAATTGACAGCTAGTTTAAAAATAAATTTAAAATTTAGAAAATATCACTTCAGTTAGAAACCGCCTCAGAGATCCAAATCAGCTTAATTTTTTAACATTTAATCTGTAGAATAACTGGAACATCTTTTGCATAAAGATACTTCTATTAAAAAAGAGTTCTATGCATTTCCAACATTATAAATATTTTATACATATTTCATCGGTATTGTGATCTGCATTTTACTGGAAAACGAACGCATGGATTAGTTTATAAAGCTTTACACAGGACGCATTTTAACAAACAAAATAATAATTAAGTTGATTCTATAGCAGGTCTTTATATCTAATTTAAATTACTAATCACGTATGTATCCCATGAACTAGTCATAATAGTTATTTATGTATTAAGGGCATAAAGAAGCTTTTATGGCCAGAAGCGTTATTTCTAGCCCGAGGCGTCAGCCGAGGGCTAGGAAAAGGCTGTAGTGCCATAAAAGCAAGTTATACCCGAAATGCATACACTATTTTATGCACAGATTGTTTTTATCTCAAATCTATTATTGTGTAAAAAATATAATTAAATGAGTACGTAGGTTACATCAAGCCGCTGCACGTATACTTATGTGCTTATATACGAAGTACGTTACTATAGTTACTATCTAAAATACTTAATTTCAGCTTATTTTCATTGGTGATAAGTTTACAAATTATATTAAGAACCATGAAATAAATAAAGATTATTAAAAGTTTCACAGTTTTATTAAAATATACCTGACAATATTGTTTCGACAGCTATGCTGTCATTATCAAAGGTAATATAATTATAAACAAACACGTCGCTATTATATTACCTTTGATAATGACAGCATAGCTGTCGAAACAATATTGTCAGGTATATTTTAATAAAACTGTGAAACTTTTAATAATCTTTATTTATTTCATGATTATGGAGTTCCACAAAATAAAGCTGGAAACAATAAACAATATTAAGAACCAATCAAGTTCTACAAATACAGCTCTGACATTTAATTGACGTTTCATTATTGCCCGTCGGATCATAAAGAGGCCCTTGGGGCATAAAGAGACAGTTATGTTTAGATAAATCTAGCAATAATAGTCTAATTATAATGCATCTGTGCATAAAATATATTTATATCCTAATAGACATCATGCATTATATCTTAGGGGGAAAGCTGTTTCAGCTGCATCGTCAATTTTATTTTAAACAACACCGTTTTTGAAATATAATATACCTGCATTTAAAAGATTCTGCATTTAATTTACAGTTTAATTTAATGAACGAATTTACAGCTCAAACACAACAAGGTACGAATCAATATTAGATAGCGACATAGTATGTGTTAACATTTAATATTATATATATAATTATATGTATATATTTGTCATGATCTATAGTTACTTGAATATTTATTAAACTGCCTACACAGGAATAATAATAAGACAAAACATTAAAGTAAGTTAAATTAAATTGTATTACGCTCAATGCATAACACCGTCCGTCTTTAGTTTGTATAGATTATTTATATACAATTTAAATGGCGCTCTGGTAAACCCATTTGTAAAAAAGAGTTCTCTTAAAATAATTATTTATAAAGCGTAACGAAATATTATTTACTTATAATAGTAAGTTTTTAACAAAGGAAAAAATGTAAAAATTTTTAAAAGAATTTTACCTGCTTTTTTAGCACTCGATACGGATCCCTTTTAAGGGTGTGCTTAGGTAAAAGATTCTTATGTATGGATATTAATAATGTTTATTGAGGAAGAAGCAATAACATAAAAGTTAGATAATTAATAAATATATAACTAACAAACTAATAAAATATAAGTAACTAACAAAGAATATATGCTTGTATTTAATAAAGAATTTTAAAATAAAGTATTAAAATTTAAAATAAGTAATAATTTAGATTTTAAATTAGGAGCAGGAATCGACCTAGGCAAAGTTTGTAAATAGAAATGTAATGTAAATTTATAATTTACAGAGATGTGTTTCACATATCCTCTCCAAATTTGAGAAACGATTCTTTAGGTAAACTCTACATTCTTGTTGTTTAAAAGGTTTTCTCAGGTAGACAGAGTTTTAAGATAATATTGATTACAGTAAAATCTACATGTAAAAATAATAACTCAAAAATACATTTAAAACAAGCATTTTTATATTTATTTTTGTCAAGTTTACAAAACCGGCTTTAAAGAAGTTTGAAAAGATTATATTGACGATGGCAAAGCATTATTGGAACAATTACTTTACAAGGGAGAATTTTTTACCTGTTTTGGGATTCGAAGCAGGTAGAATTCCACATATTTCTAGTGATTTGGAGGTCAAATCGTGCCTTTTTAAAAGAATGCAGACATAGTCTCAAGGTGTTTGTTTCCCTTTTGTCGTCGAGGGTAAGGTAAAATTTAACTTCAGTTTATTTTGGTACCTTATACAGTATAGTTGTGTTAATAATAGCCGCTTTTAAATTTAAAAGCTGATTAGTGTATATTCCTTCTTGGTGCGATGTGGTTAAGGAGTTGTTGTTTCCCGTTTTAATTTAAAGTGATATGTGACGCAAAGGGTAAGTCTATATATTTTCTGCATTAGAATTAGTTTTTTCTCTTTTTTAAATAGTTAATTCAGCATGTGATAATAGATATTAGTGTTAGAAACCAATTCGATCCCTGAACGTGATTCAAGAGCTTGTATTTATTAACGTAATTTTCTTAACATGGAGATGCGAAAGCCTTTTACGAAAGGTAGCTACTGGCATAGATTATATCCGTTAGTCGAGCTTGCAAACCTCGCAGTTGTATCAAGGACTATTGGTTTCTTTAAATTTCATGATCTCGTTGGTTAGAAAGTTTCATTAGAATACAATAATTTTGATCACGTGGTTAGTCATCCGTGGAATATACAAGGGTAGAGAGATAAAAGATGGCCGATCCAACCAGAACGTGTTTCATAAATTATACAGTATCATAAAATAGGAATTTAATTAATTTGCGTAAATGAACTTTTATATATTCGAAAAGTACATAGTTGCGTTATGATCTAATGTAGCAGACTCGATATCTATTAGCAAATATCCGTACATTGTTCGGCACTAATACAGATTTCTATCAATTACACTTAAATTTCTTTTTACAATCATGACCTCTACTAGCATCGATAATACAGATTTCTTCTTTGAGAGAAAGAGAGATAGCAAGGTACGCAGGACAGCGAGAAAGAGAGAGAGAGACAGAGAGAGAGAGAGAGAGAGAGATAGCAAGGTACGCAAGACATTAAACGTTAGGGTAGGAATAAAAAATGACCGGCCAGCCAGAACGCATTTCAAGATGACCGTCGCCTAGTAGTAGTAGGGAAAAAAGATGACCGAACCAACCAGAACACCTTTCAAGATGACCGTCGAGTAGTAGGTATAAAAGATGGCCGAACCAACCAGATCGTATTTCAGGATGACCGCCTAGTAGTAGGGATAAAAGATGGCCGAACCATCCAGAAGGTGTTTCAAGATGACCGATCGACCATCTGGGTATGGAAAAAAGCTATCGATCAATCAGATCACGAATGGGTGTGTCTACGAGGTATTCATGCTAGCGCTACATCTATTAGCAAATATCCGTAAATTGTTAGGCGATAATACAGATTTCTATCAATTACACGTAAAATTTCTTTTTACAATCATGACGGTTCATATTTTGTCGGCATTCCTTCATGACGCAATCTCTTAGACCTATTTCGTTATCGAGCAGCTGTGAAAGAGAAAAATGTAGCTAATTAATATATCAACTATATAATCAATCAATCTCTCGACGTAAATATTATATTAGAAATTTTAAGCAAAAATGACAGATGCAAAAATGACAAATTTAAAATTGACAGATTCAGTAATTTGACAGATTCAAATTTAGCTCCACATGTTGTGATATAAAATGGCTGCAGACTCTAATTGAAGGGTCTCTAATACAGTTCTCTTTTTACGCGACTTCTACATACGGGTAATACAGATTTCTTCATGACGCCATCTAGTAGTAGTAGTACAAGTTTGTCGGTATTCCTTCATGACGCCCTCTATTGACGATACGCTGGTTGTCGGTAATACAGATTCCCGTAATGGAGGGCGTGGTAGAATGGCGCCAGTCGTTCCAAACTGGGCGCCGTCAACCAATCAGAGAATAGTAAGCGTTTTCAAAATGGTCGCTGTCAACCAATCAGAGAATAGTAGGCGTCTCATCCAAGATGGCGGCGACCAATCAGAAGCAAGGGGAGGAGCTACAGGAGTGGGGGTAGCCAATCAGAAGCAAGGGGAGGAGCCATGCCATTGGCATGCCAAATGGCATGTCTATTTCCGTCTGCCTCAGGTGTCGCAATACCTACTTGCGGTGAACATATGCAAAGCTCTGATAAAATAATTGATATAAATGAATAAAATAATAAATAATGTAGTTGTATAACCAAAACCATCAAAAACGTAAACTCTCAGATTCTTGCGAAGCAAATAATAGGACATTTTCTGTTTTTGTTAGATTGTTAAACACCATTTTTAAAACAATAAAAAAAAATTCTTTACTAATTATCTTTTTTTAATTTTAAAATTAATAGTTAAAAGTTTGCCGATCCATAAAAGTTTTAGCCCTAGGCGCGGGCCTATTGGATAATCCGGCTCTGATGGCACCACTGTGTTTGCGAAACCTTCGATCTCCGACTGAAGTTTAACCAGGTGGTGTTTCTTGCGGAGAACTCGCTCGCATTTTTAATTGTAATCCTTCTTACGGTGTTGAAATACATATTGTGTCGCTGAAGAAAAAAATTTGCTGACATGGCATTATTGAAAACTTTAATATTAGCTCTTAATAATATCGAATAATTGATTGAAATTTATTATTTTATTTCGTTTTTAAAACATCGAGTTCATGTTTTGTATTATCTTATACAGTCACACAAACCGAAATTTTATTATTTAACCAGTACTTAGTACGCACTGTCACAATTCATCAGAATTCGATTACGTGTAAATACGAGATCTGAATAATCAATTCTCTTCCGTGCCATATACAAATTCTCTACGGTTTAAATTTATTTTCACCAGAGTTATGTTTCACTTGGAGCATACCTACGTAATTATTCGAGTTTGCTCTATGCTATTCATCATCAATTTACATTACACCTATTCTGGAACAAATTCTCGACTATGGCATATGCATGTACTTTATTACAGAGAAAAACGAGCAAGAAATAGCTCCGCAAGATTAAAACAAATATTTGTTTTAATTCAGCTGCTGTGTCTGGGTTGAATTTGTCAAGAAGAGCTAGATGATGTAAAATACGGAAGTGAACATTGTTTATCCTTGAAATTGTGGATTTTTCGAATTTTCATTGAACGAAAAGCAGTCTCGTTCTAGTAAATATTTAACAAGTACTAGATGAAAATTGTGGTTTTATAATCTCCACTTCCTCCTCCTCTTCATCGTAGTCACCGTTTTCGCGAATACCATCATCTATCATTATAAAAGTCCAGACGGCGGAAAAGGGGTGAATTTGTATAATTAAAGGGTCAGGCTTTAAAGGGGGGATACCAGTCATTCGGCGAGTGATAATTCATGTTACCCTTTGAGATGTTTGATTTATTTTTTTTATTTCTTTTAAGAATGTATAGTGAATAACAATTTAATTTTTTTATTTTGATTGGATTTTGGCGTTTTTTAAATATAACATGGAACTCATAATTTCTTATTCTGCTTTTGTGTATTTTGTATGTTATACAGGGTGTCCGTTTTTCAAGGAACACTAAAAGATATACAAAAAAGTTTATAGCAGAAAAAAATTTGCGTAATTTTGAGTCCACTAGTAAACTGCAAATCAAACTTGTTTATCTCTCTTTCTCTTTAAATTATTTCTAAAACAACTAAAAACTTCTTCTGGAGCTCTTTATCGTCATCATCTGGTTCTGCAACCCTTGGTTGGAGTTATCACCTGCCTTTCAGCTTTCCAAATCCATAAGTATGTAGCACTGAAGTGGATCAGTCTTCACTGCAACTGGAGTCTTAAACTTTTTTAAATTCAGTAATATAAAATTTCTGTAAAAACATTATTAAGACACACTTTTTTCTTACGCATGTCATGCATACATAGATCGTTACTACAACTTTTGACTTCGATATATCATTATTCAATTTACTTTTATTTGGGCGTCATATTTAAATCCCACATATTTCGATAGCATTTATTTTTCTGAATTCAATCATCTATAGCACTTTAAAGCTAAAGTTTGTTTGTTATCACATTGTAAGAAGAAACAACCGCGTATCAAAAGGGGGTGCCATGAGCATGGCATCATTAAGAACACACGAAACTGAGCAATCTTCCTGACAGCCTGTCGACCATTCAAAGCAACTTAATTTAAGCATTTAAAATTGATTTTAACCTTAAAAACGAATTATAACCAAAATAAAACATTATTCAGCTAAAGTGAAGTGTGGTACACTCTAAGCAAAATTGTATTGGAATAAGAAACAACAGGCAATAAAAACGCGTGCTTCCCGGCAAAACCCACGCGCGACAAAAGATAAGTAGTACACCGTACATTTCCGAATCATATTTCTGCATAGGTACTTGTTGAATGCGAATTAAATTAAAATAAATAATAAGATATTATACGCCTATATGGTTATTTAAAGTCTATAGATGACACTACGTATTGAAACAAACGTTATTTTCCGGAACAAAACAAAACAGATTACATTAACTTCAAAAAATCTTCGCAAACTGTACAACACAAAATATTTGATACTTACTGTACAACTCAAGATTGCCTCGGCTTGAGATCTTTACTTTACAAATTTAAATTCAGGTCGCAGGTATTGTTTCCACAGCTCACAAATTATAAAAGACAAATTATAAGGATAAAGGTTTAGACAAAGGAAAATACATATATTTGGGCGCCATCTGATTAGGAAAGTCAAATAATTTTTTATAAAGATATTGACTCGATACCAAGAAACCGTAACAAGAAACTGTAATCAGATCTAATAAATTTAATTTAATTTTGTTTAGTCATGATCGATTATGTCAAAGTTAGGTTGAATAAAATATTTAGAGGCTAATAAATATATGGTCCTGTAATATTCAGTTTAATTAAATTCAATTACAGATTTATTGATAAATGAAAATAAAAAATAAAAAAAGGAAGTTTCCAATTGAAACATCATTACAAATTTAAGTATATAAAAAATGATACCCAACGTAAGAATTCTTAACGACAGAAATAATACACATCAAAAATTGTGGTCAAAAATATTCGATACAAAAATAATGGTTCAACTTACAATAACATTGCTCAAAAATAAAATCCATTAAAGTGACAATACTATAAACAACCCCAACTGTTTAATATATTTTATTAATAAATATATCGGTAATAACATTTAAAAGCGTGTACATCTTCTTTCTGTTGGAGACTGACTCTAAAATCATTCCATATCATTATCACATAACTAGCCTGTTATGTGTCCACTGATGACTAAACGATTGAGTAATGCCCTCGTAACATAACGAACAATATGCTGCAGGTTTTGTTGGATACGAAGTATTGAGGGTAGATCACAGTCGGCTACGCTACCGTATTCCACGTCCACGTGGAGTGGTCCTTTTAGTAAACCTGTAGAAACAGAGAAGTATTATAATGCGCCTTCTCCTAAACATTCTAATAATACTATAACAAGCATCCCTTCCAAACACCACTACTACGACAGAAACTACTATCATATACAACTCTCTTACAGCCAACATAAACTACAACTTTCAAACTAAACAAACAACGTAGTCAGGTTTTAACGTCAACGTCTGTCGTTTGAACCTGCACCCTTAGGAGAGCTCTCTTATGAAGGATCCTTTTCATTCGTTTCAGATTCTTCGTCAGAATCCGAGCTAACATCAATGCGGTAGGGCTTCATTTAATCAAGGGATACGATTCCCTTATACCTTCTTTGCGATCGAGAAGATCCCCTCGCATCCTCAACAACGTAACAATCGTTATCTAAAACCTTGGTGACGACAAAGGGCCCGCTATATTTAGGGAGAAGCTTACGACTTTGCCCCTGATTGTTCGTTGCAGAGGTTCGCACCACCACTTGCTCCCCAACCTTGGACTGGTTACCTGCACAACGATGCGTATCATATCTAGCCTTTCGTTCGGCCTGCTTAGCTTCTGTGATCCGTTTCACCTCGCTTCTTACATCATTTATATTGTCCAAGTGCGTTGGTTCTATAGCGACTTCGTTTGCTAAAACCGCATTTGCCACTCCTCTGGGAGTGTACCCAAACAGTAGTTCGTATGGTGACTTACCGGTGGTTGGATTCCTCGTTGAATTCAGACCCCACCTAACCTTCTCCACCATGTCGTCCCACCTATTTTCGTCTTCAGTCGAAGCAGAAAGCGATGCCAATATTGTACGATTGTATCGCTCCACTTGCCCGTTGACCCTTGGAGTCGCAGTGGCATTCAACACATGTTTAATGTTCAGACCTCTACAAAATTCTTCAAACTGTTTGCTCGTATAACACGATCCTCTGTCACTTATTATTCTCCTTGGCACTCCAAAGTTCTGAATTACACTAGTCACAAACAATACCAAAGGTCGCACTTTTGTTGACGGTACAGCCTTCATAAACACAAATTTGGTGAAGGCGTCTACAATTACAATCAAATACATGTTTTTCTTTTTAGATTTCACCAATGGGCCAAGATGATCCACATGTAGTGTATCGAACGGATCGACGTTTTCCTCGATCGGGTGCATAAATGCTGGTTGTCTTCCTCCTGGTTCCTTGTTGTATAAACATTGCAAACAAGAAGAGATAAATCTTTTTACATATCTTCGCATACTTGGAAACCAATAATGTTTGGATATAGCCGAGATTGTCTTTTCTAATGATAAGTGTCCAATGCCGTCATGAAACTGTAAAACGACCTGTTTGCGTGCTGTCCTTGGCACTGTCCATTTCTTTCTCCCTTCCGTTATTCTATACAATCGGCCATTAACTAAACAGTAATTCTGATGAAGGTCATGTTCTTCTCGGCCGATTGGTGGTCTCGATAAGGTGTCAATAATCATCTTACATCTCTCATCCATCATCTGAGCGGTAAGTACCCAGTCATCTTCGTTTATATTGACGGTATACTCTCGCTCAGTTCGGTTTTCAGACAGATCATTTACAGCATTTCGACTTAGTGCATCAGCGTGTGGCATTTTGGGTCCTGCTCGATATTCTACTTCAAAATCATAATCTTGTACTAATAGCCACCATCTTCCAATTCTTGGGATTAAATCCCTCTTGTTGAGAGTAGTTCTAATGGCATTACAGTCTGTGACTACCTTAAAGTGGATGCCTATTAGATATATCCTAAAACGTTTGAGAGAATAAACTACGGCCATTGTTTCTAGCTTATAAGGGTGGTATCGTTGTTTTTCCTTCGTAGTCTACTTGGAGTAATAGAGAACAGGTCTCAGAGATCCATCTTGTTGCTCTTGCAACAAAATCCCTCCAATGCCCCATTTAGAGGCGTCTGTATGGACCTCCGTTTTTAACTGCGGATCGTAAATTGCTAACACTGGTCGCGATACCAATTTTTCCTTGAGAGTTTGAAAGGCTTTGACCTGCTCTTCGGTCCACATGAATTTTACATCCTTCTTAGTCAGCGCGGTTAGGGGTCTGGCTAAGGTGGCGAAGTTCTTGATGTATTTTCTAAAATAGCTTGCTAACCCTAAAAACTGTCGAACCGTGTGGACATTAAGAGTTGTTGGAAAATTACTAACGGCTTCTGTTTTTCTTAATCCTGGTTGCACGCCTTCTTTACTAATTTCATGCCCTAAATACTCTACTTTTTCCATAAAAAACTGACATTTGCATAACCTTAGGGTAACCCCAGACTCTTTAATTGATTGCAACACTTCCCTTAAATTAGAGAGTGCCGTTTCAAAATCCTTGGCAGGTAGTAAAATATCATTCATGTATGCTAGGGCCTTACCGTATCGTAAATTACCTAAGACTTTATTGATTGTCTTCTGAAATACGGCTGGAGCATTGGCTAGGCCAAATGGAACCCGCGTATATTCATAATGTCCATCTGGCGTAATGAAGGCGGTCTTAGGAATAGAAGATTCCTCGAGGGGTATTTGGTGATACCCGCTTGCTAAATCTAGACTTGTAAAATATTTACATTCCTTTAACTTTTCCAGAAAATCGTCTACACGAGGAAGAGGGAATCTATCTTTTACGGTTTTTGCATTCAATGCCCTATAATCGACACACATTCGCTGTTCTCCGTTTTTCTTTTTCACCAACAAGATAGGACTGAAGTTAGGTGAATCTGATTCACGAACTATACCATTATTCATAAGATCATCAACAGTGTCTCTAACAACTTTTCGTTCGTTGTGGGAAAGACGGTAAGGACTATAAACAACGGGGTTGTCATCCGTTAGATGTATAGACATTTTTAAAATATCTGTCTTACCAAGTTCACTAGTATTTTGAGCAAAACAGCATCTGAACTCATTTAATAAATCAATTAATTTCTGTTTCTGACTCGCACTGAGGCTTTTGTTACATGCTACTGCATCAATCGAAAAGGGCTTAGCATCTATCACTGAGGCTGATAGTACTGGCATGCTAACTGATTTATCTTCAAAGCATATTACAGACCTAACTAAAATCTTATCAGCACTTACCTCAACGGGTTCATGTGAAACGTTTGTTATGGTGAGAAAACCATCTAGACCATTGGTGATACATTCATCTATGTAATGTTCTCGGCCAGGAATTGCTCGTAAACCCCCGTGAACGTAAAGTTCTCCATCAACAGCATCCCTAGAAGTGACGGCTACCAAAGCTGTTGTTTTTGGAGGAATAATCGTATCTTGCTTAGCCCAAAGAGGAATTCTTCGAGATGAAAAGTTTGACATCTTCGAGATTGTCGTCAGCAGACAGTACACGAACAGTTTCTTGAAGGACTATCATGACAACCTCTGGTCGGTTGAGAAAAGTCCGTCCGATCATAAGGTATGTCTTGGACATCGTTAGGCACAACCAAAATTTCAACATCGACTTTAACTCGGTCAAGCAGAATCGTGGCTTTCGTCTCTCCTATTACAGGAACTATAAGCCCTCCATATCCGGTCACTGTCATCGTACTGGGGATGTAGTTCAACCCTAATTTATGAGCATCGCCCTTTCTTAGTAGGACAGCCCAACAGCCCGTGTCAACGTATGCACGAGAAGGCTTTCCGTTTACCCGACACTCAAAGTAATAGCTGTCGTTAGCATTACTTAAGCTCGACTTGATAATATTATCCTTTACCGGTTGTCTATGACAATTTTTGGCTAGATGACCCAAACGCTTACAATTGGTACATTCTAATCTTGGTTTCGGGCATTAGTCCGAAAAATTTCCACGCCCCTTGCAATTGTAGCAACGTTGTTCGGTCTTGACACCTGACTTAAACCTTTTGACAACTAGGTCTCCATCTTCTCGGCGGTCGCGACGTTCGCGTGAGTGTGCGCGGCGAAACACTCTTGGTCGATTTTGAAAACTTGTATAAGTCTCGGTCCTCAGGGCGGAAAGATACTCAGCATATAAGGCATTTGGAGTGAGATACCTCCCAGCTCTTGCGCCTGCCTGAATCGTTGGATCACGTATTCCATCTATTAGGCAAGATACTGCTTTTCTTCCGGAAATGTCACAAGCACTAAGCATCTCCATCTAATCAAAATAATACTGCTCCCATGGTTCGTTGGGAAGCTTACATCGGTTGACAAATTTCCTCAAAATAGCTGCAAAGTCTTGATGTTCGGGGAACGTTTTCAATAGAAGTTCCTTCCATTCTTCCCATCCTAATTGGTACGTAGGTAAGTTATTATACCATTTCCGGGCAACACCTGTTAGTCGACTTTGCATGTGATATATGATAGAGGATTCGTCCCATCGATTAATCCGCGCCAGCTGTTCGATTTTCTCTATCCATTTAGAAGAACTTAAATTTGGATTTCCCGGACTAAACTCAGGAATGCATTCTGGATTCACATAAACTTTCGGTGGACGTTCCTTTGGCTGCGTTTGTTGAGTGATCATTTTCTCGAAAATTAGTTCTAATTTACCGAGTCGTTCTGAAGTATCAGCAAGTGACGGCTGAGGAGGCGAATTCGGAATGGTTACGCGCAAATCTTCACGAAAACCCGATCGCGTGAGCACTGGAGGTGTATAATGACTTCTGTTAGTAGATGATTTATCGCGCACATAAACGGCATGCGTATCTTCTGATCTTGTACGGGATCTTGATTTTCGAACTCGTTCCTCTTCTTTAGCATGACGACGCTCGCGCGAAACAGAATCTCCATGTGATCTCTCATTCCGCGTATACGATCGCGTCCTTCTGGAACGGCGTTTCCCTTCAGACCGATCAGAACTTGAACTTGTAGACGAAGAACTGCTACGCCCCATCGTATCAAACTTTACAATTGTGAAAATAAACATTGTTCTTGACCAAAATAATAGTTTTTGATTATCTAACAATTAAGTACTAAATTTATGAAACACCCCGATATATTACAGCAATACTTAAAAAAATGTTTTTTTTTATATATAAACTTTTACACAACTCTTTATTTAACAACAACGCTGTTATTCATCAGAAATCTTGGTGGGTTAACATAAAGGCAAATTATTACATAACACCACTCATAACAGATTCTTATTTAGCCTTGATTTTTACGTTAATCAATCCAATCAAACTCAAATAATTAAATTTGCAACATACAAATCAGTAATAGTTTGATTTATACATTAATCAAACAAAACTACTAGCTTAACTCGTTAACGAATTAATTATAAACGTATCTAAGTAACATTCGATTCATACGTTAATCGAATCACAACGAAAATAATAGCTTATAATTAACGAAATACTAACTAATTGGTATTCACGTTAACCAAAATGAAAAGTTCATAAAAAACACTGGTTGATTTATACGTTAATCAACATAACAGTAAATAGTCAAAACTGAATTACTTACAGTTTTTGTTGCCATATTTATGAATACACTATTCAATAAACGATTTCACCACTATCACAAAAATTAATAAAGCACGAAGGGTAATCCCGCCGCTGCAACTATAAACAACCGCAACTGTTTAATATATTTTATTAATAATTATATCGGTAATAACATTTAAAAGCGTGTACATAGTACTTCTTTCTGTTTGAGACTGACTCTAAAATCATTCCTAATCATTATCACATAACTAGCCTGTTATGTGTCCACTGATGACTAAACGATTGAGTAATGCCCTCGTAACCTAAGGAACAATATGCTGCAGGTTTTGTTGGATACAAAGTATTGAGAGTATATCACAATACCTTATTCAAATAGTTTAATCCAACTTCACCTTACAAAGCAATTGAAACAATATTGTCTTTTCTATCAAAACAAATACTTATCACCAAACTTGACTGCTTGATGAAACTGAGGGAATCTGGAAATCACCTTACTGATGCTACTACTGAATCTGATCCAAGGAAATAAAGTTCATAATAACAGTCTCTCTTTAGAACTAATATTACATAACGTTCTCCTTTTCTTATAAAAAATAGCCAAAATAACTATAAAAGTTCAATTATTAAATGTTTATTAAAAACAATCTTCTTTAATAGAGGTAACGCCACACTTAAATGTATTATTTAAATACTATTTAGTTTTAAAACTTCCTATTTTAAATTATTTTAAAACGGAATCCGATAAGACCTAATTTCGATAAATTAACTTCGGTAAACATAGTTATTAAGTAGAATAACTGTACTTTAATCAAGCAGGATCATTCAACAAAACTGAAATATAGCCGCCAAATATGAACTGCACTTTGTCTTTAATTCGATAACTCGTACGGAAATAATTACTAGATTTCGGTAAAAACGATTCTAAATTAATCACTGAAATTTCTGCACTTTTATCGGTAATTAAACACATAACTAAAACATTAGGAAATGCCAAAAGCAATCCACCTCCGTACAACTCTTTTCACGGGGAAGGCGCGAGGCCTCCCGCGTTGCAAACACCATTTCGGCTGTGTATTCAACCAGCCCCTATCTTAAACTATCTTCAACTGAGTGTAAACTAAAAACTATTTCGCGGTGGTATAATTTTTTGAGAAGGGCGAAACTAAACGATCCAATAGAAAAGTAGCGGGATATTCATTAGCCAATAAAATATGTTTACGCCATTTATTCCAGAACAATCTCGAAGGATCTTTCGAGGGTTCCCCTTTTGAATCTGTACACACAACGGAAAGCAAATAACCTTTGCAGGTGCTGTCTAGAGATCCCGTTCTAGAAAAATTCCTTTTGTCGGTAAATTATTTATGTTAATGCATGCACGCTCCCTTCCATTTTCGCACCCCCACTTTGGGGTAGTTTCCGTTTGGTGACAGTAACAGACAAGCAAGTCGACAAGTGTGCATCAGTAGTGGTACACAAACAGTCAAGAACACACATGTAACATATAATTTAGAATAAATAGTTAAGTTTCAACACTTCTTTTTATTTAAATGTTGGGTCCACAATTATGGACGTAACAGTATGTTTTAAAGCTATGAATTCGAACTTTCATACGTTTTAACCATAAGGAGATTTTTGTTAAGACTAATATTAGATTTTAGCCCTTATAAGCACGGAATTAAAAACAATTTTTGTTCCAGAAAGTTCTATTTCTCAGAAAATAAGCATTTGGTTACTGTGGGAACGCCTTAAAATAAATACTTGCATCAATAAAAATTCTGCAAAAATATAAGATATTGCTTACGAATATGTTTCGAGATGACTCTTTTGTGCTTGAAGGAAACATTATTTAGTTTAATGTAATATTTAAAGTTCTAACGTAATTGAATTTTACGTAATTTATTTTCAGTATGCCATGAGGTGAGCAAGAAAAAAGTGTCTCGAGAATATTTTTGTAGAAATTTGATCTTATTGAATTTAAGAAAGTTGGAGAAAAGAGTCGAAGAAGAAATTTAATATTTTTAGTTTTTTGGAAATAACTCGAGAACGAAAAAGAGACGTAAACGCAAACGAACAAGTTTACGGTTTACTATTGGATTCAAAATTACGTAACTTTATTTTAGTTTAAACTTTTCTGTATCTCTTCAAATAAGCGAAATCTCCATAGTGCGCTTCGGAAAACCGACACCCTGTATATTCTGTATTTTCTCTCTAGATTTCTTATTTGCTGTTGTGCTTGTTCGCTGTTCAGCGCGCTGCTAAGTCAATCTTCTATTTACTTCGAAGAAGTCACATCTAATATTCGACTAACAAAAAGTTCGTCTCTGAACTCGTGAAGTCTGTCTGTCTGTCTGTCGGTCTGTCGCCTTTTTCCCTGTTGACTTTTTTGAATTTTTCTTTATACAGGAGCTGTATAAAGCTGTACAGCTTTAGACAGGTTCTGTACAGCTTTATACAGCTCCTGTACAGCTTTTAGACAAAGTTCGTTACAAAGTTCATGACGTAAGCGGTCGGGCTCAGACCGGAAGTGAAAGTAGTTTTTTTGGGTCCATGTTAAATCCCATACGAAAATGAGGCCGTTCTCCCTTAGTTTTACTACTCTAGACATGCAGTACCTAAGAAAAGTCAAAGGGATAACAAGAAGAAACAGGATACGAAACGACACAGTACGGAAAGAGCTAGAAATTAAGCCAATTACAACCGTAATCGAGAAACAACAGCTAAAATGGTTTCGGCACATGTGTAGAACGAAAAGAAGAAGACAAGTAAAGAGTATAAGGATGCAGGAGTACAAAGAAGTAGATAAAAGAGGATAATTGAAGAAAACCTGCTATGATGAAGTGACAGCGACACTACAAAAAAGAAACAATTCACAAACAGAAGCGAGAAAATTAGCACTAAACAAGAGTGGAATAAATTTGATAATAATACATGATCTAGTAATAGAAATATAATACTTTACACCATAGGGTAGATAGGTTAATGATTAGACAGTGCGAACGTCGGCTATGGAATATTCTAAATAAAATGTTTTGGTTTATCTGAGGTCGACTCCACGGACAGTAAATCTTAGTTTTTAATGACGTATCTTTTTTACATTAAAGATTTTGTTACCTTTTCCTCCCCCCCATTTTCTGCAAAGACATCATGTCATGTCCTCATACTTTTTAAAATAGCAACCCTACTTTTTCGTGCAAATTTTAGTTTTCTTGGAAATTCTGTATAAAGTAGCATAAAGTAGCATCTGACGTGATATTTTATAAGAGTAAGTATGAACGTTTTAAATTATTAAGTTTAAAAACAACAATTCCCAATTGTTAATTTAATAATTTTATCTGCAATCATACAAAAAGGAACTACTTTTTACACTGATTTTCGTGTAAAAAGTTATCGTTTATTGCGCTAGTGTTATAAAATTTTTATTTCACTCTAACATGCCAACAAAAGATATGTATGATCAATGATTTATGAATATTTTGCAAACTAGTTGCTAAATAACTTAGTACGTAAAAATCAAAGCACGCTGATATACATGACGTAAGTCACAAATCTTAAAAAAACTATTAAGTTCAATGAATACTCTTTTAAGTAAAACGTTATGATCGTAGATAAAATGTTAAAAAGTCATTGCACTCACGTCTTTTAAAACACTCTCTCGTGTCTTAAACCGTTAATGTTTTCTTTTTAATTTTTGTTGTTTATTGAGTTTTAATATTATTTTATTTTGATTAAATCAGCAAAAATGTCTTAAGTGTTCAAATTGGGATCCATTAACTTTTCAAATAAAGCCAGTCGATAGATGAACTCAGTGCTAACATTTTGAAGCATCTCTGGCGTAATCGTTCTGACTTCACTTCTGCCTTTCCTTTAAGGTGTTAATAGAATTTGGCCGGTTAAAATACGCCTCACTCTTCAGGTAATCCCACTGGAAGGGATGTAAGGTCAGGTGATCGTGCTGGCCACTCAAGTCTCCCAATCCATCGATCTGGAAACACTGTATTTGAATATTCCCAAACAGCAACACTATAGTAACGAGGTGCTCCATCTTGCTGTACCATAAAGTATTATTAGAAATGTCGAGATCCTCATGATCGGGATATAGCACGACTAAGGATGGAGCAAGATGGTTCCTTCCAGCTTCAAGTAATTTTGCTGTTAAAATTAGAAAACTGCCTCTATTACACTCTCTCGCTCAAAATTAGAACTTTATGATAACTTATTTATTAAACGGATTTGAACCTTGTGAGACAACCAAAGAGAGAAATAAAAAAGCTTTCCCTCCATTACCATTTCCATCCAAAATTTGAATTTAAAAGACCAATAGGTTATGAAGTAACAAAAATTTCAATCTTATTAAAAACTACTTAAGAAATAGTAAACTAAGAAATTAAAGAAAATGTCTCTCATTACCACCTATTATTCCAAATTTAAGTTTCTAAAATAAATTATCAATTTATCTTATTTAAACCTTGCGAATTGATCGGGGACTGACAGACACACGGACTGATAGGTGGACTGACTAGCGGACTGAGAGATGAACTGATAGGAGGACTTAAACAGACCTTTCTGATAGATAGACTGACTGATAGGTGGGCTGAGCTTCAGACTAACGGGCTCGGACTTCATGGCATCCTATTTTGAGGATGTCAACATTGAAAGCTGACATTTTCAAAATTTTTCGCTCGTTCGGTTTTTTGAAAAGTCATTAGGTAAATTTAAAATTAAAAATAAAGTCTCGTGAGACTAAAAAGTGCAAAATAAAAGTAAATTAAAAAGAAAATATTCTTAATAGTCTTTTATTTGAAAATGCGCTGAAAAGTTTTCTGTTAAACAGTTTTCTTTTGTCTCACTGAATTAGTTTTTCTGAAAAGCGTGGAAGGCTACGTTATTCATTGTTTTTGCATGTGACTCAAGTATTGCCTCATGTGTACGGAGAACTGCTAGATAGAAACAAAAGAAAATCATTCAGTACTTTTAATGTATTTTTGCTTTTTATGCCGTTTTGTATTTTTTGTTTTCAGTACTTCCTGTCTTATGTTCTTTTTATTTTACAATTTCTGTCGTATATTCTCGATATTCTGTGTACTGTATTGCATTCTATGTGCTGCATTCTACATTTTGTACTATGTTACAAAATGTATGTTGTCTTTAGTTACATTTTCTGTACATTTACAGTTTCTGGATTCAGTCAGAATTTTCTATATACTACAATCGCTACATTCAGATTTAAAAGTTGAGACTACATTTAATTTCGATCTGTTTTCTACATTTCACAGATTGTGCTATTTCTGATGTATTCAACAATTGCTGTAATCATCTCTGTAATTATACTGTACTGATGTGCTTTTGAAATGTATTATGCATTCTGTTTTTGTTTCATTTTATATTCTGTGTAAATGTGTGTCTTATGTATTTTTTGAATTATCTATGTTTAGGTTATCGTGTTCTGCGGCTGTATTATATGATTTGTGTATTCTGTAGTTTCTACAATCCCTGTATTGCGTTGCATTTATGTTATATTTTCTAAATTGTGTAGTTTCTCTGTTATGCATTCTGTATTTTATGAGGAAAAATTAACTGAGATAATGCACTAATTTGTGTATTTAAGTAGTTTATTTTAATATAGAATTAATATTTATAACTAAGAAACGAAATAATCCTTTCAGTTAACGTAATACTGCAGTTTTTGTTGTATCCAGGCAATAAAGTGCGATACCCTGGTATAAACGCCAGGACGAATAGGATTTGCGCATGGTTTAGGACCCCAAGATACAATACCTAAAAAAAATGTTTATACACCCATTCTTTAGGATAACCTAGTTTTACCAATTAAAAACCCGTTTTGAATCAAAGGTCCGCCAGAATCATAAACACACGAATCCTTGTCAGGTGCACCAGCGCATATCATTCTGTCTGTGATTCTCTTGGCGTTGCTATAACAACGTGTAATGTTTTCTTAAAGTATTGTCATTTAATAGATATTAGTATATGACCTACTTAGCCATTTTACAGCGGTATTGATCAGCTAAATAAAGATGAACGTATCTTAATTCGTCGCTAACATGAAAATTTAGAGGATGTGTTGAGCCCCATCCTAATACAGTTACTTGAGTTCCAGTATAATGCTAAAATTATCACCGGAATAGTACTTTTAGTATTTGTGTAAATAAGCTGACTAGCTGTTATACAGAGTGGAAGGCGACCGAGTGCCATTAGTGGTTTAACTACAGGTTCTTTAAAATATTTAAAACTAGATGTTTGTGTTGATGTTAGCCATTGTCTGTTAAAATAATGGACTCATTCTCCTTACACCACGTATACCTATAATCTATGTACTTGTTTAGTGTTATTGTAGTAAATTTTCTCACTCTGTACGCATACAAGACTTGATACTGCACTTCTGTTTTTACCTTGTGAAACATCGAAGGCAAAGGTATTGGCTTTTCGTACATTCCATCGAAACCATTTTGAACCTTCACCAGAGCCACATCGTAATCTTCTGCGTTTGGATTATAATATTCATGAACCACTTTACCCACTATGGTGTGCTGAATATAATTTTTTTTCCAAAAATTAGTGTTACTACGTACAAATGCAATTCTGCTTCGGATATCAGAATCCTAAAACTAAAGTGTTAACAGATATCACCAAGTATATCTGCATATTGATATACAGTGATGTATTTCATGCAATGAGCCGCTGTAATAGCCCAGAAACGGCTAATTATAGCAGCGCCACCTCGGAAGTCTTCCCAGTACGTCAGTTTTACCATACAAGCAGTAAATGGATAATCCTCAATCCTTGCAGGATCGCCTCCTATTATTCTCCCCGTACGATCGTCAAGTGATTCGTTATGCACATTGTTTAAGTAAACAAGCTGTATATGTTGTAGATGATGATCTATGATAGTTACAACCATAATCGTAAGATATAGTACATATAAACTAGTTCAAGAGAATGTTCTTACAAAGCAAAATTAATTGAATATATGTAAACTTTATGGGCATCGCTGTACCGCTTGAAATGAAACTCGTTTCATAATGTTAGTTATAAGTTACATTAATAGATTTGACAATTAAATTTGAAATGGCAATTAAATGCAATAATGATTAATTTGCTTGGTTTCTTGAATAATTAGAGAAAGGTGCGATTTTAATGTTGGCACACGCGAACATAAAAACTAAAGAGTCTTGCGTCATGGGTTTTTAGTAAACCAGGAGCGAGTGAGAAAGAAAATTAAAATATGCCGAAAAGATCGTTTAGGTAAGTACCATGGGTGGGTGAAGATGGAACAAGGCTATCCAAATAAAAGAAAGATTGTCTTGTTACTGGACTAATGATTTATTGTTCTTTGGGTTTTGAATTGCTTAAAAGAGTTGCCTTAAATGAAGAAGTTTTGATGCATTTCGTTGTAGCCTGCCTAATTACCTATTATAAAAGGATCTTATAAAACTATTCTTTTGCGATTCCACGTTAGATTTGTACTGGAAAAAATAAGGAAGAGGAATAGAAAATCATCAATATATATATACTATAATGAGCTTGTTTTGGGTTTATATTCTATTTACTTTGAAAATTGACTAACAGAGGCGCTACTGCGCGGTGGATTCTGGCGTATCTTAAGTGGTCCTTACAACTGGCACTACTGTGCGGTGCAAAATTTCCACTTATCAGAATTTGCACTGATTTAATATTTTTTTAAATATAAATCGAAAACTAGAGCAACTGCAAATTTCTCGTTTTATGTTTAGTGAAGGTAATAACTCCAGCTTGAATTATTTTCAAATAAAACTTACATTTCTTGTATTTAAAGTATAATGGAATGATGAAAGGTAAAATAAACATTAAGTATGAACACAAATTTCTATTTTTACTTAGAAAAACTCAAATTTAGCAAGAAAAGACATAAACGGATTGTGTAAGATCCAGCTTCAGAACAATGTGTTGTGTTTTATAAAGTTTCTACTGTATAACGATAAAAACATAATGAAATTTATTGTATTAAATATTTAATTAAAGAATGTAAATGATAAATGTAAATAATCATCTATATAAGAGTAAAAATATACAAACAAATATAACATAAACATAAACAATATTGAAAAGTGACGTTATTACCTGCAAACGCCGTATTAGCTTTAAACTCCTAAATATTAATATAATAACTACATTATTTTAAAACCATTTTTACTACTTAATGCATTAAAGAATGTGTTTTAAGGACATACTAATTTCATAATATGTTATACTATTTTTATCTTTTTTAAAAATTATCTAGTTTTCTGATCAACAATATTGGAACATTTTTTAACGCAAACTTTTATGCACTACTGTTACTTTGTTGGCCCTAAATTCTCACTAAAGAAGCAAATCTATTACATAACAGTACCTGCACGTACATAAAGCTACCCCCATAATAATGACCACATGCAAGATTCTGTCGCCGGCAATATTTCCAATATACAAGAATTACTAACTGCGATGGCGTTATAACCTGCATGGCGTTAATACTGTAACGTTCTTTTTAAAATAATAAAAAAATGATGTTTAATCGTCTACTAACAAGAGAAATATTATTTCCGGCTACCTCCTGTTCTGCAGGTGGACATCCAAATTCTAGATCATACGGTAACCGTAGCTCACGTCCAAACATCACAGACACTGTTGACTGACCGGTTGCTTCGTGAACCGATGCACGATAAGCCATCAGGAACATATGCAGGTATTGATCCCAATCTCGTTGATGATCGGAGACCACCTTGGCCAAATATTTGCCCATTGTGCGATTCATGCGTTCTACCATTCCATCGGACTGCGGATGTAACGGTGTTGTCCGAGTCTTGCGAATGCCCAACAATCGACAGACTTCTCCAAAGAGTGCAGACTCAAAATTGCGGCCTTGGTCCAAATGCAGCACGAATGGGCACTCCGAAACGACTGAAAAACTCTTTGACTAGTGCGTCAGCAACAGTCGCGGCTTCCTGGTTTGGTAGGGCATATGCTTCTGGCCATTTGGTAAAATAGTCCATTGCCACTAAGATGTATTTATTCCCATCGTCGGTCTCGATAAATAGTCCGGCAATGTCTATAGCTATTCTATCCAGAGGACTACCCACATTGTACTGCCTCATAGGTGCTCTTCATTTCCTCAAAGTCTCTCCGTTACCAGTGGCACATAGTTCGCATTTCCGGCACCACTCTTTCACGTCTTCTTTACATTTGACCCAATAAAAACGCTCCCTAACTTTCTCCAAAGTCTTCTTCACACCGAAGTGTTTTCCTGAGGCACCGTCATGGAGACGTCGCAATACTGTAGCCACTCTGCATCTTCTTTCTGGTGCCATCTTCACTCTCCAGCACTCGCTTCAGGAGATCGTTTTCCACCTTCAAGGACTCCCATTCGGCCCAATATGCTTTTAGGGTTCTGTTGAAAGGGCTGACGGCTTCCCAGGCAGACCTTTCTTCCATATGCTTCTATTCCAATCCCATTTTTTTTATTTGGGATCAGCCTCCTGCTGTCGTTGCAATTCTTCCGGCAATCAATTGTCGTTAACGAGGTAGTTCTTAATATTTGGAAACTTTCTCTTCCAGACGAGAGCAATGAAGGCAGTCCGTCGGGCAGGTTCTTCTTGAAAGAGCATCGGAATTTCGATGGTTGGTGCCCGCTCGATGTTCCGTGTGAAAATCATATCATTGTAATCGTTCAATCCATCTTGCGACCTGACCTTCAGGATTACGAAATTGCAGAAGCCATTTCAACGCGGCCTGCTCCGTCCTCAACAAAAACTTTCTTCCATACAAGTATTTATAGAAGTGCTCAACGGACTTCACAACAGCTAATAATTCTTTCCTGGTCACATAATAATTCCTTTCGGCTTTCGACAAAACTTTACTAAAATAGCCGATGACCTTTTCTTGTCCATCTTGTATCTGAGAAAGTACACCCCCAATGGCCAGATTACTTGCATCTGTGTCAAGTACGCATTTCCCTTCTGTCCGTGGATAGCTCAATATCGGTGCTGTTGTCAGGGCACGCTTCAACTGTTGGAAAGCTGTTTCGCACTCTCCGCTCCAAACGTACTCGTGCCCATCTTCCGTCAACCTTGTCAGTGGCTTCGCTGTATTGGCAAAGCCAGGAACCAAACGCCTGTAGTAGGTACATAACCCAAGAAAACTATGAACTTGGTGTTTATCTTTCGGTGTTGGCCACTCTTGGACTTCACGGATCTTATCCAGGTCGTCTACCACTTCATTTTGTTATAAGACGTGCCCGACGTATTTTACCTCCTTTCGGAACATGTGGCACTTTTTCGGACTCAATCTCAGGTTGGCTGAGCGCAGTCTCCGGAACACTCCAGATTTTTCAGATGTGCATTGAATGATTTTCCAACTACGATCACATCATCTAGATATACCAGGCAAGTCTTCCACGACAGGCCCCTCAGGATGGTTTCCATTTGGCATAACGTGAACTGCCATAACCCGGAACCAATAGTAAACGTTTCTACCTCAGGTTCTACCTCAACTTGTCAATAATCATTTTTTAAATCCAAAGTCGAAAACCATCGTGAACTAGACAGGGTATCTAACGTGTTGTCGATGCGTGGTAAAGGATAGCTGTCTTTCTTGGTCACGTTATTGAGCTGCCGTTAGTCCATACAGAACCTCGTTGACCCGTCTTTCTTGCTAACCAGGACCACCGGTGATGACCATGGTCTACTAGATGACTCGATGACCCGTTATTCTTCCATATCGGTAATAACCTTCTCGGCTTCTACTCGCCTTGCTAGAGGTAGACGCCTCGGCTGCTGACGGCCAGGCTTAGAGTTCCCTGTTTTGATTTTATGTTGTACTATATCGGTTCGTCTCTTCTGGCTATCGTCAAGAGCGAAGATATCTTGGTATCGTTGAACCAAACCCTGTATCTCTTTCACTTCCGTTCTATTGTCTTCGCACGAACTACTAACCATACCCACTAGTTTTCCACCATGGTCTTTGGGCACTGGTTTTGGAACATCAGCCATGCACCTGGCTACTCGTGAAACAATAGTTTTCTTAACACAAAATCAAGTTACATTAAATTCTTACTCAAACTGTACAATTCATACTAGCACAAAATATATGATACTTACTGTAAAACTCATAAATGCTCCGGCTGCTGAGACATCTCTATAACAAATTTAAATTGAGGTCGCGGGTATTGTTTTCATAGCTCACAGATTATAAAAGAAAGAGATATAGGTTTAAAAGACACAAAGAAACATATAGCTAGGCGTCATCTGTTTAAGAAAGTCCGAGGATGATAAAAAAATAATGATTTGATACTTGTAAACAGAAAGCGGTAGGTATCTATTAATTTTAATTCAATTATTAGTCATATTCAGTTATGTCAAAATCAAGTTAGTTGAGATATATATAAAGACTTTCATAAATATGTGGTCCAATATTATCCAATATGATTAGATTCAAAAATAAATTTATTTATAAATGAAATAAATATAAAAATAATTTTTATTTAGAATGTAGGTTTAATAAAAAATTACCCAACTTAAGAATTCTTAGCGACGAGGAAAAATGTGCACATGCAAATAATAATCAAAATTGATGCATAAATAACTTTACAACTTATTTCAACGTTAACAAAATAAAATCCATCAAATTCACAATACCTTGATCGAATAAATTAATTCGATATCGCCCCCCGAAACAGTTAACACAATATTGCCTTTTCGTTCACACATTAGCACTAAGTACCAAAATTAACAGCTTGATGAAACTGAAGACATCTGGAAAACACCTCAATTACTGGGCCGTTTCTTACTTCGAACTGAAGAATTAAAGTTCGCAACAATTGTTTTGTTTTAAAACTATTTTCAATAAAGTAAAAGTTTTTCTCTTAATTAAAAGGTAACACCACACTTATATATGTCGTTTTAGAAGTCTTTTAATTTTAGAACTTCCGTTTATAAATTAATTTAAAAACAAGATCCCGTGTAGACTTAGTTCACGTTACGTTTAGATCGATACTTATAATTTTTCGCTAATAATAACTGTATTATTAATTTGTTAAAATTATTAGAAGAACTGGAATACGGTAGCAAATTACTTGCTACTCTTTAATTATAAATCTTTAAATTGTACGGAACTAATGATTACATTTCTGTACGATATTTGTAATAACAATTCTAATTATATCAAATTAGATTTCTATACTTTTCACAACAACTAAACACGTTACTGAATTGGAGAAGCGCCGCGTCGGCGGCAGACAACCCCTGTACGTATACGGTAATAGACAGAAGAGACCCGCACTCTTTTAGTGTTTATTGCGGACTGACTTAACCAAAACAAGCTTCAATTTTTTATAGTGACCAGCAATTTTTTGTAGAACACTTTAAACTGGCCAATAAGGGAACGACGTGGTTTCCGCAAGCCAATCAGAATTAATATTTTTGAACAAGGAACATTCGAAATCAGGGACTTCACTCGCATTGAAATCTACAATAAAAAGATAATCTGAGATCGAAGTTTATTTATTCAAAACTGGTTAACAAACACGTACAAGGGAGTCAAAGTTAAAACGAAATGGTTTTTTTGAGGTGAAAACCTTTGATAAGAAGAATAATCTTGCTTTTTCAGCCTGTATAAATACTATATTGAAAACAATTTTGTTCTAGAACATTCTATTCACAAGAAAAATTCCTATTGTCCATCAGAACATGAAATAGTAAGCATTAACACTTGCAAAGACGGTACTTTTTTTAGAACGAAATCTGCAGATTTTTCTAGAAGCAAATTTTATTAGCCTGGGAATATTTTTTGAAAGTGTCCTTTAATATCTAGTAGGACTTATATTTATGCAGAATATCAACTGTAATTTTAAATCAAGAAAGAATATACAATAATATGCAGGACCGCATTTAGAATTTTTATCAATTATACAAACTAAATTGCCTTATTCAAAAATTAGAAAAACGAGCACGGAATACTCACACACTACACGGAATACGGAATTACACTCGGAATACTGGCACACACTGTCCCACAAGGGTGCTCTTCTTCAATGTCACCGGCTCCACATTAACGTTCATAATCCTCACCGGTACTGTCTTTCCAACCTTGATCAGCGCTTTTCCCACCAGTATGCCACTATGGATCTTCTTATCACAGGCATGCTCCATACACATCCTACCCGAAGATCTGCATCCAAACCTGCCTCGACAATCATCTCGCTCCGACCCGACAAAATCACGTCTTCTGTCACGTCAGCAAGACCCTTACGAACGGGTCTTCTCGTGGGTGCAAAGGCAGTTGTGATATCCGCTACCAGCTCCTCATGATCACGCTCTTCACTTCCAATGCAAATCTTCATCTTCACCACTCCGCGTGTAGGTATTAGTTCACCTGTCGCCGTACGGAGTTGCGCAGTTGTCTGTAACAGCTTCACACTTGTTCGTAGAAAGTCAAGGCGTATAATTGATTTTGTCGCTCCTGTATCAATAAGTAGTGGAACAATCCGGCTAGCAATCTTCCCATCTACAAGCAAACTGCTGGTATTATTCTTTGATGTTACGGCATGGACGGTGATTTCCGGGGCATCTTCACTTACAGTCAACGTTCGCTCTCTAGCCAACCCCCTTTAACTTTTCCGACGGTGGTACTTTCCTTATTTCGGGACAACGGCGTTGTATATGTCCTTATTCTCCACAATTCCAGCAGCGGTCCCTGGCACTTCTTGAAGATTCTTCTTACGACTTTCTTCCTTCTGAAGAACTCTCAGCACTAACTCTTCTAGGTGTTATGTAGAACCGTTTTCTTCTTCCACAGCATTTCGAACACGCCCGTGGCCTCGGTACGCTTGTTTTGCGGCTTCAAATTCTAAGGCATGGTCAAGCGCATCATCAGTTGTTCTTGGTCGGGCCAGCCTCAATAATTGTTGTGTTTCCCCGCCTTTTAGTCCATGAATGAAGGCCTGCACAGCGAGTTGTCCCAGAAATGAATTGGGTGCCGTAGGGTACGCCAATCGGACCAATCACACAACATCGGCTTCAAACTCTTGAAGACTTTCTCCATTCTTTTGGAATCGATTCTTTACCTGCGCATGGTACACTTGTTGAAGATGCGCGTCTCCATATCTCATCTCCAACCGAGAGACTAACAGCTGGTATTCGCTTTCCTGTCCTACTGGAATTTTTTGCAGGACGTGCAACGCGTCTCCACGCATAGCAACAGTTAAAGAAACGGTCTTTTCCTTACCTGTCCATTCGTTGGCCCCAGCGGCTGCCTCAAATTGTTTATAGTAGGTGGACCAATGTATCTTTCCATCGAATGTGGGTGGTTTTACTTTTATCCCTACGGCAGGACCCTTTTCTTCTTTGCATTGTTTATTCAATTCATCAAACGGCCACTCAGACGTTGGGGAAAACCGTAGTTCAGTCATTCTATCTTCGAGCGTTTTAGTTATGCTATCTTTCTTAGTTGTTGGTAGTAGTTGCATTTGGGTTATTTTCTCTTCTACCATTTTTATTACCCTATCTTGTTTCGCCAATTTAATTTCTAGTAGTCCTAACGCGCTGGAGTTTTCTAACAATTCTTCTAGAACTTTATTTTCCAACGCTTTGACATTTTCCAGCAATTCTTGAACTTTCTTGAAGCTTTCTTGAACTTTCTTCGGACTTTTCTAATAATTCTGCAAACCTTCTAGAATCCTCCTCGTGCTTTTCCAGTAATTCTTCTTTAAGCTTTCTAGAATTTTCAAAATCTTTTTCTTCCAGTGCTTTAGTTTTTTCCATTTGTTTTCTACAATTCTCTTCGGACTTTCTAGAACTTTCCTGTAATTCTTTCTTGCACATTCTAGAATTTTCTTCCATTTTACTTAATAACACGTTAGTATCAATTGCGGGTCCAGGTATTTCGAAGCGAGAAGTTTCGGCGTCCTCGTTATGTTCTAGAAACCATTCTTTTAGCCGATTTATTAAAACTTCTTTCTTTCCGTTAATATCCAAGTCTCTCTCTTCCAACTCTCGTTTTAGGTCTAGAACCTTAAGTTCGTTTAACAATTTCGTCGTCATTATTTTTTATTCGTTGGAATTGTCTTAAACATTAAAAGTTTGCTCTCACAGCACTTTATTTACTCTATTAACAATAGAACTATTATTTACATAAACTAATTTAATCTTAACTAATTATTTAACACAATAATTATAAACTGTTAACAAACTTAAATGCTAGATATTCACAAACTGAACATAGAGTATATAAGGACTATTTATTCACTACTTCTAATTACACAAAGCACATTTCAATTCACCGGTTGAACACTAAGTGATTGCCGGGCCTACGCGGCCGCGATATATACCCACACGGAAGTGTGTAGAATGTACTAGAAAGATTGGCCGTCGATACGTCATACACGCGACTCGACTCCAACATTGTAGATTTTTCCGGAAATATACGTCGCCCGTGTGTAGGGGTTTTCCCATTCGTTAGAATATTTATTGTTTTCTATATTCTTTATATTTTATAATTTCTGTCGTATATTCTCGATATTCTGTGTACTGTATTGCATTCTATGTGCTGCATTCTACATTTTGTACTATGTTATAAAATGTATGTTGTCTTTAGTTACATTTTCTGTACATTTACAGTCTCTGTACATTTACAATTTCTGGATACAGTCAGAATTTTTTATATACTACAATCGCTACATTCAGATTTAAAAAATGAGATTACATTTAATTTCGTTCTGTTTTCTACGTTTTCTACTATTTCATAGCTTGTACTATTTCTGTGTTCAACAATGGCTGTTATCTCCGTATACTGTACCGATGTGCTTTTGAAAAGTGTTATGCATTCTGTTTTTGTTTCTTTTTATATTTTATTTTATATTCTATGTAAATTTGTCATGTCATGTATTTTTTGAGTTATCTATGTTACCTCAACAGGTTATCGTATTCTGCGGCTGTATTATATGATTTCTGTATTCTGTAGTTTCTACAATTCCTGCATTTTGTTGCGTTTATTTTATATTTTCTAAATTGTGTAGTTTCTCTGCTGTGCTTTCTGTATTTTATGAGGAAAAATAATTGAAATAATGCACTAATTTGTGTATTGAAGTATTTTATTTTAGTATAGAATTATTATTTATAATTAAGAAACGAAATAATCCTTTCAGTTAACGTAATACTGCAGTTTTTGTTGTATCCAGGCAGTAAATTGCGATACCCTGGCATAAACGCCAGGAAGAATAGGATTTGCGCATGGATCAGGACCCCAAGATACAATACCTAAAAAAATTGTGTCTACACAGATTTTTTTGGATATCGTAGTTTTACCAATTAAAAAACCGTTTTGAATCAAAGGTCCGCCAGAATCATAAACACACGAGTCCTTGTCAGGTGCACCAGCGCATATCATTCTGTCGGTGATTATCGAGGCGTTGCTGCAACAACGTATAATGTTTTTTAAAGTATTATCATTTATTAGATATTATTAGTGTATCACCTGTACTTCACTTTACAGCCGTATTGATCAGCTAAATAAAGATTAACGTATCTTAATTCGTCACTGACATGAAAATTTACAGGATCTGTTGAGCCCCATCCTAATACAGTTACTTGAGTTCCAGTATAAAGCTAAAATTATCACCGGAATAGTACTTTTACTATTTGTGTAAATAAGCTGATTAACTGTTATACAGAGTGGAAGGCTACCGAGTACCATTAGTGGTTTAACTAAAGCAAATGTTATTCATTGTGTTCGGTAGCCTAGCTACACAGGTTCTTTAAAATATTTGAAACCGGATGTTTGTATTGATGTTGGCCATTATCTGTTAAAATAATGAACTTATTCTCCTTACACCTTTTATACTTATAATCTATGTACTTGTTTAGTGTTATTGTAGTAAATTTTCACACTCTGTATGCATACAAGACTTTACATTGCAATTCTGTTTTTACCTTGTGAAACGTCGAAGGCAAAGATATTGGTTTTTCGTACATCCCATCGAAAGCATTTTGAACCTTCACCAGAGCCACATCGTAATCTTCTGCGTTTGGATTATAATATTCATGAACCACTTTACCCACTATGGTGTGCTGAATATAATTTCTTTTCCAAAAATTAGTGTTACTACGTACAAATGCAATTCTGCTTCGGATATCAGAATCCTAAAACTAAAGTGTTAACAGATATCACCAAAGTATATCTGCAGATTGATATACAGTGATGTATTTCATGCAATGAGCCGCTGTAACAGCCCAGAAACGGCTAATTATAGCAGCGCCACCTCGGAAGTCTTCCCAGTACGTCAGTTTTACCATACAAGCAGTAAATGGATAATCCTGAATCCTTGCAGGATCGCCTCCTATTATTCTCCCTGTATTCGCACGATCGTCAAGTGATTCGTTATGCTCACTGTTTAAGTAAACAAGCTGTATATGTTGTAGATGATGATCTATGATATTTGCAACCATAATCGTAAGATATACTACATATAAACTAGTTCAAGAGAATGTTCTTACAAAGCAAAATTAATTGAATATATGTAAACTTTATGAGCATCGCTGTACCGCTCAAATACTTGTTTCATAATGTTAGTTACAAGTTACTTTAATAGATTTGACAATTAAATTTGAAATGGCAATTAAATGAAATAATGATGAATTTGCTTGGTTTCTTGAATAATTAGAGAAAGGTGCAATTTTAATGTTGGCACATGCGAACTTAAAAATTAAAGAGTCTTGCGTCATGGGTTTTTAGTATACCAGGAGCGAGTGAGAAAGAAAATTAAAATATGCCGAAAAGATCGTCTAGGTAAGTACCATGGGAAGGTGGAAAACGCTAGACAAATAAAAGGATTCAGGAGGACTTACTTAACCGTATTGTCTTGTTACTGGCCTAATGATTTACATTATTGTTTTTTAGGTTTTGAACTACTTAAAAGAGTTGACTTAAATGAAGAAGTTTTGCAAGAAGCATTTCGATGTAGCCAGCCTAATGCCTAATTCACCTATTATAAAAGGATCTTATAAAACTATTTTGCGATTCCACGTTAGATTTGTACTTATGCCCATACGCATATCAACTTGTTATATATATTTATGTGTGTATAAACATCTTATACATATTTATTCACAGCCACACTAACATCGAGAAGTGGAAATGAAGAACAAGGGAACAAAAATAATAGATTTCTGTGTACGAAATATCATAACGACAAACACAAAGGTTATGATCCAAGATATGCAACAGAAGTGTGGGACATAGGGAATAGTCAATTTTAGAACTTTTTCTAGTGACTCGTCTCCTTCGTCGACTCGTGTAATTTCTTAGCAAAAGCTATTCATTTCTGAAATGACAAATTTTGTCGGAAAAAACTAGACCACTTGTTAAATTATATACGATTATTTCATTCTACTTCGTTTTTGACCAATCGCAAGGCTTTATTTTTTGGATTACAGCGATAATTCGATAATTTTTTATTGTCCTTTTCGACTGTTTTTATCTTCGTGACAACGCTGAAAACTAGTGTCACATGTGTCCCATTTTTTACTTTCATGTCAAATACTAATCTTTATGTTAATAAGTAGATGCTTAAATAAACAACTGTATCATGAAATAATCTTACCGAATTACATGCTCGTGCTTCTGAAATTATCTGTTGTAATACTCAAGTTGATTAAAACGCAACACTCGTGTCATTTTTTGACAAATTTCCCTTCGTTGCACGTCGGGAAATTAAAACGTCAAAAAATGACACTCGTGGTTGCTAATCAACGTTCGTATTACAAATCGATAATTTCGAAGCACAAGTGATAAATTAACTCCTATATAAAATGTGTCATTTAATGATGACAGTTTTGTCATTTTGACAGCGATAAAAAAGGTGCATCCTTTTTTATCATCGATGAAAACGCCTGTTCCTCATAACCAGACTACATCTAGTACGCTTACGTCACTTTAATGTCTGCCCTGTCAGTTATAATTATTAAGTATCATGATACTTGATACAGAGAAGAAAATTTTGAAATCAGTACACCAAACCAAACAATTTATAACAATTGTGTTAATAACTGTTCATTCAAATAATTTAACTGTATCAATAAAAATAATTATTGTTGTTGTTCATTCATATATTCAGTCGTTAATTTATCTTGCCAAAAAACACTCGAGCTTTTTTTTTTAAGGATAAATTTCTTTTTAACTCAAAATTTTTCCATCAGTAATTTTGCTCGAAAAACTGACATTTGACAAAATCGCGAGACCGAAGGTCGAGCGATTTTGCCATGTCAGTTTTTCTCGTAAAATTACTGATTTGCAAAATTATTTCGTTACAAAAAGAAATTTATCCAATAAAAAAAAGCTCTTGTGTTTTTACTATTGATAAAAGATGTTAAGTTTCTACCTTACCCGCCAAAAGAAAAAATAAAATAAAATATAGATTGGCAGCGTCCACTTTTCGGTACATGTGACAATGACAAATAATGATCCGAAAAAAGAAAGAATAAAGCCAAGAGATCATATAACGACAAAATTTTAAAAATAAGGAAAATACTGGAAAAAATAAGGAACAGGAATAGAAAATCATTAATATATATACTATAATAAGCTTGTTTTGAGTTTATATCCTATTTACTTTGAAAATTGACCAACAAAGGCGCCACTGCGCGGTGGATCCGGTCGTATCTTAAGTGGTCCTTACAGCTGGCGCTACTGTGCGGTGCAAAAATTTCAAATTTAATCGAAGAAAGAAACCTTATATAAAAGCAGCTTTCTTTTGCTATGAAAACAGCGTACTTACTATTACGGACAGCCACATTATAATAACTATCTATGATCTTGGTCTAGAACCTTTTAAATGTATAATAAGAATACATAAGATGTAAGATTCTTGGGTATTGAGAGCATTTGAGACGCGCCAAAGATTGATCTGCACTCTCGCGGCAAGTTGTTAAAAATGCAGTAGCTCTATTTCAGTATGTATAATCACCAGTACAACAAACATTATTTAGAAGAATCTATGAATGGCAATCCCATTTTACTGATATTTTGAAAATATAAAATCTAAATATTCTACCGCACTACAACTCGTCAACTACCGCATATTAAAGACATTTTGATGTTGTACAACGCCATCTATATTTATTAGTCCGTCCCAATAACGTTCCAAAAATATATTACTAGAGATGCAATATTTTATACACAATTACTCCTAGACAATAATGTTTCGGCATTACCTAGTGCACATGCATGTATGCTTCATTTCGTGTCAATCTACTATATATTTGTTCGTGGAATTAACATTGATAGCGAAAAGTGGCTGTAGTGCCATCTATATTTGTATACTATAAGGTGTTTAAAAGTTGCAGATTTTACCCTTCCTACAAATATCTATGATCTTGGTCTTGAACCGTAGACATTAGAAAGTGGAGGCCATACGTATTCGGCAAATATCAATAGCACCACAGCCACTCGTTACTATCAATGTTAATTCCATGAACGAATATATAGTGGATTAATACGAGATAATGCAATTTCGCATTTTTGACGCATTGGCTTTAGAGGAGACAGCCATTGATAGTTTTTTGTTATTAATTTATTTCGTGTTTTTGTTTTAATTGTATTAACTTTACAAACGCTTTTTCGCACACAGCATTAGGGTGAGGTACAGATAACAAATTTTAAACGAAACGAGAAGGTTTTGCAGCTTAGCACGAAACGCTCACAAATCGTTCTATATCCGTTATGAATACTATGTGAATTTCTTGGAAATTTCTGAGTTATTATAATAAGTAAATAAACCTTTGTTAAATAGCTATCACTTACTGTAAAAAGGCGATTATCTAATAAAAGTACTAGATAAATTTCCATTATCTTTAATTAATAGTTTAATTTTATTCTTTTTTTGACTTATTCAAAAAACTTCTGTGGTCGTTTAGCTGCCCCCCTATTTATTAGCAATTTTGAATCCCTTGTAAAATTCATGTAACATTTTTTATGTACTCTGACACGTAGGTAGTAGACTTTTCTACTTTTGAAAACAAAAACACTAAAACATGCCAATTCAGAGTATTTGAGCGTTTACTTATTAAAAATTATTTTTAATAATACGGGATATTCTAGTGATATTAAAATTAACATTTAAATTTATTCTGGAAAATGCAAGGTGATTTTCTAAGCAACTTTCATACATTTAATTTTTATAGTTTCCGAAAAGCTTTAATTAATTCAGTTTTGTCCATTGCTGAAGCTTCAGTGGCCTCTATACTAAGCAATACTAAATTATTTGGACGATTTTGGGAGCAGCAATTTCTCAAATAGTTTTTAATTATCTTTAATTTAGAAAATGAGCGTTCTGAAGATGCTATTACAGGAAGCGTTAAAAATAATAAAGCAACATTTGATGCTAGGGTATCATTTTCTACAATTAAAACATGTGCAAATTCTCTAATGCCTTTAAGTGCTCCTATTGTGTCTTTCAATGGCCGAGATAAGGCAACAATTTAAGGAAACGCTGAGGAAATATCGTGAGCGTAACATTGTTACAACTCTTTCTCCGTCATTGATACAAGAATGGGTGGACTTAAGAAACCAAATTTGTCAACAGTCTTCTTTATCCCTTCAAAACGGTTGTTTAATTGATTAATATAATATTAAAATGGCGGCGAGTGGCCAGCATATATTTAATACTCCTATATTGCTAGCGCCCGTAAGTGGTAGTGTCACGGAGTAAGTGAGACAGCAAACGACTACTTTTATCTCTTTTTAGACTACTCGACCCGTTGTGCGCAAGCGTCACGAGCCCGGTGGGGCAATTGGAAGTGTGGCGGAGCAAACCCCCTTCCCTCGGGCATGCGCGTAAGACTCGAAGTAGTTACGAGAGCGAGACAGACGCATATATGTCTGCACCGTGATGGTTTCGTCCCTCTCCAGACCCCTACTAGCAATATAGGAGTATTAAATATATGGTGGCCAGTGCCAACATGTTTGGTATTTTTTGGGTGTCCTTGACATCAGGGGCCCCCTTGACGTCAGGGCCCTCCGCGGCTGCGTGGTTTGGCGGTATGGTAGCTACGCCACTGTTCCTCTTTGTAGTCATGGCAAGCAAAGAACTTCGAAGAAGCAATTTAACTTAGAAGTAGTTAAATTACATTCTCCAGGTAAATGTTCTACAATCTGTATTACATGTTTGATTGATTAAAAGTGTAAATCTTCTAGTGCGGTTTATATAATGCACTCCTGCCTTGAAGATGTATAAGATGAAGCAGTGAACACGCGGTAGTTAATAGAGAATCTAAACAGACTTGACATTCAATCTTTTCTGCAATAGTTTTTGAGATGGATCTTGCCAGAAATGCTACAGATGATGTAAGAATTCCGTAAACGCGATGCATAGATGAGGTTTGAAGTTCTTTTAGTAATTCTGTTATATTTTCAGGAAGTTCGATTTGAAATTTACTGCTGTGTTTGTCGAACTCGTAATTTGTAAGAATTGTATAATAAATAAAACTATTAAAATATGTTATTTTAACTATTATTCAACCTTTTTATATTCAACGTCTTATATTCAAAGATTCAACCACTATAAAAACGTATCAACAGAAGTGAAGGTACAGCATCTTGCTTTAGCGCTCTCCAGCCAGAAAATGTTCTTATATAGCAATTTAGTAGATAACAAATGGGCTTAGTGGAGCCACACAACCTTGAACTCTCATTTGACCTCCTTTCACTTTTTAAGCCCCTCCCATTTAGAAGCCACTTCCCCCTCTCCAGACCCCTCCCTTTATAAGCCACGCCTTCCTCTGCTTTCCCTCTCTTTACTTGCCTCACTTGTTGTCAAGACCCCCCCCCGCTTGGTAAGCTATACCCCTTTATAGACCACTTCTCATAGACAGCACCCCCTTAGCTCTAGACAGTTAAAATTACATTAATATCTCCAAATATATTAGTAGGATGTAAAAAAAGGTATAGCCAAATGAAGTTTGGATAATAAGAAATTCGTATCAAGTACATCTCCTTTATTCAATCGTTCGAAACTAGTGTGCTACGAAACAGGAAAGTGTGGTACAATATAAAACATTATACAATCACATTAGTATCTCCAAATATATTAATAGGATGTAAAAACGGTATGGTCAAATGAAGTTTGGATAATAAGAAAATCGTATCAAGTACATCATCTTTATTCAATTGTTCGAAGTTAGTGTTTAATTATCATTATAATTATCATTATCATGGCATTTCCACCATTAATAAGAAAAAGCATATCATATAATAAAAAATATATTTATTAAAAACTATTTACTATTTACTATTATATTAATCACTATTTATTACAAATATTGTTTAACTAAACTATATACTATATTATAATTACTCGGGTCGAATACGAAAATTGTTGCGGCTGTTGTACAGCCATGTCTCCATTTCATATTGATTGAATGGTCTAGACTCCACGACACCATTCAAACCGGAGGAACCAAAGCCGTTCGTATTTCGATCTGTAGGAGTCAGCTGGAACACTTCATACGCTGCCGGATAGTAAATCTTTTCACATATTAGTTGGGCAATTCCATCACCGGCCCTAACAGTGTAGGGATGACAGGAATGGTTGAACAGCGACACAAAAATTGTTCCTCTGTAGTCTTCGTCGATAACGCCTCCACCAACGTCCAAAAAATGATAATGTGCCAATCCAGAACGTGGTGCGATACGGCCATATGACCCTGGAGGCAATTTTACTTGCAGCCCCGTATTAAACAACCTCTTATCCCGAGGGTGAATAATGCCAGTTTCGACACTGCACAAGTCAAAACCGGCAGAAAGTGGCGTAGCTCGTGTTGGTGCCACAGCATCTAGATGAGCTTTCTTAAAAAACAACAACGGCTGGTCTGCATCTGGTGGAAATGCCATGATAATGATAATGATAATTAAACACTAATTTCGAACGATTGAATGAAAGGCAAGAATTAAATTTGTATATATATATGATTTGGCCCTTCTCCACCCCAAGAAAAGAGGGCAGGCCGTTGGCTACAGGGGGGGGGGGCGTTGCCCCCCACCCCCCCAGGGTTAGAGGAATGAATGTAAAGGTTGGTGTGTGTGTGTGTGTGTGTGTCGATGCACTTTCTCGTCGAGTAACGTTCTCAATGTATTAGATGAAGTGTGATAAGTGCAATAAATCTTTCTCGAGAAAAGATGCTCTCAAACGCCACTTACAAAAATATTGTAAGGATACCACTGGGGAAGGTCCAGCCCCAAAACGAACACGAGTGGTTCCACCTGCAGGTAAGATTTTTTGATAAATAGTCTTTGGAATTTTTTTGTGCTGAGTATGATATCTTTTAGATCTGGTCTTCTGTGAGCCGTGCAGGGAAAATATGCTGCGTTCCAGCTATGCAGCGCATACGCGAACTAATGATCACAAGGAAAAAGCTGCCCATGCATTAGATGGGGAAGAGGAGATAGCTGTTATGGAGTCTGCATTCAAGTCTCGTATTGCTAGCTACAGAGTCTCCACTAATGAACATCATGTGGATACGTCGGAGTTTATGGAGGATATTAAAGCTAAGGTGTTCAGAGTTCTAATTAATGAGGTGAACAAGCATACCTCGATAAAAGTAAATGTGGAGGTATTTGGATATTACGTTCTCGAAGCCAAGGGTTTGGAAGATATCAAGTCCTTCAACACAAAGAATTCTGTTATCAGTCCAGGTTCTGATCTAGAGCGATACTACGAAAATATCACTGAAATATTGGCAACTAAGTCTGAGGAATTTGCAGAGCGAGAATCAGGTATGACATTTAAAACGGTGTGGAAGCGAAAACTTATGTGTTTTTTATGTTTCCAGGTTGGACGTTAGTCAGATTGCTGTTTTTAGAAGTAAACGTTAATAAGTTTAACCCTCTACGTGCTTCTTCTTACATCCCCCTACCCCCGCAGATGCGAACAAAGGGAGCTGCCATTAACGTGCAGAATAATGATGAACGATGCTTCGCTTGGAGTTTGGTATCCGCTCTTGTGCCCCCTAACGGAAGTGCTCACAGATGCAACTCGTATCCGGACCCCAACGAGGTATTGGAACTTGACGAATGTGGAGTTTTCGGTAAAAGTAAAAAAATAGATAAGTTTTTGAACGATAATCCTCGAATTTCCGTGGACGTTTACGGTTTGGAAAAGATTTTTGAGAATAACGTTCTAAAGTATGAGGTAGTTGGACCTTTGTATTTTTCGGAAATTAAAAGAGAAGTACATGTAAATCTCTTATTGGTAGAAGACGATCACGGAAATGGGCATTATTGTTGGATTAAGAATTTTTGTAGGTTATTACACAAACAAATTAACAAGCACCATGGAACTAAATATTTTTGTGATGGTTGTTTGCAATATTTCGCGACGCCTGCAAAATTAATGAGACACGCAAAATGATTGTAATCATGTTTATGCTAAATTACCAAGCACTGGTTTGATTAAAGATAAGGTAGGAAGAGAAATTCCGGAGAATATTTTGAAGTTCAAAAATTTGTCTAAGCAGTTAACATTACCGTTTGTCATATATTGCGATTTTGAGTCAATGTTAGTGCCTGTTCATACTACGGTGCCTGATGATGGCCAAGCATTTACCGTTCGCACACAGCACCATATCCCGTATTCTTTTTCGTTTTATATAAAATGTTCCTTCGATGACTCGCTTTCGAAATTTTATATTTACAGGGGAGGTGATGCTGCAAAAGAATTCACTACAAAATGAGATGAGAAAGTTAAACGTATTTATCACGATTATCTAAAACCGAAACAACCTTTGGCTTTAACGGGGGAGGAATAAAACGAATTTCAAGCTGCTACCACCTGCCATATATGTAAAGGGTCGGTTGAAAATGATGTTAAAGTTAGAGATCACTGCCACGTTAGTGGTAGCTTTCGCGGGGCTGCCCATATAACTTGCAATCTTCATTATCAAATTCCAAAGTTTATACCCATCTTTTTTAATAATTTGAGTGGATACGATTCGCATTTGTTTATCAAACAGTTAGCCTTAGAAAAAGAGGAGATACAAGTCATTGCGCAAAACAAAGAAAAATACATTTCGTTTACTAAAGTCGTGCAAGTTGATGAGATAAGAGATGCGAAAGATAAATTGCAGAAAGTGTTTTTTCGTTTAAGGTTTCTGGACAGTTTTAAATTTATGAGTTCGAGTTTAGACAAATTAGGAAAAAATTTATCCGATGAACAGTGTGTAGAAATTAGAAGAAAATTTGGTTCTGGTGAACTGTTTCGACAAATGCGAAAAAAAGGTGTTTTTCCTTATGCATATGTTGACGACTTTTCAAAATTAGATGAAACGCAACTACCGACTCGTGACAATTTTTATGATCAACTTCGAAATGAAAATGTAAGCGAAGAAGATTATAAACGCGCGTCCGATGTGTGGAAGTTATTTGAATGTAAAACGTTGGGTGAATATTCCGATATATACCTAACGTGTGATGTGTTACTACTGACGGATATTTTTGAGAATTTTCGATCGGTGTGTCTTGAATACTATAATCTTGATCCGGCACAATATTTCACGGCACCGGGTTTGAGTTGGGAGGCTATGTTAAAACATACGGGTGTAGAGCTTGAGTTGTTAACCGATATTGACATGTTACACTTGTTTAAAAAAGGAATACGAGGAGGGGTGAGCGTGTGTGTTGGACGCAAAACTATGGCAAATAACAAATTTCTTCCAAATTATGATCCCTCACGACCCAGCTCCTTCATAATGTATCTAGATGCCACGAATCTTTACGGATTTGCGATGCGACAATTCTTACCTCGTGGTAACTTTACGTGGCTGTCAGAGCGAGAAATTGAAGATTTCGACGTCATGCAAATTACAGACGAATCCCCCCAAGGTTTTGTCCTGGAAGTGGATTTGAAAATTAGTGAAAATTTACATCATGCGCAGAATGAATTTCCCTTTTGTCCCGAGATAATGGCTCCACCGGGAAAAAAACAAAAAAAACTCATCCCCAATTTGTATAATAAATCCAAGTACGTAATTCATTATCGTAATCTAAAACAGTGTTTGGAACACGGTTTAGTATTAACAAAAACTCATAGGATTCTAAAATTTGATCAATTGCGTTGGTTGAGGTCTTATATAGATTTAAATACCCGTTTACGAAACTTAGCTAAAAACAGTTTTGAAAGATTTTTTTAAATTGATGAATAACAGTGTCTTTGGTAAGACGATGGAAAATGTTGAAAACAGTGTGGACATAAAGTTATTGTCTCATTTTGAAAATTTTGGAAAGAAACGTGGTACCGAATCCTATATTGCTAAAGCTAATTTTAAAAGTGCTGCTGTTTTTACGGAGAATTTGGTAGCCGTGGAAATGGAACGAGTTTTAGTGCTTTACGACAAACCGGTTTATGTTGGTTTTAGTATATTAGACATTTCGAAAACTGTGATGTATGATTTTTACTATAATTTTCTAAAACGTTTGTATGGCGATCGAGTTTCCTTACTTTATACGGACACAGACAGTCTAATAATTGAGGTATTCACGGAAAATTTTTATGAAGACATGAAACTGCACTTGGATAGATTTGATACTTCAAATTTTAAAAATGATAACTTGCACGAAATTCCGCCAAACCAATCGGTGCTTGGTAAATTTAAAGATGAATATATAGGCATTCCCCTAAGAGGTTTTTGGGGTGCTAGCGAAAGCATATTGTTGCGAAACGATAAATGATGTGTGTAAAAAAGCGAAAGGAATAAAAAAAAATGTTATAGAAAATGTATTAAAGCGCGAAGATTATGAAAATATCGTTGAGAATAAAGTCAGCGTTATTTTCTGTAAAATGTTTATCTTTAAGACAGAACGTCATAACATATATACGGAAATGAAAAACAAGATTGCACTTTCCGCCGTAGATGATAAACGGTATTTGATTCCTGGCACCACAAAAACCTTAGCTTGGGGGCACGTTGATATTGTTCCAGAAATGGTAAATGAAAATCTAGATATGCTTATGGAAATTATTGACGACGATTTACAAAGACAAGATTTAAGTCGCTTGATAGAATTGCTAGAGAACGAATTGTAATTTTGTTTTTATTTAATTTCTATTTAATTTTATTATTATTATTAATAAAATAAATGTAACATGTTAAAAGCGTGTGGCAATGTTTGTCTACTGTATATATAAATAATTATGTAAACGTGTGTTGATGTTTGTCTACTGTATATAAATTCAATATAACTAAATGTTGTATTATGTTGTATTAATTTTGTCTGCTGTATATAAATAATTATGTAAACTTCCCTAGTCTATAAAATCCGGGTGAGAATCATCAAAAGTGGTAGGGATGTAGCTTAAAAGCGTTGAACGTAACGTATTGCTCAGTGACAATCGAAATGGGTTCAATCAAAGTGGGCTGGCAACATCATTGGGCACTTGAAACCACAGATAATGGTGAAATTGTGTTTTCTCGTTATAAGACTCACAATACTGGGTTGTTAATCGGAAGAGCTAGACTTCCGGATACTGTGGTTATACGAAGTCAAGATGATTTTCGATACACTTCCTGTGCAGGTATAGAAGTCCATTATTTGTTAAAAAATGGTAACCTCATAAATATGAAAAATTATGGATGTACAGGACACGGTTTGTTCCAACATCGTCATACTATTAACTTGTTACCTGATAAATGTGATTTTGTTCTTTTCAAATGTAAGTGCTTTACATCATATAGTCAATGGCGTGCTGCAACTCAACGTGCACGTGACAATCTTGCTGCCGGGTTCCCTGCTGGTTTGGTGCATTATCTGACTAGGGAAGTAAATGATAGTAATTGTTATATATTTAATTGTGAGTAATCATGTGAGAGAGATAGCTATACTGTGACGTCACGTCTGTCTGCCTTAAGTGTCCCGGTGCGTTATTGTTAAATGTAAATAACTGTGTAATGTTAAATTTTGTTTAATTGTGAGTAATCATGTATCAAAGATAAATTAGTTTGTAGTAACAATGAATAAATGCTGTAATTAATATTGTTACGTTCCTTTTTAAAATAATAACAAAAGTGCTGGTTAAATCGTCTATTAATAAGAAATATTTATTTACAAACACTAATGAATACACTATAAATTAACGCTATGATTATAAACCATTAAAAACTATTATTTACAGACTATGAATTTCTAATACAACATTTATCTTTACATTCACTATTTATTTCGTGATACACAGTTAATGACTTGCTATTGACTGCCTCTTTTTATCGGCGAAGTCGGTTATATACTCTCCTACAAACGTACTAGAAGCCGCTAGAAACTACTATATATTTCTAGAATAAACGCGTCTCGTTCACATGCTTGGTGCGATGAGTCATTCTCTCGAATGCCGTAGAATATTCCATTTGTTGTTCGAGAAGAGGTTCTTTCTTTTTCTCTCTTGTTACAATATTTTGTTTTTAATAAAACCATTAAAGAATTTAAAAAAACTTTAATTTTGGCAAAATATCAGAAAAAATTGCACATATACTAAGAAAAACCAACAATTATAAAATGACATTTAAAACCAACACTAACACTTTTTCATTTTTATTTAATGCTAAAGACAGAACACATGATATCATGAAATCGGGCATTTACCGTTTAAATTGTTCTTTTTGTAGTTCGGTATATATTGGACAAACACTTCGAAATTTTGACATAAGATATAAAGAACACGTACGTCATTACAAAAATAAACATCCTGAAAAATCGAATTACGCCAAACACCTTTTAGAACAAAATCACACAATGACTCCTCAAAATAATATTAAATTCCTACATTTTTGTAATAACAAACACAAATTAGACATTTTAGAAGCCTTTGAGATATACAAACACAAACTCAGGGTACCTTTAATGAATGAACAACTTGAGCTCAGTAATTCTCCGTTACTGGAAGTATTAGATATTTAATTCTGATTATTATTATTATTTTATCTAGTTACCTATTTTGTATCTACCTTAGCGACGTGTTTTTTTATAATTATATTACCTTTGATAATGACAGCATAGCTGTCGAAACAATATTGTCAGGTTGTATTTTAATAAAACTGTGAAACTTTTAATAATCTTTATTTATTTCATGATTATGGAGTTCCACAAAATAAGGCTGGAAACAATAAACAAGTACATAACAGTTATTCGGATTACAGTCCGCAGGAATATACTTCTCCGGAACTTTAAAATCACTATTATGCACCTCAGGTATATGTGGGTTACGTTCTTTTGAATATCTAGTGAAGTTGAGAGTCCTTTCCTTGTGAAATTCTTCTTCAGTCATCCACTTAAACGGTCTATGTTCACTATTATGATCTATTAAACCAAATGTTGCGTTCTATATTATCCATCCACACATCAGAAATTTCGCTATCCCACGTGCGGCATACACATTTGAAAAGTACGAACGGACAAGTGTCCCCCAAAAGATATATTTCGTGAATATGTTCTCTGCCCGATTTCGTGCATTCTATTCTTTGCGAATTTATTGGATTACCATCTTCATTTAAGTATAAAATTTCTATATATGAACATACAGTGTGACCTATATCTTCAATGCTTCTTAATTCTACAATATTGGGCAGTTTATATGATTCAATTAACAACCCGGTATTGTGAGTTTTAAAACGAGAAAACTTAATTGCGCCAGTCTTTCGTTCAATCGACCATTGATGTTCCCAATACATTTTATACTAGATAAATAACTAGTGAACACAGATATTGAAGTTATGTAGAGATTGAGGTGCGGTTTGGGGACAAGAATGGCAAGTAGAGAGGGGCGTGGTTGTAGCTGTCTAGAGGTAGCTTACCAAGTGGCGGGGGGGGGTCTTGAAAACAAGTGAGGCAAATAAAGAGAGGGAAAGCAGAGGAAGGCGTGGCTTATAAAGGGAGGGGTCTGGAGAGGGGGAAGTGGCTTCTAAATGGGAGGGGCTTAAAAAGTGAAAGGAGGTCAAATGAGATTTAATTGCTTAATTGCGCAATTAAGTTAACTTAATTGCGCCAGTCTTTCGTTCAATCGACCATTGATGTTCCCAACACATTTTATACTAGATAAATAACTAGTGGACACAGATATTGAAGTTATGTAGAGATTGAGGTGCGATTTGGGGACAAGAATGGCAAGTAGAGAGGGGCGTGGTTGTAACTGTCTAGAGGTAGCTTACCAAGCGGTGGGGGGGGGTCTTGAAAACAAGTGAGGCAAGTAAAGAGAGGGAAAGCAGAGGAAGGCGTGGCTTATAAAGGGAGGGGTCTGGAGAGGGGGAAGTGGCTTCTAAATGGGAGGGGCTTAAAAAGTGAAAGGAGGTCAAATGGGAGTTCAAGGTTGTGTGGCTCCACTAAGCCCATTTGTTATCTACTCAATTTGTTTGAAAGTGTAGGCTACAAATAAAGGCTTTTCCAGGTAACTGTAATTGTTGAACTGTCGAAGTAAGGAGAAGCAACAACAAAAACAGCAAAAAACTACGGAGATTTAAACAAATAACAGGAAAATAACGTAAATATATTAAAAAATAAGGAAGACTGCCTTAAAAGATTAGGAAAATATAATTTATTCAAGATACACACAAAACCGTCGGAGTAGAAAAGCGCGAAAACTTGGTGTAATTTGAAATTGACGTTTACGTATTATATATCCGTTTCCGCCTTTTCGTGTTTGGTGGCGCTAGCGGAGAAACACTTGATCTAAGGGAATGCCTAGTCCGAATAAGAGACTTCGGATAGGAATCTAGAAGGTCGTGGCTTTTATTAAAGTTTGATAACAATCAAAAGTTCCTAGTTTTAATAAAAAAATCTATGAAGAATCGTCATAATTTTAATGCTAATGGCCGGTTTCACAAAGCTTGATACAGTTCTAATTAACTCAATCATGATTAAATTTAAAATTCAGAAATATAATTGAATAAAATCTCAGGTCTCTGAAATCTTAGCCAATAAAATTTCTAGATTTCGAATTTAGTCGTGATTAAGTTAATCAGAACTTAATCAAGCTTTTTGAAACTGGCCAAGTCAATTGTTACATGACTACTTGATTCAAACAATCTTAAAAATAGCAAGCCAAAAACATAAACGATATGTACACAGAATTTAAACAAATGACAATTATTCGAGTTAAATTGTGTTGACGTCCAACTTAAATTCCTAAAAATCAATCTAGGGGCCTAGATTTTGTAAACAGTAACTGCACGTTCACAATCGACCTCTCCTTATTCATCGAATAACTAACCATGTCTACAAATGAGTTGGCGAAATAGTAATTGTTAACCTGAGATTAGATTATATTCACAGAATACTATTTATTGATTTATTTAGCGTTGGCGAAACCGTGGCTTAAGAGTCATTATGGTTAAATAATTCCTTTCAGCCATAGTTCGATTCACGCAAAGTTAATCATTATGTATTTTTGCAAATACGAAAATTACTCTTTACATATTAATTTATAATTAAATGACCTTTATTTCGCTAATTGAGAAAGAACAAAATAAACTGCTCGTTACAATGCTATAACCCCCTAAATTTTATGCCAGATTTTTTAAAATAATTGCGTAAATAATTTTTATAATACTAATTCAAATATCAATGTAAGTAGAGCAATCATGAAATTGACACGTATGCAATTCATTCTTCTTTGTAAGTAAATCCGACTCTTCCGCTTATTAATGTTTATAAGTATTTTTTCTGAATTGGTTTTGAATTCAGGCCATCTTCTGCAACAATTTACTCACATGTCAGCTGTGCTAGTCGAATCGTCTAGAGAAACCAACAGTTCTGCAAGGATATCAGGAGGCGAACGTGCAGATATTCGAGATCATCCACAGGTTTGTGCTTTAATGTATGGAAAAGCTGTTGTGGGAAAAACCCCACTATACCATTGTGGCTGTGCCATTGTAGGCCGTTTTTGGGCTGTTACCTCGGCCCATTGCCTGTGGCGCCTAAGAGTAGGGATATTCAACAATTATGTAATAATAATAATAAACGATATTTTTAGTTTTTATATTTGTAGAAATCCTTTGCTGAAATACACAGTAACAGTACCTTCTGGATTAGACATTATATTAAACGCGCGGTAGTAAAAAGAGTGGTATAAAAAATTTAGTCCACGTACCTTGGATTGGGATGTAGCCCTGATGAAGGTTAAACGTGCGTTCGATGGGAAGTACGAAAGACCATTCTGCTTGTTTGCAAAGCTATTTGAGGTACAGAAGATATTTTTTGTCTTTTAGATAAAATAACGGCGAAAGAAAAAGTGAAAGAGGGTGTACTAGATGTATACGAGTTGTAAACGTACACTTTGTATGATTGCAATTGTCTAGTTCGCATAGAAAATTGTCATACAGTAGGTTGGCCTTAATAACTCAGTTGGTTAGAGCGTCGGTCCGGAGAGCCAGAGACCTGGATTCGTTTCCCAGTTAGGGTGGTTGCTTTACTATACGGATTTAATTTATAATATGATTTAATGTAAAACATTAATGAATAATTAATATTTACCTTAAAATAAAAAAATAATCTCCTTATAGGATGATTGAAAATCTAGATTAGCTTTGATAGTGAAGCTGATCCATTACCAGTCCATGAACTTGATAAAACAAATATATCTAGTATACTTTGTATATTTGCAATTATCTAGTAATAATAATAATAATAATAATAATTGCTACAGCCCATAGCCTGGAAATCAGGCCCCAGAAGCTATAGGCTTGTGCGGGAGGGAGGGGGCGATTATTATTATTACGTAGTCCCTAAGTGCGGCTGCAGTCGACTTACAGATGGAACAGCGCAAATCTCACATTTGTGAGAGTTATATAGTTCGTATATAAAATTCGTCCTTCTCCTGGAGGTTGGCCTTGGTAATTATATATTTCGCCAACACTAAAAGTTCTTCGCAACAACCTTGAAACAACTACTGCTTGGATATACATGTTATTGTTAAACGCGTTATTTAAAATTAAGATATAATGCCATACCGAGAATATCATTTCATTTCTAGGTCACCGCTAATTCTAAAGTAACACTGATGGGTTGGGGTAAAATGGAAACTGATCCTTATCCCATTCATTTAAGAGCTGCGACACTCTTTATAACAGATCGGAAAAAGTGTCAAAATGTGTGGAGGTAAAATTCCCTTTAATTGTGTTTCGGTTAACTTTTATTAACTAATATCAGTTACTTCTTTATTTTATTTTAGGGGTCATACTCATGAAGGGTGTACAAAACAAGGACTAGGGTAAAACACGTTAACTGTTATCTTTTTTCGGTTAATCTTTATTAAAAATTGGACAAGAAACGACTTTGGACGGGTTGTCCGTATCACCGGAAGTAGTTCCTTGTCTATTGACTCAGACCGTCAAAGTTTTTGGTATTTATTTTATTAAGCAATAGCAGTAGCAAGTTTTGTTTTGTTTTATAGTACTACTGTTACTTAAAACTGTCTTATATACTATCTTAGAAACAGTATCTTAATGTAATAAAATGCTATAGTGCAAGAACTACAAAAATAATCACCAAGAGGCAGATATGTGCTGGCGCCCCTGGAAAATATGCTTGTCATGGTGATTCGGGTAGTCCCTTAGTTCAAAGGGAGTGTTTAGTTGGTAATACTGCAATATTTAACAACGTTTCAGTTTTTGAGATGCGATTTTAGGTTTTGTATCATGGGGTTCCTGTAAGTGTGATGGTAAAGCTCGACCTGGCGTATATACCAATGTAAATTTCTTCAGGCTTTGGATAACGTGGGGCAAGCTAATAAATTGATGAGAACGCATGGAAATACAAGTGTAGAATTATTTTCAATAAAATTAATGCTATCATTGATTGTTAAAGTTAAAAATGGAATTAGTTTGTAGTTCTACAAGCGTGTGTGCTCTTAATACATTTTACAAACACAGACCATCGTTGTCAACCCAGACACAGATATGTAGAAGAAGTAACCAGCAAACGCTAAAATCCTATATTTTCCATCAATACACAGGCTGAAAAGAGGCATTAAGACAATAAGGTAAAAGTTTGATAAGACACATGACGTCTGATACTTACTGAGGTTGAATAGTTACCAGTTCTGTTAATAAATTGGTAAAAAAGTTAAAAAAAATAAATCCCTACTAAGGAACCGAGAAAGTATTCGATAAATTTAGTAACCGAAACAAAAAAAACGGATTAATTCTTTTACCGCATCTAGAAAAGAATGACTAAAACATCTTACCTGCCAGAATAAATACTCTTGCTGAATGGGATAAACTAACGTGTCATGAACGTAACATTATGAACAAGAAGCTGAACTGATTGCTTATTCTAATAATAATTATAACTACTGTATTTATATTAAATACTTTTAGCAAACCTATGATGCAGTCGAAATTCTAATAAAAAACATATATCTAGTTTACTTACACAACTTCAGCGTGAGGGGATCGTGACCTCCTTTATGGTCACTTTTAATTTATTTTAGTGTAGATTACTCACCACGTTATGGTGTGTAAAATACGCGGAATATGGATTTTCTCTTGCTGTATCCTCTATCTTAGATTTCTGTATTTCTGAGATCCGGACTTCAATTTGAGAAAATCGTTAATCTACAAAGTATCAGAATATCATGGTTCCAATTTTCTGGTCATCAGCAGCTATGTGTCCATTACTTCAGTTGCATGACGGTATTTCTCAGACTCGAAAATCCCGATCAGAAAGTCTCTGCAGAGGTATGGAACGATATTAGATAGGTACCGAAGCGCCACCTATAGATAGCATTTGTTTGTGCGACAGTGCCATGAAGTTAAAAGTAATAAATCGCCACACACGTGCGAACATAAAAGAACAATACCAGCTGTTATATTACTGAGTAATCAGTCATGTAACAGCTGGTATTTTCCTACCAGAAATAAGGAAATCGAACCATAATGATAAACAACTGCCATGTTAAACTAACTAGTATATTTACGTCCAAAAACCTGTATATAAACTAGCATTCTGAGATACTACAATAGCCCAAGTGTGTACAATAGTATATATAGTGTGTATACTACAATAGTTGAAGTGTGTTAAGCAGTTTCAACAACATAAGTATATAAACTTTCAAGTTAAAACATAGAAAGATTAAAAAGTTATGCCACAGAAAACGAAATTGTTTAAAGAATTATTTGCCCTTTTTAAATTTCCAAGAATTAATTTTAATATTCGAGGACAATGAATGAAAGTTAGTAAAAAAATGGGAGTTTAATTCTTCAAAGGATCTTACTCTAAAATAGTTTCAAGAATTATTTTATTCTTTTTAATTTTCCACGAATTTATTTTAATATTCCAGCACAATGAAGGTTAAATTCGTTCAATAGATTTCTATTGAACGAATTTAGTTAGAAAATAGTAGTATTTACTACTATAAAATAGTTAAACCTTTTAACAGAAAAAGAAGTTGTTTCAAGAATTATTTGTCTCTTAATTTACTAAATTTCCAGGAATTTATTTTAATATTCGAGGACAATGAATGAAGGTTATTAAAAAAATGTGGGTTAAATTCTTTCAAGGAATACTGCCATAAAATAGTTCTAACAATTCATTTTAATATTCCAGGATGTAACATATTAATTCGATATTTTATGTACATAAAATATCAAATTAATATTTAATGTTATAGATTTACTACATACTTAAGTATAATTTATGCTAAAGGCAAAAATTACCTAATGTTAAAAATAAGAATTTCCAGATCGCTAATCTAGCGAAAGTGAAATTACGCATAATTGCGATAACTGCACAAAAATTAGTTAACGAATAAAGGAATTATCTAAAATGTTGAAAAGATTTTGCACTTCCACAGTAAACCACGTGTTTATTTTACTGAATGACCCAAAGGGGCTAATAGTTCCCGTAATAATATGTAAAAATATCCCCTAAAATCGACGCGTCGATTTCATTTTTTATTTTTAAGCATTGTAGTGCAGTGCACTATTAATTAAAAATAACTATGAAGACTTATCTAGTACTTTTATTAGATGGCCGTCTTTTTGATAAGCTCTGTATAATATAATTAAGAAATATGTGGAATGGTCTTGTTTTCTAACAATAAATACTTTTCAAATAGGAAATAAATAATATATTGTTTCATTTTAATTTTAATACATGGGGTTATATGGTTCTTCTCCAGTTGAAACAACTCTTTCGGTAAACTAAATGAACAAGGTCCCAGGATTGGACCGTCATTGAAACGAGACTTTTCGAGAAATTTATAGACAATAGTTGCACTCTTTATTTGTTGTTTTTTAAATTAAACTTTTAATTAACTTAATACTTCTTACTGTAAACTTATGTTACGGCATGGACGTCTCTCTTTTCCAAATTGAGTTTAGGATCGTGGGTGCTAGTTTTTAAAGCTTTTAAATTGCAGGTAGAAGAATAGTATAAGCGCGCCACCCATTTGTCATTAGTTGTTGAATAGAAATGCGGAAACCCACAAAATGGGAAAGGATTTTAAATACAATATAATGTGTATGAATTTGTTTTAGAAAAATGTTCTTTACCTGAGATTAGATCTCTAACACTTGGTTGTGTAAAGTACATCTAATACTGGTGAGAAGCTTTTCCAATGGATTGTGACAGTATTATGCTTTGGACTATTATTAAAAGATAACTAATAAAAAATATATCTATTAGTACTGTTATAAGATGATCGCCTTTCTGATCAGCTCTGTATAAAATAACTAAGAGTAAAAGAGTTATTATGTGGCATTGTCTTGTTTCTTAGCAATAAATACTTTTCAAATATGAAATAAATAATATATTTATTTTATTTTAATTTTGTTACATGATTTTGTATCTTCCTTCTCCAGTCTTCACTTGCATTCTGATTAGTTGTCTTAAATATCATCGTCAATCTCATCCAGATTCTCATGAGCTTTATGTTCGTGTAAATACCAGGACGACCTTCAGGTTGACACTTACAAAAACCCCATGATAAAAGACCTGAAATCTCATTTCGAAAATGAAATATTTAAAATATAGCAGACTTACCAATTAAAATATCGTTTTGAACTAATGGACTACCCGAATCACCAGGACACCCTTGTTTTCCGGATGCATCTGCGCATATTTGTCTGAAACCAATTCTTTTGTCGCGGTCTCTTCTGCAACAATTACAGACATCTTGATATAAAATTATCAAACAAACTACTATTTGTTACTAGCTACTGTTGCTAATAAAGCTTAAGTGAAGGTTAAGCCATTTTACCTTGACGGCAATTTTGGGCACGCTTCTTGAGTGGTACCGCTAAAATATAAGCAGTATAGTTAATAAACCTATTATTTAAGAAAAATTAACCGTAAAGCACGACTAAATTATTTTACCTCCATTCGTCTTTACACCATCGACGACATTTTATAGTAAGCTTCCCTTGTTGTAACTGGTAGCTCAGTGTTTTGTTTTGCATTCCACCCCAACCTATCAAGGTTGCTTCACTTCTAGTAATAATCTGTAATTATTGCGATATCTTTAGTAAGATAATGTTCGTAGTATAATGTTTTGTCCGAATCATAAACACAATTGTTTTTCTAATAAATTTATTAGTATCTACTCTACGGTAGAACTTTACGACAAATCTGTCGCCGATGAGGCCCTATGGAGAGATACAGTAAATTCTATTTTATTGTAAAAAAATGCAAACGGTAACAACATTAACCTAGTGGTTATCGCAATGTTTAATCTCGCCTAACCTCTAATGTAGCCTAATTTATCACCTAACCTGACCTAATCTCTTCTCTTTCCTTTTTCTTTTTCCTTTGGTTTGATGAGTTCTTCATTCTAAAATTTTCCGTAAAGTACTTAATTTTTCTACCTTAGCAAAATTCGAAAAGTACCGGGTGAAGATAAAGATAATTATGTTGTGCCGAGAGATCTTCAAACTCACAATTTTAATTTTCTGAAACCTCACTTTCTTCCGCTAGGGGGGGGGGCGGACTAGGTGGATGGGCTTGGAATCGAGGATTTTAGCTATCATACGTATCAGCGACCGCCGGCGCATTGTGTATCCTAAGTTTTGTTGATGACGTCGAAGAGATGGGAGAATGTATTCTGAATGTTTTTGAGATTTTCTTGCATGAGATGCAGATCGACGGATACCATGTACCACAATTCACCAGAGAACAACAAGCGGGCATTTTTATCAACAGCGGATTTATTCGAACTGAGTAGTCCAAAATAAAATGTCTAGGGTACCACGATGTATACGAATGTGTAGCGAGACCTATACATCGGAACCATCGGAATAGTTTCTATAGGTGTAGAAATTAAAGAATACCGAAGTAGGTCAAAATTTTACTTCTCAAAAACGGACTTTGCTATTTTCAAATTAATTGTTTGGTATCGAATTGGTCGACAGAAACATAGCTTCTTTATGTAGATCCGTTCAAACCCTGTAATAAAAGTAAAGCGCGATTGCGTGGTTTTTTCTTCTTCATGTTAATATACTCCTCTTTCAATTCAGAGGTGGAGGAAGTCACACTGACGATTGGAGTGGGGGGAGGGGGAGTTACAGAAGTGGTCGTGAAAGGAGGTCGTTCGGGGTAACATGGGTGTCGCGTAAGATGCGATGTACTGGTGGTTGGGAAGCATCAATTGGAATGATTGAGTATCGGTTGCTAGGTGGAGATGTTGCGGAGTCATGGATGGACTCACGACTAGGTCATCGACGAATGAGGCCATGCATTCGTAAGGTTTATTAGGAGTAGGCTTTATCGCTGCTGTCACTGAAATGGCAACCATGTCGACTAGATCGTCCCTAAAAGCCGAAAAGTGCAAATGATCAGCTTATTTTTCCTGCATCTTCATTAGTCATGCACAGAATTTTACAGCAAACACTAAAAGAAATCTGGTTCAAGAAAAAACAATTTTAACCTTTAAGAATATTGAAGGCAAGCACACTGGTACTTCGAACTTCCCACAGAAACAATTGCTGACCTTTACCATGCCGACATCCCAATCTAATGTATGTGGGTTAAAACTTTTATGATAGACTTTTTGTACTACGATGTGTGTAACATAATCCTTATTCCAGAATGAACTATTACTCCGTATGAGCAAGTTTTTTTGCTACAATTATAAAAGTTAATAGATATCATTTAGTATTGTTGGATAATTATACTTCTGTGTAGTATATGCAATGAGCTGCTGTAACAGCCCATAAACGACCTACAATACTAGAACTACAAAATAATTGCCATTTTCCATTTTTTTTAGCCATTAAAGCAGTTATGAACGTATAATTATTAATCTTTGCGAGAACATTTTTTGGGACTTTATCTTTCTTCTGTCCACCTTGCTTATTAGGTTTAATGACCACCACAGCACCTATCCACGGTTTATTATAAGTACTTCCTCTCTCATCATCTACTCTTGCATCAGAAATTTCTTCATTTTTAGGAGATGCTGTTAGTACAGCTTTCAGATAAATGAGTTGTTGTAGATGATGGTCTGAATTCAAACCCGAAGCAGTAAGAATAAAACTGGTATAGATTAGAAGAAGAGTTTGTCTTACTTACAAAGAAGAAATAATTCAATACGTGTCAACTTCATAACCGTACTACAATTCTTAAAATGACATCTACCTACAAAGTTACTACTAATAATTACATAATAAAATCTAAAGGGCTATTAAATGGAATAAAGACCAACTTGTTTATTGTTAATTGGGACAACGATGGAAAGTATTGCTACGTGTATCAATTAAGTAAAAGGATCAATCAATTTAGTTCTTAAGATTAGAAACTGTACCATTTTATACTCGTATTAATCTTTCACTCATGTGGTAGAACTACATACTTTTCATGCTCTAACATGTATTTGGGTATCTATCTGTATTGATTCGAATCCCGTGATAAGAATTAGCATCACTATCAATAATAAGTTCAGAACTTCTACAGTTATTAACTAATCCTTCCAATTCTTGAGTTAATTGTAAGTTTGGAACGTCATAAGGAAGGTATGCAGATACGAAGATAACAAATCTAACCTTAACTGCAGCCACAATCCTAGAACAGAAATTTGTTAGCGGCAAATTCTTTAACACTTTTAGTAAAGCATAAAACCACTATGTCAACGTAGCGAAGCAATTTAAACTGCAATACTACAATATAACACAAGCGGGCGCTTGAAAATGATGGGTTTGGAGTACCCTTGCCGCAAAAACATAAACTGTAAAGGGGTCTATTTAAAATAAACAACTTGAGTTATATAAATTGTCAGTGGCGTGGCAAGTTTTATATAACAGCTTTCGTAATTGTAAACTACATGTCGTATAACTTGTAGCGACAGCGCTTATGACAGATGAGCTAATCAAGGGATTTTCAAGCGAGGTCATCTAAAATGTACGTCTCTAATGATAAGGATACAGGTTCTGCATTCATGATTTATTTGCTGTACATCAATTTTTTATTTGCCATTCATAGTCCCCTTGATATCTCATGTGTTGACTCAGGTTTGCTGCAGGGCGGGATTATGTCATTTGTCGACTATAGGTCCACTCATATTTACGCCCTTAATAAAAATATGTTATTGTGATGATTGCATGTAATTTATTAAATAAACAAGCATATTGTAAATAAAAGGAATTTTTTAAATTTGACCAAGTTAACTATGAATTAGTTATTTTCTAAACCTACCACCCTTACATGTACCTAAACGTGCGTCAATGTCGAGGTGTTACTTGTCATCTGTTGTGTTACATAAATTATTTTAATTTATTTAATTTAAGTTTAAGAATTTAAAATTGCAACAGGCTAGATTAGCGCAAAACTCGTCGAAGCCTAGTAGAGGGGGGCAACTCATATTAGTTTCGAGGATGGAGGACAAAGTGAGATTTCTCACAAAATAAAACTCAAACCTATTGCAAAATAATAGGTTTGATTAGGGTTTTGGGAGGTTTTTATTAGTCACTAAAAAATGCGTACTGATTGGCATCCCGTCCCGCCACACATCTACTCCCTTCCCCTCACTGGGCGCGCCCTTTCTGCTACTATAAAATAGTTAATATTGTTAATAGAAAAAGAAACTGTTCAAAGAATTATTTCCAACTTTTTAAATTTCCAGGAATATTTTTTAATACTCGAGGTCATGAATGAAGGTTGGTAAGTAAAAGTGTGGGTTAAATTCTTTCAAAGAATACTACTATAAAATAGTTCCAAGAATTATTTCACCCTTTTTAAATTTCCACGAATTCATTTTAATATTCCTGGATAATGCAGGTTAAATCTTTTTAATAGAAATACTACTATAAAATAGTTAAACCTTTTAACAGAAAAATAAATTGTTCTAAGAATTATTTGGCCCTTTTTAAATTCCCAAGAATTCATTTTAATATTTCAGGACAATGTAGGTTAAATTCTTTCAGTAGAAATACTATTATAAAATAGCTAATGAAACCTTTTAACAGAAAAAGTAATTGTTCCAAGAATCATTTGTCCCTTTTTAAATTTCCAAGAGTTCATTTTAATATTCGAGGACAATGAATGAAGGTTAGTAAAAAAATATGGGTTAAATTCTTTCAAAGAATACTGCCATAAAATAGTTCTAAGAATTATTTCACCCTTTTATGTACATACAATATCAAGTGATTATTTAATTTTATAGATTTACTACACACGTAAATATAATTTATGCTAAAGGCAAAACTTACCTAATGTTAAAAATAAAAATTTCCAAGTCACTAATCCAGCGAAAGTAAAATTACGCACAAACTGAACAAAAATTAATAAACGAATAAAGGAATTATCTAAAATGTTGAAAAGATTTTGCACTTCCACAGTAAAACACGTGTTTATTTTACTAGGGGCTAAAAGTGCATGTAAAAAGCAATAAGATAATCTAGATTCATTCTTCGGTTGTATTGATACCATTGACGTCTATCCAGATGTTTGCTTATTTAACATTTGTAAGAATCTATTTGGTTAGTTTCAGGTCAAAGCCCTTTGTGAAGCATGAATATTGACAATTATACACAGTAATTATAAAATTTCGGTAAACCTCATGCATTTTTTTTATTTAAACACCCTACATCAAGGGGGCGATCCTAGGTTTGCCGCCCAACAAAATTTGTCGCCCTAGTCCCGGGCTTATAGGGCAAATTGTCGCTGGTCTCCTGGTTGATGACTGCATACCTTCTTATCAATGCTACTGAAAATGCAGACAACTTATCTACAGAAGTCTTTTCTCCGAAAAATGTTCATCCCGACCTAAATAGTCTAAAGACTATTCTTCCAAGTTATAATAAGCCTATAATTGTTATAGTTAGTTTGATCAGTATAGGGCTCTACTTATTCATGGAGCGTCCCGTTTCATACAGTTGTTCAACTGGCAATCCGCTGTCGAGAAATGATTTTGTTTTCCGATCCAATCTCTGACTACTTGCCTTTCGGACTTGTCCGTTCTTCATCCCCTTGGAAGATTCTTGGAGTAAAAAATTAAAAAACTTAGTGACACACGGGTGTTTTATACGTATTGTACACCCGGAAGATCACTGCAACGTAAGTACTGTATCAGATTACAGATTTTAGATATCAGATCTTAATACTTTGATCCTGGATCAATCCGGCTTTACCCTGATTCAGAAAGAAATCATGTCAAATTGCTTACATTAATAACTACATATCACCTTCAGGCATTTAGCAACAGTATCGAAATATTCCATCTGTACTAGTGCTTTTCCACGTTTTCTTTTTGTCCTCCTCACTCTCGTCAGAAGACGAGCTGGCTGGTTTATCTTTGGCTCAAACCTCAGCAGCTAGTTTTTCTAGTTTCCGGATATTTATTTACTGAACTCCATAAAGTTTTTCCTTTGACTTACTCAATCCTCCGCGTAGCTCTCTTGGTTCAATGAAATCTTTCCTAACGAAATCCCCGATATTTGCGATTACGGGTAAATGAGAAATCCGTGCACTATGAGCTCTTTGTACCACGAATGAGACACAAAAGAGAAACTCTTGAAAGTAGGTTACTAAACATTTTTTTATAAATCAATGATTGAATAGCGCAGATGACGAAAATAGTCATTTTGTCGTGGAAAGTATCTCTTCTACCTCCATTAATTACTAGATTGGGCCTTGCTATTTTCGATTTGTTAGAAAAGTTTCTAAATTAGATTCCAATTTTTTTTCTGATCTGTACTTACGTACATACATCACGCTTTAGTCTCTTGAAACAATTTAAATCAAATCGTTTCAAACACAGAAATGTTACTATTCACTATTTATTCTAGTCCATTTCAGGTTTGCCGACATTCAATAGAGGCCACTACTATCGAATGTAAAAGTTCTGAACCCCGAGTTTGAATAAGCATAGAAAAAAAAACTAATAGCTCAAATTAATTCAAACAAAAACAGATAGATTTTTGTATAAAATAGTAAATTTGTAAAATTATTTAACTTTAGGTTTTTGAATTTTCTCGAATTAATACAAAAAGTTCTGTTTTTTTGGAAGCTTTGATGTAAAGCGTGTCTTTAATAATTAATATTTCCATAACTACTCAACAAAATTGCAAATTTATATGCAAGTAGCTAATAGTTGTTGTATGTGAAATTCTTGTAATGTGATACCTGCATTATTGCTCAAGTTATTCTATGAAATAGAGGATAATGCATAGAGGGTGTTAAGGTGCCTTAATCATAATCTTTTTTACAAAATATATAATTTTTTAATAAAATAACAAATACATTAAGAAATTTTGACATTATTCACGAATTAATAAATAAATAATTCTTTAAAGAATTATTTATTCTTTAAACATTTTCACACACATAAAACACTATTAGCTACTTGTATATAAATTGCAATCAATTCTGTCTAGTAGTTATTGAAATATTAATTATCAAAGACATCTTTACGCCAAAACTCCTAAAAAACTCGACTTTTTGTAACATAATCCGCTAAAACTCAAAACCCTAAAATCAGATGCTTTTAGAAGTTTAATATTTTATAACTTACTATAATTTTATATTTTACTAAAAATAAATTATCTATCTAAGTAATTTTGTTTGAATTAATTTGAACTGTTAGCTTTTTTGCTTTACGTATTCAAACTCAGGGGTCAGAATATTTGCTCAGGTACTATGCGTCACAGTAGTCGTGTTAGCATATTCGTAAGGAAAATCTGGAAATAGGCATATCCTAAAGCGGTGTTTCTTCCTTTCTTATGTTCCTAAGCATTTTCGAAGTTTTGAAACGTTGAGACTAGGAATTTCTGCTATTTTAAAGTTTGGATCTATGAAACTTTTCTGCTCTCAAAATATAAGTACTCGAAACCTAGAAATCTACTAAGACTTTGAACATTTGAAACTTAGGAATTCTAGAACTTTGAAATTCGAAATTATTATCGAAGCAATGTAATCCTCAAGTTAAAATTAGACAAAAAAACTGTTTACATTGAGGTTTTGAAACTTTTATATATTCAATTTACTCGCATGTAAAATCTACAAACGTTTAAATAGCTTCGAAGTTTTAGTTGTATGAATTAACGTAGGAGGTTGAGATCTTTGGAAATTTTGGAATGCTCTAATTTTATGTAATAGAACTATTATGAAACTGATAAATATACTTTGACACATTCAAATCTTCGCATCTTTGCGCATATCTTGAAATTATAACATTGATACTTATAATCTTAATGACTGAGGTCGTAGTCTAATGAGTAGTCGGCAAATTCCATACTATGGTTGCCTGAAACTCTTATTACGTTCTTTAACTTTTGAAAATTAAGTGAATTATCCAGATATTTTTAGATATCAAAACGGGGAATTTGTAGTTGAATTTGTAACTAAATGTTGAATGGTACACTTTCTACTACAAATTTTTGTTTTATGGAAAACGCTGAAAGGAACATCTTGCAAATAAAACAACTTTAACCTTAGAGAAGATTATGGGCAAGGATGCTGGCATCTCGAACTTCCCACAGAAACAATTGCTGACCTTTAGCATGCCGATGTTCCAATCTAATGTACGTACGTTGAAAAGTATATGGTGGACTTTTCGTATTATGTGGTGCAAAACATAGTCCTTATTCCAGAATATACTGTTGCTCCGTATATGCAGTTGATTTTGCTACAAATATAAAAGTTAATAAACATTTTTTTACTGCTGTTGGTTAATCGTACTTCTGTGTAGTACACACAATGGGCCGCTGTAACAGCCCAGTAACGGCTTACAATACTAGAGCCACAAACAAATTGCCACGCCCCATTTTTATAATTCATTAAAGCAGCCAGGTACGGATAATCTTGAATATTTGCGGGACTACCTCCAAGAGGTACCTTCCCTCTGATACGTGAAAGGAAATTAGATTTTACGGGCACCCTACCACCAACCCACGGTTTATCATAAATATTTGGTCTGTTATATCGTAATCTTCTGCCAGAGTATCTTTCATTTCGAAGTGATGTTGTTTGTTCATCTGACAGATAAATGAGTTGTTGTACATGGTCTGAATTTAAAACCGAGGTAGTAACAGTAGTTATGGTATTAATTAACAGAAGAACTTGTTTTACTTACAAAGAAGGACTAACTCAATACATGTCAACCTCATAATTATACTTAGTAATATACCTAATCAACTTCATATATGTACTTAGAATGGCATTTGTAGTTTAAGTAACAATTGCAGAGTAATTTTAATAAGTATGATAATAAAATTTAAAAGGCTATAAATTAAAGAATGGTCAGTTTGTTTATCGCCAATTAGCGAAACAAGAGATTGGAATCATTGCTTGGTGTATCGATTAAGGTATGATAGGAAAGGACAAATAAACGTTATTATTTATATTTATAATAAATTTAAATTTTATTTTTCAAAATAATAGACTATCATTTAAAATTAATCATCCTTTCATGACGTGCCACTACTCTTTTTTCATACTCTGCACCCCTTTGTATTTCTCCTAAAGCGAACATTTCTCAATTCTTCTACTCTCCTTTGTTAGGTTATTAAATAATACTTCTTCATTCACACAATTCGCTTAAGAGCAGGTGCCAATAAAGAGAATTGTATTAATCGCCAATAATCTTCTAAACAATGCGATAATTATATTCAAAAATATCGTTAACCGTAACAATAGATTAAAATTCAGCTAAATCGTTACATTTAACGACCACAAAACCAACCACAAACATAACTTTTTCTGGAATTCACTAAATGGAAGCATATATCCGACAAATATACAAGACTGTCATTATTTTCTTGCGAAGCAATGCAACGAAAATAAAATCAATCAAATTGAAAGATTATTTGAAATTAGTTAGAATGGATTTGTCGCCATAAGGTTTATGGCTTGTTTACCTATCATGAAACAATATGGGCAAAGACGGAAATATGTTTTTAAATTTACCAAGAGAAAATTTATAATAGAATGGTAATAGCTTCTATGAATTAAAAAGCGAGAATGCTAAATTATTCAAATACTTATGTATTTATCAAAATACAAGGGAAATTTCCTATTTAACATCCTTATACAAAGGATTTATTAATGATAATGTTGTATGCACTTCAATAAGCGGCGTGTTATACGCATCATATCTATTAAAATAAATAGATTCACTAATAAACTTTAATTGCCAACTTAGTAAAACTAAATGGATAGCTTAAGTAATAAAAAAATGTCCCGATGCAAAATATGTGGATAATCCGGTTTGCTAAATAGACAGAGACAGATACTCGTATCGAATTTCATGAAAAATGCTCCGTATCAAATACTATGACACTCGGCTGCGAATTGTTTGTATGAGTTGTAAGCAAGCGATCAGTGACGTAGTAAGCAAGTACAGGGAGTATGTTTAGTTCCCAAATGTGACGAAGCGAGTGGTGTAAGTAAACAATCGGTCTCGACCGTATAGAAATGCATCGATTACAAATAACGCTTCTAAAAATCTAAATACATAATTAAGAAATTAAAACTAAGGAAAGCTGGCAAATCTACAGCGTAAAACCTTTAACTTCGAATTGGGTAGATCATCCCAGTAGAACTCTGAAACGAAGCGTAACACAAATAAGCCTTTTGGTTTAAATAGGTACAAAGTATTTTAAATTTATGATTTTAAAAAGCTAAAGACCAAAGAAAATATAATATCAAAATTTATAAAAAAGAATTAGCAAATCGGATAAATAGCTATTTTCTTATTAGTGGGATAACGGCATCATTAACATACGAATGCGTCGAGTTACAACAACGAGGGCGTTAGCCCGAGTCGGTTAAGAGCATGAGTATGTTAGTAGGCCTTTTCAAACGTGTTAAGATACAACTTTTTATCTACGACTGCACATAATTGAAGAAAACTGTATTATTTAATAATGTAACGAATAGTAAACCCACATATGACGTCATCAAACATTCTAAGTGTATGAGTCATCAACTGTATGACTCATCAATCAACACCTGCGAGTATGACTCATCGACACGCCTCATCGACGTCACTAACAACAGCTGCATGTATGACTCATCAACACGTCATCGAACATTCTAGATGTATCGTATGAAAGATATAAATTGAGTCCGCGGGTGAAAGGAGACAGTTAATGTTTAACCGTCGTCGTGTTGAAATGTACTCTGAATAATTAGTTAATAATTGTAATACATAAAATAGTTTTCATATAAATAGTCCTCAAATAAATTTGTAAATACCTAGCATTTAGATAATAATTCGTTAAATAGTTTATAGTTATAGTGTTTTTAATTAAGTGCATTGTAAATAACCTTTTCTTTATTAATAGACGATTTAAACAGCATTTTTGTTATTATTTTAAAAAGAACGTTGCAATAAGTTGAAATAGTTTTTTGACGTACATCATTAATTTCTTTATTTAAGATCAGAGCAGCTTAGAATTCGAAGCCATAGCAACTAGGCAATTATGATTTTCTTAACCCACTCACTGTGATAATAATAGTATATTATATACCAAGGGACTAAAGTGCCTCTTTTAATCCCGAGGGTGCAGTTTGTTTGTTGACTACGTCTCGGGCAACAATCACCTGAGGGATTAAAAGTCACTTTAGTTCCGTGGTATATACGCTATTTTTTGCACTCCGTTTTGCCTAATACATTGAGTTAAAGTTATATTATATAAAAAAGAGTTAAAACTGTACAATTTAATTGTATAGTTGTTAAATAAATGTAATTACAATTACAAAACCAATGAAAATGACGCAAAATACAAAAAAGTATTTTTAATCCCTCCGGGACTAAAAGTGACGCTTTAGTCTTTCAAGCGGAAGATTAAAATGGCACTTTTAGTCTACGGAGTACAAAAACTTCATTATATCACTCAAATGAATGGCATAATGAGTTCTTATGCAAGCAGACGTAGATAAATTATTTTTTCCATTTTGCGTCTATAATAAAGCTGTTAAAGCACCCAAAACAGTGCGTTAATGGCTCATTTGAGTGCTTTAATAGCCCAACTTTTTCAAAGTTGGTAGCATTGAAAAATAATTGAAAAAAACAGAAAATTGACAAAAACTTCACTCAATTTTCTGTGTCAATCAATGAATTTTCAAATGTCACATCAGTGTTGTCAACTACCGCAAAAATCCCTAAATTTTGAAATTGCGATTTACTTATTTAAAAAGGGAATAAAAGACGCAAAATAAAAAAAAAATAGCATAAAAAACTCGTTTCATAAGTAATTATTGCACTCGTCCTTTAGAAAGGACATTTGGACTCGTGCAATAAATCTTGCCTTATGAAACTCGTTCTTTAATATACTATTTCTATTTTGCGTCTATAATAAAGCTATTAAAGCACCCAAAACAGTGCGTTAATAGCTATTTGAGTGCTTTAATAGCCCAACTTTTTCAAAGTTGGTAGCATTGAAAAGAAATTGAAAAAAACAGAAAATTGACAAAAACTTCAATCTAAAAATCTGAATTTTCAAATGTCATATTAGTGTTGTCAACTACCACAAAATTCCCTAAATTTTGAAATTGCGATTTTTTTTATTTAAAAATGGAATAAAAGACGCAAAATAGAAAAAAATAGCATAAAAAACTCGTTTCATAAGTAATTATTGTACTCGTCCTTTAGAAAACTCGCCGCCAGCAGCTCGTTTTCTACATTTGGAGTCGTTCAATAAATCTTGCCTTATGAAACTCGTTCTTTAATATACTATTAAACATTTTTAAATTTCATGTATATTTCTGAAAAAAAACGAATGCTCGAGCTTCCGCACGTCCGAACTACGAGGGTTTGAAACTTAGCAAAGTTAATACGTATTTCGCTTAGAGACGTAGTAGACCAAGAGCTGGCGACCAAAAAGTGTAAGAGTTTTGTAATTTAGGGTGTAAATAAATATCCTACACAAAATAAACTCGGATATGGGGACAGTCGGCGTCAGGGCCGCTTGAAAGTTGTAACAAGAAGTAGCATCATCTAAGTGTTTTCTAAAAGGTGAAAATTGATCACTAAGCAGTTTATATAATAAGAAACTGGAAAACAGTTGTCAGACAGTGTAATGATCGAACGCGTTGCATCAGCAGGAAATTTGGTATAGTGTTAATTTATTAAATATAGTTTCTCAAAAAACAGCCAGACTTCATTTTGATAGAACCGAGCTAGTCAGCAGTCGCTAGAAGCAGTCGTTACTTCGACTGTTTTTTTGAGAAACTATATTCAATAAATTAACACTATATGTTACCAAATTTCAGCTTTTTCAAATCACTTCTTTACATTGACGCGTTCAATCATTATGCTGTCTGACGACTGTTTTTCAGTTTCTTATTACATAAACTGCTTAGTGATCAATTTTCAGCTTTTAGAAAACACTTAGATGACGCTACTTCTTGTTACAACTTTCAAGCGGCGCTGACGCCGACTGTCCCCATATCCGAGTTTATTTTGTGTAGGATATTTACACCCTAAATATAAGCTAATATTAAAACATTAGCCTTTACAAAACTCTTACACTTTTTGGTCGCCAGCTCTTGGTCTATAGGAATCATCGAAAATTTAAGCAATTGAAAATTTCAAATTCTGAACGTTAGATGTCTAAAGCCTTGAAGACCTGGAACTGTGAAATTTTTACACTTTGTAGATCTGCGATTCTAAGTCTCTGAAACCCTGTTATTAGGATTTCCTTAAATGGAATTCTTGAATCTCAAAAATACAGAAATATAAGATAGATAATGCAGAAAGATAACCATATTACGTGTAATAAATAAAGATTATTATTATTATTATAAAGATTATATTACGTGTATTTTACCCGTCATTACATGGTGATTAATCAACACTATACACTTTTTTCAATCGCATTTCAGAAATCGTCAGTTGTATTCCAGATAGGTTAAATGAATTTCAGAAATATTCTGTTGTATTTCAGCTTTGTCTATTTGATGTCAAAAAGCATTATTATTTGTATTTCAAAATGGTCAGTTAGATTTCTGAAAGCGTCAATTGTATTTCAGTTTAATCGTTTATAAATAAGAGTTTGTCTAATTAATTTCAGAAATTGTCATGTATATTTCGTCATGTTATGAGTCTTTTAAGGGGACCGACGGCTGATTACCAACGTCTCATGTTGAAATTGAGTGAATACTATAGCAGTGAGGACGATAGGTGTGCTAAAAGTATTTAATATGAATACAGTAGTTAAAATAGTATATTAAAGAACAAGTTTTATAAGGGTTGATTTGGCGCACGAATCTCAAGTTAGAAAACGAGCCGCAGGCGAGTTTTTCTATGGGATGAGTGCGCCAATGCCCTTATAAAACGAGTATTTTATGCTATTTTTTTCTAATTTGCGCCCCCTTTTTTCTTATTTTAATACAAAACAAAAATTTTGGTCGTCTAGAGAATTTTGTGTTAGTTGGTAACAATTGGTAACACTCGGCGCCCACTTGAGTTTTTGAATCATTTGTCATCATCCGTCACTTCAAATAAATTACTTATTACTTTTGTTACTTTATTAGTGTTACAAATAAATAAAATATGAGCGAAGACAACTTAATTTGCACTCCGCCCGAATCCATTATATCTCGCTTTCGCCGTCTTAATTTCCAAAACAAAAGCACGTGTGTGTACTAGCAGCCACACAATTTGATTTTTTTTGGTAATTTTTCTTACAAATGCATTTCCAATCCATGATTTCATTCAACTGTGATTTTGGTTTGAAAGATAATTAAAAATCGATTGTCCCCTGATTCTTGGAGCAAAGTGAGACGATTTCGATTTATAACACCCCCTATTCACTTTTAAGCACTTTGTCTACAACCAGGTAAACTTCATTTTACAAACAACAAAGATATAATAAAATTGATTTTATTGAAAATAATTTTACACTCGCACTTTCATGCGTTCAGATCAATTTATTATCTTCACCCACGACATCCAAAATCTGAAGTAATTTACATTTGTATAAACACCAGGTCGACCTTTACCATCACACTTGCAGGAACCCCATGATACAAAACCTAAAATCGCATTTCAAAACATTTAAAGTTTTTATATATTGCAGTTTTACCAATTAAACAGTCATTTTGAATTAAGGGACTACCCGCATCACCACGACAAGCATCTTTTCCAGGGGCGCCAGCACATATCTGTCTGCGACTGATTAGTTTTTTAGCTCTTGAGCTATAACATTTTATTACATTAAGATACTCTTTCTAAAATAGTATATAAGACAGTCCTCTAAGTAAATTAGTCTTATGAAACAAAACAAAACTTGCTACTACTATTTTTTAATAATATCAATACCGAATACTTTTACGGTCTTTTATGAGTCAACAGACAAGGAACTTTTCGTCCAAAGTCATTCCGTGTCCATTTTTTAATAAAAATTATCTGCAAAAATAAAAGTTAAAAGTAAAACGTGTTTTACCCTCGTCCTTGTTTCGTACACCCTTCGTGAGTATGGCCCCTAAAAAAAAGAACTAGTTACTGATATTAGTTAATAAAAATTAACTGATGCACAACTACAGAAATTTACCTCCACACGTTTTGACACTTTTTCCGATCTGTTATAAAAAGTGAAGCAGCTCTTAAATGACGGGGAAAAGACTCAGTTTCCATTTTACCCCAACCCACAAGTGTTACTTTAGAATTAGCGTTGGGCTAGAAATGAAATAATATTTTCGGTACTTTTAAATAACGCGCTAACCAGTAACACGTATGTACAAGAAGAAGTTGGATCAAGGTTACTATGAGGTAATTTTAGTCTTGTAGTCGAAAGGGGAGGTACCATACCGTATGCATTTTGGTGTGCTGAAAACGAATCCGGGGACCGATCCGAATTGACCCATCATCCAAGGATTTTTTTTAATGTATTTTTATAAATTTTTTGAGGTGTTTTTTGAGGTTATGTCGAAATCCTTGCTATATGCTATTATAGCTAATCTACATTTTTAATTATCCAATTAATAATCCATTTAATAATCCAATAAGGAAATTAATTTTTTAATTTAAGGTAAATATTAAGTATTCATTAATATTTAGATTAAATCATATTATAAATTAAATCCGTATAGAAAAACGATCACCCTGACTGGAGATTGAACCCAGGTCTCCGGCTCGCTCTCCGGACCGACGCTCTAACCAATTGAGCTACTAAGGCCAACTTACAGTAGAATGACAATTTTTCTATACCAACTAGATAATTGCAATCATACAAAGTGTACGTTTTCGACTCGTATATATCTAGTACACCTTCTTACCACTTGTACATTAATAAGCATTTCACCATTATTTTATGTAAAAGACAAAAAACTTTTCTTGTATACCTCAAATATCCTATCAAATAAGCATAATTCTCTTTCGTACTTTCCCTTGAACGCACGTTTAACCTTCAGCATGCCTATATCCCAATCTAAGGTACGTGGGTTAAATTTTTTATGCACCACTCTTTCTATAACGGGGCGTTTAATATAATCTTTATTCCAGAAGGAACTGTTACTGTGTATTTCAGCAGCCCCTTTCTACAAATATAAAAGCTAAGAAATAGCGTCTATTATTATTAAATTAGTGTTGGATAACCCTACTCTTATGCGCCACAGGCAACGGGCCGAGGTAACAGCCCACACACTGCCTACAATGGTACAGCCACATTGGTAATTCAATACACCTTGTTTATTATCAATATACATCAAAGCAGCCGCGTGTGGATGCTTTTGGATATTTGCAGGGATACCTCCTATTATTCGCGCAGGATTGTCGTTTTCTTGAAGTTTAGATGATTCGGCTAGCACATCTGATATCTGATTAAGTTGTTGCAGATAAAGCCCTGAATTCAAAATCAGGTAAAAAAGAATACGTGTTAATAAGTGGAAGAGTCGGATTTACTTACAAAGAATGAATTGAATACGTGTAAATCTCATGATTGCTGTACTTATAATGATATTTGTAATTAGTTATTATTTACGCATTTATTTTAATAAATTTAGCAATAAAATTTAATGGGTAATACAATTATAACGAACAGCTTATTTTGTTCTTACTCAATTAGCGAAATAAGTCACTTAATTATAAATTAATAAGTAACGCTAAAAAGTAATCTTTATATTTGTAATAATTGTAAATATTTGTAAAAATGCATAATGTTTAATTTTACATGTATCTAATTATGCCTGAAAGTGATTAATCTTTAAAACGTATCAAATTGTCAAAAATAATGCAGTTATGGTTAATAAATTGGTCGTGCAGTTTATAGAGCCATCTTTGATTTTTAGGAAGATCATTGAATGTCAGAATTGTACTCGAAGTCTAAAATTGTTCTGTACTGACCCCACTACTGTTGGGTGTTCGGGAGATCACACGACGTTCACCCATAAAACTGGCTGTCTTCTACCCTATCCCGTTAACGGGCAACGGATAAAGCTGTCAGATTAAGTGTATGGTAGAGAGATTCGTGAGAATTCTCGACGGTAACTCATACCGACCAGGGGGAGCCCTGGTATATGAGACCGGTGTGGGCGGATTCGAATCTCGCCTGGGATAAGGTCATTTATGGTCACCAACGGAACCCGATGCTTGACCGAGGTCATTTATGGTCACTAACGGAACCCGCTGCTTGACCGAGGTCATTTATGGTCACCAAAGGAACCCGCTGTTTAACTGAATCTTAAGTGCGGAGAATCGAAGTGAGGTTTATCCCGCTGTTTATTGCGAAGGCACATGGGAAACTGCAGGCCGCCAAGTAAATGTGCTTAGGAGCTATCCCGACCACCCTACTATCCGGACTGCAGCCGGGTACAGTAATTGGGAGAAGCTCTGAAAACCATTACACTTAAGGAGAGTTGAAGCGAATACATAGCCTCTCACAATCAAGATAACTTCACCAAATACGGATACACACCGGGAGTCTATAACGTGTAGACTTAAACGAAGCTCTGTCGAGGGCCCACCAATCCTATAATTGGTAGATCGGGGTGGCAAAACCATTAAAAAACCAAGTCCCGCCACAATTGAGGTTGGATTCGATCGGGCAGTGGTCCCACTTAATAATAGCGTTAAGTTGGGGAATAGTCCTATTGCTGGACGAGGTACTTCGGTACCGGCGGGTGAGCACGTGTTAAGTCAATCGCTCCGGTACTATGCCTGCGATAGCTAGTAGAGGGTGGATAGGCAACCTCGCTCCAACCAGTGAGCTTACTGGTAGCAATTGCTGTGCTGCCGGCTATGCAACTTGCGAGCTGATTGGGCGTATCCCAATCACTTCCTTCTGGAAGGGAACGTGGGGGTATGTTCACACGGGTACCTCACGTAAAAACATACAGACAATCATGACCCCACTACATATTTATGATCAGGAAGGCATTGGACATATACGAAAGGTAGCTATGATAATCATAAAAATAACTTAAAAAACAGATATTAAGTTAAAAGGTCTTTTAAATATTTTACTGCTAGAAAATTAACTAAGTACTTTAATTCCAAAATACTACAAGAAATATAACTTCGACCTTTTACCAAGGCCCTAAATCGTTATAATTGGTGACCCCCACGAGAAAAGAAGCGACCTTTGATCTCATTCTGTATTTCATACGGTGACTGTTTCTCCACTCTGGAGATTTCTTGAAATGAACGACATTAGTTGTAATTCGACGTCCAGGTCCAACATCCAATTGTACAACCGATATAATTGATGAGCCGAAGGGAAAAAGCGCTGCTTTCAACCATTTCTTGCATTTCTATTGTTAATCTGTCCTGTCATCGATATCTACCTTCACCTCCGAAATTGTTTTGGAAGTGTTCAAGGACGGTTACTAGGTTATTGCCTTCAATACTACCCCCCTCGGAAGCAGCTCCTTTTTAATTCAAACAAAATAAGTGTCTTACAATTAATTTGTTAGCTTTCAATATGACAGGGAAATTTCCCAACTTTGACAGCTCACATATAGAACTATATTTTGCACTTATAGATAGATATTTCAACAACATTAACTTTCCATTTTATTTTATCGCCGTAACCCTACAAAAATCGCCATACAAACCTTAAAAAAGCAATTTAAGAGTATCATATAAGTTAAAAAAAACTAGCCATGATCAATGACCTCCGTGCTAATCTAGATTAAAGTTCTAATAATATTCCAATGCTTACTCCAATAACCAAAATTTTATCACATTAAAGGATAAAGTAAATTTCTTTCGTTGTTGACAGCGCATCAAAATCTTTTATCATCCCACCACAATTCACTGATTTATTTCAGGAAGAAATCATCACTGTTTCTCCCAATAGCTTGACGCAAATAATGGAATGTTCCAATCTTAGATACGTTGTCACTAACAGAAGCGCCAACCCTGAGAATTCTTTGTAGCTTACATCACATTTCCAATTTTAGGGCTAGATTTCTTTTGAAATTATAACCTCCAAATAGATGGTGTCGATGATAGGTCATGATAGTTTCATCGCAATTAACTAAATTCATATGTAGCCTTTCAGTTCCTGGAGAACAATTTTCAAATGTTAGTAATCCCATGGCAAAGATCTATTTAAAATATTTTCTTACAAACACCGCATCAACAAATTCCCGAACTTTTACAACCCTTTGACCACAATAAATCTGTACAACATTATATTATGTATATAACAGGATCTTCAGTTAAGGCTACATGTTTTGAGGCGATCGTCCAATAGCTGGGCATGCTCCACGATAACGTCGGTTCATTTGGTTCCAAACAAACGGACTCCTGATCATGCAGCTTTACCCTCAGCATACACTTACCGAATAGTAGAAGATTATTAACATTTGAATTGAGTAACAGTTCCTGAACGGTGCCCCATTCCGGTTCTCACTGACTTTATTCGGAAACTACAAGAGGCCATGAACGAAATTTGAGTTACTGATTGGTGCCCACTGCAGTTTCTCACGTTTCAAACGCAGCAAGCTCTTGGTCTCGTTTTATGGATTCGATTTTAATATATTTATATATTTAATATATTGCGGTGACCCTGATAAAAATATAAAAATACTTAAATAAAATATCCACCGTTCTGTATAAATTATATACGATGGATTATGATTAAAATACACCACACATATTCTTTATTTCTCTCAGCTAGCTCAGATTTGTTCGGTAAAACATAAATTATTTGAATCTCGAGACTCTTATATTCTTTTATGCCTGGAAACAAGAAAAAAACTTAAACTGTAAGCACTTATGCTTCTGCAAGCTGGACACCTGTAACTTTAATCTGAATTTGAAAGAGAATAATGCTGTATGCTTGTATTAGCATCAATTAAACACATACGTAAATTAAAAATACAAAGATTTTATTCAGAAACAAAATTATTTTCAGAAAAGCAAAGTCAAAGAAAAAGAAATATAATTTACAATTGGAAACTGAGAATAAATCCTCAAGCTTGCTCAAACGTTTAGAAAAGTCGTAATATCTGACATAGGATTAAATACTGTAACGTTCTTTTTAAAATAATAACAAAAGTGCTGTTTAAATCGTCTATTAATAATTAATATTTATTTACAAACACTAATGAATACACTATAAATTAACGCTATGATTATAAACCACTAAAACTATTATGAATTTCTAATACAACATTTATCTTTACATTTACTATTTATTTCGTGATACCCATTTAACTACTCGCTGTTGACTGCCTTTTTATCCGCGAAGTCGATTATATACCCCCATGTAAATCTTCTAGAACCCGCTAGAAACTACTATATATTTCTAGAATAACCGCGTTTCTTTCACCGGCTTCGTGCGATGAGTAATCCTCTCGATTGCTGTAGAATATTCCATTTGTTGTTCGAGAAGAGGTTCTTTCTTTTTCTCTCTTTTTACAATACAGTTATTCGTTTGAACAAACCAACACAAATAATTATTTAAATGTAACTAAAAATGTTATTCAAAATAAATAAATCTTTATTAAAGAAATTTGATTATTGTTTTCTTTATTTGAAAATTAAATGAATTCTTAAAAAGAAATTAATGAGTTAAGACAAATAGATTTAAATACCCTAAGATGAACTTTACAAATCGAGTTATAATTCTTTTTATTTATGAAAATCAATTATTTTCTTAACCAACCTGGTATGTTATGGAATAATATTCCCTATAAAAATAATCCTTTTGGCAAGACTGCTGTACAACCAAACAGCTGATTGTTGTTCATAAAAATATCGATACGTAGATCGATAAACACAAATTCAATTCACTTGAATTTAATTAAAAACCAAAAACACTTTTACTTTTTATTTATTCGTAGCACAATAATAATTAAATCTTCAATAAACTCTTGAAGATGATTCAGGTAAACACCTTTAATTTTAGTTTCAACAACTTTGTTTACAATATTGACACTTGTCAAACATCTGGTTATACATATAACCTCAAATTTTTACAGATTTTAATCTGGAGCCGAGCGTGGATTCTTTCAACGCAATTTATCGACTAAATTTGTTTCAAAATGCAGCAGCTTTTATATCTTCTGCCAAAACAAATACACTCCATGACAGTTTTCAAAAACAAACGACAATCAAAATGCGTGTGACGTCATTATTCAAAAACATGTGATTCGGATTAACACTGATCCCAGATCTGATGTGATAAACTTGTAGATTTTTAACGCTGATTAAAAACATATAATACATGTATAGTCCCAAATTGAATAATAAAGAAGGTACGGACGAAAAACACTTGACATTGAAGATTCTCGTTACAGATAATTATATATGCAAAATTAACAAAACAAGAGTTCATCTCTTACAAATTAGCTATATGGATACACAACGCGTGTGATACAATTGTTTTATACATAAAAATAACTTTACAAATCAATATAAACATGTTTTTCTTATAGTACAAACATCGATGTACACCAAAAGATGCTTACACAAACCCCAGCTTGAAAATAACTTCTACGTTAATCAAATTTGTGCACAAAATGTCCAGTGTACAATGCACTAAGAGTTCACTTAAAAACAATGACAATAAAAACCAGGATAAAAGTTACAAAAGTCATTTTCGCGAACCAAGAGGATTAAAATACCTCCTTACTTTGTAGTGACCAGAATTCTATTAAATGAATTCAAAATTTAATTATGTTATATCAATCATAACAAGATTAATCTACTTAATCTATTTACAGGAAAATAACCATGTAAACTTGAGCTGGCCTCTAAGAATATCAAAGAATATGCTTAACGCTGAATCATCGTAACTGAAAATCTTAAATATGGAAATGATTTTTCCTGGCAAGTGGGAAACCTGACCTAAAGTGTAACTTAGGTTGCCTATACATGATTGTGATAACACAGTCTAGCTAAATTATTTTATTTATAAATGTGATTTATTTATTAATGCATGAAATATTAGGAAAGTAAGGTTATATTTGCACGAAATCTTTAATCATAAGTTTTTATTTTAAACATTGATGAATCTAACTAAGCTCCAAACTATAGTCTTTATTAATTATGTGGCCAAGACATAACATGCCCCTCTATTGACCTAAAAACTGATAAAATATTCATTTTAACGTTTCCGAACATCTCTCGATGAAATTTTCAAAAACAGTGAAATCTATAACACCTCAATATATTCGATAATAACCCCGCGGACGCGAGGACGCATTGATAAGATTCTAGCTTGTCAATCCTTGTGACTAACTGGATAGCATGCTCAAAATTTTTCATTCTCATGTATGCCGTCACTTTACATTGGGCATTAAACACCTCATGGCACTTCATATCACTCTATCAATCATAGGTTCAAAGAAGATTCAACCTCATTCTCTAACAAGCCATTCACCTGGTATCTCCTTATGGATGTCTTCCAAAGAAACTTAGGTATGATTAGTTAACAAAATTACAACAGTGGATAATAAGTTACAACAAGCATTACTTCTTAACAAACAAAAAATTATTGTTGTTTCTTTAATTTGTTGATGATTCTAACATTTGTCTTTTTTTTCGTTTTAGTAAGCATTTAGAGAAGATCTACAGAGTTTGCCTAAACATGCGCTCACTGCATATAATAATATTAATATCAATTAATTTTATACGTAGAGTTAATTTTGCAATGTGATGTCAACAGCCAATACATCTCATCGTCTTGCCATCAGCAGCCGATGGCTCTTATTATCTTGCTATCTAGTTAACTTAATTTAAATTATAATGCAATAAATATTTACATTATGTTATCTTACTGAACTTAAGAAACCATTGAAAAGATCAATCTCTTTTACAGCTTACTGTAACTGGAAATCTGTTAAAGTTCATAATTGCAATGACACTAATCCTAGTCGAGTGCTCCGTGCTCTGAAGCTCGCTTAAAAATGGATTCTGTGGGGATCTCGGGGTTACAAGCTGAAAAATATACCGAATGAAGCTTAGGTCCTAATGGTTCTAAATCCGAAATTTGTCTAAAATTTGACCATAGAAAAGGGCACTAAACTCGAAATTTGAGCTATGTGCATGGCCGTAAAATAGAGAAAAAAGCATTGTGTTGTATGAACTTCAAAAATAATTTTGTAGGTATACATTTTTATAATGATTTGAAATTCTAAAGTAACATTGGCGCTTATGGGACCAAATACTACAAATAAGTGGATATCTCGGTCTGGATATCTTCGAACTGCTTCGAAATCCGTTTTAATTTTAATAAATCTGCAGTTTACATCGCTCTATCTTCGAAAAGAAAGTCTAAAGCGAAAAAAAGTATTCTTTATAAAATGTTGACCTATCTATTGATATGACATTATGATGGGGCTAGATTAATATATATTGTTGGGAATCATAAACCCTCCAACACTTGATGAAAGATGAAAGGTTATAAATTCCAAAATAAATTTATTATTGTTGAAATTTATAAACACAAAATCATGGTAAAACAGTCTGAAAATATACACAACTAAATATCACTTACCTTTATCATAAAAAATTCTCCGGATAGAATTTCTAAACTGGAAAACAAGTTCCATAAATGCATGAGACAAAATCAGGCAGGTCACTAATTAATTAGGAAGCTTATAATTTAAATTATATCTGTAAAACATTGTTAGTGGACCAGACACAAATAAATACACAAATAAATTTCTTTTTAAACATTTAAATGAATAATTTTATTTATGAACACACAAAAGAAATAAAAATTTAAATTTCATTGAATAGAAACGAAAACAATCATTAACATCTTAAATTTAAATTAATTAAACAAACATGAAACAAAATCAATTAAATCTTGGTGTCAAATGGATTTAACAAGAATTATAAGAATTAAGAGACATTCTAATTCTCTATGTCCGTTTTAATTTTTATTTGTTTAATACAACAATCTTAAATTACTATTAAGAAAAATTAAAAATTGAAAATTTTCAAATTATTTGCGCCACACAAAAAAAATAATCACCCTAACTTGAAGGTTAGCAGATTCCTGTTATAGTCGGTAAAATTACCTGCTTATTTGTTGGCATGATGAGCATATTTCCATAACATCCTTTAAATTGATTTTATTTGTGATTTATGAAGATAATTATAATTATTAAAGGTGATACATCTATCTTCCATGACGTGAGTACATGAAATAATTCGGTTATTTGCAACAAGATTCCATTACCTTCCTTTAATTCGTTTCATTCAAAATAAAATTCCAAAAAGTTCCTTCAATTTATGAGATCAGTTTGTACACCAAATTAACACTTCACACATTTTGTTTTATTTCACTTTTAGTTCACTTTGATTGTTTATTATAATTATTATTAATTAAATTATTAAAAACTTATTAAAAAAAATTAAAAACAAGATGACATTTGTCATAAGCTCACTTTTTGACAGTAAAGTGACGTAAAATTCACCAACATAACCTCGATATTTTATCAAAATAACGTACAACCTGACATGACTTCTGATCTGTATGGAATTTCAAGAGAGAGTAACCAAATTTTCGTGCTGTTTTTATAATAATTGTAAAAAATTGCCAATGGCTAGTGATGTTCCTAGTTAGGAACTAGATTAATTTAGTAAGTTACTAGAAACAAAAAAGTGTCTTTTACACTAAAATGTTCATAACCGCATTGTTTATAATAAATTAAACTAATTGTTTAAGAGGAGATGAAGGATGGATTGAATGAGAAGAGTGAAAGGGGAGAATTTCTACTTTCTAACAATACCCAACATTAATGTCCTGATGCAAAATTCAATAACAATCATCTTGAATTTCCTCACAATCATTACTTCACAAAAATTCAAATAAAGACATTTTAACATCTTGCTACATCCTTTTCTTATCATAAAATTAATCCTAAGATCCTATCAAACAAAAATTACATAAATTTTGACACCAAAATTATAAATATAAACTAAATTTTAACATTCTAGTAGACCATGCTGAAACGTTACAATTTTGGGATTTCAAAGGCCTAAACCTTAAAAAAGTTACTCACTTTGACCTTTTAGTGTCAAAAGCACCCCAAAACTTGCTTAACAACATTGCAGTAAAACATTTTAGTTAGAAATTCAAATAACATTAATAAACATCCATTTACTATGAAAAAGCATGAATCGTCAAAGAAATAGACCATTTTCTTGAAACTCAATAATAAAAACTGTAAGTAAAGTAATAAATACTTGTGTATATCTTCTTACCCATGCTTTTAATAAGTTCTAGGTGAAAACAGGCCTTAAAATGGCTTCAAAATATGTAAATGTAAAACTATCAACCAACGACATAGGATCGTCCATCATTAAATTGAGTTTGTGAAATTCAAGTGAAGAATCTGTTTAAAATTTCTTCCTTCCTATCTCAGTGTTCCTCATAAATTGAACCAAATTTAAATAAGTTAAATCTATTTTTTAAATTAAAAATTCAGTCGCCTGTCAGATAGGCAACACATCCTGCATATATGCATTTCTGCACTACTCAAATATGTTACATCATAACACTATGTAGAAGACAGTGAAGAGTGAATTATATTTTTACGAGTAATTGTAAAAAAATATTCAATTAATAAATGTAGAGAATGCTACTTTTCAAAACACACGCTGACGCTTGGTCGTCCGCGTCCCATTAGCAAACATCTCACTTTTTAAACAGCTCCATCTCACGTTATAGACAGCTCCCATTTCACTTTCTACGCAGCTCCATCTCACTCGATCACATCGTTTTATTAAATGAATATGTTCAATTTGCATTCTTTTGATTTGTTTTCAGTTTCAAATTTTCAGTGTTCGTTATTTTATTATATTTATTGAATTTGCTCGAAAAAGTTACTCTTTCAGATTTTGAGAATAAATACTTACTCTTTGAAATTAAATGTCGCAGTTTCTGAAGAACATGAATTTTCTGAAAAAGTGCAAGATGTTGTGGCAAGCCCATTAAAAAACCAAATGCTTTTACATATAAGGTTGGATTCGATCGGGCAGTGGTCCTCAACATTTATGTTCGGGGATGTCCGAAGCTGTACGAAGTACCAACTACTTGGCTGTCGGCGTGCTTCCTTGGGGAAGATACCGACGGGTGATTGCGTTTACAGCTCCGGCACTAGCTTGGAAAGCTAGTAGAGGATGGATAGTGATCTCGCTCCTACCAGTGAGCTACTGGTAGCATTGTGAAGTGTAGGCAATGCTTGCTAATTGAACGTATCTCAATTCGTGTCTTAGTGATAGTACGAGTGATGCACTGACACCACTCGTCTACCGCCACCGGCCCTACATCATACTGAAATTGCTTTTGAAAATCATGAAAATTCATGAAAAATCATGAGAATATCAAGAAATCTTTTTTTATTTTTTTTCTAAAAACAAGCTCATTTTAACCTACAAAAATTTTAATATTAAGTTTTAAACAGTTTGTGTTATTAATTTCAAATAATATAATTCAATTCAAATAATTTTTCAAATAATATAACCAAATTAGTGGTGTTTATTGATTAAGATAAAATAAGTACTAATCAATCATTAACAACAATAGATTATGGTCCGCAATTTAGAAATTAGACTTTTAGCTCAATCTATAAAGCCATGAAGAAGATAACAAAACATTATCGAAACGTCGGCATATGTAGAAAATGTAAGCTGAATCAATAACAAATAGACCATAAACCCATGAAAAATCGTTTTAATATCAAGAAAATTAGTGAAATAAATAAAGATTATTAAAAGTTTCACAGTTTTATTAAAATACAACCTGACAATATTGTTTCGACAGCTATGCTGTCATTATCAAAGGTAATATAATTATAAACAAACACGTCGCTAAGGGAGATACAAAAATAGGTAACTAGATAAAATAATAATAATAATCAGAATTAAATATCTAATACTTCCAGTAACGGAGAATTACTGAGCTCAAGTTGTTCATTCATTAAAGGTACCCTGAGTTTGTGTTTGTATATCTCAAAGGCTTCTAAAATGTCTAATTTGCGTTTGTTATTACAAAAATGTATCTACCTTAGCGACGTGTTTGTTTATAATTATATTACCTTTGATAATGACAGAATAGCTGTCGAAATAATATTGTCAGGTTGTATTTTAATAAAACTGTGAAACTTTTAATAATCTTTATTTATTTCATGATTATGGAGTTCCACAAAGTAAGGCTGGAAACAATAAACAAGATTATTTCGTCTTCGTTAGAAGAACAAGCCAAGTTATACAAGAAACTTATGATCAAACACGGAATCGCAAGTCAGAATGTTTGGTTTAACCAAGAATGTCTGAAACGTCAGGTTATTCCTAACTACGTAAACATCACTACCTGAACCAAGAATTCGATTACCGAAAAAGTGATTAGGAATGCCAAAAGAAGATGGCTCAAAGAAGAATTGAAGAAATGGTTTAGTATAAGAGACAATATGCACGTTTATATAAAGGTACTCCATACAGAACTTACTCATAAATTACACAATATCCAATTTGACATCTTAGATTTTGACATTAAAGAAACCGTCAGTCACATTAAATTTAAAAAAAAATACACCACACAGAAAAATAAACTTCATCGACTTGTACAACAAAAACGTATACTACAAAATAACCTTAATTGTCAGAACACTGCAAACTTTTATCCTCGTTTCATAAACTTGTCGAATATAACATTCAATGACAGAGAAACACAATTTCTTAACAAAGGTTTCAAATTTTGTCCTTTTCCAAAATTTACCAACAAAATTAAAGAAATTTTGGCCGTTGAATGCGAAACTATACTTAAGAGAGATCATAATGACTATGCAAAATTCCAAATTTCGAATTTGTTAAAAGAGATGTCTTTGAAACAGGACAAAATGTACAACACATCTAACATATCACTTCTTCAATCTATAAAACAGAAAATCACAGAGAACAATCTAATTTCTGTTAAAGCAGATAAGGGTAACACTTTAGTAATTCTTTCAAAAGATATTTACATACAAAAAGTTAATGAATTTATTAATAAATAAAATTTAGAAACTTTAAACAAAAACCCAACCACAAAATTCCAAAAAGAAATAAAACAAGGTTTAGAAAACTGCAATATCTGCTTTTCAGAATTAGAAAAGCAACAAATCATTAATAAAAACCCACAAATACCTAAACTATATGGACTAGTGAAAACACATAAACAGAATATGCCAATAAGACCAGTTGTATCATACATTAATGCACCTAATCACATTTTATCCAAAAAACTGAACCAGATTATTAACACGATAGGTTACAAATCGAAATACTCTGTTAGAAATTCATTAGAATTAGTAGATAAGTTGCAAAACATACATCTTCCACCACATTCAAAACTTGTTAGTTTTGATATTTGCAACATGTTCTCCAGAATACCCCCACAAGAATGTATTCCTTTATTAGATAGTTTCTTGATCAATAGTAATATAGAATTAGTTAAAAGGTTAGAGTTAATTCAATTATTTGACCTTTGTATAAGTCAAAATTATTTCACTTTTAATAACATAATTTATTTACAAAAGGATGGTTTACCTATGGGTAATTCTCTAAGTCCTCTATTAGCTAACATATTTATGGACAAGTTTGAAGATCGAATATTTGAATTAAACCTCTCTAAACACATTATCTTCTGGTTTCGTTATGTTGATGACATTTTAGCTTGTTTTGACAGTTCTTTTGAGGTTATCAATGAATTTTTAATTCTTATTAACAGTATCCACCCTAATATAAAATTTACACTAGAAACAGAACAAAACAGGGCTATAAACTTTCTAGACTTAAATATCAAGATTAACGCAGACAATCTATTTGAATTTTCCATATACAGAAAACCAACACAAACAGACATAACAATACCAAATGAATCTTGTCACCATAATACACATAAAATAGCAGCCTACAGATCATTAGTACACAAAGCTTTAACTATTCCACTAACAAAATCAGATTTTAGCAAAGAGATATCAACCATTAAACCTAGCATATGCAAATCATTACAATCCGAACATGATTGACACTTTAATTAAACAAAAAGATTATAGGTTAGCTATCAAAAGAATATATCCCATTGACAATTAAACAGAAGACACAAATTACATATCTATACCATATTTTGGCAAAATATCAGAAAAAATTGCACATATACTAAGAAGAACCACAATTATAAAATAACATTTAAAACCAACACTAACACTTTTTTATTTTTATTTAATGCTAAAGACAGAACACATGATATCGGGCATTTACTGTTTAAATTGTTCTTTTTGTAGTTCGGTATATATTGGACAAACACTTCGAAATTTTGATATAAGATATAAAGAATACGTACGTCATTACAAAAATAAACATCCTGAAAAATCGAATTACGCCAAACACCTTTTAGAACAAAATCACACAATGACTCCTCAAAATAATATTAAATTCCTACATTTTTGTAATAACAAACGCAAATTAGACATTTTAGAAGCCTTTGAGATATACAAACACAAACTCAGGGTACCTTTAATGAATGAACAACTTGAGCTCAGTAATTCTCCGTTACTGGAAGTATTAGATATTTAATTCTGATTATTATTATTATTTTATCTAGTTACCTATTTTTGTATCTACCTTAGCGACGTGTTTGTTTATAATTATATTACCTTTGATAATGACAGCATAGCTGCCGAAACAATATTGTCAGGTTGTATTTTAATAAAACTGTGAAACTTTTAATAATCTTTATTTATTTCATGATTATGGAGTTCCACAAAGTAAGGCTGGAAACAATAAACAAGAAAATTAGTAGCTCTTAATCGCCCTTCTCAATACATGACAGCTTGATACTGTTCACTAGCACATGAGAGTTCCCAATGATTCATGCTCCTAGTAATTATACAGACGGCTCCTTTGATTAGCTCTTTAGCCTTGTTCCAACACCCCTTTCCAGTTTTTTTTGTTTAATTTTTTTTTAAGAGAAACTATTTTTTATATAATTTGCGATATCTTCGTCTGTAGGTCTAGAGTTTATTCGGTTAAGCGATAGTTAATCAAACAGACCACGTGTTCCAGTGAAAAAGGTGTTTTTAATTATATCTCTCCCGCAACCTCACTTGTGAACAAATAAATTTCCATTTGTCTCGTTCGTTATTGTATCTAGGACGCATCTTGTTTTTTTTCATCCATATTTCCGTCTCCAGCTTTAGCTTATAGCTAAATAGCACACAGTTTGATTTGATGATAAGTTTTTCATCACTTTCACTATCGGTAAATATTAGGTTTACACCATTATCTTCGTGAACCTGCGTCGTACCAGACGACGGCACATCTTTTTCTTCCCTAGCAAGATGTATGGAATTGTGACTGACTTTCAAATGTTTCTTATAGTTGTTGATGCGTGTAAAAAACTTGAAGCATTTACAACACTGGACTTTATATTCCTGTTGAATCTTCTTATGACGTGCAAAATCAGGTTGTCGTATATTTACTCTTGTTACATACATCACAGACACGTATCATGCCAATCTTGATTAACGTATGAACATGAACTCAACTCCTATTTATACCGCACTGCCTCTGTCTCCGTATTGGTTGCAGAAGGTAAAAGAACGAACCCTTACAGTTGTTTGAATGCTCTGTAAGTACTTCACTCATTAATGTCTACTCGAAGCATGCATGGTGTTCTTCTGGATTTAACTTAAACGTATTTTTTAATTAATTTTTATACATTGGTTATATCCACTTCATACCAAGAAATGATAACCGATACAAATTATCCCCAAGCGACCGGTCAAAACAACGAAATAATATCCATTATCGAGAGGCAGAAGGCATTGTGAAATGAATAACGATGACGAAAAATTTGATTGGGCGCAAGGCTTGTGGAGAAAAGTGATGGATGTACGATGTGAATTTTTAATCGCAGAAACTTTATTCAGTTGCTCGCACTCGTTACTTATTACACTATGCTGTGGAGAAATTGAACTATGATTGTTGTATATGGTCTGGATTCAAAACTGAGATAGTAACAGTAGTTATGGTAGGAGTTAACAGAAGAACTTGTTTTACTTACAAACATCTGTGGAAAATTTATATAAATAAATAAATTAATTAAAAAAAAAGAAGAAGAACTGACTCAATGTATCTCAACCTAGCAACCGTAATTATAGGTACTTAGTAATATACCTAGTCAACTTTATATACTTACAATGACATTCTTAGTTTAAATAATAATAATTGCAGAGTGATTTTAGTAAGTATTATTAATAAGTAATAAGAACTATGGTTTTATTATGGCAATCAGGTTTTATTTGTTTCATGGCCAAAGGATTCACGCAAAAATTGTGGCTTCTTTCAGTTGATCTAAAAAAAAATCAGTTGTTTTAAAATGATCATGTAACTCTACACTAACGTATGGTAAAGGTAAGATTTTGTTTTCGTTCGATGTTCGGACAATTTCACTTTAAATGTTATACGAGACACTGGCTATTCCGATTGAGGTATAGTAAGCCAAAATGAGCCATGTTACCAATGGATTTACGTCTCTATCGCGACAGCCCACATAATTTGATTTTTCTTGAATGTGACTCCAGTATTTGACGTTGGAGACGGAGTTAATGAACAATTCGGTTTTAAACAAAAATTTGTAGACGTTATGGTTTGGTTTTTATCTAGGAAACTACGATACTTTAGTCACAACAGAAAAAACCACCTGTTTTGAAATGCCAATTTCATTTATTTATAAGATCTTGGTATCGAGTAAATTTCTCTTGAATGATCTTTGCTGTAAATGATTTGTGTATTTCAATTTTACAACAAAAATAAAGATCTTATAAGTAAAGGAAATTGGGATTTCAAAAAAATGCGAAACACCCTGTACGTATTGGGTTGGATAAAAAAAATTTACTAGTAGTACTCTCTTAACTTATTAATACGAAATATTCATCCTACTGGCACCAAGAATAACGACAACATCGCCTGATGGATTTTGCCGAAAAAATTCTAATGTAAAAAAGATGACTGAACCACGGTCGCATGCGGCTCTCAACGAATTCTTAGTAAAATTTTCTTCTTCCATCAAAAAGTTACATCTGAAAGTTCATTAAGCAAATTTACTGGTGCAAATTGCTGATCCATGTATGAGATATCTTCTTTCTTCAATAACACAAAAAGAAGGGAAGGTAAGAAAAAACATTCGTACATTTTTGAAAGAGAATTAAATAGATTTTATTTTACCTAACCTCTTTCATCTCGATAAACCTAAAGGTTTCCGCGAAAAACGACATAAACCGTTAGAGGGTGTGGTTTACCCTCATTATCTCTTCGAAATCCGGTTTCTGTTTCGTCTATGAAATTTATCGAATACTTTTCCGATTCCTTAGTGGGGATTGTTAGTCCTAACTTATTAACAGAACTATTAACTATTCAAAGCTTATTATTCCTGTTAGTATTAAAGTATCAGGCGTCACCTATCTTATCAAAAGTTTGCCTTACTAGCCCTTTCTAGTCTGTGTACTGATGAAAATAGAGGGGTTTTAGTCGTTCTACGTATCTGTGTCTAGATTGACAACAATGGTTAGTACTGTAAACTTAAAATGTATTAGGGCATATACTCTTGGTAGTCTTAACAAACTAATTCCATTCTTAACTTACATAAGACTTTATCAAACAACAAAGAAATTATAAAATTGATTTTATTGAAAATCATTTTACACTTGCACTTTCATGTGTTCACATCATTGCATTCGCCGCACCCACGTTATCCATTGACTGAAGAAGTTTACATTTGTATATATGCCAGGTCGAGCTTTACCATCACACTTACAGGAACCCCATGATACAAAACCTAAAATCGCATCTCAAAAAATTTTTTTTTTAAATATTGAAGTATTACCAATTAAACAGTCTTTTTGAATTAAGGGACTACCCGAATCGCCATGACAAGCATCTTTTCCAGGGGCGCCAGCACATATGTGTTTGACGTCGATTTTTCCAATACTTCTTGCGCTATAACATTTTATTACTTTAGGATGCTGTTTATATAATAGTGCATATACATATAAGATAATTTTAAGTCAAAGTAGTACTATGAAACAAAACAAAACTTGCTGCTACTATTTCTTAATAAAACAAATACCGAAGACTTTCACGGCCTGAGTCAATAAACAAGGAACTGCTTCTGGTGATACGGTCCACACCCGTGCAAAGTTCCTTGTCCATTTTTTAATAAAGATTAACTAAAAAAAATAAAGGTTAACGTATTTTACCGTTGTCCTTGTTTCGTACAGCCTTCGTGAGTGTGACCCCTAAAATAAAAGAAATAGTTATTGATCTTAGTTAATAAAAGTTAACCGAATCGTTAACTGCAGGATCTTACCTCCACACGTTTTGACACTTTCTCCGATCTACCATAAAAAGTGGAGCAGCTCTTAAATGACGGGGAAAAGGCTCAGTTTCCATTTTACCCCAACCCATCAGTGTTACTTTAGAATTAGCGGCGGGCTAGAAATGAAATGATATTCTTGGTATGGCATTATGTCTTAATTTTAAATATTGCGATTAACAGTACCATGTATATCCTAGAGGTAGTTGGATCAAGATTGCTGTGAAGAATTTTTAGTGTTAGCGAAATATATAAATATCAAGGGTCTACAGGAGATTGACAATTTTTTTTTATAGAAACTAGATAATTGCAATCATACTATACTATAAGTGTACTAGATACTATATGGAGCTCCTAGACTGGCAGTTCGTTAGCAACACATAACGATAACTAATCTAAATTTTTAATAATGATATAAGGAGATTAATTTTTTAATTTAAGGTAAATATTAAGTATTAATTCATGTTTACATTAAATCAAATTATCAATAAAATCCGTATACAAAAACGATCATCCTGACTGGGGATCAAACTCCCGGCTCTCCCGACTGAGCTGAACCACTAAGGCCAACCTGCAGTAGCATGACAATTTCTCTATAGGAACTAGATAATTGCAATTATACAAAGTGTACGTTTACGAGTCGTTTATATCTAGCACACTTTCTTACCACTTGTGCATAATAAGCTTTTCACCGTTATTTTATGTAAAAGACAAAGCAATTCCTTCTATACCTCAAATCGACGGGTGAACAAGCAGAATGGTCTTTCGTACTTCCCATCGAACGCACGCTTAACCTTTAACATGCCTACATCAAAAGCTAAGGTACGTGGGTTAAATCCTTTATGCACCACTCTTTTTACTACCTGGCGGCTGGTATAACGTTTATTCCAGTAGGTACTGTTACTGCGTATGGCAAGAGGTACTTTCTATAAATATAAAAGCTAAGAAATACCGTTTTTCATTACATTGTTGTTAAATAACCCTACTCTTGCGCGCCAGAGGCAATGAGCCGAAGTAACAACCCAATGAGAGCCTACAATGGCACAGCCACAATGGTAATACACCAGACCCTTTTTTTGATCAACATACATTAAAGCAGCCACGTGTGGATAATCTTGAATATCTGCAGGTTTACCTCCTAATACCCTCGCAGAACTGTTGTTGTTTTCTCTAGATGATTCGGCTAGCACATCTGACATGTGATTGAGTTGTGGCAGAAGAAGGCCTGAATTCCAAACCAAGTAAAAAAGAATACTTGTACGTATTAATAAGTGAAATAGTCGGATTTACTTACAAAGAAGAATTAATTGAATACGTGTAAATCTCATGATTGCTGTACTTATAATGATATTTGTAATTAGTTATTATAAGAATTATTATTTTCGCAATTATTTTAACAAATCTAACAATAAGTCTTAAGGAGTTATATAATTGTAACGAGCAGGTTGTTTGTTTGTTCGCAATTACCGAAATAAAGGTCATTTAATTACAAATTAATAATAATTAACTGTAAAACTTGTAAAGTGGGTGGTCGTGCGGTAAAGAGTCCAACTCTTACTCGATCCCCGGAACCGGCGAGAGAATTTTTCTCATCGATAAAGCCTCAGTACACTTCACCGTGCAATCAGATGGGCAGGTTAAGCAGTCGGTCTCGACAATCACATGAACATCTTTCTGTGGTTGTCGTTAGAAATAACCACCCTATACCACGCACAAGTAGGTATTTACTTCAGTGGTTTGGCAATGTTAAGTACAATTAACATTTATACAAATAAGGGTAATTTTCGCATTTATCGAATTATGCCTAAAAAGGATTATTTAAGGCTAATAAATGACTCTAAACGTATCAGCTTGTTCAAAATAATGCAGTTATAGTTAATTGGTGATGGAGTTTATAACGCCATTTTTGATTTTTAAGAAGATAATGACTTTTTCGGTTCCCCTATAAAAAGTAATATGAGATTGTGACGTTTTACTGGAAAAACGTAACAATTTTGCCCAAAATGGTCTTTTTTCTTTTTTCAAGTTTTTTCATTTTAAAACCATGACCTACTTACTTAATAGCGGAGAAAGGTTCGGAAAGGAAGCCTTGGAATAAATTTTATTAGTTTAATTTTGATTAGTTTTAAACTGGCTAATACCAATTGAATCCTTTTACGTAAGCGCTTGTTGGATTTGATAGAAAACTTTTGGTGTTGGACAACTTTAACAAAAATGTTTCGTACATTATTGTTACGGCTTACATGTGTTAAGTATTGGGGTTTATATAGTTAATATAGTTTTATATATAGTTAAGGACATGGGGAAAACCGTTTTTTATTATACTAATTGTTATACTAATTGGAAAGAATTAATCTCTTTCAACAAAACAATTTTTGCATGTTAAGATCTACTATCGAATGCAAAAGTTCCGAGCCCTAAGTTTGAATGCGCATAGCAAAAAAACTAACTACTCAAATTAATTCAAACAGAAACAGTTAGATAGGCAATTTATTTTTGTAATATGATTTAATAATAGGAAAAATAAATTTGTAAAATTGGTAAAGGTAAAGGGAAATAGTAAATTTGTAAAATTGTCTCATTTTAGGTTTTTGAATTTTCGCGAATTATGATTTTTTGGGAGTTTTGACGAAATCGTGTCTTTAATAATTAATATTTCAATAACTATTCGACAAGTTTGAATATAAATTATTTTGAAAATATTCACGAATTAATTAATAAATAATTCTTTAAAGAATTATTCGTGAATATTTTCAAAATTACTTAAGGGCCTGTTATCGCCTCCAGTTTTAATAATAGGAAGCTTCATTAACTATAAACACCTAAAGATGGCGCTACAGTCTCCAAATGGGAATTAATTCCTTTAGAACTAAAATTTGAAAATCGCAGTTGTCTGCTTACAGTCTTGCCAGACATGCGTGAACTTTCAAACTATTTTAAGTTTAATTGCTTAAGAAAAGGATGTAGCAAGATGTTAAAATGTTTTTATTTTTATTTTTGTAAAGTAACGATTGAGAGAAAATTCAAGATGGTTGTCAATGGATCCTAACTCTAAATTTGCATTTTAATAGCCATGTTAGGTATCAAAATAAAGGAAAAATTCTCATCTTTCATTTTATAACATTTGATTAAACAATTAGTTTAATTTATTATTAACGATTTGGTTAGAGAATTTTAGTGTAAAAGACACTCTTTTATTTCTAGTAACTTACTAAATTAATCTAGTTCCGAACTAGGAAAATCACTAGCGATTCTCAATTGTTTATATTATAAAAAGAGCACGAAAATTTGTTTTTTCTCTCTTGAATTTCCATGCAGAGCAGAAGTCATGTCAGTTTGTATGTTATTTTTTTAAGATTTGGAGGTTATGTTGGTGAATTTACGTCACTTTAACTGTCAACAAAGTGAGGTTATGACAAATGTCATCTTGTTTTTAATTTTTTTTTATAAGTTCTTAATAATCTAATCAATAATAATTATAATGAACAATCAAAGTGAACTAAAAGTGAAATAAAACAAACGTGAAGTGTTGATTTGGTGTACAGACTGATCCCATAAATTGAGGAAACTTTTTGGAATTATATTGAGATGTAATAAGTCCATCTCATTGAAAATTTTATTGAACGATAAGATCGTAAATGTGAAGACAATTATTTCACATATCAAATTAAAATAAAAGATGGATATGCTAGGTGTTAGGCATAATTAATCTAAAGGCTACATATTGGGTCACAGTTAGGCTCATCAATATTTAAAATAGGAATCAAGAATAGAACTTCATGCAAACATAACCGCAATTCATATGTAATAAAAGGTTTGATTTTTTAAAAAAGGATATCATTTAGATTGTTTTATGATAATACATGTTTATACAACCCAAGTTACATATTGGGATGGTTTTTTTATTTGTAGAGAAGATGTAGTCTTGTTTAAATATAGAGTCTACGATCTTTAACGTAGGATGAATTTTTCTGTTTTCCAAGAGAGTAACTTAATTTCGGGCTGCCAGTTAAATAAAAACAAATAAATTAGGTCAATCTTGTAATGACTAATATAGCACAATAAGTTTTTAAACTCTTATATAATAATCTTGAGCATTTTTATTATTGATAGTTTTGATTTTGTTACTATGCTTCAGTTTGGTTGATATTGATTCTTATACTATTTTGCTCGCCATTGTTTTAATGCAAACACTTGGAGGACTGTATGCTGGACAATTTGACTATAAATTGACTTCATTTGAATTAATGTCAAAGGTGAAACTTGTATATGCATCATTTGATTTATCCGATTGCTGTAATGGATCGTAATGTATGTTTTTCTTAAATTGTAAAGATGTTCCTGTGGAAATTTCATATGTATTAGCTATATTGTGTAATTATGTATCTATTTTGTAAAGGATAAACCTGGATTTATTGAATTTTGTATGTAATTAGGTCGTAATGAGATTTGTTCATTGTCAATCGTTTTTGCCTAATATCTTCGTTACGATGTATTTTAGGACATAAGTGTGTTATATTGTTTTGATCCTTGTTTTACCAGTTATAATTCTGTGCTTATGAAATTAAAATCAGTGAGAAAAATGAACAGCTGAGTGGAAATTATGACGTCATAAAAATCCTTCGTGACGTGTTTGCTTTGAAAAGTGTCAGCGTTGGCATTTGTTTTTACAAAACCTATAAAAGCTGGAGCAAAATTTAACAAAGTCAGTCGATTAAAAGCATCTGGCGAATCTATGCTTGACACCGGATTGAAAATCTGTAAATTAAGTTGGGTTATGTTATTATCATATGTTTGACCGTGTGTCATGTCAATAAACAAAACATAAGGAAGATTGAAATAAGTTCGAAGTGTTTACCTGAACAATTTAAAAAAGTTAAAGAAGATTTTATTATTGTTCAACAACTATATGGAAGTGTGAACGAGTTATATAAATAAATTCTGGAGAATTTATTTTCTTTATTGATTTCACGTATTGACGTTTTCATAATACAAAATCATCTGACAGATGTAAATGCAGTGATACCAATAGCGAATAGAATTTGTAGGAAATTCTATTTACATTATATACCAGGTTGGTCGAAATAAAAGGTTTTTAATTTGATTTGCCAATAACAAAATTTATAAGGTTTATCTGAATAATTTCAGAATCATATTGTTTAACCTTAAAGGTTTTTAAGAGAATTTATTTTTCATAAATAAAACAATTCAATTTCTCTTTTATTAAAATTTATTTTTTATAAAGTATTTGAACATTTGTGAATATTTTTATCTGATTTTTGATTTGTGTTAGTTTGTTCAAGTGAAGCACTGTAATAGCCCTATGTCAGGTTATTACGACTATTTAATACACTTGAGCAAGCTTGGGAATTAATTTCCTAATTGATTTATTGTTCTATTTTGAATAGTTTTTCTTTTTTATTTCTTTTTAATTTGAATTTTCCATTTATTTTCTTAAATTAAATAAAGATTGTGTTTTCAAAGTTATTCATGTGTTTAATTGATGTACATACAAGCATCCATTTCTTTTTCTCTTCATATTTAGAGTTGAGCCAGTGGTTGTCCAGTTGCAGAAGCCCAAGTGTCTGCAATATAAGTTTTTCTTTTCTTTCAGGTATAAGAATCAATAAGATTTTAATAATTCAAACAATTCATGCTTTATTGAATAAACCCTGAGTTAGCCGATTGCGAAAAGGAAAAATATTTGGGGTGTATTTTTATTTTGTTTTATTTTAATTCACCGCATATATTTTATGTTTGCCTTGAACGTGTGGCATATTGTTTACCAAGTTAAATACACCGCAATGTCTTGAATGGAACGAATTAAAGGAAGGTAATGGAATCTTGTTGCAAATAACCGTATTATTGTGTGTACTCACGCCATGAAAGATACATGTTGTACCTTTAATAATTATAATTATCTTCATAAATCACAAATAAAATTAATTTGAAGGATGATCTGGAATATGATCATCTTGTCAACAAATAAGCAGGTAATTTTACCAACTATAACAGGAATCTGCTAATCTTCAAGTTAGGGTGATTAATTTTTTTCGTGTGGCGCAAATAATTTTCAATTTTTAATTTTTTTTAATAGTAATTTAAGATTGTTGGATTGATCAGATAAGAATTAAAAAGGAAAAGAGAATTGGAATATCTCTTAATTCTTATTTTGTTAAATCTATTTGACACCAAGATTTAATTGATTTGGTTTCACGTTTGTTTAATTGATTTAAATTTGAGATGTTAATGATTGTTTTCGTTTCTCTCCAATGAATTTTAAATTTTTATTTCTTTTGTGTGTTCATAAATAAAATTTATCTATTTAAATGTTTAGAAAGAAATTTATTTGTGTCTGGTCCATTAAGAATGTTTTACAGATTTAATTTAAATAGCTTCCTAATTAATTAGCGACCCGCCTGATTTCGTCTCATGCATTTATGGAACTTGTTTTCCAGTTTATAAATTATAGCCGGAGAATTTTTTTTGATGATAAAGGTAAGTGATATTTAGTTGTGTATCTTTTCAGACTGTTTTACCATGATTTTGTGTTTGTGAATTTTAACAATAATAATTTTTTTGTTAAATACCTTTCATCTTTCATCTAGTTTTGGAGGGTTTATTATTCCCAACAATAAACATTAATCAAGCCCTATCATCTCAATATATCAATATTATATTGCGCCCGAACGCGGTGCTTTCTTTTTTTCTTATTGACATTATATAACAATACCATCCCTCTATATCATATTAATATGTACATCTACATACATATGTACATACAACATTATTAACTGCTTGCGTATTAAATTACATTCAATTCTGTGGAGTATTTATTGAAATATTAATTATTAAAGACACGATTTACGTCAAAACTCCCAAAAAACCGGGCTTTTTGTAACGTAATTCACGAAAATTCAAAACGCTAAAATCATATCATTTTACAGATTTACTATTTTGTACAAAAACAAATGGTCTATCTAACTGTTTTTGTTTGAATTAATTTGAGCGGCTAGTTTCTTTGCTATCCGCATTCAAACTCAGAGCTTAGAACTTTTGCATTCGATAGTAATTCAATGGTTTAACGTATCTAGTTATTCTTTCTTAAGCTTAATTAAAATTTTAACATAAACTTTAAACACTTTTATTAATAAAATGTAATTTTGTGTTTCTGAAATATTGAAATTGAATTTTTGAAACTTTAAAATTCCGAAATATTGAACATTAAAATAGTTCAAAACTTAAGAAGGTTCAATAGAAATATTATAACTCTGAAATCTTGAGGTTTTGAAATTCTTAATAAAAATGTTTTAAGACTTTTCATATTTGAGACTCTAAATTGTTAAAACTGTGACTGCTAAACCCAACATCAGGAAAACTTAAATATCCTCAAGGCATTAGATCAATCTCAAACTAGTACAGATACCAAGAGATAGGGGAGGTATTTCTCCTACCAGCAGTTAATGACCACCGAAGACGAACCTCTGTCAAATCAGTAGAAGTAGAAGGAGGCAATACTTTCTTCTTTTTTGTTTTTTTTTACCTCAGGTTAATGAGATTGTAATGTTGATTTCTCCAGGGAAATTAATTAACATATGTCGATGACATAATTGCTTGTAGATAAATTAACCCCGACTAATCAACATTTAGCCCTAATGTGTACATCAAAAGTGTCAACGGGCGGAAAGTCCAAAACGTTATTGTTTTGGAATTTCAGCCGTTTGAAGTTGAATAAAAGTAATGCAAAAATTGCCAACATAGATTGTCAGCGTCCGTTTTAATGAAATAAAATTTTTATAAAACTTTAAAATCAATCAAGGTTTTAACCTTGAATTTTTAATATGTTTACAGTGCCCTGGCCCAGGCCCCGCGATAGCAAGAGGCCCCATACCCAAGTAATCATAAACAATTATATATACACAGTTTCTTTAGAAAACTTTTTTTCGTGATTTCTTTGCAGCAAAATCGGTTATTAGTTCATTAAAATATATTGTTTTTAATAGGTCAGATTCAAGAAACAAAGTAAAGTGAAAGAAAAATTTTCCATCCCTAATTACATAGGCCCCAGTCAGTCCTGGGCTCAGAGCCTCAACGATCCTAAAGACGGCTCTGTATGTTTAGTAAGAATCTTATTGACAAATGACAACATTACATTATTAATCTATTTGTAGACTGATTATGATGGCTAAGCAGAAAGTTAATAAAAGTTTATTTGTATTATCTTCCGACTATAAGATAATTTTTCAAAGAAGAGTAAGGAGGAAATAGTTTAGTAGAAATGGAATCGCTATCCAATTTCTTTGAGTTTTTATTTTTAGAAATCATCTGTTTGATTTTTACTGCAAATAAAAGATATAGTTGGACCATTACATTCTTCTCCAAATTTTAAAAATTTCTAGACAAAATAAAATGAAATTGTTAAATATAATCATGATAGAATTTACTGTATTTACTATTTCATCATTTCGGAAACAAAATTGCCTAGTTGAAGAAATGAATTAATCAATTAGTAAAACGTTCAACCTTTTCTTTAATGTTTTTCGATTATTTGTTTTAATTTAAAATTTAAATTTTCAATTTGAAAATATACCAAAACAATTGAATGTTTTAAACTAAGTGGGTATAATTAAAAGGAAATTGAAAGATTAAGTAATATCAAAGCTTTAAGTACTTTCTTTTATTTGTTTTAAATAACTATTCTATAATTTCTAATCCTAAAATTTAATATTCATACATAATTAAAGCATTTTGCTGATTTAGTTGCTTTTAATACATATTTCTGCATTTATCTTTATAACAAACATTTAACTTGAACAATTTACGCATTAATATAGTCAGAAACGCACATCAAAATCGATATTTTTTAATCTTATTTTCTATCGCATTGGACAGTACGCATAGACCCTCTCTCTCGCACAATTTCAAACGACGAACGTAGTGTGAGCAGCTGTCATTCTGCGTCCCCCTCTATCGCACTAAATAGAATGGATCTATCTCTCTCTCGCACGCTTCGATTTAAAAATTTTAAACCCTTGCAACCCTGACTCTTGAACGGTTTTTTGCAAGCAACCTTATACTATCATTTTGCAAAAAAATAAGCTTTATTTTGATATATTTTATTTATTTGGTTACTCGATCGGTGAAGGTATCACTTTCAATTCACTTATTTAAACTTGGCAACTGTATAGCCTTGAACAGAAAAAGGTAAGCAACCCTATGTTTGCGTCTTCTATAGGGTTTGCACTTTCAATTAGTGTTAATTTTTTTTGGTTACGAGATCGGTGAAAGTATTTAAAAAAATTAAATATTGAATTTTTAATTAAAAATATCCTTGAACAAATTTATTTAGGCAACTCATCTACGTTACTTTTGTTAACATATTTTATTTCATAAAAAATACATTTTATTCGGTTACTCGATCGGTGCTCAACGACATCAATAACGGATCCTGTACTATATGTATACACTTTGATAGCTAAAGCTTTAACTAATATCATTCTTGTTTGTTTGGAACTGGGGTGATTTTACAGATAGATTACAACTTCTCGGATCAGGATAGAGTTGATATCTGGTTCTCTTTTCTTGAGCAATTACAGAATTGTTTAGGGCCATTGTAGATAGCTATCCAAATTAACGATAGAAATTAAAAACCACAACATGAAATAAAACAAAGATAAATAAAATATAAATACATCAAATAACTTACCTTAATATCACAGTAGTCGTCACAATAAAACTCGAGCAACAATATATATATAACGTATATTTATATCCTATTTATACTAGAATACAATAATATTTTCCATATTAATTAATTCAACGGAATATATAATAAATATACCGATTGGTAGAACAAAAACAAACGTCATAAACTTGGAAATATGTTTTTCTAAAATTTTGTAAACTTACAAATATACGAAAGAATTGGATTTCTATTGGACGAATAATTAAACACATGTTTTGATTGACTAAATTCAAAGTTCGTGCAAGTCTTAAAAAATTCCAAAATTAAAACTTTTTTGAAAACACTGGCTAATGCTATGAGAAACCCAGGACACAACAAAACAATTAAAAAACAATTAGAGTTGTTTATTTCTGGAAAATACCAAAATACAAATACATGACTCGTAGAAATGACATCAATAGGCTCAGGCTTACTACTATTAGTAACGGAGGAGTCTATCCGTTACACAGTTTACAAGTGCACAGTTAGGCAAGTTTCAATCATTTTAGATCCGTCATAGTTTTCTTTGACGAACAAAAACTATGTTAGAAATACACATATTTTAGAAATGTTAAAAAAGGCAATAAGACGCCTTTGAAGAGATCCAGAAAGCATTTCCAAATACGATTTTTCGACTGGTATACAGCCACACGGATCCTTTGCAACAGCAAGTGATTCCATCCTGCTCCACTTGGCAAGGTATTCTTTATCATAAGAATCCTGCAGCTCCATCCCTATCGACTTCAAGTTTTTCTAAAATTTTGTAAACTTACAAATATACGAAAGAATTGGATTTCTATTGGACGAATAATTAAACATATGTTTTGATTGACTAAATTCAAAGTTCGTGCCAGTTTTAAAAAATTCGAAAATTAAAACTTTTTTGAAAATACTGGCTAATTCTATGAGAAACCCAGGACACACCAAAACAATTAAAAAACAATTAGAGTTGTTTATTTCTGGAAAATACCAAAATACAAATACATGACTCAATAGGCTCAGGCTTACTACTATTAGTAACGGAGGAGTCTATCCATTACACAGTTTACAAGTGCACACTTCGGCAAGTTTTAAGCATTTTAGATCCGTCATAGTTTTCTTTGACGAACAAAAACTATGTTAGAAATACACATATTTTAGAAATGATCAAAAAGGCAATGAGACGCCTTTAAAGAGATCCAGAAAGCATTTGCAAATACGATTTTTCGACTGGTATACAGCCACACGGATCGTTTGCAACAGCAAGTGATTCCATCATGCACCACTTGGCAAGGTATTCTTTATCAGAAGAATCCTGCAGCTCCATCCCTATCGACTTCAAGCGTCTCCTGAGCTACTCTCTGATGATACGCCTTGAAGATATTATAATTCTGTCAACTGTTTTCACATAACCTCGAAAACAAGTCCCTCAAGAGAGCCTTCTTTACTGATGAAGCATTCTTCTACATTTGTGGGTAACGTCAATTCCTAAAATATAAAAATGTGAAGTTCGGACAACCAAATTAGTAGCATAAATAATAATCATAAATGTAATGCATTGTTTTTATTCTAATATTATTATATATGTTGTATTACATAGACCTGCTTCAATCTATTGCACTTTGAGTGAATTAGACATAGATTGCAGTCTTATCCAGCCCCAAAAGTGCTTTATGTTGGTGTAGATGCCAGGACGTGCGCTCCGACTACACTTACAAGAACCCCACGATACATAACCTAAAATTTAATTTCGCAAATCAAATGTTTAATATGTTGTAATCTTACCAATTAAACAACAGTCTTGAACTAGAGGACTACCCGAATCACCATGGCAAGCATCTTTTGCAGGAGCACCAGCACATATTTGTCTGATGCTGATTACTTTTTCAACATTTGAACTACAACAGTTTTTTTTTTATTTCAACATATTAAACATTTCTAGGTAAAAGTAGTGTTACAAAATCAAAGTAAATTGAAGGTTTAGTTAAGGGTTAATGCATTCTACCTTCGCTTCTGTTTTGTGCACCCTTCATGAGTGTGGTTCCTAGAATAAGAACGATTTAATCGTTAATTTAAAAAAAGGTTAACCAAAGCATAACCACTGAAACATTTTACCTCCACTTCTTTTGACAACCGATGTGGCTCGCTAAATAAATATCGACCGTTGTTAATATGTAGAGATGAGGATGACCCCAACCTGTCAGAGTTGCTTCAGACCCAATCTGGTACTGAAATTGTACTTATTTGAAATGTGCGCATTCAGTTTTGCTACGTGTTTTAACATCGACTTTTTTTAATTAGCTCTTTTAAGTGTAATCCGTTATTTTTTTAGAAAACAAACGGAATTCTTCAAAAGACCAGTCAAAGAAATTTCATATAAAAAATACTGGTTGTACCTTGTGGGCTAAAGGACCTAAACATATTGGCTTTTCGTACTTTCCAGATAATTCATTTTTAACTTTTGCCATGCCGACATCAAAATCTAGAGTGTTTACATCAAAACGTGGATGCCATACTCTTTTCACAACGGGGTGTGAAATATAATCCCTATGCCAGAAAGTACTGTTACTGTGTACACTAGCTTCCTTGGTCTGCAATTATACATTAAAAAAATATATCGCCCATTGAGCGTTGAATAACGATACTTTTATGCTGTATAGGCAATAGGCCGATGTAAGTACCCAGAAATGGCTTATAATAGTACACCCACAATGGAAATGAAACCGGCGATCTTTTTCCACGACAGTCAAAGCAGCCACGTATGGATGATCGCGAATTGTTGTATTTTCATTTCTGAATTGTTGTTCTGCGAATTGTTCATTTCTAGATGATGGGGTTAGTACATTTGGTAGGCAAACGAGTTGTTGTAGATGATGGTCTGAATTTGAAATCGAAGTATTAAGAAATAATTAGCAGAAGTGTTTTGTTTTACTTACAAATAAGAATCAGCGAAATGCGTGTCAATCTCATGTTTATGCCAGTCGAAATTACATTTGTAATTATTAAGTAACTACAAACTAAATATAGCTCTATAAATTAAATAATGGCCAATGTGCTTTTTTTATTTCTCAATTAGTAAAAAAGTCCATTTAATAAATATGTGGAGCAATTTAAGAATTAACTATAATATAAAAAATAATGTATCAATTTTAGTAGCTAACTGATCGCGATTATCAAGAGAAACAATAAGAAAGACAAGTACATCTACGGTTACTAGACGTATTAGTTTAGATGGGAGATTCAGTTTGGTAAACGCTGTTTTGCACCTATTTAATTTTATTTTGGACCGGAACGCCAAAACGTCCTAATCTTCAGTGTTCTGAACTTTTTTAATACATTAGATATGAGAGTAGCATCCAGGCATATTGGTAACCTCAACTCAGATTTACATTATCTAGATGAATGATATGTCCTAAGAATGTATTGTGTACATTTCACCAATACATATTGAAATGATTTATCATCGATTTGAAAATTTAACAGATTATAGAACTCATTAAAAATATTTCAAGGCTACGATAGTTATCGGAAACACAAAAACAATCAGCTTATGCTTATACGAGGGTCGTTTTTTTTTCAACCTCCGATAGCCTATAAATAAAAGACAAATGTTTATAAAAAAATCATTTTATTACTAAAAGTTCAGTATACTTATGGTTACTTTTCGACATACTCACCATAAAGATTGAGGCATTAGTCGTATCTGTTGACAAGCTTTCCAATACCGGCTTCATAAAATGTTGCCGTCAACGCATTTAAATGAGTCTTGACGTTATCTTGAAGATCCTCGGTAGTTTATTGTGAAACTTTACGACGAAACTTTGCGGAGAGACGTTCAAAACAAGAGAAGAGGAATGCTGACTTCTGGAATTTGTTCTGATCCATGACAAGCCCGTCCACACAGTGCTGCTTCAACACAACGGCTCCTTGAGAAATTTTAATGGGACATTTTCGATTACCCGACATACAGTCCAATGCCTTCTTTATTTACAAGCCGTGCTGTAAAAGTGGCAATGCAGTCGGTGGTCCGGCAAGGTACTAGGTTAGAAGGTTACCCTCTCATGTGCATTGACTTATCAATGCGTAATAATAGTGTACGTTTAGTTATTTTGTTGTTTGCATATTATATTATATTATGCAAACAACAAAATAACTAAACGTACACCATTATCACGCATTGATGTATCAATGCACATGTGAGGCTAACCTTCTAGTACCTTGCCGGACCACCGACCGCGTTGCCACGTCTACAGCATGGCTTGTAAATAAAGAAGGCGTTGTACAGTCCCAACCTAGCACCGAGTGACTTTCATCTTTTCCCTGAACCGAAGACGTGGCTAGGAGGACACTACTTCCAAACTACCAAGGATCTTCAAGACAACGTCAAGACTCATTTAAATGCGTTGGCGGCAACATTTGATGAAGACAGTAAGTATTGGAAAGCTTGTCCACAGATACGACAAATGCCTCAATCTTTATGGTGAGTATGTCGAAAATTAACCATAAGTATACAGAACTTTTAGTAATAAAATGATTTTTTTATAAACATTTGTCTTTTATTTATAGCCTATCGGAGGTTGAAAAAATGACCCTCGTATAAAGTATTCGTGCAAATAAAAGAATGATAGACATGCTAGGATAATAGTTTTATTTAATCTAAAGGTTACATGCTAGATTACAGATAAATTTATTAAGTTAAGATTTTATAGGAGGAAGATTCTCATGCAGACATAACTTCAATTCTTATAAAAAGGTTTGGTAGTTTTAAAAAGAATTTAAGTTAATTATGTTGTTTTACAATAAAATATGCTTTGTGTAACACAGGGGACAAGTTTAGGATAGTTTATCCACTTTTCTTGAATGTTTATCTTCATGTTAGATTTGAGTTTTGACGTTAGTTAACGCAGAACAGATTTTTCTTTGATTCACAAGACTAAGTCAGTTTCGGGTAGATATTTCACTGAAAATTGTTGAAATAGATCGTTATCTGAAAGTTTATTGTTACAATTAACTTAGTGATTCCTGTATTGTTTAAAGTCATGTTATTTCGGAGAATCAAGATATTCGGCAGTATTGATGTTTATTGATTTTGGAAGTTTTGGTATTAATTTGATGTTTTACATCTTTGTTGGAAGTAGTGTATTCTGGACAAGAATAGTTGAAGTTTTATTCAGTTTATGTTTTTATTTTGTTGAAACTTGCAGAATCATCTTTTGATCACAAGAACGGTGTAGTCAGATCTATAAGTTAAGTTTTTTCTAGTATCTAAATATAATTTCTGTAAACTACATATGATTGAGTTACCTTCTGTAACTATGTAAACACTCGATGTACATAGATAGCTGGAGATTATTTAGTTTCCAATGTAATTAATTTTTAATGAGTTTTGTGACCGTTGATCGTTTTTATTGATTTTCTGTGTAATTATTGATTTTAGACCATAAGTGTGTTATGTTGTTTTAATTGCCTTTTTACCAGTACCCAATACCAGTACCTTTTTTACCTATCTTTTCATCTTTTTAAAATTAAGATTGGTGTTAATTTTTAACATATTTTTATTTGTGACGTCATGACTTTTCATATATTCAGAATTTTTGTGCGATTTCGTTGTTTCTTCAAATGTTTTTCCGTAAACGTATACAAGGGACGTATTCAGTGGACTGTATTGAAAATTTGTAATAGTTAAATTTTTCTGTTTCTGAAATTTTATTAAACGATGAGTAAATTGCGCGGTCTATGAAATTATAGATAGGGGAGGGGGTAAATCCTTACCTTTATGTTTTGTCGCGTGGGTCTTCGTATCCTGAGCTCAGGACGTTTAATTGGGAGGCCACTGTGATCACTATTTCACTGTCAGTTCAGCTTTAGGTCCCAAAATGTTAAGTAGTTCCAGAGTAACAATTTAATTATAGTAAAGGTACCAAATCGTTTGCGTACCACTATGCGGACGGGATTGGTTAAGGAAGTTATCCCCAAGCTATATATTGTAATAATTTACACGAAACATCAAAAAGCGGGCAAAAACGACATGACATTATTTTATGTATTAATTTGTTTTTAATATGCCTTTTTGATAATTAAATTAAAATATTAAACAGAAAAAGAATAAAAATCCCCAATAACGCAAACACAAAACTACATGGACGGAACAATATTTTTTTTATAGATTTGAAACAAAGAAGATTTGTTTTCACTTTAGAACAATCACTGGGAATTGTGATTGATTTATTTCGTTTAAATCAAGGAAAAGTTATTTATTTCCATTTCAACATTTTGTATCGATTTTCGACAACAGCTGTTTGGCCAGTTACTTTTATATTTTAGCGCCACATGTTTTGGATTATTGTTAAACTATATACAAGGTGGGTCCAATTTAAGATTTTGTTCTCTGATCAGCAACAATAAAAAATTAATTTTTTTTGTAAATAAATTAGTTATCATTGAATCATTGAATCAGGAATATGATGAGCAAAACCAGAGACAATTTTTTGTATTAATTAAACCACAGCTGAACATCGTTATTTATCAAGCAAACCAGAATATATTGATTAAGACTGTCTGTAAGTCTTCATCTAATAAATTAACTCTAAATTGGAGTCGGAGCGTCTGCTCAGTTTTTAAAATAGAATCGCGTGGTGTAAATATACGCCATCTAGGATTCATTTTGTGTACAAATGAGCAATTTAATTGTGATAAATATAGTCATTTGAATAGACCTTATGAAAGATTCCCACGTGCCTCGATCTGATATCAAATTCCGATACGTAATTAAAAAAAGCCGGACTGATAAATCGCAAATTACGGTAGAATCCAGCTGAAAGCGTTTCCAAACACAATACCAAAAGACGACAACTCAGCTAGCGGCGTCGAATTTACAACGAAAATCACATACAGGGTGATATGAAATTAGCACGTAACAATAGTTTAACCTATGCACGTATACTCTTTTTGAACATCTCCTTTTGGGCGAATTTCCTTATATTTTACGCACGTCTTGCACCAACAAGGATAGTATCAATATTGACTTTAGGAATGAAATACGAAGAGAGATAATTTTGAACCAATTGCGCGTATAAATAACCGGCGATAAATACATTTTTGAGGGTACTTTGCGTTGATCTACATTCACGAAATTTGAAATAAATATTTTTGAAAACGAAGCATCGGGTCGTTTTGATGTCTCGTTGTAGATGTTACCGTCTAGTAACCAGCGGTAACATCTGTTAACTATAACGTCTTCTACTTTCAGGCTTCCTGAGATCTGCGATTAGTTTAGTCAGAACATATTAAAAATACATTTCTCCAAAGCATATTAAATTTTCCTGAAACATTATAAATTTTATAAAGCTCTCGCTTTTATTGGATTAATTTCCTCAGCACGTAATAATGTTAACCTTTAAACTCTCATTTCCACCTTCATTATATAACTTTAAAATAACATGGTTGGGTACTACGCTCTTTGTATATTATAACTTTTTAACATTACGAGGGTAGATTGAAAAGTTTCCGGAATGGGCAAGAGATGGCGCGCGTATCGTGAAATTGTTATGATGGTTGTCAAGGCTAACCTATTTTAGGAAAGCTGTCAAATTTTCAGACACGTGCGTCGTTCCGTTTATGTTTACTAGGATATCTTGTGAAGCAATTCAGGCACTTTTGCAAAAATGGATAAAAACGAATTTCGTGCAGTCATCAAACATTTCTGGATGGACGGGAAAACGGCGACGGAGATACGAGATATTTTGCAGAAAGTTCATGGCACATCCACACCTTCATTTTCGACTATTAGTTTCTGGGTGAGCGAGTTCAAACGTGGCCGTACGAGCACCAAGGATGAACCACGCAGTGGACGTCCAAAAACGGCCACAAATGAAGAAATGGTCGATAAAGTCCATGATCTCGTGTTAGCCGATCGACGAGTGAAGTTGCGCGAAATAGTAGAGACCACGGGCATCTCATATGAACGTGTGCAAAATATCGTGCACGAACATTTGGGCATGAGGAAGCTCTCGGCGCGATGGGTGCCGCGTTTGCTGACTATGGACAACAAGCGAAATCGTGTGACCACTTCGAAAGAGTGTTTGGCCTTGTTAAATCGTAATCCAACGGATTTTTTTCGCCGATTCGTGACCGTGGACGAAACATGGATCCACCACTACACACCAGAAACCAAGCAGCAGTCGAAACAGTGGATTTCTCCAGGCGAATCTGCTCCGAAGAAGGCAAAGACTGTCCCATCTGCTGGAAAGGTCATGGCCACCGTTTTTTGGGATTCGCAAGGTGTGATACACATCGACTTTTTGCAGAAGGGAAGAACTATCACGGGACAATACTACAGCGATTTATTGGATCAATTCAACGGCATTTTGAAGGAGAAACGGCCTCATTTGCAGCGAAAAAAAGTGCTCTTCCATCACGACAACGCGCCGGCCCATTCATCCCGAATCGCCAATGCTAAATTGGTTGAATTGGGCTACGAGGTGGTGCCGCATCCCCCGTACTCTCCAGACCTGGCCCCGTGCGACTTCTTTTTGTTCACAAACATGAAGACTTGGCTCGGAGGCAAGCGCTTTACGTCAAATGAGGAGGTCATCGCCGCCACTAAAGCTTATTTTGCAGAGTTCCCGAAATCATATTTTTCTGAAGGCTTAAAAAAGTTGGAGCACCGCTGGGAAAAGTGTATCGCCCTGCAAGGATATTATGTTGAAAAATAAAAACAAAAACCTGTTCAATTACTGCGTTTTCTTGCCCATTCCGGAAACTTTTCAATCTACCCTCGTATTTTATACATATATAAAACATTTTATTATATTACATTTCGAAAAGGTTAAATATTAAAATTCTAGTAGTATATTATACTATCACGCTTGTTGTCCCCTGGGGTTATTTATTTTGTGCTGCCTTTTGGATATGCTGTTTGTTTTCATATGTTTACAGGGGTTTATATACAAAGCTTAATTATACGGATTTCGGGAAGGAATATGAGCTTCATCCTTTAATTAACAAACGGAATGGGATGTGTTTATTGAATTGCTGGGGATTTCTTTCAGCATTGTTTCCATTTAATACTGAGTTTTGTTGAGACGTACACGAACTGATAAAACCTTTGTTTTGCAATTCAGATGATAATTAGGATTTAGTTTTAGTTGTCGTGTTGCTATTCACAGAACACCATTCTAAAACAGAGGAGAGCCCGTATAACAAATAATACCTTTATTTTCAACTTAAAACAATAAAATGTAAATTCGTACTAGGAAAATGTCTGGACTTTTTATCAGAGGCAGAGGCTAAACAATTTAAAGCTTGGTCCGACTGAAATAGATTTCACAGGCCTCTGAGCAATCCCCTACCCCAAAATAAACATTGGAGATATCTATAGTTATTGATAATTTGCTGAATTATTGTATCGGTTTATCTATCTGAATTGGGTATTTGACTAGAGGTTGGAAAACTTTATTGCTAAAAATTGACGTTTCTTGGATGAATTTTATTTGGATTAAGATGTTTTTGACCTGATTGGTTATTTGTATATGTGCTAGACGAATAATTAAACTGGAATTGCTGTTTTTGATCACGGTTGTATGTATTCGAATTAAATTAATTTGATTTGAATTGGCTTGAATTATTAGGTGTTCTTGAATTATTAAATTATGATGAATCTAACCTACTGGATCCTCGACCCGGAATTAACAATTAAAATTGTCTTCTCACTTTTGGTTGTTATACGTAATTTCTAGGCGAAAGATGATGGGACCGATTCAATCCCACACTTCTATTATTATTAATTTATTTATTCTTAATTATTATATTACATTCTTAGTAAAATAATTTATTTATTAAATATAAGTATTCATGCGATACACATTGATATTCCTACTACAGTCAAAAGATAGAACTCTCCGAAGATTTCCTTTTCTATTCATTATACACGGTGAGTCGTTACGGAGTAATCGGACTTTGCCAGTGGTTAGATAACCATTAAAGAAAGAAAATTCCTATATACCATTTTTCTCGTATTTCTATACTTTTGGAGAAAAACGGCATCGAAGTTCAGCCTAATGTTTTCAAATTTAATAGTATGAATGCACATGACACATATTTTAAAAGTTCAAGCAGATATTCAATACTACTAGAATGTGCAAGGATAGCTTAATAAAGTAATAAAAACGTCTTTATTTTGGCCAAGTGTTTCGTAGAATAACAACAAATAAACAGAATTAAATAAACAAAGCATGTTGAGAACGACCTCTCGATGGATATTGTTTCAAAAATGGTATTTTTGTTTTGTGTTGTTTCTGATTACTAAGACAATTTCAAATTCTTTTAATAGGCACATTAACCCCTATGTGTAATACAATACTGCAGGTTGTGAATAAAAAATTATAGTACTGTAATAGTGCCACATATTTGGTTTCTCAAATGATAACAAATTGCAAACCCCTTACACTGCAGCTTTTAGTAATAAAACGTAACAGTACTTGTACTTGACTATGTAAACAAATCCATCAAGCATTCAGGGTCGTTGAATTAAAACATCAAAAAGAATAATAAGGTTTTAATAATGAAACATTCTAGAATTCCAATAAAAAACAATACGTATTGATGGATAGATCAAATTAGCTAAACATGTCTTTACTTAATTAAAACTAATATCTGTTTATTAACGCATAACACATCGAATTTAATGATATCATTGAATGGGTCTGTATTAAAATGATGTTATTTCTGTTTGCGTTTACTATTAGAATAGAGGGGAATCCCCCGGATTAATAGATCGTTTTGTTTTAACATCTAAAATGGAATGTGCGTCGTTTGCATTCTTGTTGTGCTTGTTTAAACAGATGTCACGCTTTTGCTGATGGGGTCAATTTCTAAAGATCTTGCATTTATTTCTATTCGACTTAACAACACTGACCTGCATCAATTATACGTACTTTTCTGAAAACGTCGGTCAAAATTTTCGAAATTTTCAAGTTCATTTAATCAAAAAAAGTTACTAAGGTTTTATGTTTCTAATAACCAGAGAAGCTTATCCTCCAAGTCCGATCATTGAGTACTGAATCACCGTGTATATGTATTATAATTTAAAATGAATTATTAACAATACAGAAGAAAAAACTCAAACTGTAGCGTAAACTTACTAAAACGGTACTTCACCCTCAGCACACACACTTTTAATCACTCTGAACACGTGTTTCAACAGCTTGGCTGCCATTTTCAGTAGACACTGAAAAACTAACTAATATCTAAAAATCTAACCTTATATACCTACAGAACTTCACGGTTCGCCGGTAATCGCTCTGAAAGACACTGGACAATACATATTACTATGAATATGGGGTATTTAGAACAAAAAAACTCACAGACAAAAGACGATTTGCAAAAAGAGATGACACGAAATTTTATAATGTTCCAGCTTTACAAATGTATTGTAGTGAGTAACATAATCCTACTATATTGAGACTCTCTCAGGTTTGGATCGCAATGTAGAATATTCTTCTAAACAAATAAGATTACGCAAATGACAAAATACATAATAAAGAGACAATTTTTTTTATTTATTTAAAAAATCTTAATTAATCACAAAAAAGAACATAATGTAATGAACGGGATTGACCCTATACGCCGCCGTCGAACATTCGAGACTGTATGACGCATCGACCTCTAAACAAAAACCCTATGCCTGGCGGCGAACATGCGAGAAGGTTTACGTCGCATCTACAATATTCCAGACTGTGTGGAAGGTTCCGGGACGATCGACGAATGGATATCGCGTAAGCGCCGCAAAGCAAGAAGGTGTGATTAGTCAACTGGTGAATTTGAATACGCGCATCGTGTAATTAGTAGGAGATAAATGTTAAGAATAAATGTATTATAAATAAATAATCTGTAAATAATCCAGTTTAGGCTTGTTAATACATAGTTAGTTTATAATTGTGTATGTAATTAGTGTTAGTAATAATATTTCTTTTGTTAATAGACGATTCAACAGCATTTGTAGTATTATTTAAAAAGAACGTTACAATAATCACATAAAAAGAAAGAAAAAGAACGAAAGTGATACCAAATTAAATTCAGAAATAAGTTACTACTGTAACGTTCCTTTAAATACTACTAAAAACGCTATTTAATCGTATATTAACAAAAGAAATATTATTTACACTAACTAAAAACATAATTATAAACTTTTAACAAACTTAAAGAAGGTTATTTAAGAACTATTTATTTACAATACAACATTTATTTACTACAAATTTATATTTGACTACTAATTACACAATGCACATATTCAATTCACCGGCTGAACAACGATCTTTCTTCTGTGCGCGGCGGCGATTTATATATCCCGTATAATCTTTCTAGAAAACGCTAGATTAGACTGGTGTATTGTGCCTCGTCTAGCCGTCGATGCGTCATATATGCGACCAGTCTCGAACATTGCAGATCGGCCGTGAAACTTCTAGCTTGTTTGTCGCTCGTGTATAGGGATTTTCTTATTCGTTACACTAATTAAAAATGAAAGCAAATCAAATTAAACTTATTATTTAATAAAATTAAAATGAATACTCTTTTCACTTATTAATTTATTGGCATATCTCAACGAAAATTACTTAAATTTGAAAATATTATGTGGACCGCAAATCTAATTTCCATAATTAATAAATTGTAGGTACATACATATCTACATACATACATACATAATCCATATCCCTTTTACCGCATTTCGCAGTGTCGCATTTGTGTTCCACACAAACTCTTATGGGAGTGCAACGGAGGTAATGGAGCTATTGTAGCAAGTACATTACGCTCCCCCATACTTTATCACTCATACAACTGTCATACCTTAACCTAAGGAGTTCAAACACAATAGTACTAAATTTTAAAATTCAGTCACAACCGAGGTTTGAACCCCTGTCCCTCTGAACGAGAGGTAGGATCTCTACCATATCTAAAATAAATTAAATTAACTTTCGATATTGGCGCCACATATATCTCATCTCTATTTAGGTTCGAGTTGCTTGAGAAACTCGTTAATGGGCTCCCATCTCCGATTCAAACAATTCTGTCAAATTTTTTTCTACGTTATCTCCATACATCAATCGAATTATGAAAATATTCGTAAATATTGATAATATAAAAAATATTCGTAATATTAAATCGAAAATATCGATTCAAATCTGATTTCCAGACCAATTGAAAACCAAATTACCGTTGTTTATTAAAAAGGTATCTTCTTTCAATTAAACGGGTAAATATAACATTCAATACTTCCTTTTGATATTTCCAAAAATAATTTAACATTGGCAAGGTTAAATAAATTTATGAATGCTATTATTTTTAAAATTTATAAAAACTGTGTTATATTCAACTATACATTCAAACAAAATTATCTATTATTGACGATTCACCTAACCTTACTTCTGTATTGTTTTCAAAGTTGAATTCTAACCTTACAATTTTAATTTTTGGAGCAGCTAGAAACATACCTTGTTTCTCTGATAGAATATCTCTGAAAAATGGAAATGGATTCCCTTTACACAGTGTATGCCATAAAGTTGGATCCATATGGGACATTTTTTTAAATTCTGATTGAAAGAAGACTTTGTGGGGTAATCACCTCAGCTTCCAAAAATGCTTGAAATGCGCCGTGTCAAATTTTCCATTTTTTTTAAAATGGGCGAAAATGACCTTATTTGTTAAAGTATGGAAAAATTTTATTGAGAAAAAATATTTCTAACGACATTTTAGGTTCACATATCGAGTTTGAACAAGATATTCCGACATAAAGAAAATTTTGTTTTTTAATATTCTTTGATACTACTATTTGAAATCATTAAAAACGCTTTAAATGAATGGGAAGGCAACAAGTGCATAGCATGTTCTGCTAGTAATATTCGATGGTGTAGGTATTCTTGACTAATATTAAAATTATCAAGAGAAAAATGGAACATTCTGGATTATTTTCCAATTCTCAAGAAAATTTTCGCCTCTTTTAAAAAAGAATGGCGACTTTGACAGATACCTAATGTCACCTGTCAACTTTGACATATAGTATTTTGGGAAGCATAGGTGATTGCCCCACAAAACTTTTTTCTAATCAGAATATTAAAAAAAATCCCATATGGATTCAACTTTATGGCAGACACTGTATACTATTTTGTGAAACAAATGAATTCTTTCAAAAAAATCTTGACATTTCCGATTTTACATAATCCAATTGTTATTTATAAACTTTTAATAATGCAAAAACTAATTATATAAACTTATAGAAAAGAAAGTCTTTAATTCAACCTATACAACACTTGGGTTAAAAAATACAATAATACCCTTAATTTTAGTGCCGACGAAAGAACAATTTCATATTACTAATAATTAACTTCATTTCATAAAAACACATTTTTATACATTGCTTTCTTCACAAATCTAATTCATTCATTCATTATTAGTATTATCTGACTGTTTTTAGATGTCAAAAACTTTGAATTACAAGCCAAATTGGATAATTCAATTGAACGTTAGAAAAGCACAGCAACCTTTACAATAAAATGTGTATCATTATTTTGTCGTTTTAATGTTATTCTACTTATTTCCACTAAAACACCTTTAAAATTATGAAAATTCAAAAAGACTACAAAATTAATATATTTCGTTGCCATGAATTTTATGTTACAACTATATTTCAACAGGTACATTCGCATACACCTTCAATATAACATATTTTGTCTGCTCCAGATGATTTATAACATTAAAATTAAACTAAACTTTATTAAGTTGAAAAAATGCATAAACGATCCCCAAATCGTTAAGTTATGAGAAAACTTATCTATTTTCTATGAAAATCTGGATTTCCACATATCTTTTATCTGCTTAAAGAGTGTTTGTGTGCATGTTAGTCTAATTAACTAATTTTATTTTATTAAGGACATCTTTTTCACAATTTATTATTTTAAAAGTAAGGTTATGCAACCATTAAATCGAATAGCTCTAGAATTGCATAAATATTATCGTGGAGTAAATCCTCCCTAGTATGATCAAATAATATCATGACAATATGTACATCAGTGTAAACGCCGCGTGCGTCGGTCGGCTGTAAAATATTCTAAATAATAGAGTAATCGTCGAAATCCTTGGACTAATAAATCATAGCTTTTAATGGCGCATCTTTTTTACATTAAAAATTTTTTTACCTGCACCTCCGTTTCTGCAATGACGTCATCATATTTTTATTGCAGATTTAAAATTAAAAAAAAATTTAATTACTGCTACTTTTGACTAATTAATAGTCGAATAACATAAGTTTGCATAGTGTTGCAACTAATATAGCCACCTACTACGCTAGTTCCTTTTCCTTTGAAAACAGCTTTTATTCGTAAAAATACCTTTACTGTGTAATATTAACGTAGAAAACTCTTCTATGAACCTATTTAAGCATAAATTATTCATTTCGGATGCGGGGCCTGCATTTAAAAATATTTTTTCCTCAATAAAAAGCTACCACTATAAAAAGTTATAGGATACATAAATCTTTTAAGTAGGTGTTACGTAGGCGTAAAACGTTACCCCATCCCCAAAAAAGTGCTACTGAAAGCTTTTCCACCCTCGCATTATCGAATTCGCTTTTACCCCTTCAGCATCTGAGAGAGCTAGGTTAATGTAGACATTTAACAATTATTACATCGCTTTATGTGACGTATTTTTTCGCCACTAGCGCGTTATATAGAAATAAATTTTAAAAAGTCTACTTCCGATCGCGCAACCTCTCCAAGCTAAAAAAGTGTGGAAAGGTTAAAAAAGGCTAGATGTTTAAATTGACTGTTATTATGGATAGTAGATAGATATTGCAGCAGGTTTGCTTTTTGTGGGCGATATGGGGGATGATGCAAAACGTGTATGTCTGGATATGCAGGATGATGCAGTTGGTTGCAGTAGGGGAGTTTTGTGTGGGTCGATATTGGAGGCGCATACTACTAGAACTACTACTACACGTTCCCCTTTATAATTTCCGCTTCCGATTCAAATTTTCATGTATGTATATATTTGGTTATTATTAGAATAGAATTTCATTAATAGAAAAGTATTTAATTTTTAAATGTGCAGGGAATGAAACTGTAGCGAGGGGGAGCACGTAGTAATAATACGTACTATTCAAAGTAATTTATGATTCTTCATTTCGTGTAGGGTATAATTATTTTAATGTTTTACTAGTAGAGGTAGACGCGATGCGCATGACGTCACGCGGTGATTCAGCTGACGTCGCCGTCGCGGTGCCCCCATCACATTATACGGCGCCGGTCGACACGTGAGTGAGTCAGTCACTTGTTAGCTTCTGTCGTAAACGTTGTGCACGACGAGTTCGTAGTTTATTTCTCGCAAGTATATGTACGTACGTGTATGTAATAATAAATCATGTCATGCAAATTATTTAGTAATTTGCTATTTTTAAAGCAATGTCAAACTGGATATTGGTGTCGAGTTTAGTATTATGTTTGTTTGTAAACAATACTCTGACAATTTTTATTATTAAGGAAAAAATATATAAACAGTTTTAAGTGTTTCGTTATTAGAATTTAGTAATTATTAATAATTTAAACAAAATGTAGTGTTGTAATTAAATTAACTTTGTAGAGTTAATTGAAAGTGTACTTACTCTGAGTGTGCGGTGATGTAATTTTGCACTAATTTGGTGCGCTAAAATCCTATAAGACTTCCTATTACTCAATTGCTTCCTTCCATCGCTCTGGTGTTAAAATGGATGAAAAGCCAAATCCCTTGGCTTCACCTTACGTGGATATAAATCATCATCAAGGTAGTAATAAGAATAAAACTTAATATTGGAAATGTCAATATTTTGGATTTTCTTTTCTTTTTAACACTGAATTTTTTTATGAATTAATATTGAATCAGGATTTAATTAGAGAAGATTCCATGTCCAAATAAAACGTTTTGATAACAATAATATTTATGATGGAGCGCAAAAATGCAAAATGCAAACAGATGGACTTTCACGGCCTAAGTCAGTCGTCAAAGAACGACCTTTCGGATTTGACCATATCATATTGAGAACAACGAAGGGACTCAATGCTTCGTCCGTAATTGTATATCGCTTCTTCACCAAAATTATTAAAAGGCACGACACAAAACCGAAATCAATGCGATATAAAATTAAGCAAAAATTATTCATTCGTTGTTCTTAATATGGCTGAGTTCAAACTCGGAAGTCGTTCCTTGTTCACTGAAGCTCTGGTGGCTGAAGAATTGGAAACCTTTAATTGTTAAAACTTGCCTAATAAAGCCAAATGTAATGCCAATTACTGACAGCCAAAATGAACTCCCTTGTGTAAGGGTTGGTTTCCAGATTTTTTACTGACTTTGTGTACCAGTACTTGTAGAATTCTAATAAAAATCGAAAGACACCTTAAAATGGCCAATTGATGCGATTTTAATAGTCTCTCACGTCCGAAACAATGTCACTTCCACGTGATACCTTCTGGGAACCTCGACTGGGGTTCTGTCTAGGCTAACGAGGCACTGGCAAGGGTACACTAGGCCTATAAGTGCGATATCGGATGAGCAATTGTCCAAGTCCGCACGTGATTAGGTGTATCATGACTCCACACGAGAGAATTGAGCTCCGATAGGTGAACACGTGCTAATGGTTACGGCACTAGTCTGGAGAGTTGGTAGAGCGTGGAGTAACTTTGCTTCCACCAGTAAGAACTGACAGCACTACACTTTTGAAACTTGAAGCTTTTCATTTTTTATAACACTAGTGTTTTGAATATCTTAAACTCAGTTTTTTTATTCGGAAACTTGTTCTAACTTTTGCTACTTCATAAGTCTATAACTTGAGATTCTAGATCTAAAAATCCTGAATAGAAATGGTATTTGAAAAACTAGTTTTGAAACTTGCAAAATCTGGAGAAATTTCTTATTTTTCAAATAAAACCGAACTGATTTTAATTTATTGTCCAGAGAATCATTGTAAGTTTTTTTTAGAATGGCAAAAATCTGATAGATGTAAGTTTGAATATGCTAACTACAATAATTAATACAGTCATTAACTGCCAGACACTAAAAGAAAAACTTTTCCATTTTCAACAGGAATCTCACTAACCCTTCCAGTTAGGGAATTTCTTCATCATGAATATCCAAATCGATGGATTGGCAGGAGAAGTCCAATAGAGTGACTCTCAAAATCTCCTGATGTAACATCTGTCGATTTTTTTTTATTAGGAACATTTAAGTTCGTGGTTTACAAAATCCAACCGCTCCCATTAAAAGATATTTGCCGTAGAATAACTTGCGAATGTAGAAATATTTCCAGCGAAACTTTTAGAAATGTTCGAAGGGTGTTCGAGCATAAACTCTATATTTGTTTAGAAAACAGCGGAAACCATTTTGAACACCTTTTATAATTTGAATGTGATGATAAACAAATTAAATTACTTCTTCGTAATCTCCTTTTGTAATTAAAACTTTAAAAATCAATTAAAAAAAGAATAAATTTTGGTACTGTTGAATTCCATTTTTTAGCAGCTTTTTAACGAGGTATCACAAGAGGACCCATTTAAGATTGTTAAGTAGCGATAGCTACCGCGCAGGGGGTTTGGAAAATATCATTCTAGCGGCTTACTTGCGTTCACTCTGCAAATCCTCCCAACTGTTTTGAGCAAATTTTTATATAAAGGTGCATTTTCAAGGTATGAGCCATTGCAACTTTTAAAATTGACACCCTGTATATTGTTGGATAACGATTTACAATAAATACGAAATTAAATGGTGTGCCATGGCTGGAGATGTCGAGAAATGAAGCAATTCGTGTCGTCAGCTCTTCTGAAATGAAATAAAAATGAAGCCTTGTCTTTATTTAAATTATTCTTTTGATTCCTTTAAACTGAAACTTAAGGATATCTGAAATCGAAACTCTAGAAAGTTTGAATTTTCTAGAGTTTGTTAGAGAAAAACTTTAAATTTTTCTGGAACCTGGGACGCAAGTGCCTTTTCGTAGAATTACTTGCATTCCGGAAACTTCTACAACTTGGAAACCTCAAATCTTTCTGGCCAGGAATTTCAAACCTCCGATACCATACATGTGATACTTTGAAACATTATGATTCATTAAGCCTTGATTTGATGCTTTGAAACTAAAAATCTGTGAAATTACAAAATTCTGAAACTGTGGAACATTAAAACTCTAGAACATGAATGTTGAAATTTCGTGTTGAATGTTGAATTTTTTATCATCCTCTAAGTTTTTAGAATTTAAACTTTAAAGGCATGAATCCGTAAACCTATCACTGTGTGGAATTACAAAAGTCTGAATTGAGATTGAGACCCTTACGCTCTTAAAATCCTTATGAAAATGCTGAACTCACTGCGAATCTCGGAAACAAACAAAACTTCAGCTCTTCGATACCAACAACTTTAAATGAAACTCCAAATTTATACGTTTTGAGATTATAAAATTCGTAAAATTTTAAAACTTGAATTTCGAAATTTTGAATATGAATAATGCAATTTTAAAACTATAAAACCATTCTCTGGAAATTTATGATATACTAAATTTATGGTTTCAACAATCTAGAATTGTTTTATTTTATGCTCTGTAAACAAGAATTTTGTAACACCAAATTTCAAATGCCCTGAGATTAAACCTAATCGACTTTGAAATTCTGACCTGTTAATCTCTGATTGTCTAAAAATGTGTAAATCTGGCGTTCTGGAATTTAAGATTTGATGGTAGAACATTTGCATCTTTGGAATTGGAATATTGAAAATTCAGAGATCTTTTGAAATTTCAGAACATTTCGATATTATGAATTGAAATATAGTTGTAGCTTACTAATTGTATGTTATTGATGAATATCTTTCCTTGTATAAATTTAAGAAAGAAATAATAAATAAATACCACACTGAGTATGATATGCAATGTGTAGAACGCATAGAAAATATCTTTGTTTACCATGGATGAGACATAACTTCCACTATGCATTATTAGCGTGCTAAAATCCTTTTTCGTTAACCAACAGCAAAAACGAGACGCGGTACTCTACTTTGTTTTGCAGATATCTTCGCTTGTATTATACCTATGACAAAAATAAAAGCACCATTGTGTTCAATCAACGAAAAACGTTTATTCCAGTCGTTTTTTCTTAATATGTACTAGATTTGAAGATATTAAGTGTTAAATGTAATTTTGTTATACCTTAAAAGTGCTGTTTCGAGAAAATCGACTTTAAAAGTAAAAGCTCCCGTAAGAAACAATGTAAATAAATATCTTAAATGGTTTTTTTTGATAACTTAAATATCGATGTAACCATTTACAGTTTTGTCACAACATAGCGAATGATGTTCCGCAACAAATAACATAAAAATTCAATTCCACCCCTTTTTTACTAAAACCTCCTCTCCCGCCCCCAGCACAGTTATTTTTTTATGACAACTAAATTCTGCTTAACTTAGGGATGGACTACAATATGAGCTAGGGTGGTACTTTTTACAAGGTATGCCCAACGGAATGAACGAATTTAGCCTAATAAAACTCGACTAAAATGATGTTTTGTTTAATGATTGTAAATATTGAATCGTTGAAAGTAATCAATCATTTATTTTTAGTCATTTAAAATTCAACCCTAGCTATTGCAACGCCTGCTGAGACAGGACCAACCCAAGGGGATTCTCCCTCATAAGGGAATAGAAACTTCTCTTCGATACTTTCAAAACCCCCCTTTTTGAATAAATTAGTAGATTAATTGCCTGGATCGCTTTAAAGGTTTTCAACTATCAATTTAAACCAATTTTCCCCCGAACGGCTTCTCATTAAAGTTACTACCACCGATATAATAATACAATTATTATTAACGTAACCGCTTGGGAGAAACTAAGAAAACTTCCGTCAAACTCTTAGCGTGCGATTTTCTCAAACAACAGGCTTTTGTTTTAGCAAATATACATCCAAACAGAGAAAGAGAGAAATAGATGATGATGGTGTGGAAATTATTGTTCCTACCTAATATATACTACCAGTGCCGATGTGTATGCATAAACCGAGGCTTTATTTAATTCAATACTTAGGCTTTTGTGGTTTGAGCTTTGCTTTGTGCCATGATAGTATGATTAATTAACGTAGATTAATATAGCCATATTGTATCTGTGCTCCTTCTCCTCTTTTACAAACAAGCATTGTCGAATTAATCTGATCAATATATTATACTTACTAGTTAAATCTGCCCTTGTTTTGCCCTGTATTTCCCTAAAGATGTTTCGAGGAAGACGTATCGGTGAAATTTTCTTTTTGTTTTTGCTTTTGCCGTGGTTGTTGTATCAAAATTTAAATTAGAAAATAAATTGGATAGACTAGTGTAAAGAAATAAAAAAAGGTCGGTGGAGGTTGTCTTCGAAAAAATGGATTTTCTTGTACTTCCTGGAAAATATGTAAAAATAATAAATTTGTTAATAGCTACATACTTAATTATATAAAATTTAAACTTTATTAAATTGAGGAACTAAGCAATACCAAATTAAATATATGAAGATATTTAAATTTTTCCTTTTAAAATTCATTTCTTTTAATTTATTTTTCAAATATGAAAGAATTAATTGAATAATAAAAGCCAGCTGAATTTAATATTTGCCATGTAATGCACATTGTTGTAATCAAATTTCTTTTTTATTGCAAATAATAGTAATTTATTGTATAAGGGTTTTAGATAGCATTTTATTCACGCAAGAATGTTTAAACGCGAGAGCTTGCTCGAGCGTTTAATTTTCTTAAGTGAATAAAATGCATCTAAAACCCGTATGCAATACAATGTTTTATCCACAATCACACTCATTTAGAATCAGAATTGCCGAATTTTATCAAAAAATTATTTGACATTTTACTGCGACGGCGGATGTTACCTTGAAAATCATTATTCGTGTTCCATTTGTCGTAGTACCTTTGCTTTACTGGTTGCTAGTGTGTCCAACAATCATTATAATTCCATGTGTTTTATGTATAGAAACCCTAGAGTTTTATAAACCACATTATACGTTGGCAAGGAGTTCAATTATTACCTTATTATATAGTGATTGTGGATAAATGAATAAATAATAATATCTGTTTTTTATTATATATACAGTCTGTTTTTTGTAAACGATAATATAGAAAATCCAATGGAATTTTATCATTTTCGTCTTAGATTTGTACCCCTGCAAATGTAAGTAGAGATTTTGGTATCAATCGAAAGACGAATTCATTTTATGTCAAAAACATATTAAACTTTATGAAGAAAACCAAAAACTATTTAGAAAAATACTTAAAAAGCTTATTGGTTTGTTGCTTTTGGTAATAAGCTATAAAGAAAAGCTGAAAGCTGTAAGCTGATTGGCCTAGCGGTTAACGCATCAGATTCGTAATCAGAAATCGCGGGTTCAAGCCTCATCCTTGTATACTTTTTTTTTAATTGTATTGCTTATTACTTATTATTTTTAGAACTTTAAGACAACCATTATTAGTTGTATGCGCTTTTTTTTATTTGCTTTTCTGATTAGTAAAAAATTAGTAAAACAAAATGATTAGTAAAAAAAATTAGTTAAAATTGTACAAAAAATAGCAGTAAACCTTCGTAGCAAAAATATCTAATAAAAAAACTAATAATAATTGTAATACTGTTCTAAAAACAGTAATTAGTAAGCAATACATTCCAATTTAATTGGATTTCCTATATTATCGTTTACAAAAAACACACTGTATAGATATGTTTAAGAATCACTTGTTCTATATGTGCCCTCACCCAATTGTAGGTTCTACAATCTGTACACTCGCTTGTATAGTCCTTTTTATGCAGTAACTAATATTAGTTACTGCATAACTAATATTAACCAGCAGTGCGAAGTCTTCAGGGCTGAATTGATTGATTAAAGTCCATAATCCTAGAGTCTACAAATCGTAGAGTATAGAGTTCATATTCTTTGGAGTCTATATGATAGGGTTTAGAATTCATATTTTCTTAGTCTCAATCCCTTCACAGTTCAGAATGTTTAGAGTCTACAGGAGGCACTCGACAGTCTACAGAATGGAGTCCGTGGAGTTCACAAGTTTGAATAATCCATCTACTCTAGAGCCGATACTACTTCAAGTCCACATTCCTTAGAGTACATATTTTTCTAGTTTTTAGACTTAATAATCTTCAGAGTACACCAACTTTAGAATTTGTAATTGTTGCTAGAAGGAGTATCTAGTCTTCAAGAGTTCAAGAGTCAAATTCGAATATTTTTGAGTTCGTAGGTGTTACGGTCCAGAGTCCCCATGAGGGTATTACGAACGATGTTTTATTAGATGTAGTATTTTTAATGATTTATTGCTGTCCATATTTCGTAATGTGCATAGTTTATCATACTTAGACAGTAATCGCTATTCTCTATAGTACTACAGCTCCATAGTCTATAGATGTATAGTTTTTATTTTTACATCTACATTCGTACACTTTAGAGCGTATAGTTTCACTTTAAGTTGTATTTAGTGAAGAAGTATTAAAGTTTCAATCATTCAAGTCTACACTGCTTTATACTTAATACTATGTTCTTTTCAGAGTAATCGTTTGATCGAGACAACAGCTGTTGTTATTTAATAACTCATTGCCTACAAAGTCTAGATTGGTAGATTGCGGGTCATTAGGATGTATATAACTCTTACAGTCGACAATCCTTATGATTTGGTCAGAAGCATCTATCGTTCTTACAGTTATCTAGACTTTTCTGTATGGTTGTCTGGAGACCATGATAGCTAGAGTATACACCGTATCCAAGATAAGAATGCACAGCATGGGGATCTTGAAAACGGTAAAAGATACAGGTTGGCTTAAATTAGGGAAAAGTTGCACTATTTAGAGTATGTTTACATGCCGATCGCAGAAATCCATGATTGTTTATCGTTTTCGAAATTTTCCAAAAAATGCAATTTTTCGGATTTTCGATTTTTACAATTTTTGTATTTATTTTAAAAGAAATTAAAAAACTAATGACACTTTGTCGTTGTCACTTTTTAAGCTCTACAAAATGGCATCTTCAAATTCTTTATCCGATGTTTCATCTTCGAGAAATCATCATCAACTTAATTTTTTTATATGGCCACAAAAGTAGAAACACTTTGTATACGGTAGCATTTTTTATTACAAATTCAACGATGTATCACACATTATGCTTCTAAAGCCAAAAAACAGAGAAAAATGAATTTTAATATTTTTTTAGATTCTTAATCTAGTAGGCATTGGAAAAAGAATTCAAAGATTATTGCAAGTGTTCAAATAAGTTCCCATTATTTTCTAGACACAAGTATGCTCTTTGTACAGTTGAATTTAAAACTTTGGCTAACATTTCTGAGGAGATTGTGTTAACTGCTGCTATAACCGATGCCAATAATTGTTCTTCAGTTTCAAAAGTTGAGTCATACACTTGATTTTTTACATAACCCCACAGGAAAAAGTATAACGGGCTCAAATATGGTGATCGGACTGGCCAAGACCAGCCCAGCAGTTGTTGATTATTGCTAGAGGTAATCCATCCAAGGCGTCTTCCAAATCAGTCTGCAGCAGGTCAAGATACCGCTCGGAATTTAAATTGTTGTGATAAATAAAGGGTCCTATTATTCTTCTACCTAAAATACCTATCCACATATTAAATCCAAATCGGTGTTGATGCCTTGCATCTTTTTTTAAATGAGGATTGTCTGTTGCCCAATAATGTTTGTTACGCCGGTTAAAAATGCCATTGTTGGTTATCAGCTTTCATCAGACCAAATTACTTGAAAAGGAAAAGTTTGATTTTCTTGACATTTTCTGGTATACCATTCACAAAAACTTGCTCGCCTTCTCTCGTCACCAGGTCTAAGACCCTGACAAATTCTAAATTTATATGGATGAAAGTTATTCTTTTGTAAAATGAAGTGGGCTGTAGATCTAGCTACCACAGTCTGACGCTCAATTAGTCTTGTGGATATTTCAGGATTTTCAACAACGGCTAGTAGAACAGTATTCGCTTTTTCTTCGTTGGATTGTTTTTTACGAGATGAAAGTGGTTTTTTAAATGAACCAAATTCCTTTAAATTAGATACCAAACATCTAAACATGGATTTCTCGGGTTGTCTTCGTTCAGGATAATTATCAGAATACATCTGCTCAGCAGCTACACAATTTTTGTGGCACAAGATGTAACACGTCAACATATCAAATTTTTCTTCGTTTGTGAAATTTCCTCTTTCCATCGTAACACAAATAAATTAAAACACTTTAACTTCTTATAAACAAAACAAACAACTTCAAAATACGTTAGAAAGTTTTTAACAATAATGTGACAGATCAAATAGAAATATTGCAATTGTTCCAATGCCTACTATTTAAAAAGTAAAAAAAAACAATACTTAATTACATTCTCGGCAGAAGTGTTAGACCATGTTTTAAATTCAGCTGTTTTTTCTAGGCTGTACTTGTGTCTAGAAAATAATGGGAACTTATTTGAACACTTGCAATAATCTTTGAATTCTTTTTCCAATGCCTACTAGATTAAGAATCTAAAAAAGTATTAAAATTTACTTTTCTCTGTTTTTTGGCTTTAGAAGCATAATGTGTGATACATCGTTGAATTTGTAATAAAAAATGCTACCGTATACAAGGTGTTTCTACTTTTGTGGCCATATAAAAAGATTAAGTTGATGATGATTTCTCGAAAATGAAACATCGGGTAAAAAATTTGAAGACGCCATTTTGTAGAGCTTAAAAAGTGACAACGACAAAGTGTCATTAGTTTTTTAATATCTTTTAAAATAAATACAGAAATTGTAAAAATCGAAAATCCGAAAAATTGCATTTTTTGGAAAATTTCGAAAACGATAAACAATCATGGATTTCTGCGATCGGCATGTAAACATACTCTAAATAGTAACCTGTATCTTTTACCATTTTCAAGATCCCCATGCTGTGCATTCTTATCTTGGACACGGTGTATAGTTTATGAAGTCCACATTATCTATAGTCTATTACATTAACTTAAAGTGCTTATAGTTCATGCTCCTTTACAGTTGAAGTTCCTGAGAAGTAATAGACATGAAATGCAAAATCTTTCGAATCTAAACTTCTTCAAGGCTGCATTTCTTAGTCCATAGTTTTTAATCTATACTCTTATTGTCAGTAGCTCAAGAACATTCATAGTTTTTAATTCATTGTCCTCAGAACCTTAGAGAAATTAAGCTTTTGTGTTCCTATCCCGAATATAAGTAATAGGTACTTAAAAATCCATAGTCCGCTTGTTTCCACTTAGTTCTTAGTCCCTAGTTCTTTTAGTCCCTACCTTAATGTCTATAGGTTAGAAATTCCGTAGGTTTTATCAATGGCTGAATATTTATCAATACATCACACGTGTACATTCTTTTTTCTCATTTGCACCTCAATTGAATCATTCTAGTCATGTGTTGCTACATTTTGATATGGAAACTCTCTGAAACATTTGTGATAACATTTTAGTTATTTGAAATTCACATCTATACATGTACCATTCTGGGAAAAATGTATGTAAATATATTTAAATTTAATTAAACGTTATGTTTGTAATCAATGTATTTTTTTATCATTTCACAATAAGGAACTGCTATAATTATCACAAAACAGAAACAAAAACGTTCACAATACCAGAAATGCAGATAATTAATAAAATAGTATGAATTGTGTGAATTATTGCTGCCCACCTACTTTACATGGAAACTGCATGCTAGTAATTCCCATATAATCCGTTTGAATAAATTACGCTTGCGTTTTAGGTTATATGTATTAAAGCTAACCCCTAGAGGATTATTGCTACGCGCTGAATTCTGGACGAAACGAATTTTATTAACTCGAATAGATTTGTACTTATGTTAGAAAATTATAGTTGGGTTTGTAAATTCTATTTTAAGAGGAACACATCAAACTGATAACAAAAATGACGACGGATAAAATTTGCGTACAAAATAAATCATCTATTCTACTAAAAAATAATGAACGCTATGGCATTAGATAAATTGAGAGGATTATATAGGGTTGGTTTTGATAGGGGTGTTGTTTGTCAATGAAAAATAGAAAATATTGCAGTAAGTATATAGAGATTTTTTATTTGGGTGACCTGTACAATTATCTAGGATCAAAAACGAAAAAAATAAATTTCTAATTTATTATTATTTATTTATTTATTATTATTTCCAAGTATTTTTAGCAATTCTTATTTTTTTGTTAATGTGAAAAATTAAAATAATTTTTAGTTTGAATAAACAAATGAGCGTATTACAATTTAAATCTAAGTTTTTTTTTATATTAAAAGCAATTTTTAATTAATAATTCTTTATTTAAAAAGTTTGATTGAATGAGTGTAATTTAACTGAAATTTAATCATTTTAAATAAAATTAATTTAATCCTAAAATCCTTGTTATATTCAACTTTATTTGAGTTTTCTGTAACAAAAAATTTGAAATTTTATAAAAAGTAAACACATATTTTCTAAAATCTTATCTAAAATAGAGGGAAAATATTAGCTCTAATTTGACCTTATTTATTAAATCGTAAATTACATGTCAAAATCGGCAATTTTCTATCAATGGATTTTAATTTCAGCTTAGGCGTTCCCCAGGGATCTGTGCTGGGATCATTATTGTTTCTACTTTTATTATAACGACATGCCTGAGTATGTAAATAACTGTAAAATAACAATGCTTGCTGATGATACTTCAATAGCGGTCTCAACACGGAATCCTGACGAATTGCATGCTAGGGTTACATGTTTTTTTCGTCAATTTCTTGATTGGCGTCGTATGAACAAGCTTATGCTTAACATCAGTAAGAGTAAGTGTTTGTATTACAATAGTAAACACATAAATAGAACCAAGTTTTTGCGGTTCACTGTGGACCATTATCTCAATTGGGAGGCCCATAATGATTGCGTAGTAAAAAAGCTAAATTCAGCTTACTTTTGTATACTACAGATGAAACCAGTTCTTAAAAATGGCAACTTGATTAATCTATATTATTCTCTATTTTATTGTCACCAGGCATAACACATATAACACATGCTTGTGGGGTAATACTGTCGAGAACAAAAGAATATGTCTTGCTCAAAGAAGGGTTTATTCGCATGATATTTAATGTCGATGGCCGGGGCAGTTGTAGATCATATTTTGTCGATCATAATATTATGACCTTTTACAACATTTGTATAGCTATAAATGTTTATTATATATATAGTATATTAAGAAAAACAATGATATTCCAAAAAAAGGCAGCTCATCAACACAATTACACCACTAGGCACGGTGATCTTCTTACTGTTGATTTGCATAGATTGAAGTATGAAAAAAGTCCTCTTATGCAGGGAAAATGTTTTATAACAATCTTCCAGCTTATGTTCGAAGTTTAAATAATCTCAAATTCAAAAGGAAAGTCACGAAATTATGAAGGCAAAACTACTAACCAACTAAAACTAGTATGTGGTACTGTTAATAATTTTCTTTATGTAATACATATATGCTGTTGTTTGTTACTAATACTTGTATTGTTTTATATTGTTTATGTTTTGATATTATTTACGCTGTTTTGTATACAGTCTTGAAACTAAATTATTATTATTGATTGTTATGTTAAATAAACGTAACGTTCTAAAATATTTACATTTATTACAAGAATTACGAAAAAATGGATAGTCTTGATTTTTTTTTTCATATACCAAACATAAATGTCTTAAAACAATTTTTTGTATATAAAAATTGGTTATTTTTATCAATACAAAATTAATAAATTTACCTAGGAAATAATTTTGAGATTGGTGTATGTCCTGTATTCAAATATTTGGAAATGATTTACAAAAAGTAGTTATTCTTGATTATTTGATTGATGGATTAATTAAACAATGGAAGTTGACTATATTTAAATTAAATTTTAGAAAGCTCGTTCCGAAATCTCAGAATTCGAAAATAGAAACCAATTTTGTTTGTATATTGCTATAAATGTTCTACACCTTTACATGCTTTGATTTACTCATACTTATTTACAGTAATTATTTAATTTAGTTAATTTCATAATTAACAATAATGAGCCGTATTCGCATCTCACTATTAAATTAACAGCATGTTTAGTTACCATGGTGACCAATTCTAATCTTTTCCCACGTATTAGATAAAACTATATATATTCTTGTTTATTTAAACACAACTTGAGTGAGAACCCACTTTTAATCGAGGCTCGTAGTACGACCCAATCTGTGTTGTTAAATCTTTTAAACAAATAATAAATTATTTTAATTATTGGTTAAATAAATAAATGTACTCCTAAAATGAATGGAAATTAATAATTCATCATAACTAAAATAACCATTACAGGTAACAAACGGTATATTAATAAATAAATTGATTAATAGTTAAAATTGGATGTTTTATAGCTAGAAACTATTGGAAAAACCTATAATTTATTTAAATCGATTAAAATGTCACAATTCGATATGCTATCAGAATGACAAATTTAGAAATGGCATACCGAGTCATGCCATCCATAATTTGGTTGTCCATTCCAAGATTGTCTTCACAAAAAATATATTTATTTAGCTTATTCATAAATATGTTAGTTATATTTCTAACTTATGATACAGTTGAAAATATTAGTTAAGAATTCGAGGTTTTTAATGAAAAGCAAATGATATACCTATATATTTTAGTGTAAATGCATAAAAGTGTAAAAGTATGTAACTAAACCTTTTTAATTTATAAAAATCGCCAAGTCCTACCTACATAGGGAATTTTTTGTTATTTTTGTATTCAATTCTAGTTTTGTATTTATTTTGTGCATAAAATTACAGTTTGAAATTATTTGACTGAATTATTATTGGAAATTATTTACATTTAATAACACTTCAGTTGGCTCAGACCTATCTAATACATTTAGAAAGAATAAATTGAATTCACTAAATTGTTATGAATAGTAGACATACGATTCCGACTCAAAAGCATATGACATTTGACATTTACTTTGCTAGAATAATACGTATAATATTAAATTGAAGATATTATTGGATTTTGTATTTTGTTTCATTACAATGAAGAATTTAAGTAAAAACAATGTTGTTATTTATGTTTTCTCTGTATCACCATTAAGTTTGCTGCATATTTAATATGACAATTTTAGAAATCTCATTTCGAACTTTCTTTTTATTAAGAATTTCATAATTTCATTTTTAATTATTTCGGTACGAGGGAGTTGGTAAATATTAGAAAATTTTGAAGCCTGTGTGTTGTAACGGTTCATTTTTTTGAACTTCCGAAAAATGCAATTTTATTTGCATAATTGATAAAAACCGTTAGTGCAGTCCTGCATATTACGGTATTTCTTCCTTGATTTAAAAATACGTTGGTATTCTGCATAAAATAAGTCCGTTAAAATATCAGGGGTCACTTGCAAAACAAACATTCCCAGATCGATAAAGTTTGTTTCTAGAGAAATCTGCAGATTTCCTTTTAAAAGCACCGCCTTTGCAGTGTTATTACCGTTAAAGTTTATTACCGAGCTTATAAGGGTTAAAATCTAATATTGGAGTTAACAAAAATCTCCTTATAGTTAAATATGTATGAAAGTTACGATTTCTTTAGTAAATAATTTACCGCCAAAGGGAATTTTCTCGAACGAGTTGCCAAGACCACACGTGTGGAGGCTTCAGTTTTGTACGTATAATTTTAAACGGGAATCCCCTTAAGTTCAGTTAGGAAGATTCTCGAACAAATGACGTAAATATATGCTATTGGCTAACGAATACCCCGCCGCTTTTCTATTGGATTGTTTAAAGTTTCGTGAATTCTGTAAAGATTGCGTAAGTTGTGTATTGTTTATGTATTGATTATTTTTGTCATGTTGTGTATGAAAATATCCCCATTTGCAAACAGCTCTTATGCAGGGTATTGTGACTTTACGTAATGATTTTTTGACTAAATGTTAACTTTTTGGTTTATGAATAAACACAATTTCTAAACTCAATTAGACCGAATAATATTGACCCATATAATTATGAAAGTCTTTATTTATATTTTATCCAACTTAACTTTGACATCACCGAATATGACTAACAAATTGAATTAAAATTATCAGATCTTACTCCAGTTTCTGGTTAATGGATCAAGTCATTATCAAACTTTCATAATCAGATGGCGCCCAAATATATGTATTTTCTTGTGTTCTAAACCTTTATCTATTCTTTTACAATTTGAAGCAATTGGAAACAATACCTACGACCTGAAATTTAAATTTGTAAAGATAAGATCTCAAGCTGTGGCAATTTTGAGCATTACCGTAACGTAAGTATAATTTCTTGAAAACTTTAAATGGAATTTTAGTCCGGAAAAATAACGAATGTTACAGTGTACCGTTGACACCTTTAAAGCAAACCTTGAAAGTGGGGGAACTACACATTATTACACGTCGCAGTTTTATCGTGACCTCGACCTATGCGTTTCCGCTTATAGTAGAGTGTAGTTTGCATCAAATTATAACTTTTGTTTGACTTCAAGGTAAAAATGCATAAATTAAAACTGCAACTTGTCAAAAAATTGTAGGGTGCAGAAGGGCATTACTTAGAAATTTCGAGTTATGTACATAGCTGGAAAACAGAAGATATAAGCTACCTCTGTAATAAAAAGATATGTATAGATAGATAGATAGATAGATAGATAGATAGATAGATAGATAAATAGATAGATAGATAGATAGATAGATATTAATTACTCTTTAAAATGTACATACATTATTGAGATCGTCATATCAAAATAATACATTAGTACTTAATAAGTGATTACAGCAACATATTATAAAATATAAAATATCACAGGTAAAGTACAGCTTATTACAAAAAAATGCCTCACTTATTATAAAAAAAACATAAACAGTAGGTAGCTCTCTTTGAGTAAGCGGCAATTTGTTGTACAGTTTTATTGCTAAATAATTGATTGATTGCTGAGTTGCAGCTAGTCTATGATACGGCATGCTTAGATCGTCCCTGTTTCTTGTGGGGTAATTGTGAAAGTAAGAGTTTTTTTATTAATTCGTCTGGTTTCGCTTTTATGTAATCGATACAGTTATAGATCAAGATGCCTGAAAATGTCATTATTCGTAATTTTATAAAAAGAGGTTTACAGTGTTCAACTACTCCTACTGAACGTAGAGCAGTACGTAGCTCTTTTCTGTGCTACGAAAATTCTATCTGCGTTTGTTGACTGGCCCCACAATAAAATTCCATAGGATAATAAACTGTGAAAATTACTATGATAAAATAATTTGCATGTATGAAATGAAGTAATTGTAATCAATTTTCAAAGTTGCAATACAACTTTGTTCAATTTTATTAAAAGCACATTTACCTGAGATTTTCAAGTTAATTTATTCTCAATTGTTATCCCTAAATATTTTATTTCTGTGTCTATATTTTTGTACAGGTGCTTATTAATTTTAAAGGCTTAAGAAGGACATGGTCCTTCAAGTCCCACAAAATGTGTTTTTTGTAAAATTCAGAGCTCCGATCACTCTATTATAAAGAATACAGTTGATTTAAAAGCGCTATACTTACTATCTATGGTATAATATTAAAAACTTCTATAATTGTGAATGTCGTTTTAAAAGCTTTATCAGTTCAGAGTGTGAAATAAAGAACTAATGTATTTTTTGCACAAATAAAATTAATAGTAAATAAACTTTTAATTTAAGTATAATTTATAAAATATTATTTAAAAATAAAGGAACCTGTTTAAAAAATGAAATATATTAGTTTCGGTGGATTTTAATAGAATAGCCAAATTGTAATATTTTATTTCGGTTCGATTTATTAAATTATTTTTAATTAAATTTAATTAATTAAAGACGAAATTAGTTAATTTTATTTCAAGTTATAAGGTTAAATATCTTAAACAGTGGATAGTTTAAATAGCGCTTTAATTTAATTACGTATATTAAATTTAATGTTTAAGATAATTCCCGATGTAGTAAAAATAATAAAACAAGTTTAGCAGTAAAAAGGAAAAATATTTATACTAGTTGCATAATATATAGTTAATAGCTTTAAATTTTTAAAACTGACGATATTAAACGTAATTCTACTCGTAAATTTAGAAATACGTAGTATAAAAGAAATAATCAATAAACATATAATAAGCGCAGTTATAGTAGTAAAAAAGAAGTAAATATCAAAAATATTTATTTAAAATGCACAAAGTTGAGAATATTTCAATATTTTACTTTGCAATATTTAGTTGCATTCAGTTTATCAAAATTAATTCTTTAATTTACATATATGTATTTACATGTTTTGTAAAATTATCTACATAGTTTATATAATAATAGTCCCCTTTCACAGGCCATGAAGGCCCATTGGGGTATAGCAGGGTAGGCTGCTATTACTCGAGCCGTACGGTACTCAAGGGTGGTAAAGTGGCTAGCTTTACGCACCGACCGCCTATTATTACCCCAGGAAATGATTTCCCAGGTACTCATTTTCACAGGCTGAGTCGACCTGGAAGCCTTAGATATTTAAAAATTCCAATGTATCATTCCTGGGATTCGAACCCAGGACCTCAAGAATGGTAGTCAAGTGCCATACCCACTGAGCCACCATGGCTACATCTTCATAGTTTAATTATTTATTATTTTTTAACATAAATGTAATTAGCAGGCTTGGGATTTGAGTGCAAAATTTGCAATAACGTATTTACGCTGACTGTACTTTCCGATAGCCTGGCGGCCTCGCCTTCCCACCTCTTCTATTATTTTTATTCAGTAATTATTTTCTCAATCGTAAAAACTATATGAATTTCTACACAAAACATTCAATAATACTAAATTCACCAAATTAATCCACCCTGTATATTGGCAATGATCCTATAAACACCCTCCAAAGTAATTCCTTTGGGATTACTTTATTTTATTTTCCTACATAAATAAAAGAATTCGGAAGGCGTTGCGTATCTATACGTGTAAGGCTTCCACTAAAGAAACGAAATCAAGAATCCCCAGGTAAAAGGAAAATTTGATACTCTAGAAAGATAAGTATCGAATACTAACGAATAAGAATTAAATCTACTTAACAACAAGCGGAATGTAATAAATTTAAATTAAAATAACGGAATTATTTATATGGGCTTTAAATTTGCCTAATGGCACAACAAAACGTAAAAGCAATCGAATTAACTATTAACGAGGTTAATTCTGTTCTTAATTTGGAAAGCAATAAATTTTATTGTATCTTTTATTATATTGTAAATAATTTCAGTTGCTTCAGATTCTCTATTTTCAGGAATCTTTCATTTTGAACGACCAAAGACTGGAATAATATAATCATTGTAACGCTATCAGACTCGAACGATTCTGAAAGGATAGCCAATTTATAAAATTACCTTTATGACAAAGTGCTATCTATCTTATCCTCGTAAAATTTCAATTTAATATAATTTAAAAGTTTTGTCATCCTTATCGTCTACGCTAAAATGCACACAATATTAAAAGACGTCTATAAAAGATTCATACTTTTCCATTTTTCTTCCAGTACATAAGCGAACCGTAAAGAAAAGCGGACTATTCGCAAAGAGTAATCCATCAACTTTACCCTTGTTTCTTTGCAATTCATACATAAAGTATGTATAGAAGAGACAACTTTATGTCAACGTGTTTATTCTTACTTTAGCATTTTCCCCATTTCTCCTTCCTTCGTTCTGTTTCTTATTCCGTTTGAGCATACCAAATTAAGGCGTAAAATACATGAAAAAAGCGTATCAACTATAAGTAAGAACTCGATAATATCCACAATCTAGGAAAAGTCGGAAATTACAGGGTTGCATGTCGCCCTAGCATTCGTCACCGATCGCGGAAAAGATTTTATAACACTTCCGGTTCCGGGGTAATAATTTTTGTCACTGTAGTACTCGATGTTTTACCAGTGGACATATATTTTAGTACCTTTCGGGAATTTCTAACCTAGAAATGAAACAGATAACGTTTATAGAACTATGACCTTAGCAATATCTTTTCGGTTATTGTATTTAAACGATAAAGATGTTAAGTTTGAAGTTTTTATTGTTTTATAGATTTGGCTTTAAAGGAAAATCTTAACTGATTTAGAATAAGGTGAAATTGCATGCCAAAAAGTAATATCTATGAAAATTGTTATTAACAATAAAGGGTGTAAATAAACCACCATACGGAAGCTGTAGAAGTGTAAATATCAATATGAGTTTTTCTCATAAACCCGCAAGATAATAAGGTGTTTTATAATGTTTTATCTAATGATAAACTACGAGTATAATAATTCAAATAATAAATCTTTAAGCAAGTAATTTACCAAATAATTAATTTGTAATTAGTTAATTGCAAATTAAAGGGAAAAATACACAGATTGTGTCATATATCTAAACAGAATAAAAGAAGGAATTTCTAAATTTAAAAATAAACATGCTTTATTAGAATATCTCATATATAAAAGTTTTCGATCTAATTTAACTTTTTAATATCTAATCTGAATAAAATTTATAACTTCAAAACTTATATTTACATCAAAATTACACTTTTCAAACTGTTTTAACTAGTTTGCTTTACCTATTTTCCATTAAACTATATATAACCTGCATAAATTATTTCTTCATAACAGGAGTAAATTCTAGAAAATATAAAAGAAAATGCATATAAGATTTAAAAAATTGAATGCAAAGTTTAGAAATTATATATATGTGCATATATTTTACACTGTAAATTTTAAGCGTTTTAAATGTCTTTCTAAAAAAACAATTTTTGAAAACTATTCTTGTAATGTTATTTAAATTACCTCAAATTTAATTTTAAATTAATTTGAAGTAATATTGATTGCATTTTATTATAAGTAAATTAAGATTAGTCATTTCAAAAGCACAAACTTACCATTTTCTAATACTTCTAAACTCTAATAATAATTTCTAAAGTACTATAATTTCAATTCACAATATAACTTACATTTAGAAAAATATGAAAATATGTTGATTTAAATTAACAACTATTTTTTTAACATGTTGAGAAATTAGTAGGAGTTTGGGGAAAACAAACAATATTAACTTCGATATACGCATAATACATTTTCTGTAATTTTTAAAATATAAAATTATAAAGTGCAACACTCGTTATCTTAACACAAAAAAACAACAAAGCAAATTTCTTTAACTTTCAAACCTTCTTACGCAAACTGTACAACACAAAATTTTTAATACTTACTGCACAACTCAACATTGCCTCAGCTTGAGATCTTATCTTTGCAAATTTAATTTCAGGTCGCAGGTATTGTTTCCAATAGCTTCAAATTGTAAAAGAACAGATAAGAAACTGATAAAGGAACAGAAAAGAAGGTTTAGGACACAAGAAAATACATATTATTAGGGTGCCATCTGATTAGAAAGTCCAGTAATTTTTATAAAAATATTAACTCGATACCAGTAACCAGAAACTGGAATCAGATCTAAGAAATTTAATTTGATTTTCTTTATTTAGTCGTAATCGATTGTGTCAAAGTTAGGTTGAGTAAAATATTTAAAGACTTTCATAAATATATGGTCCTGTAATATTCAAATCAATTAGATTTAATTATAAGTTTATGTAAAACCAAAAAATTGAAACACCTTTCATATAAAGCGTCGTAGTAAACAATAGTGAAAATAATAGTTAGATCAAAATATATAATACTAAATGATAGTCCTCTTATATTAACATTGACAAAATAAAATTCGTAAAGTCACAATCACAGTCTTCGATTAATTCACTCCAACATCATCTTACAAAGCAATTAATACAATATTGCTTTTTAAATTTGAACAAACACTTGTCACCAAGCTCGACCGCCTGATGAAACAGAAGAATCTGGAAAACACCCTAAATTCTGATATGACTGCAAAATCCATAAACCAAAGAACTAAAGTTCGGTATAAGTGTCTTTTTGTAGAACTGATTTTTAATTAAGTTCCCTTTTTAATTAACTAGAACAACCATATAAACTCCATTGTTAGCGATTAAAAATATTCTTTTTAAACACCACACACACATAACATTAATAAAGCTAGTCGTGAAAATGTTTTTCTTTATTGCGGAAAACGCCACCATAAGTGTATCATTTAAAAGTTATTTAGATTTAAAACTTCCATCTACGAATTACTTTAAGACGAGATTCCATTTAATAATTTATGATGCGTTAAATTCAATAGTTATAGTTTTTCGTTGTAGTAACATTATTAGTATCGGAAGAAATTATTCATAAAACGTAAATTTGGTAACAAAACTATGGCCCACACTTTGATTATAAAACTGTAAATCGTACGGAACTAAATAATTAAGTATCTTTACGGTAGTTATTATAACGATTTTTAAATTTAATCACTTAAATTTCTACAACTTTTACTGTAATTTAAACACTGTATTCGATATTTGGGAATTGCCGACGGCAAGACCAACCCTATACGTAAAATATAATAGCCCAGAGCTCCGTGTTCTCCAAAAGCTTATTTCGGACTCTGCTAAAAAAAGGATTCAAACTTACATGGTGACGGGCAATCTTAAGAGGGAGCATTTAAATAGACCAATAAGGGAATGACATGACTTTTTTTAAGCAAACCAAAATTAATATTTTTACACAAAGAAAATTCAGAGCCCGGGGTTTCACAACAAGATTTGCAGACATGATATCTTTCGAAACGCAGATGTGTTTATTTGAAATTTACCAATAAGCACGTACAAGGAAATCATAAATTAAGGCAAGATAGGTTTTAATGATATTTTTCATAGAATTTCAACTTAATCGTGTATGAGAATTTTTAAAATGTATGTTCAAATCAACTGATATTGCTGGCCTTTTAAATTTAGGAGACAAATTCATTCGAGAATATTCTTTTTCACGAAAACAAGAGATGGTAAATGCTAACATGTGCAAAAACGGTACCTTTGTTTAAAGCGAAGTCTATAGACTTTTCTAGAAATAATTTTATTAGTCTGGAATATTTCTTTTTTTAAAAGTGACCCCTGATATTTAAGAACTCACATTTATATCGAATACCAACCAGGATTTTAAATCAAGAAAAGATAGACATTAATATACCGAACCATACTAACGGTTTTTATCATTTATACAAATAAAATTGCATTTTTTCGGAAGTTAAAAAAATGAAACGTTCCAAAAGGAAGATTTATAGGGTTGCAAATTTTAAATTTGCACTTAATATTTCAAAAGAATTGAACAAGGCTGATAAATCTGCAGCGATGTATCCAATAAGTGTCGTACTATTTACACCAACATTTCATTTAATTTAAATTTTATGAAAAGAGGTAAAATTTAAAAATTTACATGTCTTAACTTCTATCGTTAGTATTTTTGTCTAGTTTAAGAATTTTTATTAACATATACTTAGAGTCTTTATGTCATCTCTAAATTCTACATTCTCCTTGAAGTAAATTAATTTGTGATTATTAAATCTAAGTAAATTATAGGTTTTAGTAACAGAATTTTCATTTTTAGAAATAAATCAATAAATTCAATTCAATAAATTTTAATTTTTATCTTTAATTATTAATCGTCAAAAATTTGAATAGCTTTACCTTGCATTAACAGTTTATAAATGTTTTTCAAAGGAAGTTGTTCATATTCCATAATACTTCAACTATATTAATTCAGAGTTAATTTAACTGAAAGTTTAATATTAAATAGAAATAACATTCTAAAAGGTTTCAATTTATATTAACGAACGGTACTTATAATTAAATATTAAAAGCCATTTAGGAATGTAAATGTTTAATATATGTAATTTCAAATTTGCAAAACAACCCGTTTTACCTTTTAACTGCCAAACACATTTTAGTTGTATAGAGGTTTTGCGGCAGAATTTTTAGTTAAATTGTTAATTAAAAGTTTAAATATATATATTTTCTAGTTATAAAACAGTCTACATAGAATATGCCAAAATACTTCATTATTAAACATTTAAAATTGCATTAATAAATTAAAAAAATATTATTTTTCTATTTATTTGTCTAATTTACAGAGATATATTTTAATTAAATTATTTATTAAGTCATTTCATTAATTTAAATTTAAAAATGAACATGTTTTATTAGAATATTTCAGGTAAAAGTTTTGGCCCTAATTTAACTTTTTAATTCCCAATGTAAGCATTATAACTTTTAAATCAAAATTACTGTTTAGAGGTTGTTTTAACTAGGTAGTTTGTTTTATACGCTTTCTTCTAAACTAAATAACATGAACATTTTTAAATTATTATTTTTTATGACTGAAGTAAAAATTTAATAGAAAATATAAAATACTTATGAGTTATTATAAGGATTATGTTTTAGAGAAAATATATCTTGTAGATTTGAGGATTGAATAAAATAACTATTGTTTTTTTACTAAATTGGTAATTACTTTTTCTTTACTAAATCTTTTAATTTAGTGACTAGATGGAGAGATAGTGACTAGATGACTAGATGCAGAGGTGCAAAACAGTTCAAATTTTCTTTGAAGAAGATAATTTTTCTTCGTTAGTAGTACAATTTGTATTCGGTACATGCATTTCTCAAAGTAGAAATGTATTGGCTTTTTATTCTGGTAGAATCTTATCTAGAATAGCAGGTTGTCATTAAGGTTTCGCGTAAGTAAACTGACTTACCTGAAATAATTATCGATGTAACATTGAGTTGTTAATTTCTTTTTAATTTTATAACTTTGTGATAGGATGTATTGTTATAATTTTATGTAATTTTATCTTAACCACAGAATTTGATGAGACTGTAGTGGAAAGGTTGAGTTTCATTGTTAAAATTACTGAAAAACATATTTGTAGACCTGCAGTTTTTCATCGCCATACAGATTTATGTAATTTGGGTTGCAGATAAAGTTTAGATGCAACTAAAAGTATTCAAGTAAATTAAATAAACACATACTGAAAGTATCTAATGATAAAGAACAGTGTAAAAAATGTGCTAAAAGTAAATTAAGTCAATTAGTAGTATTTGAATTAAGACTTCTCATTGACATCCAAAAAGGCACGTTGAAATTTAAAATAGACCCTAAGTGTTTTTAAAAATCTGGTAATTAAAGACTACATTTCTGTCTTTTTAATTTTGTATTTTATGATAATTTTAAAATCAGAATTAAGTGATGTTAATTTTAAAAGTAAAAATTATTATTTTAAAGGTATTGAGGTGATATTTAATAAAAATATAATTTTGCGTTGGTTGTCATTAACATATGCAGTGTTATTTAATATGTAATGAAATTTAATAAAATAAAAAAATATATAACCCCAATATTTTTTTCTTTTTCCCAATGGGCTGCCTCAGGTTTAATTTGATAGAGCATGAAATAAATAAATCTTATTGATTCTTATACCTGGAATAAAAGAACTTACTACCAAGACACTTGGACTTTCGCAACTGGACAACAGCAAACTGAATTCTATATGTGAAAAGAAAAAAAAATGGTATGCTTGCATACACATCAAATAAACACATAGATAAATTGAAAAGACAGGTTTTATTTTTATTAATGAAAATTAAAAAATCTAATTAAGAAAAGATAAAAAAATTATTTAAACAGAACAGTAAAAATATAGGAAAATCTTCCTTGAGCTTGCTCAAATGTGTAAATTATTCGTTATCAACCTGACGGAGGGTTATAACTGTTCTCCATTTGAGCAAACTGACATCAATTAAAGTTATCAGTTTAAAATATTTACAATTGCTAAAATAAATTTATCTTATGACAATTAAATTTTTATAAACAAATTTAAATTGTTTATTTGGTAGAATTTTGTTATTAAAAAACTTTTAAAATGAGAAAAATAAATTCTGAATTTATTAAGATTGTCTTTACGATTTTGTTATATTAAATTTAACCAAATCCTTTTATTTTGACCAACTTTGTATATAAAGTACGTCGAGATCCACTTCTATCTTTTTACAGTTGGTAATACTGCATTTAATTCAGACAGCTGATTTTTATAATGAAAATGCGTCGATTATCCAAATCAATAATGGAAATAAAATTCTTCTTGATTTAATTTAATAAATAACTCGTTCAATATTCCATACAATTGTCGAAGAACGAAAATAAATCTTTGTTTTAAATATCCAGGAAACTATTCCATAAATAGGTTATTTACATTTGACGTGTTTATGAAGACATATGGTTATCAGTTAACCTCACTTTATTTTACAGCTTTTTGATCTAGAGTCAAGCGTGGATTCAACCAAAGCGTTTTATCGACTGAAATTGTTAATTTTTTCCTGGCCTTTATATATATATATATATATATATATATATATATATATATATATATATATATATATATATATATATATAAGAATAGAAATATTAATGCGCGTAAAAATATAAGTACATAACAAAGGGATGATAATGGGCATTCGCGCAATAGAGTAACAAGAGAAAGTGAGTTGCAGCCGTATACACGTGTTTCGCACTTATTAGTGCTCATCAGTACGGCATAGCAGATAGAAAGCAATAAAATAAAAGCAACAAACTAGAAACGATGTACAATACAAAGTTTCACGGATAGCAGCCAACCACACATTTGCAGTATCGGCTCGAAGACACTGAGTTTTCAGTGCAACAACAAACGTCACTACGGAGGTGGCTATAGCCACTACCGTGAGACAACCTAATCCCAAGAAATATCAATAAGAATAGAAATATTAATGCGCGTAAAAATATAAGTACATAACAAAGGGATTACACATAAATTTAACATAATCCCTTTGTTATGTACTTATATTTTTACGCGCATTAATATTTCTATTCTTATTGATATTTCTTGGGATTAGGTTGTCTCACGGTAGTGGCTATAGCCACCTCCGTAGTGACGTTTGTTGTTGCACTGAAAACTCAGTGTCTTCGAGCCGATACTGCAAATGTGTGGTTGGCTGCTATCCGTGAAACTTTGTATTGTACATCGTTTCTAGTTTGTTGCTTTTATTTTATTGCTTTCTATCTGCTATGCCGTACTGATGAGCACTAATAAGTGCGAAACACGTGTATACGGCTGCAACTCACTTTCTCTTGTTACTCTATTGCGCGAATGCCCATTATCATCCCTTTGTTATGTATATATATATATATATATATATATATATATATATATATATATATATATATATATATATATATATATATATATATATATATATATATATATATATATATATATATATATATATATATATATATATATATATATATATATATATATATATATATATATATATATATATATACGTAAATAGCAACACATCCGAGACCCGCGATACGGAACAGACAACCCGAGACCCGATCGAAAAAATTATTTTAAAACTGTATATTTTGGTGTTTTGGGATGTATTTATTGGTCTTAGGAATTATTTAGTCTGAGGGGTAAAAATTTTCAAAAAGTAATATTTATGACAGACTTCCGAGACCCTTTGAAGTGCAACGAACATGCGAGACCCGTAATATTAGAAATATACGTTCATCGTCACATAAGAGTCCCTTCGACGTTGCCAATATGACACTATAGTAAACCTGGTGTTCTCAGTGAGGTTAACGGAATATTCCGAAGTAAAGAAATGTGTTTTCAATTTGTCACGGATCTTTACGCACACTTCTCACACGTGGTTATTTTTCTCTAGTTATTTTAAATGGATACCCGCTCGAAGTAAATACTTAAAATGAATTTGAGCCAAAAAATTAAAAGTATTTAATGTAGCCATTTTAGATAATATTTTACTTTAAAAGTAGAGTAGAAAATAAGGCAAATAGTTTGTCATTTAATTTATCCTACTATTGCCTTATGTGAGTATGAAATGCTTTTAAAAAGGTTTCTAATGCAAATAAAAAACATTTGGAATTACCTCTTTTATCAAAAATGATTTATCCAACCTACAAGATTATCTTCTGAAACTGTCATACAGAAAAAAAAATCTAATAGCAATAATCCTGCCTCGGATACTTATATTAGAATTTCGACACGAATGAAAGAGTAATTAGGTACTGCGAGAACTGGAAACGTCAACTAATTGTAAGTCTGGTGATTTCTACGAATTTGGGGATAATGATAATGTTAAAACGTATGCAACACTGAACCCTGTTAGTTTACATCTGAGATTTTACAAAAAGCAAGTATTGCTCTTTGACTTGTATTAAAGTTAAGTTTTTTAAACAAATGTCAGTTTTATTATTTGTAAATTTGAAAAAGATGTTTCCAGTTCTCTATCAAGTCCCAGTGCACATGAGGTGTTAGCTAATGCGCGATTATTAACGCACGTTATTGACTACATAGCATTGCATAAGACAAGTATACATTCAAATGCGCGTAAATTTTAGTTGATTCGCGTTGCAACGAGATTCCCCATTCTATCGCGCGATTTACGCATAGCGAGGTACACGAAATTGCATTGGACCGTATACATGGTCACGCGTTTTTGCGTGGGTGAATGCTAGGAACTAAAAAAAATTCCCTTTTTGAAGATATTTCTTACTTTATAAAGTATAAAAGGACATTTTTCACAAAAATTCTATAAAAGCAGGGTGAATTCTTATTAAAGAAAAAATAATCAAAAATAATTACTACGTAATAAATAAGTCATCGGACAAGATAAGAACACCAGACACGTTATAATGTTAATATTATTATGTAAATTGTTAAATATGTTTATCAATTACTTTTTAGTTGCACTATTTTCAACTCAGCGTTTTAAATTTTGTTTAAATGTTAATAAAACAAAAATCAGCACATATAAATTATGTACTTGTTCAGAATTACATCTTACAACGTATTTTACACTTTTATTATGTATTTGTAGTATTATAAATGAAAATCATTATATGTAGTACGGATGAAAAACTCATTATTTTATATGAGGGGGACTAGAAGCCAAGGGGTATAAGTGCAATGTAACATGTTAGATAATCAGAGCTAAATTTTGATAATTCTTGTAATTAAAGTATGTTATTTAATTAGTTTGTTATTATATTTTACCTTTGCTTATACTGTTTTGTACTTCTCTCTAAAATATGAGATCATTTTATTCATTGTTAATGTCTTCTATCAGTATTTTCTTAGCATGTGTTTGCATTTGTACCCCTGGTACTCCAAACATGTCTGCTTAGTCAATAAAAAACCAGGGTACAAGTGCAAAATATTTTATTTCATATCTAAGTAATAGTATATTTATTCAAAATACTTTTCTATATATTTTCGGATGGTGTGAAAGGATGCTCCATTCTAAAATTCAACCACTAACTGCGTAAATCTGATTCCTGCATAAACCTGTGTTTTTGGAAAACGGTTTAAGGAAATTTAAGCTAATAAAATCATCATCATTCATTATAACCACAGTGAACTTTTGGCTATTTTTAGATACAAAGCGGTATCAAAATTTAAGTTGCACTATTTACTCGAGCTTTATAACGGGTGTTCATTTAAATTCGTAATCTAGCAACCTTTGGATTATTGCCTGTCTCTATCTGCGACGTATTATATCTGTAGCTCTGCCTTCTTTCATTAAAATTCCAAAGGTTGCTAGATTACGAATTTAAATGAACACCCATTAGAAGTGGCACAACGGCTTAGAACTATCATAATATAGTTTGTTGTTTACCTGTTAACTGGGTGTTAAACATTTAAACATTAGTTTGAACATAACGGGCATTGAAAATGGCCTGATAGCTTGAAACTCTTCCCACTTGAATCTTCTAAAATTTTCTTGAATCTAAGAAATCCATCGTGGAGTGTCAGTTGTGTATGGAAATGCCATATCGCGATAGGAAATTAGAAAGTGGTGCAAGAAATTGGAAGAAGGGCATACCAATCTTACCGTTGCAGTAGGCAGAGGCAGGCCATCAACTTCCAAACTTCCACGACTCCTGATTACACAGTGCATATTGAAGAGTTCACTTCGAATGCAACGCAAGATATAGATTAAAGAAATTGGTGGTTTCGCGGTTTCCGTACTTGGAGTTTTAAGTCGCCGCACCATTTTGAATGTCTGTTAAGTTCAGACTACGCACTGGAACTGTTTGATATTCTTTAATATCTTTAAAACATGTAGACAACAAGCTATATAGTGATGGTTCTTACCCACTGTGCCATCATATAACACTCCGGCAAATAGTATTGAGTGCAACGTAATTTTGGTTTTTCCTCGTACGACGTTAGACCAAGATTGTGGAATATAGACATCTCTAAATGACCGTTTCTTTTGATGCTTTAATAAGACTAAAGTTCTGGCCACATTGTTGTTCTTTGTCATGAATGTCATTTTTGTTACAATTGTTTTTTATTCGCACTCGCAAAATGATCAGATTTCAACTAAAACAAGTAAAAATCTTAAACATTCAAAATACTACAAACTCCTTTGTTGCTCGTGATATAGAAATAATACAATAACAACACAATCTTAAAAGCGTTAACATACATTATGGTTCACACGACTAACTCAAAAGTACACTTTTAGAGCACAAAGGATGCAAGATTCCAATTATGGTAAGCGATTTTCTAAATAGTCAAACTTTTACCCACTATGTCTCAACATCTGTCCAGTTACTGTGGATTTTCCTTGGTACATAGGTAGGTGCGTATTTTATTTCAATACATAGCTCTTTTTGACAAAAAACGTTACTTGTACCACTTGGCTTGTAGGTCCCTCATAGGTTTATTATTGATATGCACTAAACAATCGTCAAATGTATAAAGATCCAGAAAACATACTATTTAAATTGTGGTTGATTGGTCCAAGAATGTACTTATGTACTAGTACTACAATAGCAAAATTGTACTGAATTTGTACAAATGTACTAAAACGGTAACGCTGACTAATATAATTTGTGAATCATGATACTGACGGCGCGACGATGCTGCGTTAAGCGCTTGCTTGTTTAGATTGAGTGTTTTACCTAACGTGCGATTAACGCGGCGCGTTAATTGATTGCATGATCTGTACTGCCTTAAGAATAAATTAAAGATTTATGCGATAGAAGACGAAGTTTTAAATAAAAAAAATAGACAAACAAATTAATGATATTGCAAAATAAATTTATGCCAAACATGAACTATGTATAATTTTATTTAATAACTGTCATTCTCAGAGGTTCACACTGGTAGTTTTTCGAGTCGCAGATTACGAATCTGAAATTATTTTTGAAAATTTTGGTATTAATTTTTTACTTTGGCATTACCATTACATAAAACAAACAACTTTCCATCTTCTGAACGTTCGTGATTATTTAAAAACTACGTAGTAATGACGATTTTACTAACAAAGGCCAAGATAGTCCGAGAATGATGTCTTTTGCTCAAACAAAATTCAACAGTCTTTTTTCACAGAACTTTATTAAGTACATATGTGTTGTTTTATGTTTTAGTTATTTAAAAAATGTTTACTAAATGCAAATGGAAGTGTAGTTTTCTTCTTATGTTACGTACATTCAGTAATTAAATTTAAGTTTGTCTTATAATATTAAGTAGGTTCTAATGAACTTCCAAAGTGTTCAAAGAATATTAATGCAAAGCAGAAGAGTTTTATGTTAAACATAAAACTCTTTTTCTTTACGTTATTAAGACGTTTTATTATTATATATCATAAAGATTCAGTGCAAAAACTTACAAAATACTACAATATAGTATTATAATTATTGTGGTTGCCCTTGTCTCAGTGTTTAAGCTATTTGCAAATACGTTTACCCTTTAAACTTGAAGATAGTTTTGTTTAAGTCATAGATGGTTTTTAATACTCAATGAAACGATTTTCAACTTTTTACAGCAACTTACAAAAACTCCTGCTTTTATAAAATCAGGTAGTAGTTGCTACTTTAAAATGCCCACCCTATACGTATTTATAGGTACTTAAAGTAAAGATTTATGACCATTGTACAATTTCTCTGGATAGGTTTAAAATTAATTTACAATAGAGCCTGTGAACCCCAACGAAATGTAGTGTTAAAAATTTATTATTCTATCAATTTATACTAAATAAGAAGGAAATATATTCCAATACGTTTTTTCTTTATTAAATTTTTACACAGTTTATAAATAGATGTTTCTAATAATCAAGAAGTATTGATATTAACTTGTATTAAAGTTAAACTTTTTAAACCAATGTCAGCTTTACTATTTATAAATTAATAAAAAAATCTTCCTTTAAAAATGTCAAATAAGGTAATAATAGTTAGTAATAATACTTTCCGCTAAAGCTACCTCAAAATGTTCGCAAGCAGTTTGCAAAAAAGCAAAGTGGACATAAGAAGAGAAGAGATGTTAGCCAAAACATTTTAAAAACCCTATTCATACTTATTGTAATAAGGTGTCCAACAAGAAGGATGTAGAAATCAAAAGAAGAAACACATTTTAAAAATGTTAATTAGATACGAATAACACATTTATATACAATCAATACTGTACTTTCAGTTAAAACTAACAATTATTTTGTTATTTGTATTCTAATACGTTCAGTTTAATTTTTATTGTTCAGTAAAACCTTCACTTTCAATAAAATGTTTATTTCAAAAATAGTATATCATGCTAGCAAGCATAGTATATTAAATATTAAAGTATAATAATATGATTATCTCAGAACAAGAAGATAATAGTAAAAGTTTTTTTAAAATGCAACAGTTTTATTTTTAAAGATAAAAATAACTTTTAAAACTTTTTATAACTTATTAAAAAATAATTTTTAAAATTGCTTATTTTTATAGCATAAAAAACGAGTTGGAGAATTTGGTGTGAAATGAAAGATACATTTTAGTATAAGTTAGTAAACTATAAAATATCAATTTAGTAAACAAAATAAAACATTTTTATTTTATTAGCATAAAACAGACACAACAAATACAAATTGCAAAAACATAATTTTTCCACTGCTTCTCATTACAGAAAAAAGCCCGTAAAACCTTTAAACCCCTCTCTCGTGTGAGAAACGTTTCTTTAAGGAATGTTCCTTCATAATAATTTGTAAGCTCCAGTACGAAAAATATTTAAACACATAGCTGCCAAGTTTAAGGGACTCGCATATAACAGAAACGTAAGAATATTGATGTTAACACACCGGGTCTCGCATTTTATATACTGATTATATACTGATCTAGTGACGCGCCCTCTGCATAAAGAAAGTGTTAACTAAAAACCGTATAAGAGACGATATTTACCGTATTTCTGAGTCCCAAACAAAAATTTAAATTTAGGTGTTTGAGGATCAGGAGAACACAAAAAACCATATATACAGCCCTTGGAAATGCGAGACCCGAAAACGGGTCTCGCATGTGCAAAACGGGCCTCGCATAGTATGTTGCACATGGTGTATCAGGTCTCGCAAGTGCTGATTATACATATATATATATATATATATATATATATATATATATATATATATATAACAAAGGGATAATATATATATATATATATATATATATATATATATATAAACTAGTCAACAATTGAAGTGATCCACCCATTAAAATTTCTCAAAACTGTATTAATTTGAATTTTTTTTCTATATATCTCTTAATATAATATTTACAATGTCTTATTTTACGTTTTGGCAAAAAAACGAATAGTAAGGTAAAGTAAAATAGCGTAAAATAATAAATAATTATGCGTGTATAATTGTTCAAGGTGGATATACGCCATTTAATACAAGAAACATTACAATAATGAAAAAATAACAATAAACAACTGTATGAAATCGGCCAAGATTGGTTAACAAAAAAAAATTAATATCTTATAGGACCTCCACGGGCCCTGTGGATAGCCATACATCGTCTCGGCATGCCAAAAATTAAATTATTAATAAACTCTTGGGGTATGGCTAACAATTCCTCCCTCAGCATGTTTGCAAGCTCCTCAAAGTTTTCTGGTTGCACATTTCGATTCGCTAACCGTTTCTCTAAATAAGACCACACATGCTCTATCGGATTGCAGTCTGGAGAATTTGGGGGCCATACCATTCTTTCAATTCCATTAGCAAATATGATATCGTTTACTATTCCCGCACGATGAGGTCGAGCATTATCGTCCACGTAGACAAAGTCATCCCCAAAATTTTGGGCAAAAGGGACTACAATAGGGATAATACACATGTCTCTATACCTCTGTGCATTCATTGACATTCTTTGGAGGATGACAAGCTCTGTGCGGCCGTTTATAATGATGCCTCCCCAAACAGTAATACCACCTCCTCCAAAAGGCACCCTTAATTCCCTCATTTCTTCGCGGTATGTCTCATTGGGTCGTCTCCACACTCTAACTCGCCCATCAGAACGATAAAGATTAAATCTTGACTCGTCGGAAAACATGCACCTGGACCATTCGTTTTCTTGCCAGTTAAAATGTGCTTGTGCCCAGTGTCGTCGCTGAACCCGATGCTGTCGCGTTAATCGGAGACATGGTACACGTTTCCTAGATCTTAAGCCGTATTCATGAAGCCTTCTTCTTACGGTCTGAGTGGAAACTACAACTCCTGTGGCCCGTCGCAATGCGTTATTTAACTGAGTGGCGTTCTGGGTAGGATTTCGGCGTGCAGTGATTTGGAGAAAACGTGTTTCTCTTGGAGTTAGGCTTCGAGTACGACCTCCACCATGTCTAAATCCAGGAGTCCCTGTTTCCCGGAACCGATTCAAGGCTCTGTTAATCACACCATGAGCCACATTCAAAATTCTTCCAACGTCTCGATGTGATGATCCTTGCAGCACTAAACGAACCGCAAGTTGCAATTCACGATCTGACAAACGTTGTTGAGGCATTATTAAGCAAGTTAATAATTCAATAAGACAATGTCACTGTCACTGTCACATGTGAAATTTGAGATAATTGGAAAAAATGATTACCTGATTTTTACCTTCAATTTTTTTTTTACTGTAGAAGTATAAAAGGAATCATTCGATTTTATCACGGATTCATAAAACGTAAAATAAGACATTGTAAATATTATATTAAGAGATATATAGAAAAAAATTCAAATTAATACAGTTTTGAGAAATTTTAATGGGTGGATCACTTCAATTGTTGACTAGTTTATATATATATATATATATATATATATATATATATATATATATATATATATATATATTTGTCAAACCGCTTATACACACCCGTTTCGCTATATTCTACCGACTTGTCGGACCATTTTCGCCGCTCTCAGACCCGGGCTTGGGTCTGGCAACGTTCTCCTATGTTTTCGAGGTCTACAGGATAATGCTTACCTAAAACTGCAATAAAAAAATATACAATTTGGGTGTGGAAAAGTAGGGTCTGTAAAAAGTTTTATACAACCGTAGTTCATCACAATGAACTATAGGGGGCGTCGCTCCTTTCTCAAGTGTATATCGTATATTTTTATACAAGACGCTATCAAACCCGCTATGTTCTACAGACTTCCTAAGCCCTGGATCTGGCAACATTGCCATGACGCATATGTTAAGCTTTGTTTTATAAACGTTTGGTTATAATAGCTCGCATTTAATATTTGATGGAGAAAAGTGACGTAAGAATTACATCAGCTCGTATGCGAGTTCTTTTCACATTTGCAAATAATTCTCTGGCTTTGAAAAATTGAAGGATTTAATATTTATTAATAATAATAATAATATACTTTATTTATAGCATATAACTAGATAAATTCCATATAATACATTATAATTTCTTAAATATTAATGTAATTTATTACATATTTTTTACACCGTTTCTTAAATAATGTTAAAGATAATAATAATGTTTATTTCCAAATAAAGAATTTCCAAAAATTCTCAAAATACAAAAAATCCAAGATACAAATATGAGAAACAAAATAAAAAAAACATGTTCATTCACAGCATTATATCATAAAAAAGAACACAGTATCAAATGCATAAAATAAAGTAAAGAAATGGAAACCACAAGGATATAATTCAGCACTGATGATCTTACATCATACCTTGAAATAAAAGTTTTAATACATTGTTAGGTATGTTGACGCCTATACTAAAAAGAAACTTATAATTAATTTAGATTTATAATAAAATATTCTGCAATAGGTGCAATACATTTCAGCATTTTTTAACTGTATAAAAGTGTAAAATTATAAATATACAATTAAAATAAAATAGAGTAAAGCAGGCAGCTGCCATCCACTGAAACATAGTTTAGGTAAGAGATATCATGATATCAACATGAAAAAGATTTAAGAAAAATATTTAAATACCAGATACTTGCTTAATATATAAATATTCACGTACGTGTCGTTTAAAGCAGTTTAAGGAGTAGCTTTTAATATAATCTGGTAAAACATTGTACATTTTATAAACGTTAAATGTAAATGATCGTTCAAATAGAGCTGTATGATGAGTAGGTGGAGTGATGCGTCCTTTAAACCTTAAATTTAAATGGTGAACATCATTTCGGAACGATATTTTTTTGTATAAGTATAAAGGAATTTTCTGAGTAATAATTTTATGATAAAGACATGCAGCCTGTAACAGCCTTCTGTTTTTCATGTTCAACCATGAACAATCAGCTAATTTATGAGATATGTGATCATATTTTCTAATGCCAAATATCAGTCTCAAACACGAGTTCTGTACTCTCTGAATTCTGTCAGCATAGTCTTTAGTCATACAAGTACCGTAAACTTCGCTACAATATGAAAAATTGGATAAAACAAGGGCTTCACACAACGTGGTTTTTACCTTGGGTGTTAGAAAGCACCTATGTGGGTAAATTAATTTTAAATTTAAGTAGGCTTGTCTTATGTTATTAGTAATGTGAGTAGTAAATCTAAAAGTATTGTCAACAACTAATCCCAAATTCCTTGCTTCGTTTTTTATTGGTATTATAATGTTATTGATGTTTAGTTTTACATGAGGTCTTAACTGCTCTAACTTTGCAGAATTTCCAAATAATAAAACTACTGATTTTGATGGATTGATTGATAAAGAGTGCTGTAAAGATTTATCAGAAATTGTATTTAAGTCGGTTTAAATATTTTGCAACGCCAGCTCCCACTTATCATAATCAAAGGAAAAGTATAGTTGAGTATCGTCTGCATACATGTGGATAGAGCAGTATTTAACAAATCTATGAAACAAATGTACATATAAAGTAAAAAACAAAGGACCAAGAATTGATCCTTGAGGTACACCAGATGTAATAAATAGGATGGAATTTCGAGAAACCGCTGCTCAATCTCACCATTTGTTGTCGATCACTTAGATAACTTTTAAGTAAAGCAATTGCATTATGGCCTAGTCCAATTGATTTGAAAATTGATAAAAGAACTTCATGATTGATCATGTCGAAAGCTTTGCTAAAATCCAATAAAATCAATACTGATATCTTATTTTGGTCACTAGCCATCATTATGTCGTCAGTAATTTTTAACAGTGCTGTCGTACAACTATGTCCAGCTCGAAATCCCGACTGGTTATCAGGTAAAACTTTGTGATTATCTAAGAAATTTCGTAATTGATTATTTATTACTTTTTCAAGAAGCTTAGATGTACAGTTTTTTACATTAGCTGGAAGTGAATTATATTCAACTAAACCTTTATGAAACAGATCATTTTGTCCTATATTTGTTGTTACTGTATGAACATAAAAGTTATTTCTACTTCTTGTATTATGATCATGAACATCTTCTACGAATAGTAATTCATTTAAAATGTGCTCTGGATATATTCGGTTTCTTATTTTAAATATTATTATCATCGTATTATAAAATATATTTTGCTTAACACTTAACAAAGATATAACTTGCTACATTCTTCTTATGCTAGTATACCTACTACATTTTAGTATTATTCTTAACGCACAATTTTGTTTTTTTTTGAAGATTGTTAATTTCAGTATTATTTAGGAGGTAAAGTATACTAGCACAATAATTAAAATGGGGAAGTATTATTGTTTTATATAGTAATAATTTAGATCACTTGCTAAGATTTTGGCTTATTCTACCCATGAAATTTACTATTTTTGAAACTTTACTGATAACATAGTTTGAATGACTAGAAAATGTTAAGTGACAATCTATTATTCCGCCTAAGTACTTCCACTCATAAACTTGCTCTATTTTTTGACTATTAATTTGTATTCCCACATGACTAGATGTATCAATTTCGTTAAACTTATTTTTTATTATCATTAATTTTGTTTTATTTACATTTGAAGAAAGACTATTTTTACCTAACCAGTTATATACATTTACTAATTCATCATTGATGATATTTATTACTTTTTCAACATCATCTGCTATAAAATATATTAAAGTGTCATCTGCAAATAATTGAATGTTACATTTTTTAATTACATTAACAATATCATTTATGTATAGTACAAATAAATCAGGACCTAATACAGTTCCTTGTGGAACGCCAAAGGTAGTTTTTTTAGCTGAAGATGTAGCATTAAAGTATCTAGTTTTTTGAAATCTGTTTTTGAGATATTCACTAAACCATTTTATAACTATTGGGCCGAACCCATATCTTTTTAATTTCAATAATAATAGATCTCTATTAATAGTCTCAAAAGCACGTCTGAAGTCTAGAAAAACTACACCTATCACCTTCTTCTTGTAAATAGCATTTTTCCATTTCAAAAGAACTGATTGTATTGCACTTTCACATGAATTATTTTTCCGAAACCCTGATTGAAAAGGTGTTAACAGTTTGTTCACTTCAATGTAGTCACGAAACTGGATATTTACGACGGTCTCTAATAATTTTTCATAAGTTGACACCATGTTGATCTGTCTGTATTCTTCACATTTGTTAGTGTTGGTTATCTTCTCAATGGGGATAATATGGGATGTCTTCAAGGTTTCTGGGAAGGATCCACTTTCTAGACTCATTTGAATTAGATGCAAAAATCTCTGTCCTATTACATTGAAAGCTAATTTAAGAATCTTTACTGTAATACCATCGACACTACTATTCTTATTAGGTAAATTGTTTATAATTTTTTTTAACTCCAAAACTCTATTGGTAAAAATTTCTCGAACTTGCATTGATGTACATTAATGTGGCTTAAATCAGTTTCAATTTGGGTTAAATTTGTTAATGTAATAATTTGTTGTATGCTGTTAATAAAGTAAATATTGAATTTTTCTGCAATTTGAATTTCCTTTTTTTCTAACTCATTGTCAAAAATAATACCTTCCTTTTTTTGTCTGTTATGGCCTCCTTTAATTAATTCTTTAACTGTTTTACACATTTCTGTTGAGTTATTTTTCATATCATCTATTTTTTCTTGATAATAATTTCTCTTGTGGTTCCTGATCAAACTAACAATTCCATTTCTTTGTTGTCTATGCCAATTCATATCACTTTCTTCTTGTGTAAAGATTGCTCTTTTATATAATCTGTCCCTTTCTTCAATTTCCAAGGCTATTTCTGTGGTCCACCAACGCTTACAACTCCATTGACGTTTAATGGTTTTTTTAACAGTTGGAGTATGCCTGTTTAGTGTGTCCATTATGGTTTTAACTAATGTTTCTGCTAGTTGATTGGTGTTTGTACAGTCCGGATTCCATGGTTGATCCATTAGATCTAATTGAAATTGCATTTCATTGAAGTTGCTTATTTCTCTGTGTTGTATTGTATATTCTTCATATTTTTCTTTCACTTTTGCATTTACAGTTATTATTGAGTGATCGGTTATTTTTGGAACATGGTGAGTTAATTTCTGGGAAAAGTGGATGGTTTCCAAATAAGGTGGAAAAGTACATATGTCATTTTCCGTAGTAATCAAACGATAAATTTCAAGAACTTGATTAAATTCTTTAGTATAAAAGTATTGTAATATCTTCTTTGTACGTTTGTTTGTTGTTAATTAAAGCTTTATTCTTTTACTGTTAAGATGAGAGAATGAATGCTTGAACTATTTGGTTTCTGAATTATTTTCTGATCCCTCGTTTACATTCGTTTCCTTGGATACTACAAAGTATCCAAGGCAACGGTGATCATCACATCTATTGCTCCCTTGTTTTTTAGAATTTTTCCAGCAGAAAAAGTCTCCATCAGTTTGCTTGAGGACAGGATGGGAAAGAACTAGTGAATGTACGCATAAGATGCGGTTGTGATTGTAAAGCAACTTGATAGATACGTAAAAAGCCGCGTTTTTTCGTTGGCTGGTTTTACAATTGATTAAAGTTAGTACAGGGCTCTTAATGTTAATGTTCGTTACAGTGATAAGAACTTAACCTATAGAAATGAGCTAATAAGAATAACGTGAGAATCGAATGAGATAATTGAAAACGGTTAAAATTAAGACAGCAGATTCTTAATTTTAGGACTCGTTGCAAAATGTAAATAACTAAAAACTACAAAACTTAACCTAAGAGGAACGTATGAGGATTCTGTTGGACTTGTAGGTTGTTGGTTGGATAATAATCGTATATGCAACATAAAAGGAAAATAGTAAATGTATGTACACAAATATGTCTAACAGGTAACAAAAAGTAATTGCGAACGTTCTATACATAAACGGCACAAAAAAAGATAAGAAGGATTTGTAATGGGCTGCATCCGAGTTTATCTGCTATGTATTCCCTGTGTTCCCGATCACACGAAGTAACGAATTTTTGGTACGACCGTTTATATAAGTTCACAACAACCGATTTGTAATTATACGTTTTGCGACACACTGTTGTGTGGGTTTCTTGTAGGGTTCTGAAACTTTTTCTGGAATAAATAGGTTTAGCTCAGGTTTAAATCGACAATCTATGCCAACGAAATGGCATAATTCTTGTTGCATTCTAAGGATTGGAAAGTTATGAATAGCTCTCCTTTTGAAATTTGCGGCGTAACTCCATCACTGTTCACTGTGTGGTCGAGACAAGTTAGTTCTTTGGCTTCAAAGATTGTTTTTTTTAATTTGATAGTAAACCGTAATGATATAGGCGTTGAAATACTTCCTTTAAATGCTGTAGATAGTCTGCTTTGATGGCAGAAAAATTTAGAACAGAAAAAAGCTTTATACAACCGTGACTTCAGATAGATTATGACTTCAACGATGGAACTGCTCCATGTACTGGTAGTGGTGCTGCGGAGAGAGTATTGATCCTCTACTGGAATTATGCTAATTGATTTCTCGACATCTGCTTCATAAATAGGATCCTGGTATCTTGAATGGTATGCTTGCAAGAGTAAGTTTCTTGTTCAATTAAAGTCGGCGGTCACCACATGTAATATCTTCTGTGTTTGTTTGTTTGAAAGGCTGTTTGTGGTTAATGAATGCTTTATTCTTTTACTGTTAAGATGAGAGAATGAATGCTTGAACTATTTGGTTTCTGAATTATTTTCTGACTCCTTGTTTATATTCGTTGCATTGGATACTACACTCACAAATACATATTTATCACTGGATCACAGTACTCATTCATACATATCGTCGACGTTAATGCATACTAGCGGAACTATTTTCTAGCAATTTTCCAGGAGCGCGGTTTAAATGCTTATAAAAACTTTGTTACAGATGGCATGATGAATTCTTTGAAATCGCAACTAGCAACATTGCTAGTTACAACATTTCAAAGAATTAAGTTCATATGCATTAACGGCGACGATATGTACTATATACCACCAATAAATAACAACGTCGTAGACCATTCAGAGTAAAAATCGTGAGGTGTTGTGTTCTTTATCAAAAATTAAAATGGGCGAACTAAGTTGAGCATCATTTGTGACTTTTTTGCTAAAACACTGAAGGAAAGATTTTCTCGTCTGTAATTTGTAAGATTACTTAATGGAACTTTTCATGGAAACAGGGCACTCAAAAGGTTCGGAGGGGCAGTGTATGTTTCAACCCCCAATTGAATTTCATGAACATTGGTATGGGGTAGATGCAGTAGCAGCACTTTACTATATCAACAAGAAACGGCCACCTCATAGAACAAAAGATAAACGGAATAAATTCTGTGGGACGTTCTTTAACAAAAATGAAACAGGGTGGACTAATGTGATTTGCGCCTGGTATATTTAGAACTACATATATTTCAAATGTAATCAGAAAATCTCTGGTGTACAATTCGTCACTAAGAATATAATACATATTCCAATTCACAAATAGCTATTTCAGAAAACAATAAAAATTGATCTTTAACTTAGTACAAGTGCAATATAACGGAATTGAGCAAGGTTTGAAAAAACTTCTTTTCTTCTTCGTTACCTTTCGACGTTTTTGTTAAAGGCACTTAACCACCATATAGTGTATACTGTTTTGTACCTTCAAATTCATTAAACAGAAAGTAGGGATCGAACATTTCATAATTTTCTTGTAACTGTACAAACGCACAGTAAAAATAGAAACTGCTATTTTTTTAATCTAGGTTAAACCAATCAAATGTAGTGTATTTTGGTCAGCTAAACTTGAAAATGACTTTATGCTTGATTTGTTCATGTTTACGAGTAGATAATATCCTGAACTTTGTAAAATATCAATATTAAACCGCACCAAATCATCTGGGGGCATGGCTTACCCTCATCAGCTTCTCTGGTTCACCACTTTTGAGTAGTAACTTTTAAGGAGTTATTTAACATATCACAAAGAAGGCCTATCAAAAATCCAAGGATCTACCTCAATTCCCCTCTATTTTTAATAATTTGACTGAACTGTTACCGTGGCATTAAAATATACATATCTTAGAAACTGTTCATTTGTGCTAGAAACATAACAGTAAAATGTTCAGGAGATCGAAAGATTTGGCTATAACATTTACTTTTTCAAAACACATATGCATGACGTGTCTTCGAAACTTTTAATTATATTCTTGTAAACAAAAATAATCATGTTAAAATAAATGATATAAAAACAAATTATTAAAAAACAATTATTTGCATAAACCTTATGTATTTTAGAACAAAAGAGGCTCAATGCTATTTTCTCACGTTAATAATAATTTTCAGAGTTACATCGTTTTACTGAAAACGTTAATTTTTCAGCGTTTAAGGTTATTTATGGAATTTACGAACAAATCAACAAAAATAAAGATCACTTATGTGCTTAGCATCCCGAAATCATTACGTCAATCGTAATTTTATCTCTGATACATTCGGCAACGTTGCTGGGTTCGGTAGGGTAGGTATGCTTGCTTAAAATTATACAAATGGGTCTGTAAACACTGTAATATGTATCGGGTTCAAGAACGACTGTCAAATATCACCAATATTTTTTTTTTCATATATTTTTACCCCTCGAGGATCTTAAATATTGCTTATCAGAAATAGATCAATATTATGTAAAATATACACATTTTAAAAATCAGAAAATGCGGGTCTACTAACGACCCTACCATATAGCGGGTCCGACAACGTCGATTAAACCTATATATATATATATATATATATATATATATATATATATATATATATATATATATATATATATATATATATATATATATATATATATATATATATATATATATATATATATATATATATATATATATATATATATATATATATATATATATTTACGGCCACTTATCAAAGTGAGGACATATCATGAACCGTAGTTAATGAGGACCACCCTTATAAATGGTCACAGCTTTGCAAATTTTTTTGTCATCACTTGTTTACTTGTTCTAGTTATGTATCTCGCAAATATACACAGATTTCTTTGAATTTAAAAAAGTTTTATTTGCTGTGTATAATAATACCAAGTGAGGCTACACTATACTACTGACGACGTGAGGACCATATTATTAGATACGATTTAATCGGCAAAGTGAGCCCCAATATCAAATTATACACAGGTTTTAAGTATAACATGAGGACCGGCGCTGTTGCCATCATTTGCTTTCAATATCATCAGCAAAAATGCATGCTATTCTATTATTGGAATTTGTTAGTTGGTCGGTCGTCAGTATAAAACTAATTTGGTGTGGCGGAGACGGGTATGCTTCAGTAGCCATTTTAATAAACCCGTTTTTGAAAATATCTCGAGAACGGTTGGTTCTACGAAAAAAATATAACAGACTTTTTTGTAGAAAAATAAATTATCTATCTTTTTTATTAAAACAATTTTTTAATTGCTTGCAAATTAATGTTTTAAGAGTTATTACACAGCAAAGTTTTCACTTATTAGTTTTGCTAAATAATTCGCAAACGGCTAACATCTCACTGAAACAGGAAAACATTACAGTGTAATAACTCTTAAAATATTAATTTAACAAAAAAATTGTTTAAATAAAATAGATAGATAATTAATTTTTCTATAAAAAATGTCTGTTCTGTTTTCTTCGTAAGAATATTTCTCCAGACTATTTGGACTATTTACTGGCTCCCTAACTTAACTATTTCCTGTTGGCTGTTCCATTGCCTTCTAGAATGTTTAAACGAATGCTTGACCGCTTAGATCAATTAAATTTAGACGAAAGATTAGATTTAACTATCAAGATTCTTGTGTTTCTCATCATTTTAATGGTAATTGTGCTAGTAATATTAACAGCCTGCTATTACTGGGGCAGATTAGTGAATTGATAGCTAAGTACCACATACTTTACTTTAAAATCTAAATGTATTACTCCTAATAATTAATTATTATTAACAGTTAAATTAGTTTCACTAATAATTATAGAGGTAAATCTGTATAATATGTTAATTATTCTGAAAATGCTAGGAAAATCAGTAAATATTGTCGCCTAATTTAAAATGCTGAGTTTGTTCCATCTCGTTTTTTAATTAAATTTAAAAATTTGTCTGTAATTTCCTTACGGTACGTGTTAAAAAGAATATATGTATTTATCTTCCTACCTAAACCGATCTTGGCTTGTAGCAAAGAAAAGTGGTTATTCTATATTTAGGGTATTTATTAGGCCAAAAAGAATGCATTAAAATCCATATTTAAGTGTAAAAAGATATAAGAAGGGGGATTATTATCGCTCTTGGTATTTTTAATATTTAACTCTAGTTATTTTTTAAATGCTTTTTAAATGCACATACAGTTCATTAGAACTGTATGTGAATCTGCGATTTAAATTTAACCAACCAATAATTATTGTGAATGACTTTTCAGCATTAACTGTGCCGTCTATGAACTCAAATCTTACTAATCCTCCAGCTGACATAGAGCTCTAAATCATTACGCCTTGAGGAAACTTAACATTAGGTTTCAAGCAGTATTTATGGAATGCTTCGTGTTTAGCTCTGATTACTCTTTTGCGAGAGTAAAACTAGAACTGCTTAATGTTAAGTTTCCTCAAGACATAATGATTTGAGGCTGTATGTTAGCTAGAGGATTAAGAAGATTTTAGTTCATAAACAGCATAGTTAATGCTGACAAGTATCTGCAAAACGACGAGTAGCATGGGCTAAAACTAAGTTGTCCTGGACAGAAATGCTGGACTAAGGTCATATTCATCAACTAGTTAAAGTGTGGTGTATCCGTCAGTTACTCTCGCAAAAGATTGATCAGAGCTAAACACGAAGCATTCCATAAAGACTGCTTGAAACTGACCGTTAAGTCTCCTTAAGGCGTAATGATTTAGTACCAAGAACTTATAAATAAAGGAAATTATGATTTCAAAAAAGGCGAAACACCTTGTACGTATTGGGTTGGATTCAAAAATTCAGCAGTGCAGGTACTCTTCTAAAATTAACTTGCCAGTACGAATTTTTCAGCCGACTGCTATCAAGAATATCGATAATATCGCCTGATGGATTTTGCCGAAGAGATGCTAAGATAAAGGATGACTGTACCACGATCGCGTCCGATTCTGAACGAATTTTTCTTAGCTACTTCATGGCAATAGGGGACCATAAAAAGTTACGCCAGAAAGTTCCTTGAGCAAATTTACTGGTGCAAATTGCTGATCCGTGTATGACATATTTCCTTTCTTCGATAACACAGAAAGAAGGCGAAGTACGAAAAAAAATTCGAACACTTTTGGTAGGGATTTAAATAAGCTTTATCTTACCTAACCTCCTTTATCTCGATAACCCTAATAGTTTCCGAGAAAAACGACAAAACCGGTAGGGGGCGTAGTTTATCCTCATTATTTCTTCGATCTCACCACCTACAGGTGTTGACTTTTAAGGTTTAATAACCCACAAGGAAGCCGTATGCAAAAATCCATGGACTTACCTCAACTTTCCGCTATTTTTTCTAAATTGATTAGACTAATTATAGCAGTCCAACATAAAGCTGTGTATGCAACTCGTACCTTAATCTATTATCTGAGAAATCGCCAACACAAAGTTTGAAAAAGTGGCAGTATCGATTGGCTTTATGGTAAGGTCATTTTAACCGAGGATATTTTATTTAACTACAATAGAATTGGTATAGGCACAAGTGAAACATGTAGTTGCTAATAATACAACATATACATACACTTGCTGATCTGAAAGAGCTTCTATCAAGGAATTTCTACCGTCACAAATATCATAAATTTAGGATCGAAAAGTTCCAGCAAAGTATTGATATAAGGGATGCTCTGTTAATAGTTAGTAACAGGCCATGGAAGCTCAATTGGCTAGAAACAATTGCAACAATTGAATGTCGCATTAGTTGACATTTGTTACCCACAATTGTCAAACGTTCCGATTTCCTTGTGAAACGTAGTTAATTTTGTAAGATAAGTAGTTGTGCATTTTTAATTCAGTTAAGATGAGCATTCCGCGAACTGCCCTTAGAGCTATGATTTTCTACGACTATAAAAGACAGTTAGGATACCAGCAAAGCCATGAAAATTTGATAGCAGCTTTTGGCGATGCTGCCCCTCCATTATCCACTGTTAGTCATTGGTTCCGAGAATTTCGACGAGGGCGAGAACTGCTAGAAGACGAAGCAAGACCTGCAGGAGCTGCCTGTTCAGAAAATGTTGATCGTGTGGCAAGCTTGATTCATTCCAATCGAAATATTACTTATAGGGAGATTCAGGAGGAAGTGAAGATTGGATCCTCGGCGGTGAATACCATTTGGCATAAACATCTTGGTGTAAGAAAGCTAGCAAGCCGTTGGATACCGCATTTGCTTTCAGAAAGTCAAAAACAGGCTCGAATAGACTGGTGTAAATTTATGTTGCAAAAATTTGACGGAGGAGCTTCCAGGCATTGGGCACACATTGTAACTAGTGACGAATCTTGGGTATACAGTTACGACCCTGAAACTAAACAGCAGTCTAGTGTTTGGGTATTCGAAGATGAAGACTTGCCCACAAAAGTAATTCGTGGCAGAAGCTTCAATAAGAAAATGATTGCTGTTTTTTCCGCCGATGTGGTCCTGTTGCTGTTATTCCACTTGAAGATCGCAGAACTGTTAATTCTGAATGGTACTGCAAAGTTGCTTTACCACAGATGTTTGCAAAATTACAGGCAGGTCGCCAAAGGACCGGTTTGCGTAACATCTTAGTCCATCATGACAATGCATCTTCCCACACTGCTGCCAGAACATTGGATTTTTTGAAAGATACGGAAGTTCAATTGGTAACTCATCCTCCGTATAGCCCAGATCTGGCGCCGTGCGACTTTTTTTGTTTCCAACTGTTAAAAAAATGATGCGAAGTAAAAGATTTCCCAACGCAGATGCAGCAGTTACAGAATTTCAAAGAATTTTTGAGGACCTTTCAGAAAATGAATTTTCCGAATGTTTAAAAAGTGGTTTCAAAGAATGCACAAGTGTATTAGTCTGAATGGAGATTATTTTGAAAAACAATAAAGATTTTTTGTTAAAAAATGCAACGTTCTCTTTATAAATAACAATTTTCAGCGCAACCCTCGTATTGTACCAATATAAAATACTTTTTAATTTTTTGAATGATAGTGTTGCATTATGTCATCAGTCATATTTATAAATTGTTCACCACATAATAATAAAATAATAAAAAAGTACCTACTAAATAAACTATATTTAAAAATATATATGTATAAATATATATAAATTTCTTAATTTTCTCATTGAATTCATAATCAGCAACCCCAAAAACCCCCCAACATGAATTTCGCTCAAGTTGATGGAAAACTTCCCGAGTTATTAAATTGGGAGTGTAAAATGGGGGTTTCAACCCCCCGAGGGGGCGTGTCCCCATTTTAAACAGATTACATTTTATATTGGTCCAGTACTGAAGGCATTATAAAAGATTTCAAGTCGCTATCTTTAGATAGTAAAAAATAAGAACTTAATGCAAAAATTTACTCTACTATAAAGTTGGGAACGACCTCATCATCCATCATCACATAGTGAATAATAAATATAACTGATATTCTAAATCTGTTCTAATAAATTATTCTTATTGTTAGTTTTATTAAATATTAATTTAAAAAGAGACATTTTGATTGTAATATTTGGTACTTATAGTTATCAATTTTTATAAGCCTGCCTTGAGAAGTAAGAATTCATTTATAATACAATGAAAGTTGAAAACATTTAGTAGTTGTGTAGGAAAGCCCTCATCTGATCGTCACCCGGTGACCAGTTTGAGGTTACAACTTATAACAGAATTCCACTTGGAAGTAACAAATCAGCAACGGTCCAAGAAAAAAATAGTGTATGCAACTCGAACATCATCATTCATTTGTTGCATAATATACTATTTTGGGTTACCTACCGTTATTTATTTGTTCATAATACAGCCTTGGTAGTGTAATGCCTGGCGTGCCGGACTTTCACCCAAGCGGCCCGGTTCGACTCCCGGCGCTGGCAGATCTGGTTAAGGTTTTCTGCAGTTTTCCTTAGCTGTAACAAATGTGGGATTTGCGCTGTTCCATCTATAAGTCGGCTGCAGCCGCACATTGGGCCTACATAATAATAATCGCCCCCTCCCTCCCACACAAGCTTATAGCTTCTGGGGCCTTGATTTAGGTTATGGGTTGTACTAATTATTATTATTATTATAATGATTACTATTTCAATTTAAAGATTAAATCTGTAATGAAATTTTTTTTTCAATGAATTTAATAAATGACTTATTTAATTATTGGGTGTATTAAATGCAGAAAAATAGTCTGCAGAGTATGTTGCGTCTAACGTTCCTTTCTAAAAGCAATAATACAAACAAACTTGCCAGCCTCGGTGGATTAGTGGTTTGCATGTTTGCTTCATAATCCAAGGATCGCAGGTTCGATCCCCGGCTGAGCTGGTAATTTTTAATAGCGGAGAAAAATTAAAAACATGCCTTCTTCTCGGATAGGAAGTAAAACTGTAGGTCCCGTGTCAATGCGATGTTTGGCACGTTAAAAATCCCTACTTGGGGTGGAATTCCCTCATATTCCGCTAAATTCTAGTAGGGTCGGCCAAATTATCATAGCAATCGGTGCCATAAGGTACGAAGGATGCTCCGCCATCCTGATTCCTCGCCCAAAAACAAACAAAAACAAAATTTCATTTGTTTATTTGTTCATGACAATTGCTATTTCCATTTAAAGATTTGCATAGAATCTAAAATTTTGGACATTTCTTTAATGTTTGTTTTCTTCTTTATAAAACAAAATTGAAAAATTTACTTCTAGAAAAACGTCAAAAAGATTTGTGTCATTTCATATAACTTTTTTTCTTCCTTAAATTGAATTTTCATCTTTGTGTTGCGTTTATTCGTCTTTATTTGATGAATCATAGTTTTAAGAATGCTCTTTTATTATTTTTTGCACGTACGATATATAAGGCTCTACTTTAGTCTCCCAAAAGAGGGAGTAAAGTAGCACTTTTACTCCCTGAGGGAGTAAAGTGTTTCCTTGACAACAACAACAAGTAAACAACAAAAAAAAAGTAATCGCGGTACATGTTAGGATTTATTATCCGGAAACTATGTGATTTTGGCAATTGTCCGAATGACATGTAACTAAATTCTCGAAATTTTGAATTTTTGCGATTAAGTCCTTTAGGACGTGCAAAAAATAGCGTATATACTACTGGACTAAAGTGTTTTCTAAGTGTTAATTAATAATTTAAAAAAATGCATTTTAGTCCCTGGATATATAATACACATTATGTCCGCTCGGGCGATTATGACATGATTATGACCTATTTTGCGGACTGTTTCTAGAGCGTAAATCGCTAAATTGGAGCACCCCCTTTTACTACTTTTGTTTACGACGTCTCCATAGTAATAAGAATAATTATAGACCATAGCACCTACCTACTTGAAGTTTAGGACTTTTAAAAATATTTTTATTTTAAATTAAACTTAATTTAAACTTAGACCGCACATTTAACGTACGCATTTCGGGCTTAATTAGTGTTTTAGAGCCCTTTATCATCTTAGCGCCTTCGGTTTTCGCTTCAGGTGACTGCACGGGCTCTAAGACACTCAATTAAGCCCTTAATATACTATTAAAGACTAGAAAAAGCCTAATCTTGATTAGGCGAAATGTCATTCGAAAAAAAAAAATTTTATTCTTAATTAATACAAAAAATAAAAAGGCTGCAAGTCCTCGAAGATTTATTAATCTCTTTTACAATGTATTTTAGTTTTATTGCCTAATTACAAATAATCAGACGTTATGAAATTAAATCTAAATATTTCCCTATCGTTTTAAATTTTGTAACAGCACAATAATACAACTTTTCTAAACCGATTTCCGCTCGTAAGAAATAAAATCGGCTATTTAGAGTATTTCCGTTCTCTTCTGTAATAGAATTAAAATCAATAGTGTATAACTTTCATTTTCACCGTTGCCACTTGTTCGGATCTCACTTTGCCCATCATTCATACAAGCTTCACACAAGAAATTATACGTCTGAAAAATATACATCTGGCGCAGCGACTCCAGGCGTCAACTCCTTGAACTAATCTGTATAATTCTAGCCATTTTGGCAACATCTGAGGTCCAGCCCATTTTTTCAGTATCGCCAACTTATAGCTTCGAAAAGCTCTAGACGAAATATTATCGAATTTCAAAGTGAGGTCCGTATACTTGTCCTCACTTTGTTTGCGGACCTCACTTAAAACGTGAACTTTGTTCATACGGACCTCACTTTATACACTAGCGGTAAATATATATATATATATATATATATATATATATATATATATATATATATATATATATATATATATATATATATATATATATATATATATATATATATATATATATATATATATATATATATATATATATATATATATATATATATATATATATATATATATATATATATATATATATATATATATATATATATATATATATATATAGCGAAACAATTGACGACTATGTCAAATTTTTAAAAAACAAAATCTACACGCTACATTTATGACGTCACTATCAAAAACCAAATGTTTATAATTATCACTAATCTTAAATCTAAAAAGATAGAAATGTAGCTGGCAGAATAACGATTAAAACAACATCTCTAAAATCTATCATAACTGAGAAAATTAACAAAAACGATTGACGATGAAAAAATCTCATTAGAACTCAATTGCAAACAAAACTCATTAACTCCAGTTCTACCTTTACAAAAATGAATACATAACTACACTAGGTAACTGATACATATAAAATTTACATAAGAACATATTTACAATAGAAGAAAAATTTTAATGTAAAATCTGTTGTTACGATTTTAGACATTCAACGATGCTTATACAAGATCCTTACAAATAACAACATAAATGAAATTAAATTATAGTTAAACTTGTCCAGCATACAGTCCTCCAAGTGCTTGTGTTCAAACAACGGTGTCAAATGTTATATTAAAATCAGTATTTAGAAAAATCGAAGCATATCAGCAAAGCCAAAACCTTCATTAGGATTAATACTCTTGATTAGTATTCAGGAGATTGTAAGCTTAATGTGCTAATGTAGTCACTACAATATTGACCTAATTTACATATTTTTAGTGAAATATTTTTCCGAAACTGAATGAGTCGTATGGGAAACAGAAAAATTTTCCCTACTTTACTCATCGTTAAACTCAGGTTTAATCAAGAAAATAAAATCTTCCAGAAAAGTGGAAAAACCATTCTAACATGTGACTTAGGTTGCATAAAACATGTATTACTATGAAAACAATCTAAATGATTGATATCCTTTTTATAAATTCAAACTTTTTATGTAAAAATTGAGGTTACGTCTGCATGAAACTTATCCTTCTATAATTTCTATTTTAAAAATTGATAAATCTGTCTGTAAGCTAACATGTAGCTTTTAGATTAAATAAACCTAATATCCTAGCATGTCTATCCTTTATTTTATTTTATTGCATGAAATAATTATATTTGTGTTTACGATCAAATCGTCAAGTAAATTTTCAATCAGGTGATTCGATATCATCTCAGTATTTTATTAAAGTATACTTAAATTAGGTAATTTCTAAGAAGCTTATTTTTTCTAGTTTTATGTAGAACATCCAGAATTTAAACAATTTAATATTCGCTACTTTTCTTTATACTTATGGTTGTTTTGATATCATTTAATGATATACAGTTCTTCCACTCGATCTTTACCCACACGTCATCAATTATGTGTAGCTAGTAAAGACAATTCATATGTTCACATCCTTATTACTTACGTGAGATAATAAAGAATAAACGATAAAGTACATTTTTTAAGTGGTAATGCGATGCTTTCTCGAGAGATGGCGCTAAAAGCATGATGAATATTTTAAAACCGAAATAATTTTTATTTGTAATTACAAATTTATTCTATAAAATTTTGCTGTTTAACAGTTCTAAAAATTGAAAGGTCGCACAATAAGCAATATGAAGTGAGAGAGATAATTTAAGATTTACGAAAAATTTCATTTTAGTTCTGCTTTTTAAAAAACTAAAAAGTGCGGGAAGGAGTGAGAACTGCGTGATTCATTTAATAATTTTTGTGTGGTAGCTGTCATTTTTATTTTATTCACTCTTAAAACAGCTTTACTAAATATGTAGTTTGAAGATCATCACACATTTTCTGTAATTAGAAAAAGTATAAAATAAAACCATTTTTTGGAGCAACTTATTAAAAATTGTAGGTTATCCGAAAGTTTACGACTGTTAATGGTTGTGAACTTGGCTAAAATGTCAAAAATATGAAACTAGTCGTTGATTTTATTAGAAATTCTTGTTCATTAGTTCGTACGCATAAAATCTATGACGTGTGGGTAAAGATCCAGTGGAAGAACTGTATAACTGTTTCAATATGTTTTAAATAATTTTAATATTTTCTCAGATAGTTTCTGCAAAACTTAGCAGAAATTTTAATCAGTTACAAAAATACTAACTTAGTAATAAATTATTAAATATAAATAGGAAAGTATTATTTAATTTAGAAGTTAATTAGAAATTTTAATTAATTTAAAAAATGTATTAATTCATTTATAAATTGAATTTAAGATCTCATACTTACTTGCAATAATTGTGATATTTACATTAAAAGATTTAACTTTAAAATGAATAAATTAAAATCAATTGCCAAACTGCTCGATCTGTTAAAAAAGGGCAAAAATTTCATAATGACATAATATACAACATAATTTTTGTAACATTCTAGGTAACTAAAGATCAACACTATATTTAAACGGTGTCTCCTAACTAGATATTGTATTAACATAAAAACACAAAAACTACAAAAAGGTATCATCGTCACCGAAATACGTATTGGCAATAGTCAAATACAATGTGTGGTTAGGAGACACCGTTTAAACACAGTGTTCTGGGAAACCACAGCCATTACAGTTCGTTATAACTAAAGATCAACTTCTGGATTTAACAAAGTCTTAAAAACCAATAAGAAATAATTAGAAAAAAACTAAACTAAACAAATGGCAGAATGAAACTATTTGAAAAAAAAAGGAATTTTAAAAATCACCATTTCAAAGTCACCAGAAATTAGTAGATCTAATCTATTGATTTGTTTGTTTCTCGTGCGTTTTAAGAATTAAACAGAAATGTAATTTGCATTGATTTAATTCGTTTTAGTTAATCTCACACTCGCATCTCTCATTTTTAGGCATTCCAAAATTATAAACCAGTGAAACAACACATCCATCAAAACACCTTTTTTCTGTTTACTCATGCTTTTCAATTCCTTTTTTCCATTTTTGAATATGTAAAACAGTGTTTATCTTTATCGCTCTACTTACTCACTTGTAGTATACTCATTTTATATACTTTACATATCAATATTATGTATTAGTAAGAACTCACATGTCAATAAGGCGATTACATTATAACTAGTAACTATTATTAAAAACAGAAAGATAAAGATATTAATGAATTAATAAACTTTTGGAAACTTTCCAACACTACATCAACGCGCATCTCAACTTAATTTGTATTACGGAAATGTTCGTTACAATTACTTATTCATGCTATTTTACAAATTCATTTATATTACGTGCTTGGATTATATTGGAGGTTGCTGCAAAACATTATTAAAAAAATAGTTAGAAGAATGTTATCACGTGTTTTCAGAGTGTTAATTAAAATTTACTGCAGTAGGCCATGACACACAAAAAAAGCCTTGCGAGGACTCCTAGTGGTGTATGTGTGACTATATAAGTGTGTAAAATGAGATTTTTCGCAATGCGCTTTCGTAATAATGAGGCTAGTTGTATTCCTAACGAGGAACCGCTTTATTTGACAAGCGCGCCCAGAATAGAAATACAATTTTATGTAATCCAACTCTGGGTGCTCTTTTGTACCATGTTAACTGGCGCGTTTTTAATTAAATAAAAGTCCAACGAGATATATTAAATGTAATTATAAAAAAGTAGCGTCTCTGGAAATCTCTGGTCCTCGAAAAAAATTAAAGCCAGGATTTTCCCTTAATTTCTTCAGCTTTATTATTCTGCTTGCGGGATATTTCTTTTGCGCGGGTTTTCCCGCTTCTTATATCATCTTCCTGTAGGTATTAGTAAAAGTTGGACACAGGTGCGTATTTTTATTGTTAATAAAATGTAGGTGCGCTGTTGTAACTTGTAAGGATATTACTCGCTCCTTTTTATGTTTTTTAGTGTAACATAAGGCACGTTTTAGAAGCGACTTTTATGTGTGGGGTAAAGTTTCACAGTTCTATAAAATTGAACTATACAAAACTAATCTGGTTGGTTCGGTTCTCGAATAAATTGACAAAAAGTGAGCCTGTTTGATAATTCTAAGAACAGAAGCCAAACATGTAAAGAAGGCCTTGTTAAATCTCCACATACAGTCTGGACCGATTGAGTTACGTATACAAATGCAATCACTGGTTAGTTGTAACCATAGGCGCCCGGTAGGAGGTGCAAGGGGGGGGGGCACTTGCTACCTCCTGGAAGTTGAACAATTTGAATTTTATTGAAAAAAAAATTTGGATAAGATGCCGTTTATTCTAGGCTTGCTCCCCTAGCATGCCGTTTATTCTAGGCTTGCCCCCCCCCCTAGACAAATTTCTGCGGGCGCCTATGGCTGTAACCACTTGCTACAACCATAGATAAAGCAAGTTTACTTTATATTTAAAACAACGTGCGATGTCAATCGCCTTTGGAATCTGTTCTAATTATGAATAAAGAGAATAAATGTATTTACTAATTTTTAAGCAAATAATTTGTTCGTAAATAATTATGTAAGTAAAAAACAAGCGAAGTAAATCCTCTACAACCAATAGCATTACTAAAAGCGCGACGCGAGAGCATACTTCATAAGTATATTCTTTAATTTATTTAAAAATCGGCTTTTAAAAACAAAAACAGTATAAAATGAAGTTGAGATTAAGACCTACAGATTTCAAATCCAAACGAATTTTAAAAAATTACACACCTAATTCGTTTTTGTAGTTAATCTTTTTTGCGGGAAAGCTTTTAAATTGAAAATTAAAAAAACATCTGTGATTGCTTGGAATTTATTTTAGAGAATTACAGTTTTTAAAATTTATAATACTTTATTCAATTAATTATATTTTTAACTTAAAAAACCTATAGTAATCAGAAATTATTTTTTTATTATTCATTTTTCCTGGCATTTGTTTATTTCTTAATCAATTTTAAAGTGTGGCTCGTTGAAATTACTAATTCCATAAATATTCTATTTCATAAACGTTTATTTTGTTAAGAATCAGCATTTTAACATATTGTATATAAGACACTATTAAAAATTGTTAACAATAAGTTAATAACCTAGACGTTTAGTTATTTTCTGTATTTTAAATATTTTTCATTAAATTTGAATGTTTAATCCAATTAAAATTACAATTACAAAAAAAGATAACAGTAATATCTATATAAACATAATTAAACTAACGGTAAATAAAGTAAATAACAAACATTTACTTTAAAAACAAAAAAACAATATAACATAATATTTTCAAATATTGAATTAAGCCCGAATAATTATAAATGATTACAATTATTTTTAACATACAACAGAATTTAATGAATAATATAACGTAAAGCTACATTAATTTAAAAAATATAATAAAAGTTTTTATAATAACACACAGCACAAGTACAAATTCAAAAATGTATTTTTCAACGAGCTTACTGAGATCGGGAAGTTTTTTGGAATGACAAAATTTGATTACAGATTCGGACAGGCCATCAAAAACATCTATCTCCTAAATCTGTCTATTACACTCTGTCCTGCGTGAGCGACTACTTGCGGGCGAAGCGGCCGGCGCGGATTTATCAACATCAAGCAAACAATGCAGGTGTCCTACGTGAGGTCTCGTCACCCGTAACATCGCTAGATGCAGATTTTAGGCGGTTGGCGCGATCAAATTCTTTGATATTTCCGCCTTTACCGCGTTAGTGGCATCTGAATTATCAGAGTAGCAGGGTAGCATGTTTTGTTGGATTGAATTTAGTTTTATTTAGAAGAAAAAACTAATAATAAAATTAATTTTATTAATTTTGAAATAATTGTGAAATAAATTCGAACAATTTGTTAATATCTCACATAAAAAAAAGTTTACCAAAAGACCCCGAAGAATCCTTATGGAAAATGGCTTTCACAAGATTGCTATGAAACGTTGATGAAGAATAGTTTTCAATGTGTAGATCAAAAGTGTCAATGGGCACAAAGTCCAAAAATTATAGTTTTATAATTACAGCCGCTTGAAGTTGGCAATTTTTGCATCCGGTAGAATCCTTATGGGAAATGGTTCTTGGTTAAAATTCTTGAAACTTTGGCAAATTGTAGTTCCTAATATGTAGATCAAAAGTGTCACTGGGCAAAAAATCCAAAAAACTAATAAAACTGTAACTTTCGAATTAGAGCAGGTCCTTTTATCCTCTCCAAATAAACAATATTTATTGAAGACCTTTTCACCGATAGCATAATTTTAAATACATATTCTTGACATCAGAATCTCGCGTCTATTTCACCAGCCCAATCTTACCAAATTAGGGTATCGTAGTTCTGTTTTTTATTTTTTTCTGGCGATTACGAACATGTGCTACGTAGGACACTCTCAATTCACTACCTCCGCACCGCCATTCGCTCGTGTCGTCCGCTAAAAGTGAAAAATGAGATAAATTACTCTACTATAGAGAAAGAGTGTCTGATTCTAAGTTCATTCTGGCCACGCAGCTTGCGCATTCTCAACTGGTTATTATTATTTGAAATTGCAATCATAATAATAACTAGGAAAATCTCGTTAAGACATGACGGTCAAAAGTCTGATTTACTGAAAGGTTTCCTTAATCACACAACCTTCGTTGTGTGATTACAATCTTTCGGGTTTCCAAGAGTGACTGTTTAATAGTAACATATATTAAATAAACGCAATCGAAACAAAACAGTTGCAAATACTAAGCTTACCATTCTCAGACGAACTTTTGAACGCGTTATTTAACAAACACCCCCTTACCTCCCCCTCCATCAATCACTACTTATCCTATCTTCCTTCTTTAGTTACCCCCGTCTTACTGCTTTTTCTCAGACTTACCCACCCCTCTCCCGGATTATCTTCCCCCCGACTTATCTCCTATTCGGACTCATCCTCCGAGTTATTCTTACCATAAAATTCTACATTTAATTCATTTATCATATATGTATGCCTAATATACCAGCTTTCGAAACTTTGTCGGTTATTTTGTCCATGTACCTTAACAGATAAAACATTAGTTCTTAGACATTCCTATTCTACTTTTTTATCAAATATTCCAAGTCGCAAAATTTCGAAAGAACGAACACACAGAAACAGGCAGAAATATAAAATTTTATGAAAATTCCCCACAGCAAATACTGTGAAACTCGACTGACAACTGTTGGTGGCATAGTAAGCAACTATAGGGGGGATGTTTAGTACCAAAACATGACGAAGCAATCGGCCTTGGGAATATTGAAATGCATCGATTACAAATATTGCTTAAAAAATAATTAGAAAATCATAAAACTAAAACTACACAGACTAAAAAAAAGGACGGTTTTAAAAATATAAAAGTTAAATAAAAATAAAAAGTAAGTAGTGTTGATTAATATACAGAGTTAAAACTTTAATATAAAAAAGAATAAAGCAAATCAGCATTCTACTAGAAAAAGTGGCACAAAAATGAGCCATGTTTTAAATATATACATAGATTAGCAAACAATAATTGACCTATAATAATTTAAAATCGCCCCAGTCATTTATAACTTTTGTAATAATTTGCAAACGTATCTTGCAATGATTTGTTTTGTCCAAAGCATATGAAACAGCTATATAAATAAGCAATTGTCATAATCTAATATTTGAACAATTTATTTGCTTTCCATGGTTTTCAACTAATGCTGGTTTGTCTACGGAACCTAATAACAAATCAACCGTTAACCGCAAGTGGTGGTTGCAGCAAACTTTTATAATAGTTCTAAAACTTACCACCGAAGAAAGTGAGGTGACGTCCCAAGTGAATGTCTGATCCGTGCGTCTCAAATTAAACTTTTTAGATTATTCTAAATTAAAAATATAAACATTAGCAAAATATCAAAATTAAGTAGTGTTGACTAATCTACACATCAAAAGCTTCAATATAAAAAAAGAAACGCATAAATCGGCTCAGTGGAAGTCTCAAACGAACTGGAACAAAAATAAGCCTTGTGTTTTAAATATATAGATAGTCATAATAGAAAAATTAAAATGTTAAAAAAATGTACTTAGAATATCAAATAAATAAACAGTTAATAGAGGGAAACTTAGCAAATTTATATAAAATCAGAGTAAGTGATCTAAACGTTCAGCTGATTAAGTCTGCTTTGTTATAAAATCATGAATGAATTAATTAAGAATAATTTACTAAAACATAAAAAGTAAAGCATTTAAGGAACAAGATTTAAATATATAATTAAAACAAAATTCACAATTAATAGATAGGAAAGAAGTAATTCTGTATAAAGAAAATTGCAAAATAAAATCAGTTTATTTTTCTAAATTATTAACTGTGTTAGGTCTGATTAAATTTACACTGTTATAAAATTTTGAATAATTTCCTGATAAATAAAAAAATTAATAAAAATAAACTAAATGTTGATAAATGAAAAACGGAGATTTAAATATAGAATAAATATTGTTTATTGTTTCTAGCCTTATATGGTGAATCTCCATAATCATGAAATAAATAAAATATTAATAAACGTTTCACAAAATTATTAATATTTTATTTATTTCGTAGAATAAATACATTAACAGTTTTAATAGAAAGCGTTTAATATAATATTTTTTAGATAGTAACTTTAAAAATAAGAATTACTTTCATTAACATTAAAGATTTAATAAGAAAAACATCAATTTCCATATAGCTAGTAACAGACAAGAATGTTGAAATAATTTGATATATTAATTTATAAAATTAAATTTTAGAAAATCAAGTTCATATTCATATTCACGGTTTGCATTAAAATTAACATTTGGTAAATTTCAAATTTATAAGATAGTTTATTCAAAATATGAGATTCTAATTAAAAGATGATTTTTTTAAATATTGAATAAACTTGAAAATTCTTAGCTTTTGTGGATTTTTATAATTTTTAACACACAATTCAAACTAAAAAATATTTAAATATATTAAGTATAAATTATTTTTTATTCAAAAAAAATTCTTCTTTGCTTCAGTCTTAGAGTAAAAATCCCATGTTATTTCTTATGAAGATCCAAGATAGAATTTTTGGTCAATTTCAAGGTCACCCGAGGTCTAGCGTGTGACCTAACCGCGTGACATCACAACGTATACAAATCAAATCTACATATTACGTTATAACTGCAAGATATCATTTGCATAGCTCATCTCTCATTTACATATATCATCTCTCACATGCATACGCGAATTAAATTAATTCACGGTATCATTTGCATATCTCATCTCTCATTTGCCAAGCTCATTTTTTTTATATCTCATATGCATGCGCGAATTAAATTAATTCACGATATCATTTACATATATCATCTCTCATATGCATGCGCGAATTAAATTAATTCACGGTATCGCTTTCTACGTTTATTCATCTGCTAGCCAACGAGATCAAGAAATTTAAAGAAACCAACAATCATCAATATATCGGCAAGGTTTGTAAGCTCGACTAACGGATATCTATGTCGGTTACTATCCTTCGTAAAGGGCTTTCCAATCTCAAGTTGGTACTTAAGAAAATTGTCTAAAAATAAAACATTCTCACACAGAATAATTTTTATTTGTTAAAAAATAATTTTATTTTACCACATCCTAAATATTTACGCGACTGATTAGATTAAAAAGGTAATAGATTAACGGAAAGAATGTATTTTAAAATTGAAGGGTTATAATTATTGTTCATCAGCTGCGAGAACCTTCTGCTGATAGCCATCTACTTTCGCTTGACAGATAATACACATTGCTTATATGTAATTTGATAAGAGATGTAAATAAAACGCACAAATACTAATTATCAAGACTAAGGACTTTTAGTAATATCATACAGACAAACAATATTATATTCAATCATTAACATAGAAACATTAAACTAAATATATTTACTTAATTATAATTATAATACAGAGTTATATGACTAACTTTATCTTATACTAAACTACACATTAAGAAATAATAATTATGAAGCATAAGGCTTTTATAGTATCTTTCATGATATGAAGATTACATTCAATCTATGAACTTGAATCATAACATTATCATTAACTAAATATAAATTAATATATTACATATTAAAACCTATATATAATATCTAACTTTATTAGATTTTTATATTACCTATCAGGTTTTTCAGTGAGGACATACATCAGTCTACATCCATTAGTTCTAATATCGAATAATGTCCCAAAGGTAGAGTTTCATAGGAGCCAGGTATGAGGTAACGTTTATCATCATATGGGCTAAGAGCAATCTTTTGCTGGGTGATCGAATGAACATGATGTTTATCGGATCGGATTATATTTTCATGTATACGTTTTTCTACATAGTTTTCGAGACATTTTACATAGTCTTCGAACGTAATTTTCGTATAAATAACAGATTTTTTAACACCTTTAGCTTTTTTCGTAACAGCACTATTAGATATAATATCAGCGATTTCATCCTCTTCATATTCTTCGTCTTGTAAGCGATTTCTTAATACATCTTCTTCATTTTCTGAAATGACAGTTTTTATTGTCTGCAGTATTTTGATACGAGCGACTACTATGCGAATAAATATTATTAAAGCGTAAAATAGAACAATCATACGAAAAAAAAGCAAAGTTAATAAATTGTTAGCAACATTATTCGTAAAAATACACACTTGTACGCTTAATAACATATAAACCCCAATTCTAGCATTAGCGTATACAAGGTATTTATAATTTAGAAAAAAGGTAATCTTGCTTGAAAAGCGTACAATTATTATTAAAACACAAAAAGGGTAAAAGCAACCATGCCATAGTTAAAACTCAAAATCCTACCTTTTGGTCGATTAACGTTGTAGATTTCAAACAGCAACAACAGCAATTGTTAATAACAAATACGATTCACAAACATACACACATACAGAGCACTCCAAACACAAAACGTAATGAGTAATAATTAACGTAAAAATGCATAAATGCAGCGAGCAATCACGCACAAGTGACGATTTTGAACTTTGAGATCTGTTTGAAATTGCGCGTGTTTATGCTTTATTATGTACGTCTGTGCGTGTATATACTTCAAATTGCCCGTGTATATACTTATAATGTACCTCTGTGCGTGTATCTGTTTAAAATTGTGCGTGTATTTGCTTTATTATGTACGTCTGTGCGTGTATCTGTTTGAAATTGTGCGTGTATTTGCTTTATTATGTAATTCTGTGCGTGTATCTGTTTGAAATTGTGCGTGTATTTGCTTTATTATGTACTTCTGTTCGTGTATCTGTTTGAAATTGTGCGTGTATTTGCTTTATTATGTACTTCTGTGCGTGTATCTGTTTGAAATTGTGCGTGTATTTGCTTTATTATGTACTTCTGTGCGTGTATCTGTTTGAAATTGTGCGTGTATTTGTTTTATTATGTACGTCTGTGCGTGTATCTATTTGAAATTGTGCGTGTATTTGCTTTATTATGTACGTCTGTGTGTGTGTATCTGTTTGAAATTGTGCGTGTATGTACATGCAACTGGACTATATAAACAGGAACTTTGTTCCTGATCATTCATTAATTAGACGGTATGGAACGACGCTTGTGTGATGTATGCGGTCTGAACATTCGACGCTCTGGGTATGCTAGCCATTTGAATATACACCGTGGACACAAAGTCCCATGTACTAAATGTTTCAAATCTTTTTCACGTAATAGTAGTTATAAAAGGCACTTGAAAACAATCCAATGTACCATAGGCGTGAATAATAATAATAAGACAAAGCCTAGAAATGATGTAATAATTAAAGACGCGAGTCTGAAACGTATGCATACCAATGAACCGAACGATGATGAAATAATAAACGCTCGTAATGCTATACGTAATAAATTAGCCTACTTTCACAGTGATAAAACTGAACCTCGACCGGGGACCGTTAATCTCTCACGGAAACTTGAACAAGCATCTTCAGTTACATCTGTTGAAAATGATGATGATGAAGAAGAAGAAGAAGAATGCGATTCTGACTTGAATATTTATCAGGAATTCTCTAACTATTATAGAGCATTATTAGCTAACGGAGAAAACAAAAACGTAGATAAAACTAGGTATGGTCTATATAATGACATCGATGAGTGGCAATTTGCTTGTTCACGAGTACAGTTTCAGAGAAAAGATATTTTAATTAAAAACAAACTTTTCAATGGAACACCCGGTCTGTTTACTTTACTAAGGCTTAAACGAATAAGCTCTCCTAGTCCAACAGAGGAAGATATCGACAACTATATGAAAATAATCTCACTTACTAATGCTCATAAGAAAGACTATAGGCGCAACGGTCGACTAATAAGCGTTAAACATTGGAAATCCACATTCATCATACTATCAGCCACATTAGTTTCGCTATCAGCTACATTCATCATGTCATCAGCTACATTAATCACGCTATCAGCCACATTCATCATGCTATCAGCCACATTAATTACGGTATCAGCCACATTAATTACGCTATCAGCCACATTCATCATACTATCAGCCACATTAATTACGCTAACAGCCACATTCATCACGCTATCAGCCACATTCATTATGCTATCAGCCGCATTCATCACGCTATTAGCCACATTAATTACGTTATCAACCACATTCATCATGCTATCAGCCACATTAATTACGCTATCAGCCACATTCATCATGTCATCAGCCACATTCATCATACTATCAGCCACATTCATCATACTATCAGCCACATTAATTACGCTATCAGCCACATTCATCACGCTATCAGCCACATTCATTACGCTATCAGCCGCATTCATCACGCTATCAGGCACATTTATTACGCTATCAGCCGCATTCATCATGCCATCAGCCACTTTAATTACGTTATCAACCACATTCATCATGCTATCAGCCACATTCATTATGCTATCAGCCACATTCATTACCTTGTATATATCGTCGAAACGTCTAATCTGTATGAGGACATTAGTCGTGACGCTCATATTTCGATACCAGACACTACCCTGATGATAACATCATTTGCTTATATATTAAAAACTACATCGTTCATCTATATTAAAATAAAATACAAAAAATAATTTAAAAATCCTCGCGCACGAGAATCAAGCGTTGGTTCTAAACTAAGTATCCCTGAATGCTTGTAACTGTCATCTGATGACGTCATGCTCTTCATAGCTCTACCGAAGAGATCTATTGATAAAGTTACTAGATTAGAGAAACAGAAGCGGAAAAGTTATTATACAAACAACTCGTCTTAATCTTAAACAAATAAAGTAATCTAGTTAGACAATAAAGGTTTGTTGAGATTATATATAGTTTACTTCTATTAACAAGTATGAGCTATCAAATACTATTAGAAGACTGATACTATTAGCCAAAACATACTGAACAAGGGCTATGAATCCATATAAACACATACAAAAAAAGACATAGTAATCCATATGAACACATATAAACACATACATATAAACACGTAAGTACACAAACTATAAAATAATATATTCAACTGCATGCAATCATTTAACGTAGGGAAAGCATGAAAACGAAGATATACTAACACATACAAAACAGATGGTATTATAAATAGCCCATAATAGAATTGGATGTTAAAATGAGTATTACATTTACCGCGGTAGCAATACAAATTTGTTTTTAAATATATTTTATATTGATATTCATTATCAGAAAATAATTTTAATATCAATCAACCGCTAGCGGAAAAACTAAGCAACATTACAAGGACTACAGTAATTTACTTCTATTAATAAGTTATGAACTATCAAATACTATTAGAAGACTGATACTATTAGCCAAAACTGTCTGAACAACCACATTTACTATCAGCCAGTATGAAGTATGAATACGAAGGCGTATAAATACACATATAAACAGACATAAATCAATACAAATCATTTAAACGATCACAGATAAACACATACGTTTGCCTACTATAAATATATTCAAACTACTCATACATATAAACTAGAGGAGCAGGACTATGAATCCGTATAAACACATAAAAACATAGACATAGTAATCCATATGAACACATATAAATACATACATATAAACACGTAAGTACACATACTATAAAATAATATATTTAACCGCATGCAATTATGTAAACGGATGCAAAGTATGAAAACGAAGACATACTAACACATGCAAAACAGATATTATTATAAATAGCCCATAATAGAATTGGATGTTAAAATGAGTATTATTTATATTTTCATTTACTGCGGTAGCAACACAAATTTGCTTTTAAATATATTTTATATTGACATACATTATCAGAAAAGAATTTTAATATCAAACAACCGCTAGTTGAAAACTAAGCAACATTACAAGGACTACAGTAGTTCTGAAAAAATTAACAATTAAAAGAATCAGATTATATGTTTAGATCTAGCAACCAATATTTCTCAATATTTTAAACTGAAATGGGAATCATCTGAAACTGCAAGAAATTTGGTTATATTTTAAACCGGTCTAGGTTGTTAAGGTATAATAATTTGTCCTATTTTTTCATATTCAAACATGAAAATGAAACAATCTATAGTTAAATATCCAAATTAATTACTCATAAGTTAACCTCAACTAATTCATTAAGCTAAGCATGTTGATTCATGCATATTCTTCCAGAGGCAATTTAATACAAGGTTTATATGAAGTGTTGACATTGAAAACAATACAGTGTTTGTTTTCCGGGCAGACTAGTTTAGTATTTTCTTTACTTAAGAGCTAATATTTATTTTTAATTCAACATTTTTATTTCAACCAAGTCTTCAGCCTAGAAATTTTTTTAAATAACCGCATTCAATTTACATGAATGTTTAAATAAGTGTACTCTAAACAAAATTGAAAGTTAATAATAACGATACAACTAATTTAACGATAATAATTATGCTTTAAAATTCCATCAATTCTGGCAAACGAAAATATAGTTTATATAATATTAAAGCAATTATTCTTTAAACGGTTCCTACCTTTTTGTTGTGTTGCTATAGACAGATCGGTATAGATGCGGTCTTTTTACCAACAATCCAAAAGACTGAAATATTTGAAATAAAAAGCATTATACAGAGTTCTATCACACACTTAACGGTAATAACCAGAAAATTTCATTAGAATACAGAGTATACAATGAGAAATTCTAAATAACAACGCAATTTACCAAAAGACCTTAATTAACACAGGTTAAAGTAATGTTGAAAATTAATTTAAAAATCCTTTATTACAGAGATATTTGTTATCGTTATTTAATTTTTTACGATTTCCACCATCTATATTATGTCGGCTATATAACAAACGACGTGTTTTCTAACAAAATTAATTGGGAGATTATAATTAAAAAAAAGTAGTAGCATTCATTTCCATAAATAAACTATTCTAGCATCTGAATATAAACATGAATAATCATACCTGTTAAAATTAGCTGTAGTTAACAAGAAACCACTTCACAAATTAACGCAAATTATAAAAAACGTTAAATTTAAATCAATTGAAAAATATCCGGCCCAATCTTTATAAATATAAATATGCATATGAACTATAGTTACCAACTCAAGAGACACTACATAAATGATTTTTAAACAAGAAACTAATGCTTTTACAGATTGTAACTGATTCATTCCGTTAATTGTTTTTTTCAAGGAATTTCAATGTTTTGTTTATTAACGCACGAGAAAACACTCATGTTCCTACACCAAAAACAGGTTTCACAAAATTTCGTATCACTAGGAAACCATTCTGTTCCTTTTTAGATTTGCAGAACGACCTTGATTTAAATGATAGACTTATTGTTTTTTTATTTGTTTAAAGTTTAGCAATACGTATTAACGATTCATCAATTAATACAGCGCGTCGTTAGTCAACAATTTATGAAGGGAAATCAATCCCAAAATTATTTCTAACGGAACAAAAATTATGTCTTTAAAGTGTAATAACATTTATTGATTCTCTAAAATTTCATGCCGTGTGTTTGAGCAAACTTCCAAAAAAAGCATTCAATTTTCCTGGCAACAAAGGTTTATTTCCCGCATTTGTTTAACGTTCCTGAAAATGAGAATTATGTAGGACCTCTTCCAGATCGACACTATATGCAATCTACGAATAGATTTTAGGTTAGATTTAGGTTCGCGGGCGAACAATGATTGTTGGTTTCTTTAGATTTCTTGATCTCGTTCGCTAGCAGATGAATAAACGTAGAAAGCGATACCGTGAATTAATTTAATTCGCGCATGCATATGAGATATAAAAATGAGCAAGGCAAATGAGAGATGAGATATGCAAATGATACCGCGAATTAATTTAATTCGCGTATGCATGTGAGAGATGATATATGTAAATGAGAGATGAGATATGCAAATGATATCGTGAATTAATTTAATTCGCGCATTCATATGAGATATAAAAAAATGAGCTTGGCAAATGAGAGATGAGATATGCAAATGATACCGTGAATTAATTTAATTCGCGTATGCATGTTAGAGATGATATATGTAAATGAGAGATGAGCTATGCAAATGATATCGTGCAGTCATAATGTAATATGTAGATTTGATTTGTATACGTTGTGATGTCACGCGGTGAGGTCACACGCTAGACCGCTGGTGACCTTGAAATTGACCAAAAATTCTATCTTGGACCTTCATAAGAAATAACATGGGATTTTGCGCTAGAACTCTCGTTGCCTATCTACTAATATAATTTATTATAATAAATTAATGTTTGTTTATTTTTTCAAAAATAAATAAGTAATACAATAATCATGAAATAAATAAAGATTATTAAAAGTTTCACAGTTTTATTAAAATATACCTGACAATATTGTTTCGACAGCTATGCTACAATATTGTCAGGTATATTTTAATAAAACTGTGAAACTTTTAATAATCTTTATTTATTTCATGATTATGGAGTTCCACAAAATAAGGCTGGAAACAATAAACAAGATTATTTCGTCTTCGTTAGAAGAACAAGCCAAGTTAACAATATTGTCAGGTATATTTTAATAAAACTGTGAAACTTTTAATAATCTTTATTTATTTCATGATTATGGAGTTCCACAAAATAAGGCTGGAAACAATAAACAATAATACAATAATATTCAAAACTACTGAATTTGGAATACAAGTTGGACACAGATGAAAAAGTTTATTCTAATTTTAATATTAGTGACATTGTTTGCAACTATTTAATATTATTTTCATTCATTTTCAGGTGAGTTAACCAGCAGAATTCGTCATTTTAATAGTAAAGTTTTGGTAAGCTCTTTATTTATTTTTTATCATAATCTTCGAAATTGTAATAAATAAACAGTGTGAAACAAGAGGATAGAACGTAGTAGATATTATTTTTATATTATTTTTTGCTAAATGACGTACTACTTTTATTGCAAAACAAATTAATTGATCATTACGTTAATAATCATTGAGGCGTCTTGCATTGGTAGTGTAATGTCTAGAGTGCTGGACTTTCACGCAAGCGGCCCGCGATCGATTCTCGGTGCCGGCAGATCTGGTTAAGGTTTTCTGCAGTTTTCCTTAGCTGTGACACAAATGTGGGATTTGCGCTGTTCCATCTGTAAGTCGGCTGCAGCCGCACTTAGGGCCTACTTAATAATAATAATCGCCCCCTCCCTTCCGCACAAGCATATAGCTTCTGGGGCCTGGTTTCCAGGCTATGGGTTGTAGCAATTATTATTATTATTAGTGGTTGAGGTCAGTATTACAGTTTCATTATACATAATCTTCTGTAGGTATAATAGAAAATTAGTACACTACTACTAATATGAATGCACAAGACTTCTGCGATGTTAGCTACGTTTATATGCCTATTTTATATACTTCTAAGATATGAATATGTTGATTCAAGAGCTGTATCGAAAAAGATAAATAACAAACAAGGAAGGGAAACTAAATAAGAAAATATTTCAACGTAAATAAGATTTTTAGGTTACTATTCTTTAAATAGATCAGTTCTAAATATATCCATACGCTAATTGTGTAATTACTCGAAAAATAAGTTATTCTTTTCGTCAGAATTACAACAACAAATTGTTTGTTCTATGCAAATCTAAATCTAGACCTTTTACTATAAACAAATCATTAAAGAAATTCCCAATTTGTAATATTAATAGAAAAGTTGCAAATCTATTAATATCCATCTTGGCAAAACACTAAATACCTTTTTCAACATTATTTCCGGGACAAACATCCAAATTCCTGAAACAATTTTCTCAAATTAAAAAATCAATTAATATTTTTAAGAATACTATTTTTAAATTGTTTCTTAGAATTTAAAATTTTAGAACAGAAAATTTAACTTTTAGGTTTATCCATTTAATCAAAGTCTAATTATATCAGATCGGATTTACCACGACGATTCTATTTTCACCTCTTAACTCCCGATCGAAAAGATTTATAGGATAAAACATTTTTAGAGATTTTAAACGCACCAACACAATAAATGAAAATGTATTTCCGCCCTCTATTCTTTAGGTCGCCGTGTTGACCTAAAGGTTTGGAGAAGTTTTATTTATTTTTTTTATAAATGCGGGGCAATTTACTGGAACATTATTTTACAACAGCAAAAACATAAACGGTTAAAATCATGAAAAAACTTAAAAATTGCTTTCATTTTCAGTAGTCAAAAGGGAGATAGTTTCAACACTTCTCTTTGTGGAATTTCTTTCACAAATGTTTTTACAGATTTTCCTAAAGGGATTCATTCAAAGTTATGAATTTCATTATTTCTTTCTCTTGTACAAAGTAAGTCGATACTTCATTTAACATACTTTATCGTATAAGAAGAAACTAAGAGGCTAATGAAATAGAAGAACGAGAAACTCAAAACGTAGCAAGCAAGAATTTAACAGGGAATTGCTTGCTTTTATAATTCTAAATTTTCCTCGTCGTTATTTAAATTAAATGATGTAGAATAAAGGAGCGATGGGGTGTAAATTCACGACTTTTGTGGACTTATTACATTTTTAGTTGAAGTCATTTGACTAAAATAGGTGGGATAAGGAAATAAGTAAACTGAAGTGAGTTTCACTGGAATTACTGCATTAAGTAAAAAATGCAATTTCATTTTAATTTGTTTAGAAATTTCAAAGTACCCCTCGTAGAACTTTATTCAAACATAGTAACTATAAAATTATGAAGCTTTTGAATGGAATTTTTAAGCACTAAAAATCTCAAAGGCTGTGAAGTATTTGAAACCAAAAGTTTCAAGCATTCTGCAATTTACGCACTGCAAAGAGTCTCAGAAGTTTCAGCACTAAAACTAAAACTATTAATGATCTACTGTAAAAACTTTGCACTTTCAAATTTCTGGAATCATTTCAACCACGGGCCTCTATGAAATTTATACTTTGATGTAAACAAAATTAGAAACTATGAAGTTTTGAAACTGCGAATCTCTGTGAAACGGAAGTCTTTTTGAAATTCTGATTCTCCTTCAGATATGATTGAATCTTGCTGTCACACCGAAAAAAATGTCTGCACCATAAGCTCTATAGAAACCTCCGCTTAGATAGAGCAACCGGAATCTTGCCCAATCGGGACGGTCAGCGCAGCAAAAGTTAAAACGTGATCAAACTGTAAAGAATCTTCGTGCTGTCATAGGGACTGCAACTGTAATCATAGACATTGCCACTTGTAGTTCAAAACTTACGAGGCTCTAAGTAAGGGAAACTATAAACTGCTGAGCACCAATTCAGTACCGTCGCTTGAAAGAAAGTTATATGGTCTTAAGAAGATATAAGAAGATATAAAAATCTTATTGAGATAAATATATACGATCTACCAAAAATCCATAAAGTAAGTATTCCTTTGAGACCCATTACCACTTTTAGAAATTCGCGAACTACTCAAATGGGAAAATACTTATTCACAATCATCCAACCTCTTAAGACCAGTTTAAGAATTCAGCTTTGTCAAAGAGTGCCATCTGGATGTCATTATGTAACTATCGTTTGCATAATTCTTACTTTCAAGTGAGAGATAAGTTCTATACACAGGTTTGTTCATGAATCTATTACTCTCGCAACTGGTAGTCAGCATCCACATGGAGTGTTTTGCAACAATGAAATCTAGAACCTGGTTAATATAATGAAATGGAGATCAAAATCACCATGGGGAGTTCTCAGAACATAATTAGAATTATGTCGAGTATGGAAGTTTCAAGCGCTCCAATAATTCTTGTAAAGGAGATAAAGGTGAGTATCTAAAGCTACCTATACCAGATGTGCTGCAGACGGACGCTGACCCCAAGGAGTATGGAGAGTTGATACGTTAGTGTTTATGAGAAGCTCCAGACACCTTACCAGGAGAAAATATTAATGTCTGTTAAACATTACACACACAGCTTTATATCCGTCATCTCTACCTTCACCGACACCATTCGTACATGAGTCACTACCGGAAACAAACTTTTCACAAATCAACTTTACGCAAATACCAATTTTCCACACCTCCTGAACCGCTCGTTCCATCACCAGTGGTCTGATAATGGAAGATGTTCAAGGGATCTCTATCAGTGGTGAGGTGGTGACCGTCACTGCGTACGTCAACGACGTGTTAGAATATCGTCACCTCAGTACGACCTCTCCCAGAAACTTGGTTCACTTAGTCAGAGGTCTCCGTAAGCATTGAATCCGCGGCCAAACCTCCAAGGCACAACAACAAAGAATCCAACCTGCCGAGAAATCCTTAACCTTTTCCTACGTTATCCGAGGTGTCGGCATGGATATTTCTATTAAAGATGTCGAAGAGGTACTCTGCTATAAAAACCTCACTCTTTCCAGTGTATGACATAGTCGGTCTAAAGCCATGGACAAGCATACGCGACTTGAGCGGGTACTCGCAACTTGCAAGCAGTCGTTGGGCTTGCTTCTTGTTCAAATGTTTTACCACTCTTTCCAAGTCGCGCCATCAAACCCGATATAATCCATACACATTCAGTGCTCGAAATGCTTAAAATTCAGCCACTCCGCAATAAACTGTCCAGTCGCCACCGCCATCGGTGCAGTATTCCACAGAGTGAATTAAATCCTCCTCCGGTTGCTTTTTGAATATTTATCTCCGTGTCCGTGTCGAAGTTGTTTTTGCATTGCACAATCGCTTATCCTCTCAATATTTAACATACGGCAGAAATTTCCAGATTTGCATTTTTGTGCCACTACACACGCCAAACGTTTTGGTATAGTACACAGGGGTTTTTCTTGCCCATTTTCCCCAGAAATGAATCCCCAAAACAAGTCCTACCTACATTTGACAACCTTGAATCTGCAAAATGATATTTTTAAGTCTTGAAACTAAGAATGTTTCAAACTTGAGAAGTGGAATATCTTCGCTTTAAACATCTCATTTTGTTTGTAGTAGGTTTGGAATTTTGAATTTTTTAATTTCTAAAACGTTGAAACTAAATTACGTCAAACCTCTGAAACTCCGAAGCCCTGATACTTTGAGTACTTGGAAACGCTGGAATTCAATTTTTGAGACAAACTGAAAATGATGAATGATGAAACTTTCAAGCTATTAAACCTTTGAAACTTATCTTTTAAATCCTTATAGAAAATGGTACTAGGTTAAAAATCGTGAAACTTTGGTAAACGGTAGTCTCTAATGTGTAGATAAAACGGCTGTAATTCAGAAACTATAATATTTCGGAGTTTGTGCCCCTTAGCACTTTTGATCTACACATCGAAAACTATCTTTTAGCAAAGTTTTAGAGCAATCTGGTGAAAGCCATTTTCTATAAGGATTCTGCGGGGTCCTTTGACCATTTATCAACCGCATGAGGTTACACTTTTTAAATGACTCTTTGTTGAAGCTCTTTCAATAAACATGTGACCTAGTGTCTGAAGTGGCAACAGATTTTAAAAATAAATATTTTTAACAAAATACTGCAGCTATGATTGTGGAGCGAAATCATTGTTAAAATTATAAATATCGGACGTATGAGTTTTACTGTAAGAAGCTTTGTTAGTTAGCCTAGACTGATTGCTGTCGATGTGTTCTAAGATGAATACTAAGTATCTCGTCTAAATCAACAGCTTCTGGTTTCCTTCAACTACCTACACTCCCTATCTATTGATTTCATCTTCCATGTATAAGAGCTAAGCTTAAATAAGAAGTTTTCTTTAAGAAGAAAGAGGGGGTGTTGTAACGTCTAACTACATACTAATGAAAAGCAAACCAAGGCGGCAATAGTGATGCAAATGTAATCTCTTACTAGACCTAACTTTAATTAAATCCTAAACAAAATTGTCTGCGTTAAATTTGAATAAACCAGATCACGCATTAATTAAACCCTTCCGCGTTTGGAGAACTTTAAAGTAACTACATAGAGACAGCCCAACAAAAACAAAGTGGTGTATAAACATACATAGTATATGTAGTTACTGGGAGTGGGTTAGTTTACATTAACAAGCGTCACATACATGCTGTCATCGAGAAATTTACAACTTAACTCTCTAGGATTATGTAGTAATTTACATGTAAAAAGCCCCTTAAAACAGTCAGTCTACTCTGGAAAATTCTAAATGAAAATATGTACGAAGGAAGAATTTTATATAATCTACCTAGCCATGAAAATAAATAAAATAATAAACAATAAATGAATAAGAATAAAAACGTTTACTTTGAATGAAAGGATTCCTGCAGTTTGGAAAGAGATTTGAACGAAAGAAAATGAGTGAAAATAATTTTGAATACTAAAGAATTATAAAACTTTTGACAAGTTGATTTTTAGTCTAAGCGGTTTTAATGGGCAAAGGATTTATTCAAAATGACACGAAATGTGGAAGGTTGTAGGGGCAAGAATGGAGGAGACTATAAAAAATGCTGACGAATCGGATATTAAAGGTCACACCATACCATAAATGGAATAGTTAATGTAATCCCAAATTTTCCATATCAGAAAATTTAAAAAGAATTACGCACACACCCAGCTTCGCGCGCGAAACCGGAAATAGGAAGAACTAATCTTAGATTTTTTTTTAAATTCTTGAAATGTAACAAAGTTTGCTGCAACAGTAAAATGAAAAGGCACTAGAATAATCAATAATTGGCTATAGAAAGCTGTTGTAAATATAATTAACAAAGAGGGAAAATTTCTTTATCATGCGCACTGACCATAATAAGGTATGAAAGATCACTGTTAATACAAAAATCGGGAACAATCTGGCATTCTAAGAAGATAAACAACTATTGAAATAAACATGATAACGTAGCATTTGAGGAGTAGAAATGTTTGTCCAATTCCAATGGAAATCAACATTAAAATAAACATTACCTGTTACAGGATACTCTCGATTGAATACATATAGAAAGGAAGATGTAACTATATGAAGGAATGATTAAAAATTTAAAAGCTGCTATAGAAGGAAAAGAGTTCTAATACATACAATAAAAAGAACTTGCGGTTTCAGCGTTGAAAAAAGCATTTAGAGGTAAACGAGACCTTGCACGTATTTTGAAAAATAAAATTTTACTTTGCTTTCAAGTCTTTTCTTTCATGCTTAGGTAGATTACATAAAAACCGTTCCTCGTATTTCAGAGACTACTTATCTATTTAGTTTCCCTTAAGGAAGCAGATGTTCGTTCACCTCTATTTTTTTTTATTGAATATGAGGTGTGTAGATAGACGGAAGAACGAAAATCGATCCTGATTCATTTCTTTTGGAACAATTCCTCCTCTGGGAACAATTGCCTCGAGGTTTTTATAAATTTCTTTAACAAGTACTAGTAACAGAAGGGAAAAAAACTCCAAATAATTCCGGAAAGAAAGGATGTTAAAGAGAAATGGGAAAATTGATATCGAGATATTCACATGTAATGTTCCGAACAACAATGACGTAAAAGGGATCCCGCACGTCATTTAGGACAAAAAACGTGTCACTAAAGATAGATTTTAATCAGGCTCTAGTGGCAATAAAGTTAAATTTAAAACCGACACTGACTGAAGGAGAACTAAATTTAAAATAGATATTACTACCATAAAAGTTTTTAAGGTTAAGACATATACAATTCCCTGAGGGAATTTAGGGAAAATTGTTATATTTTAAATGTTCAGAACTTCAAATATTCAATTTTTTAAAGATTGGTTTTAAAGGTTAGAATTTGCTAAACCTAAGAGTTCGAACATTTTTACTATTGGACTTTCAGGATGTCTACCATTCAGAGTTTCTGAAATAAAATTTCAACGATTATGGTAGTTGAAACATAATTCGAGAGATTCTTTTTCTGTTTTTTCGGAATTTGGGAGCTCTGGAGTTTTCAAAGCTTTGGATATGGGAAATTCTAGAAATCTCAAGTGTCAATGTTAAAAATATTGTAGGAATCAAAATACTAGAACTTCATAAAAAATTCAAATCATCCATATATTGGACATCAACGTTTCGAAGTTTCAGGGTTTTTAAATTTATGAATTTTCGAATTTCGTAAATTTCATAGATTCAATTATTGGCTTTTTCAAGATTCAATGCGAAAGAAACAACAACACTCAAGCAACAAAAGTAATTAAAAAAAAGTTCGTCAGAGTTAGCCCGAAAAATAATCACGTATGTCTCTACTTGGGTTTGGAACATTTAAAAATATTTAATAAATACGTCGGCAACATTTCTATTAAATATTTAAGAAAATAAGAACCTTTAGAACTCAATTTCTGTGATTTCAGCAGATATGCTATCTGACCACTGCCGACATATCTATTCAATTATTTTAATAGTAGCAATCAACTATTTATTTTTACTTGTACTATTTATTTTTTATTGTTGTTTATTATTCTTTACTGAGGGTCATACATATCTCCAACAGGAGTATAAAAAGCTCTAGCTACAAAAAGAAATTGCTTTGGATCCAATTTCATGAACTTGGAGGTCATATAATCGGTGTATTTAAACTTATTCGGTTGTCCAAAATAGATCCTTGACAAAATTAAGATTTACCCTTGTAAAGTGGATTCGACCCACATTCTGTTAGAAATACCCTTTTGTTACTTCATCATTGAATAACTGATTTTCTAATCGAGTCAATTTTTAATCGAATTATCAAAAGTACAAGATTCTGTTTTATTACTGACCATCAATGTTGTAATAGGTAGTTATTATTCAGCACCTAGATAGAAGTACAGGTACTTATTAAAATAAAAACCTAGATACCTTACGTTAAGGAATCCAGCTACCGGTCCAGCATAAAATACCTAGAAAATGTCTATAAATTTAACAGTAGGTCACGCATGCCAAGTTTCAACGAATTCTAATTGGGATGGAAAGGGGGTAGAATATCGCGGAGCACTTGCCGACACACGCAAAATATAGCGACGGAAAAATATCGTGGCGGACAATATGTCTCTTAAATAAAACCTTGGTGAGCCAAGATCTTGGAGAACGGCAAGTATCATATTAAGATTTATTCATATGACCCATTCAAAGTGAATTAAATAATTTTTTATCACAAAAGTCCAGACTTCAAACTACCGATCACAGCTGAAGAACAAATAAACATGAGCATACTCTAAAAAACAACAAACAACTTGCATGGACACTGCATGGAGCGCAGTTTTAATGCAGATTGTTTCTGCGTATTTAGAATCAAGTTGAGAACAGTATTCAATTCAGCATCCTCACCATCTTTTGTTTAAGAATTTTATTCGGCTACTTGATCATAAACGTTGTTTTAAATTAAAATCAGTTGAAAATGAAAAGCCTAGCACTGTCGCGTTATTTAACAAACACCCCCGACCTATGCACCTACCCTCTGACTTAGCTATTCATTCATCTACTTACACCCCCTCCGACTTCTGTCCCTATACTTACCTATCCCCTCCTGACTTAACACCCACCGTCTTACTCTTTGCTACTTACTGCTTTTAGTTTCTTCGTTTCTTGTTTTAATTTCGTTTTGTTTGAGATAGCAACCTGTATTTCTTTAAATGGCATCCATGTTTTCTTTAAGAGTTTATTTTTCTCGATTTATTAATGTTATTTTATCATAACGAAAAAAATATATAAAAAACAAATTAATCAATAAAACGAAAACTGGCTTGTAGCAAAATTGATCCTAGTAAGACTTTATCGAATTTGGTCAAGTATGCTGTGTAAATTTAACAACTCATGTTAAAACAAGCAGACATAAACAAACGAACAAATCATCTTTTAGGATTAGAACATGTTTACGGAAAATTGATCTTTTCATCAAAAGAATAGATTTTATTTATTTTTTTTATTAGGGCTTAGGCCTCAAGAATTGTTTTCGGGTGCATGTTTTAGAGACCTATATTAATTATTATATTAACTGTATTTTACAACGGCTCTTCATCATGTTTTTATTTTTGTAGAGTATCTTAACCTCATTCTGTCATGTGATTGTCGATAAAGTAGGTAATGATATATGACAAATACCTGTGCATCAAAAAAGGACGTAATTTCATACTGTGTGATTAAATTAGAAATAAAGTTGTATAGGAACCTATCCTGTAGGCTTTTTAAAAAATCCTTTATGATTATAAATACTATAAATAATTTTTAAAAGTAAATTTAAACCAAAACACTGGAAACGAAAGAAAAAAAAGAAAACTCATGACAGCTTTATAATGTATTCATCTGTTTTTATCTGTGGTAAAATAAGCTTGTCAAAGGTTACTAAATAAAAGAAAAAGCACGAAACGGAACAATAATTTGCTAGATATATTTTGAAATAATTAAGAAAATATTTTCTTCGGACTCATACTCACGTCCTCCTCTCACTCAATCGTCCGAGAAATTGTAGATTTCCTCCTTGTATCATAAATAACTATTTATTGAATAGGAAAAATTGATAATAGGAAAAGGTAATATGGATATTAAATTAAATTTTCAAATTTAATTTAAAGACTTGATTGAAATTTAAAATTTCCTCTGTTCTCTGTTATTCCAAATTATGTGGTCTCTCTTTGTATATGTATACGATATTTATTAAGTGACTCCAAGGGAATGAATCTAGTGGTGACAAATCAGGAGATCGGACAGACGACTCTATAGGTCTTCTTCTGCAGATACATCTGTTCGGAAAAACGTTATTTAAGTATCAACATGTGCCTCAAAATGTAGCCGCGCTCCATCTTGTTGGTGAATAATTTTATTATTACTGTCAATACCTCCATTTTTTACCAGGAAATATTGCACTATGCAGTAAATAATCACAGGTATGACAGGATCAACGGTAAGAGTTTCATCAAGAAAAAGAAATATAAATGTCTGTCGATACACTGACTTCTAGATATTTATTGTGTTTGCCCTATTTCCGCCTAGTGTGACTTGATGTTCGACTAATACTAATAATTATTATATGCATCTATTTGAAAGTCTTTATTAAATGTTTTCTACTTGTTTATAGTTGTTGGTTTACTTAATTGTCTGTCTCTTACTGTTACTTTCATATACAGGACACTGCGTTGTAGTGCGCAACATTAGAAATTGCAAGTTATTTAGGCGACAACCAAATATTGGCTTCCCTAAGTGTTTTATTAAAGTTTTGCTTGAAGAATGTTTAAAGAGTTTACGGTAAGTTGTAACTTTGTTACTTGGGTTATGAATTTTAAATATTTCAGATTTATCAGGTGAACCCCGTATTATAAATAATACGCCGAATTTATTACGATTACTGCCTCGAATTTATTTATCACGCTTTACACACAGTAAAAAATTTAATGTAAAATTCGAAAACTAGATCACTCTAAAAAATGTGTATTTAGGTCCAATACGTTTAGCGTAAAATATCTAATCTGTACCTTCGTGTAGACCATAGAGTTAACTTCAATACATTGTTAGTGTAAAATTATCACACTCTAAAACAATTATATCTTTAATCATTTATGGTAACTTTTTTTACATTAAAACAGTCGAATTTGTAATCGATTCGGAGTAAGATTTTACTCTTGATTTTTGAATCTTTTACTCTACATGGAAAAAATATTGCTTATTTAGAGTGGATTGTTATAAAATTTTTGTATAATTTGTTTTCTATTTAGATTAAAATTTAGAGTGAAAGTAGTGTAGTTTGCCATGGTCAAGGTCAATAATGAAATAAGTGATTTATTTATTAATTGCAATGTAAACATACATAAAAAGTATATATTGTAATGACTTTCCATCGTAATATTAATAAAAGGATAATTGCCTCAGTTGTTGAAGTTAAAATCATGAATTCTTCTTGATACCCAACGAATATTTGCGTGTGTTGAAGTTTAAGTTGATTTTATTGATTTGGCACAAGTACATAACAAGATTTGGTTAAGGGAATTATTTTGGGTAGATGAGATTTTCACTTACAGTTACATCTGAAAAAAAAAGAAAATGTATTAGTTTAGTAAAATTATAAAACATTACATATCTCATTGACAATAATATAATAATACAAAAATACCCTTGACTACGGTTATTAAGAAACCAATACCTGTCTTAAAATGCAATTACACAGTTGGCAATAATCATGATACTAAAATAATGACCAAATGTAAGCTATTTTGAATTGATATATCAACAACAGTTAAATATGAGAAATAATTGCAATCTAAAATAATATTTAGTTACTAATAAGGAGTTAATTAAATAAATGGAGATTAAAAGGTATTTAAAGAGAATGTAAAGTTTATATTCCCTGTAAATAATGTTCTAAAAACAAGAAAAATAAAACTCTTAACAGTTTAACGAGTATAAAAAAGCGTATATTTATTTTAACAATAAGAAAAATAAAATCTAAAAGAAAAAAATAAAACTTAACAGTAGACCAGCGAACAATAAAGGTAAAGTTCCATTCAACTAGACCCACTAGATCCGAAGAAGCTGAGACCCGGGAAAACAAGAAAGATATAAAATTTCTTCTTGAATGTGTTCAAGACGTAACACAAAAAGGTAATTTAATTAGGTACGATTTACCTCAACGGTCTAGCTTCGGCTGAGCACCAATCCTGAGGGGAGTGTCAGAGTCCATAAGCAGTACGCAGATTCCTGCGATTTGATTTTCCACACATCAGGCTGAAAAAGGAATAAAAAAAAGTGTTAATAAAAGCATAGCTAGTGATCTTCTAAATGAAGAGAAGAAGTGAGGTCATTTTAAGATCAATTTAGTTAAGGTTAAAAGAACTCACCATAATTCCTTAGTAGATTTGTTTGTAAAAGTAATAAAAGTTAATTATACCATTCAAATATTAAAAAGGAAATCAAAACTTACTTGATGGAGTCGTCACAATTGTGTTATCCACATTTTGGGGTTATGTTATGAACCAAACGTCAATATTGACGTCTCAAGGTGATTAGGGATTTCCCATTTACCCAAACCATCATAAACTCAAAGAGAGTTTAGCATACCAGTTGATCAAATCTCATGTTATCAAAACCGTGAATTCTCATAAAGGAACTCAATTTAGGATTCAAGGTTGATCTCATAAAAAAAGGCGTAATTAACAATAAAGTCATAAGATTATTTACAATCATAAAAGCAACCTGAGGTAGACATTGTACAATGTTATTCTATGTAGCTGCAGATTAATAAACAAAGTAAAATTTCCTACTAATAATTAAAAGTAAAGTAAATATAATTTTTGTACGACCATGCTATTTCGGATTGTTTACCATACTTGGTTTTAGAACAGTAGGTTATATTTACTGGTTGCTAAGCAAAAACGCGTCGGTAAGTAATTACTTACCGTTCAGTTCTGTCAAAAACAGAACGGTAAGTAAATTATATGTAATTTATAAAATAAATGCATGTTCTTTAGATGTCTCTTTCGCGAGAAATCATTTATTTTCTAAATAATTGGACTATTTAAAAAAATGTATGTTGTTTATTTAAATTTGCTCAGGCCTCTTCAATATCCCAATTATATTCGTTTTCAGATTCACTCATTCTCACGAGTTTGACAAATATCGTGACATTCAAAAATAATAGTAATTACAAACGTATCCATGGTAACGACAAAACCTACTTAATGTTTGGTGGATATACAGGGCAAAAATAAATTATCTTAAATCTATTTTTTTCGGGGATATTTCCCTAGTTAATACCTTTGTATTCATAATGGTCGTACAAAAAAATAGTATAAGCATCTCAAACAGTAAGGAGTTTACCGATCTCCTCCAATATTGGCGACTTCGCTGCGCTCAGTCGCCAAACATTGTCGTCGATCGGTAAACTGTCCTTACTGTTCTTGATACTTAATATACTAATATCCCAAATATATATATACATCAGAATGTACTGAAAAAGATATTTACGAGCTCAGTTGGGACACTTATAATTTGGTTAGACACCCCGGAACCTTTACTTAGAAATTGTTTTTCTTGGTCCATGGAATTGGAAGTATTTAGTTTTCGACGATTTCTTTGGTCCCTCTTTATACATTCTTAATGCAATATTTGTTATTTCATGTTCTATGTTAGTGATGGTTTTAGGATTACATTAGAAGCCCCAAGAATTATTTTTTGTTATTTGCTTATGTACAATGTGTTCCAAAAATTGAAGACAAATGGAAAATTTCTTTGTTATCATGCTTAGGCAAAATTTGCTTTTCATATAAAAGTGCTGTATCTTCTGAAACTATAATGCCGTTTCATAAAGTATTGAAAAATCTGTCTATGTACAGGGAAGACACAAAAACTTGAAGTTCTCTCAACAGTAAAGCGCTATTATTTTTGCAATATAATTATAAAGAGAAATTGTTTAGAATTAAAAGTTATTACCATATATGAAATCACAGTCACTTACGAAAAAATCTTTATTTTACAATTTACCTACAATAAAATGTAAGAAAAACTGAAAAAAGATGTTCGTAGGTGGCTGTGATTCCGTATTTGCTGATAACTTTTAATTTTAAACAACTTTTCTTAATGCAATTTCTTCGTAACTTGCAAACTTTTTTAACTTCTATCTTGCAATATTTTTAAAACTTTTATGAGAGGTATTTTAGTCTCAAAATATACAAATCTTTTCTACAAAGAGAAATTTTGTGTATAATAGTAAAGAAATTTCCCACTTGTCTCCAATTTTTTTGGAACACCTACTATGTACGTACAGCTAATTATGTCTTTTTAAACTAGAAGAATAAAAGGAATCTAAAATCGGGATATATTTTACCAAAAGTTAAAGTTACATGAAATGTTAAAAGGGAAACATATAATCCCAAGCAAAACTGACGCCAAAATGCAATTTTGCAGAAAATGAAACGGTGCTATAGTATTTTTGCATGAGAAAGCTCTCCTTGTCCAAAGATTGAAAGCTGATTAACTCTTCGATATGTATGCAAATGTTTTATATTTCAAACTAGTGCTGCAATAAATTCTTAGTGGTATTTCACAGAACGTTACCTACATTTTTTGCTTGCACAAAGATTGTAAAAAATTCATGTAAAATTAGTTGCCAACGTAAACTGCGCACGAAAAGATAAAAACAAAAGGAAAACCGAACAGTTTTTCCATTTAATTGCATTTCTGCTTCTTCCACTCCTTTATACTCCCCCATTAAATTAATTCAACGCGTTTCCAACCGACACCAAATGGTCACTTCTCATAAATCACTTAAAAAATGCTTTTTCTGGGTTATGGTATCGGGCTAAACAACCTGGAAGGAAATTTTATAGCTTTCCCTTCTCCTTCTAATTTCTTGGCGCGAAGTACCGTGTTTTATGGACAGTTAAGTAATTCGCGAGAACTTTTACACCACCGATAAGACTTCAGCAATTTGGTTATTACTGGTTATAATTTCAAGTGCTTTCGAATACAGAAATTTTATTAATATCAACTTTTATTCGGATTCTCTGTATTATTAGTATTCAAATTGTATTTACAAGCAACCGAATCGATTATACGAAACAGAAGAGAAACTCGCTAAATTGGTTTTTGATGAGACCATGAAACAATTCTGTTGGAAATATTTTAGGGATTGGGCCATTTCCTCGATTACTGAATCACTCAATGCTAATTTTTGTATTGGGGTGTATTTTTATTTAATAACTTTTGTTTAGTATATACAAATACATACTAGATATTTTGTTTATAGACACTGGCCGAAAAGACCACGCATCTATTTTAAACATTTCCATGCTAAATATTATTACCGCAATGAATGATTTTGATAAAAATATTTTTATTTTGATTATTAAAAATTATGTTAAAAAATGTTTATTTAATGTTAATTAATACCGTATCTGTCTTTTATGTACAAATTCTCTCAGTGACTCGTGCTCTATTGACCACGTAGCATAGGTCTGATAAGAAAATTTGATAAAACGATACCGTATATTCAATTGCTTCTAATTAACTGCCTCAACGAGAATATTTAATAATCTTCAATACAAGTTTTGGCAACTTCACTAAATGAAAAAGAAATTTGTGTTACGTTGTTCATACATATCTTGACATAAAGTCAATTATTTTTAAATATAAGGTTAGGAATAACTTTGGTTATCATGGAGATTTTATCTCATGTTAATAATTTTTAATACTTTTAATAGTTAATAGTTTTTAATAATAATGGGCACCTTATACAGGTAGGACAAATCTAACCATCTTTCAAGACTATTAATTAATTTTAAGATATAGTCTTTAAAGGTAAGTTGGGCTATAAACGTCTCCCTTGGAAAGTTATAAAACAAAATAAGTTGTAAAAGAAAAAAATAAGTATAAGTCTTGAGTAATGATGAAAAGTTTATAAAACATTTAATTCAATAATTCGTGCATTCCGCGGTTACGTACCGTGACGCGTTCGCACGCATTTTTATGATTAGCCAATCCCCAGAAATTATTTTTAAGCAACTAAACTTTAAACTTGATGCATTTTTTTGCTCTTAATAAAAATACATTTGGGTTTTTTTATATCTGGTACCGTTTACGAGCATATCAAGCTAAGACGTGCGTTTTATTAACAAAATGGAGACATGAAATACTAGGTAATTATAAGTTTCGCAACGGTTCTGCGAACTATTCATAAAAAACTTACGAGTTGATTAATTATACAATTTTAGAGAAAACACCAAAAATAATGCCATACATACGGTTTTGTTTTAAGATGTCCTTAATGGTCAATTTAGATCTTGAAGGCGTTACGTATAATGTCACATGTATTACGTACTGTGACATGCCAAAAACTCCAGATTTCATTCAATATTATTATTGAAGTTCAGACATAATTTATTTTAATTTCATCGATTTTTAGTTGTTTACACATTTTTTTATTATTCAATAACAATGAATTGCAATTTAAAACTAAACTCACTGACATTATTGTCTTTAACCACCACCGTAATTACATGCACCGAATGACAGTTTTCATCCTATTTTACACATTTTTGCATAAATGTATAACAAATAAGCCATTATCATCGCAGTTTGGCTACGGCAATTGTAGTTTGTGTTATAACATGAATTTGACACCTAATTTTATCTATGCAGGTTGACCTTTTCGCGGAATGCGCATATTATAAAGTGCATAATAACATTATATTATTTAAAACCACTTTAAATTTGAAGAAAATTTATTGAATTGAAGTATTTACCATAAAAGGTGTACAAGTTTATTCTCGGGATTGAACTGCAAATAAAACAATTTATATCACATATTTTTTATAGGCGATAGGGTTAGCTGATACCAATTCGAAAAGAAATCTCGAAATCGAAAGAAGGGTTCATTAGTGCGTGTTGCTATCTTGATAACAAACGTCTCATCAGTTGGTTTCAAAGAGAGGGAATGAGTTGAAGTTTTCTCCAACCATTATTCTATTGGAAAGTTGGGATTTTTTTAGTGCTGAAATTAAGTGCTTTAGTTTAATATTGTAAATTGGTATAAAAAAGAATAGCTTGTTTTACTTACCTGCATCTCATTAGAAGTTATTTTTATAATTAACTATCATGAGGAAAACTGTAAAGCAAATTGTTAATTTTTCCTAATTGAAGTTATTACCTTAAATTAAATTAAATTAAATTAAATTTATTTAATAAAAAAAATTCAATTATTAAATTTCAATATTTATCTGGTAAAGTGAGGTTATGGCTTTTATATATTTACATATTTACCTGGTAAAGGAAGTTAACAGCTTGATAATGCTTTTATGATTACTTCAATAGAGGGCGTTTTTTAAGAACTGCGTTTTTAAAAAGGGAACAGAACCCTGCCCTTTTAAACAAATATTATATCATTTATACCTCAAGTAAAGTAATTAGAATTTAACAACAAACAAAGAAAAACACTTAAATATTGAATATATTTTATTAAAAGTCACACAATGCATTTTATCGAACAAGACGTTAGAGTTACAACAAGGTGTTTAGGGAATTTATCACCCTACCACGGCATACTAGATTCATATAAGCTTCGCTTATATACGGCCGTCTCATTTCCAGTTTTTTCATTGTTGAGAATGATTACAGATTCGTACGTTAAATGGCGCCCACTGGCGGTAATTTTACAACAAAGATATTTGAAGTCAGAGCTCAGTTGTTAATTTTTAGGTTATACTTTGTCAATTGTGTTACACTGCCTTCGATTAAAGAGCGCTTACTCGAATATTCGAATTTTATTTATTATTTTATTTTATTATTCTTTTGACGTCTTTCTAGTATAGTAAATTCTTTATAGCTGGAGCAGCCTAATTCTTCTTTTATTTGGAGTATACATTGCAGTTTAGGTCTAGCTAGGGTGTTCTTTACTTCGATCATGCTTTCTATTATCATTTTTAGATAATACCCGAATGCCATAACGTATATCCTATTAATCTATCTCTGCTTCACGTAGTCTCCTTCATTAACTTTCTTCTTGTACTTTTTCTAGTACTTCATTGTTCGATATTCGGTCAATCCATCTCGCCTTAGCATTTTTCTATAGCACCAGAACTCAAAAACCTGTATACGTCTATTTTCAATCTTTATATTGTCCAAGTTGCAGATCCGAATAGTGTGACACTCCATACGAATTTGTGCAAAAGTTTCATAGTATTGACTTGATTCTATACCGTTTAGATCATGCATTTCAGAAAAGTTTCAGACTCCATCTTCTTCGTGGAACACTTCCTCTACCTTCTTACTACAAAATCTGTTAAGACATGATACGAAAATCGTTATTTAATTATCCTTAGATTATCCTTAATTACGTTAACAAATTTTGTTAGTTTTATATTTCTTTACTGAAACGATTAATTTTAAAATTCAAGTAGATTTCATCAGCTCTTATGTCTAAAACATATCTGCCATAGTGAGATTTCATCATTCCATGAATACCTACTTCTAATACTTTTAATCGTAGCTTCAACTCGTAGCTCCTACATTAACATTATGTGTTTACACCATATCTTGTGGTAATTCAAGTGCTACAAAACCCAGAAGAGCATTTGCAATTTGCGAAATATGAAATTGTACTTACTTATACTGTGGCTATCATGTAGTTATTAAGTATTTCTAGTCTAAGAATTGGGGCATTAGTAACATTGCGTTAACTCAGTATAATTTTCTAAATTTTATTATACTATGTAGGATATTTTGGTTTCCTAGTTGCTACTGTGACATATTTATGTACAAACGCCAATAAATTAATAAAGTGTTACTGGCATGACGTACGAGGTATAACCTAAAAAGGACTGCTGTCTGACTACAAACCATCTTTGTTACAAAATGACCTAAAAATGACCGTCAGTGGGCGCCACTTATCTTACGAATCTGTAATTTTTGGATCCTAATCTCAACAATGAAAAAACTGGAAATGAGACGGCCGTATATAAGCGAAGCTTATATGAATCTAGTAGGCCGTGACCCTACAGGCAGGACCAGCCTTCTAGCGTCGTGCAATGATAGCGGTGGAGTTTACAAATGGTCATTTCTCCAGTCAATGAGTCGGTGCTATTAGCTTTTTGCGCGTTTATTACGTTTAGCATTATTTGGATATAACATGGCTATACAAATTATGATATTCTTTTATGTACGTATTTTCAATGAAAATTTATTTAAGCTTTAACAACACAATCATTGTAGGTTATTAAAATTAAATTTGTTTGTAATTGTTAATAAGAAGCAATCAAAAGAAATATAAATCAAGCAAAAATAAAGTTCTAAATGTAAAAACGGTATTAAAAACATAAATCAAACATTTGATTTTCAAATTAGAACAAAATACTAAATAAATGTAAAACTTCCCAAGAACGAAGTCGCGAAGATAAGATAAATGGTGTTTACCCTTGCGGCTGATTTCTTCATGGTTGAACAAATTTCCTTTTTTTATACTTATTATCCACTTGCATAAGAAATTGTAGTTTACTTAAAACAGTTCCCGCAACGTGAATCCATGCCCACCAGGTCAACCCATTGCACCTTTCTGATCATTGCTTAGTCCAACCATATACAGGGTGTAGAATCGCTTTACACACAATACAGTTTTTCGTGCATTTTTTTTCAAATCTTAATATTACCCCCCCTAATTATTTAACAATACAGATATTAAGGAATGCTATAAAGAAAAAAAATACAAATCGAATGATACTTTTGGTTTCGGATTACATTTGATTGTAGAAGAATTTTCCAAAAATTGTTTGGACCATTATTTAAATGTATTCTTGATATTTGCCACTTTATTTACGAAACAAGGTTAGGGGTGTATAAAATTTTACATTTATATTATTATTTACATGTATTTATTCCATTTATAAATAAATCGCTGCTTTGGACACACATTGCATTATGTTACATTCATTTCTTTATCATCTTTTAATTCTCGTCTTTAGTAATGACGTGAGAAATGATTTCTCATGATCAGTAGTTATATTAAAACGCCATAGATGCCAGCACTTGCAATATGAAAATATTATTAATTATTTGAAATATAAAGCCGGTGGTACGGAAGGGTGGTTATAGTGGATTTATATCGCTTAACAGAATTAAGTCGAGTTTGCTTCGGAAAGTACTCGGATGGGTAAACTACGAGCGCAGTGTACTTGCCTACATGGCTTCGTTGCCTCGTCTCACACCCACATATCCACTCAGCAGTTTGGTGCGCCTGGTGCCTCGACACCGAAAGGTATTAGAGGTTAAAGATTATGTATGTATGTATGAAATATAAAATGTTATGAATTTTAGATAAAGATTAATTTATGTTCTCTAATACGAAGACAAAAACAATTGGTCTTTGAAAACTAATAAAATATGCTGTAAACTTTAAATAACAACCATTAAAGAATCTTCCAAAGTCTGAAAATTATCTTTGTATTCTCTAAGTTGATAACAGTTTACTACTTGTTATACAGAGAGTCTATGTAACTTCTGAGTTAACTAAAAACAAACAAGATTTTCTCCATTCTTGTGAAAAGTATGTACGAGAACGGGCGCAGAATATAAACACAACATAAAACTTCAACAATTACGTCTGAGTAGCACAGCGACGAAATGTTCATCATATTTTATAATATTTTCTCCACTTATAAGACTTAAACAAGAAAAATAGATCGTTTCAACGTTAAGCGTTAACTTTGTCTGCGTTCAAAGTTGACGAGGAAAGTTTTGTTTTTACTACCCGCCCATCGCATTGTGTTGTCCTGTTGTGTATGTGTTTGCTTCGTCTTTTATATCCTTTTTGTTTTTATCTTCTCTTTTTCCTTTCACTCACCCGTGAAAAACGTAAAGACATCTGCACACTTTTGTTGTGTTCTTGTGGTGGAACATTTTAACTTTTTTTGCTTCACACGTTGTTCCATTAATTTATTTTTATGTCACTTTTGCGAGTCTGTTTTAGTTTTCTAGTTAATTTATTCAATTTATTATTGTGTGCGTTCCCTTTTTATTACTTGCGTATTTCAATTTTTTATTGGCGCTAAAACTTTTTAAATTACAGTTATAAATCATTTTAATACTTTAAAAAGGATGAAATTCTATATGAATAATTGGCGAACAGCCCTATCAATATTTGAGATTTGCCCTACTTGAATAATTCAGACATAATATCCTCTACATAAACCGCTAGCATACAAAATATAAATAAAATATCGATTTATAGACTAACAACATTGATGCAGAAGTCTGATATCGCATAAGTGGTTAAATATGTATGGCGTCATGCATAGATATTGTAAAAGTTCAATGGTTGTGAATAATATTTATGGCTGCTGCTGATTGAGGAAAAGTAGATTAAGGTTATTATTCTTGTTAGAATCAAAAGTGTGATAAATGATAACGCAGTTGACATTATGGAAACCCCTTTTTGTGTTTAATATTAAAGAGGAAAACCTTTATTTATTATTTATACTCTTCTCGACTTTGAATATGCTGACTTTATAGCGAAATATAAGCGAATTGAATGCACTGTAATGTCTTTTTATTCATAAATAATCGAATCGAATATTGAAATACTTCTGTAAGACTGTTATGAAGTCTACAAATGAAATTTACACAAATGTTTTTTATTTATAAAAAGCGTAAATATCGTACGTTATCTCATCTTTCTATAACAAAGTACATGGGTGAACAAATATAAGTAGAGTGCGCAAGCATAAGCTTATTATCATATTTTCTTATTTATTTTATGTATCATGCATTTATAACATTTAAATCAAGCGCTTGTTTGGAAATGAGCGTCTATTTGTCTCCGCACTTTACGTAAGTATAAGATACATATCATCCTAGTTAATTTTCGGTAATCAACGCAGAATCGGTATTGTTCATCTTTCATTTTTGTTCAAATTCTACTAGATATGAAAATTACAAAGTTGCACGTATTAGAACTCGTGAAATCTTATCAATGATTAATGTTGAATAAGGGAATGTTAATATAAATTTTCATTATATTAAATTATCAATTTCGATGTTCTGAAACAAAGAGTGTTGCTAATCAAACAATAAAATGCATAATCTCGCATAAGTATCTGATAAATCTGGGGTAGCTACAAGAAGATCTGCGAGAAGTTGAGGTTCTTCTCACGGTAGTTGTATAATAACATTTTACAAATTACGAATAGGTTCCCTTTCTTCTAAAAAACAGTTTGCATCTTTTTATTGTGTAGTCTTAATAAAAAGTGTTTGTAACTGGAAAATTCTTAAAATACGCATCTACATAAAATTAATTAATTCATAATCGACAAGAATATGAAAAACATATGAACTATTTTCGTCGTCCATTAAAGAATTAACGATCTTAATTTGTAAATTCTGGGTCGCAGCTATTTTATATTTTAACAATTAAATTTTAAGGGTTATAAAACGTAAAGAACAAAATAAAGCACTTAGATTACTTTTTTCGTTGCTATTCGCTCTGCGTTCTGCCCACAAAAATACTCCTTCTTTTCCAATCGGGTCTTGATTTATATAAAACTTTTATGTCGAAATAAAGCGAAAAATAAAATTTTTATTTCGCGTAACACACGAAGAAAGATATGGAACGTATCGTAATCATGTATTGTTTTATGTTAACCGACACATAGGCATATAAACATGCAAAGTATATGATTTTAAAAATGAAGTAACAGAATGAGAAATAAACACCACTTACAGTCAGATGTAAAAGTAGTGCTGGTTGCTCTACCTACATACTTGGAAACATTTTTCCATGCTTTTCACCATACGACATGAAAAATAATTAGTTGTTTATATATTAAACGTAGTGCAATGCAGCATCTGCCTTATTGGTTAAGGGAATATGGTACGTCGTTACGCAAACTAAATCTGTTATAGAGGAGCCACTTGTGCCAGTATACAATTTTTACCAAAAGACCATCCTTCTATCCAGCAAATAAATTTTAAAGCATAAATTTCCCAGCATTTAAATTTTTATGGGAGCCATTTTGAAACTTGGAATTTTTTAACATTTTTCCGACTTATACAAATACTTTTTTAACGTATCCTTTAAGAAAATTGCAACAATAAAACTCGGCATTCAGTTTTTGTAACACAGAACTTTAAATACGGATGAATTGAATATGAAGATTCACATCAGCTGTGAAAATCAGATAAAGAATACATAATAAAACTCGTATCTCTGACTCATGGAATAATTGCCCTATTGTCTATTCCAATAGTTTAAAGTTAACTAATTTAAGGCCACCCGACAATTTACTAGATTCTAAAATATACAGCAAAGTTTGAAATGCAAAGTTCTTGTATTTCCGTAAGTTTTCAACAGTGCTCAGAAAGTGTCTACCCAGTATGTTACCAACGTTCATGAAAAATATACTCAGGAAAGCATAAATACGAAACTAAACAATGCAACAGTTGTGTACTCGATTTCTTGTTCCGGTATAAGCCTGAGGATTTCAGTCGTATTTCACCCCGTAAACTTAAATCTGATTCTAAAATAGGCCAGACACGTTCAACAAGATTCGTGATAGTTTTGTCCGTACGTGATTGAAAGTAAACACACGATAACGTGTGGCCGTAGTTCTTACAAGTAAAACTGAAACGAACGAAATCTATTCCCTGTTGAATTTGAAGCTTCTGATTGAACGAGGTGAACGTGTCGTCAGGTTCGTTGTCTATAAACGATTTACGGTTCGTTCAGATCTGTTCTATTCACGTGCGAATTTATTTGATATAATTTGAAAAAAGAATTTAACGTAAAAAGTTCTGCTTAATACTATTATTCAAGATTGTGAAAACGTTTTGTGCGACTTAGTAATTATTATTTAATTAAGAATATGATGTCTAAATGTCTATTAAATTTCTAGGTCCTGGAGCTGTAAAGCTTTACGAATTTGAAATTGTGCAACTTGAACTTTTCGCAACCTTGACAATACACAATTCTGAATATTTGAAATTCTGGCCCTTGAAGACTTGGACACCTCTAATGTTTAAATATTAGAACCTATATTAAACGAATCCTCCCGTCTGCATGATTGGCAAACTGAGTTACTATGCTCCCCTACAAGCAAATCAAATATTAAAGACTCTTACCTAGGCTAGCCTCAAGGCCGTTGCCGGACGAGTTTCCGAAGGAAACTAACTGACGGCTTGGGGCAAGCCCGTATAAATATGATTTCTATATGCTGATAAAGCATTTTTGTAAACAACTTCATCGATTCAGCTATACATGACGAGGTCGCGCCTGTCAAGAGTACTAAATGCAATACCATGCGCATACGCCGAAACTGTGTGACCGTGAGCTATTCTTTGTCATATACCAAAGTGATCGCACACATGCTATATCGACTGTTGCAATTATTATACTGGTATAAAATCGCATCTCGATCCAAAATAATTGAATTACTTCATTTGTGATATTACGTTTTAATTGATGTTTGCCAGATAGGATCCGTCTATTTTCATCAATTTTAATCCAACAGAAGAATGATGAAAAATGGAAGATAGTCTGCTATTGATAACGGATTGTGCTTTGTATTATATTCACTACATGTCATTGCCTATCGTCAACGTCATTAGAGTAAAGTAAATGACATCGGATAACTTTTAGGGAATATTTTGAAATATTAAAAATATTTCGATTTGGAGAATCTTCCTTCTACTGTACTACTATTTACTAGTATTGTTTCCCAATTTCAAATAAATTATTAACTTTTTACAGATCACTAGCTGAGTGTCTTCATTTTCTTTGTCATCAACCTAAAGTAAATCGTTTCGGTAAATCGTAAATTTTGACAGATAACCTGCTATAGGAAATCTGTTATGGGTTCTCGATACATTGATCATTCTTAAACTTTACTCTCAACACAACATAAACGGCTCAGTTTTAACTGATATCTTCGCCTAGGAAAACTTTTCATTATAACGAACAATCCGATTCAAATAATCCGTCGCAGATTATCCGTACGTTTGTCATTTTAATACTGCACTTCCAACATACTCATTGTTCATTGTTATGTTCTTTTTTTACTTGTCATCACCCTGAGGTGAATCGTTAAATTTAACCAATTATACTACGATATATGACCAATCTGTTGCAGATTATCCGTAGGTAACATATCTCTATTTCGTAACTTTATCCTATACAATAAAAAAAGTAATCTGAAGACGTTTCAAATGATTTCTATTTTTGTCATGAGCATATGGTAAAAGGTTAATTTCTGATGGATAATCTGATGCACATATTATTAACGGATTATCCGTTTATTATTTGATGGATAAATCTTTATTGTATATTCTTTCCACCTGTTATCAGCCTGAGGTGAACCGTTAATTTATTAATTAAATGTTAATTAATTTAGTTAACCGGCCGAGTATCAGATATGATCAGACAGTTGCGGATTATCCGTACGTAACATATCTCTATTTAGTAACTTTATACTATACAATAAAAAAAGTGATCTGAAGACGTTTCAAATGCTTTCTATTTTTGTCATGAGCATATGGTAAAAGGTTAATTTCTGATGGATAATCTGATGCACATATTATTAACGGATTATCCGTTTATTAGTTGATGGATAATTCTTTATGTATATTATTTCCACCTATCATCAGCCTGAGGTGAACCGTTAATTTAATAATTAAATGTTAATTAATTTAGCTAACCGGCCGAGTATCAGATATGGACAGTCAGTTGCGGATTATCTGTACGTAACATATCTCTATTTAGCAACTTTATAGACAGTCGAAAAACTTTTTAAATGCTTTCTGTTTTTTTGTAGTGAGTAATTGAATATGTGGACTGGTGGAAAATTCGGTGCAGGCATCTATCATGAATTATTCGTACGTTATTGCCCAATACTCTGCTTCAATCTAAATTATGAGGTTTAGTAGATTGATGATTCTACTAAAGCAAGTTTTTGGAAAACAATTCATCTCGTTTTTTCTTTCTGTATTCTTTATTAGCGTAAAGTAAATACCTAATTCAGATAAATAATCTGCTGCGGAGAATCCGTCGTAGGTTCTGATCGATGCATCGATCATTTTTTAACTTGCTACCGAAAGCTAAGAACTTAAGTCATTAGAAATATTTCAGTGAGTTTTTATGCATAACTCCTTATGTTTTTCCATTTGTCATCAGCCTGTGGTTAATCTTTAATTTTGCCAAATTATCACTTATAGACAATTTGCTGCGGATTATCCGTGGGTAACTTATAGCTTTACAATTAATAAAATAAATGATCTGAAAACTTTTTCAAATTTTTTCCATTTTTTTGTCATGAGTTTGTGGCAAATTATTAATTCTGGCGGATAATCTGATACGGACATTCTTCACGGATTATCCGTACATTCCTATCTATTATTCTGATTCAAATCTAAAGTAGAGGGTTTAATAGATTGAGGAATCTACTACAATAAATATTTGACTGACAACTCATCGCTTTTTTTCTTTCCCTTTGTTATAAGTAGGTATAGGATTTGTATGCACTTAAAAATGCTGAAATATGCATGCACTTATGCACTATAAAAACGTGAAATATGCACTTAAAAATCATGAAATATGCGTTTATTAGAAATTTTTAATAAATATATGCACTTTCATTATTAAAAAAACACCTGTTTAGCGTTATTTACATTTTATTTACAGAAATTATTTTAATTAGACATCCTATGCGATAATTTAATTAATTATATTTTCTAAACATAGAGCGTTACAGTTCACAATGACGTACATTTTTAAATTTTCAAAAGTAAACATATGCCTATTATCCCTAAATATTGTTTTATATTTTGAGAAACTCCGTTCCACATCGCAAGACGTAATTGGGACATACTTAATAGTATATTACATGTTGAGTTGGTAAAGGATATCTTTACAAGCCAAGCGATAATTGTTTGACCGAGACGGTACGTCGAGGTCAAACAATATCGCGAGGCGTGGAAACTTTACCAACGAAACATGTATACTATTTTATTCACAATAATTAGACTTAAGATAATCAAAATAAAAAGTAATTTTAAATTTTAAAATAAATTTTTTATAAACTGTCATAATTTCAATCAGAGCCATCTATCGACCAAAAGAAATTTTAAGTAAGGTTTCATTCTTCGCCGCTAGATGGCGATGTATGCGCTCAGTATTTTAAAATTAGAAATTAATTAATTCCATTGTAATTATTAAATATAAAATACGGAAAAATAAAAATAAAACTAATATTAAATAAAAAATATGTTTTTAGCGTTAAATATATTTATAAAAACTTAAATTTAAATCGGATAAAACGTTCTGTTTTAAATTATTCAGAAAAAGAAGTTGGCCATAACTTTACATGTCAGTTTTACAGACATGTAAAGGAAATTGTTAACCACTTTGGTGTTACTATAGCAATAGCTTACTTTCCAAGGTTTTTACAACATATGAAATGTACATATTGCAATATGATTGTGAATAAAATTGTTTTCCTACGACCATATCAGTAAGTAGCTCATATCGCACAATCAAGTTGCCTAGAAAACCGAACATAACACACGAAAGTAAAACTCACTAGTGATTTTACTTTCTGCTGTGCGATTTACTTTCGTAAATCTCACGGTCGAAATCTATGTAGTAAATAGCAAATTATATAAGTAATAAGAACCTGCTTATATATTTTTGACTATTTTGATACATTAATCATCTACTAACACAATAATTAATTAATTCTAGCTGTATTTATTTCATGAAAAACTATTGATTAGATATATTGAGGGATATTTGACATATTTTCACTGCACCAATTGTCATTACACGAAAACAACTTTTCACTGCAAAATAATAATTTTATTCGCAATCGTATTGGTAATGAGTCGATTCCTGACCATTTAGAGGTCCGAAAATGCATCATTGTTTGTAACTTTGACATTCTCATGGTCCGAAACGACCTATTTTCGCACCTCTACGTGTCTTTAAATTCAGCTACAGGTGGCGCGCAGAAAATTACATCGCCAAATGCGGTGTATAAATGGCTGTATAAATCATGTTTGGTAATGTTGCGGACCTTGGCTGCTAAAGAACGAGTACCCAGGTATTATTATTAATTTATAAATACTCCTATTCAATAAAATCCTCGAAATATTATGCGATCGAATTTGATGATGTAAGTGGCGACATACGTTATGCCAATCCCAACCGACGACATTTTGCATCTGTCAAGAATTTTAGATAATTCGGTATTTAAAGGACGATTGCGAATAAAATAGTATACAAACCTCGGTAAAAGTACCATTACTGTGTCTCGAGAACTAGTTCACCTCGAGGCTATCGCCTCTCGATAAACTATATTGTTCTCTCGACAGGAATGGAGTACTTTCGGCCTCGGTATGTAATGTACATTTATCTTGTATTCCATTTCCAACAATATATTTTAATTTAAATTGCTAAGAAGTTTTAATTCATATTTTATAGATTTATTGTTAAAAAGTTTTAATAATTACTTAGAGTATAATTAATTTCTAAAAATATTTTAAATAAATACATAATCAGAGACGGCTTTGTATAATGTTCAATATGCGGATGATAGTCTTTTGTTTAAAGACGCCACAAGTATAAAGGCTAATTTATCATTGTTAGTAGTTAACTGAAAATCTTTCTTTGGTTTAAATGTTTTAAATGTTTAAAATGGTTAAAATATTGAAAACTCATTTTTACAACTCTCAAATTCCAAGAAATTTACCTAATTGTTATAATAATCCCTTTACGGATAAAACAATAATACTGACAATATTCAAAACGCACTTACACACACGCTTTCCCTAATTAATAATAATCCCTTGTTACAATAATCATATAGTTATAAACTTTATTGGTACTGAAAATAATGATAAAAATAAAATTACTAAATAAAATGTAAATTGTTTTTTGTTAGCATAAAAATAATTTTTTCTTTGAAAGACTGTATTTTTCTGGTCGTAGGAAGAATAATGTACATAACTCGGTGGAAAGTGTGTTTCTTACTCGTGTGATTTCCGGCTGACGCCTCGTGCGTAAATTTCACGCTCGTACGAAAAATGCCACTTTCCACTCTCGTTATTTAATATACTATTAATTCTACAAGCGAATAATGTTTTAGTTCGTCTGAAATGTCTTGGCCAGATAATGCATCGTTTATGGTTTTAATTAAGTGAAAACCAGGATTTTTGTCTATAACGGATTTAAATTTTTGTTTTATAGTCAAACTCTTTGGCCCTTTTACTTTATTCAAAGAAACACCTAACAATTTTACATGCTCAAGAGATTCATCTAATGGATTTACCTGACTTTCTAATTTCTGAATTACTTTAGCTAAACGCACAAAATTTGTCAAAACAAACAATAATTCTGCCCTCACCTCCTTAGTATTAAAAGCATCCTGTGCGCTTTGTATGCATAGTGCATCGTGTTTATTAAGTTTATTTACAAATGCTTTAATAATATCAAAATAAGTTGCATAATATTCTGCTGCAGAAAGCCAAGTACCCCCCTTGTTATTACAGGCTCAGGTGGGAGAGGCACTTCTTGAGCAGTTTCCCTAAATATTTGTATGCAATATGGAGCTTTACAATTTTTTACATCTGAAATTATATAGAGTTTACGTTAGGATATATTTCCCGCACTTTTTCCGCAACTCTATGCATTGCATGGGCAAGACAAGTTAAGTGGATCATTTTTTCGTACAGAACTTGTAAGCCTGCTCTAGCCTTGATTATGTACGGTGCCCCGTCGGTGACGAACAGGAGTACTTTGTTGTCCTGTATGCCGTCCGGCCACAAAATAGCCATCGAATCATTAAACAATTTTGCCACAGAACAATGATTGGTGCTCTTGAAAACGTCCATTGCTAATAGATAGGATTTGGGATTGTTCTCCGAATTTAAAACGCCAATTATAACGTTAGCCACGTATCTCAAAACAAAAATTTGATTTTTATTTTATCGAACTACATAATTAGTCGGTTACAAACAATTAGCGCAAAACAGTTATTTAATAGTTATTTACATTACAAGTGGGATAGAAGCATTATTACAGCACTCAAGTGTGGGAATTGTAGATGACGAGGGCGTTAGCCCGAGTCTCATCTGTAACCACACGTGTGCTGTAATATGCTCTATCCCATGAGTTGATGTACAAAACTTTATCTACGACTGCAATAAATTTAAAAAAATATTTTGCTCCTATAATTCTCATTCAAAATCAAAATGCTAAGATAGAAAACATTTGCTCATTACCAGGACAACCAATTTTGTTGTGTCAAAAACGGTGTAATTTTTCAGTTTGTTATTCCGTGGTGTGAATATTATCAGTTTAACAAAGAAAAAGAAACATGAGTGATTCCGAAGACTTGCCCTCAGACATTGAAAACGCTGCAACTAGTGCAGTTTCATTGTTACTGCCAGAAAAGTCGAAACGAAAATACAAACAAGTTTATGAACGCTTTATTCGGTGGTGCAACCAAAAGGGTGTGAAAAACGATACAAACGAGAAAGTATTATTAGCGTATTTTGAAGAACTATCGAAGATGTATAAGTCATCAAGTGGGGGCCTACTATTCTATGTTACGAGCAACGATATCTGCAAAAAAAATGTTGACATTAGCAAGCATAATCAGTTGATTGCGTTTTTGAAACGAAAGGCAGATGGGTATAAGCCGAAAAAATCGAAAGTGTTTTCCAAAGAAGAGATTGCAAGGTTCTTGAAGGAAGCTGATGATGAAACCTTTTTGCTGAGTAAAGTAAGAATGTTCAAAATATCTTGAGAACCGCTTTATAAAGTTAAATGAACTTATTTTCAGGTTGCCCTTATTATTGGGATTGCTGGAGCCTACAGGAAAGAGGAACTTACCTATCTGCTTCTTGAAAATGTCAAGGATGAAGGGCAGGTTTTTCATGTGCAAATTCCTTACACGAAAACCAAAGTCTCGCGAGAATTTTTTGTTACGTCCAGTAACGACGAAGGGACACATATGGTCGAAATAATTCGCAAATATTTGAAATTACGTCCCCGCCACGTTGACCACGGTCGATTTTTTATTGGATATAGGAAAGGAATCTGTATAAAACAGCCTGTAGGTATAAACACTTTTGGAGGTATTCCAAAAAAGATCGCGTTGGTCTTAAAATTATCAAATCCGGAAGAATACACTGCTTCCGACGATCATCAGCTTCTTTATTAGCGAACAATGGCGCAGATCTCTTGACGATCAAAAGACATGGAGGATGGAAGTCGAAGACGGTTGCCGAGGGATACATCGATTCTTCATTAGAAAATAAAAAGCAGGTAGCAGTTAAGATCCTAGGAGAACAGCAGCTTTCAAGGAGTAATGACTGCAACGTTGAATCTTTAGAGATAACACAAGATGCAGTAGAGGCAGATGCGGGTGGTATTGTGCTAAGAAAATGCAAAAATTTTGTTATTAATGTTTATAATAAGTAGTTGTTCGTTGGTATTGTAACGTTCTTTCTTTTTCGAATAATAATACAAGTGCTGTTTAAATCGTCTATTCACAAACAAATATTTATTTCTATACACTAATGAATACACTATAAATTAACGCTATAATTATAAACTATTAAAAACTATTATTTACAGACTATGAATTTCTAATACAACATTTATATCCACTATTTATTTTGTAATACACAGTTAATGACTTGCTGTTGACTGCCTCTCTTTTATCCGCCATCCGCTTTTATATCTTCATATAAACGCACCAGAAAACGCTGGAACCTTCTATGTATTCTTAGAAAATGCTAGAATAAACCACGTCTAATTTACATGCTTGTGCGATACGTCATTTTCTCGAAGGCGGCAGAACACACCACCTGTCGCTCGAAAAGAGGTTCGTTCCTTTTCTCTCCCGTTACACTGCCCCCCTCTTCAAGTCTGTTCTGTCCCAGAACAGGTTTTATGCTCTGATTCCTGTAGAACGGGTCATGACGATATCGACAGTCTTCACCTCGACTACACGTTCCATTACGGTAGAAATAACAGTCTACACTCTTCGTTGGCCTTAATGCGGGCTGTGGGTCAAAACTGCAGACGAAGATCTTGACGTCCGTACCTCTAAAGACAACTTCCAGCATGTTTCTAACGATTCTCCAATCCAGCTGGTCCCGCCCACAGCCGAGTTTGGGAACTGCCAATTTGTTAATTCCCCTGGTAAGCAACTCGATTCTCAAATTCCATAGTGCCCTCCACAAGTCGGCGTAACTCGGTTTCTGGTAGTAAAACTGCTTGGTTACCAAGTAGTAAATGGATCGGTCATGATCAGGCAAGCGTAAGGATTTACCAACAGAGGGATTTTGTTCTCGAAGTTCATTCAGCCGTCCAAATTTATTTCTAAACACTACTGCGATCCCCCTGGACATACGGAGATCCGCGGAGACACAGTGGGCAATGGAATAATCACCAGGGACCCGGAAGAGATCTTGTTGCATCTCAGTCGTGACTCCGAATCGCGCTTTTCTAGTTCCAGAGAACGCAGCCATAAATTCTCTAAAGGTTGGCTGATCATCTTCAGGCCTTACGATTTTGATAGCCACCTCGGCCTCATCTTTCCGATCCGGGACTGCGTCATTATTTCCCTCATAGTGCGCCAGACGATTGGAGTGTACCACCTTTGGTTTCCCCCTTGGCAATTTCTGGATGCGATAAATCAAGTCATTTATTCGTTTCTTCACCTGGTATGGACCCTCCCAATTTCGCTGTAACTTTGGAGAATAGCCACGACGCCTTTGCGGGTTGTATAACCAGACAAGCTCTCCAGGTTGAAACCCTCCTTCTTGGGCTCTCACATCGTACGTAGCCTTCATCCGGTCACTCGCGATTCGACTATTATTTCGGGTTCGGTCGTGAATATCCTCCAACTTCTTCTTTAAGTTGATGACATAATCATTTCCAGCTACCTCCTGCTCTATAGGTGGAGACCCAAATTCCAGATCACACGGTAACCGTAACTCGCGTCCAAACATTACAGACGCTGGTGACTGACCGGTTGTTTCGTGGACCGATGCACGATAAGCCATCAGGAACAGATGCAGGTATTGGTCCCAGTCTCGTTGATGATCGGAGACGACCTTGGCCAAATATTTGCCCATTGTCCGATTCATGCGTTCTACCATTCCATCGGACTGCGGATGTAACGGTGTGGTCCGAGTCTTGCGAATGCCCAACAATCGACAGACTTCTCCAAAGAGTACAGACTCGAAATTACGGCCTTGATCCGAATGCAGCTCCATGGGCACTCCGAAACGACTGAAGAACTCTTTGACTAGTACGTCAGCAACAGTCGCAGCTTCCTGGTTTGGTAGGGCATATGCTTCTGGCCATTTGGTAAAATAGTCCATTGCCACTAAGATGTATTTATTCCCATCGTCAGTTTCGGGAAATGGTCCGGCAATGTCTATAGCTATTCTCTCCAGAGGACTACCCACATTGTACTGCCTCATGGGTGCTCTTCGTTTCCCCAAGGGTCCGTTGCCAGTGGCACATAGTTCACATTTCCGGCACCACTCCTTCACGTCTTCTTTACAGTTGACCCAATAAAAACGCTCCCTAACTTTCTCCAAGGTCTTTTTCACACCGAAGTGTCCTCCGGAGGCACCGTCATGGAGATGTCGCAATACTGTAGCCACTCGGCTTCTTGGAACCACGAACTGAGACCTAATGGTGGTGCCATCTTCACTCTCCAGTACTCGCTTCAGGAGATCGTCTTCCACCTTCAAGGACTCCCATTGGGCCCAATATGCTTTGAGCGTTCTGTTGAAAGGGCTGACGGCCTCCCAGGCAGGCCTTTCTCCCACGCGCTTCCATTCCAGTACCATTTTTAGTTCGGGATCAGCCTCCTGCTGTCGTTGCAATTCTTCCGGCAACCAATTGTCGTTGACGATGGTAGTCCTTAATACTTGGCAAACCCTCTCCTCCAAACGAGAGCAATGACGGCAATCCGTTGGACAGGGTCTTCTTGAAAGAGCATCGGCATTTCGATGACTAGTGCCCGCTCGATGTTCGGTGTCAAAGTCGTATCCTTGTAATCGTTCGATCCACCTTGCGACCTGGCCTTCAGGATTACGGAATTGTAGGAGCCATTTCAACGCTGCATGGTCCGTCCTCAATAAAAACTTCCGTCCGTACAAGTATTTGTAAAAGTGCTCAACGGACTTCACGACGGCCAATAGTTCTTTTCTGGTCACACAATAATTCCTTTCGGCTTTAGACAAAACCTTACTAAAATAGCCGATGACCTTTTCTTGTCCATCCTGTATCTGAGAAAGTACACCCCCAATGGCCAGATTACTTGCATCTGTGTCAAGTATGAATTTCCCTTCTGTCCGTGGATAACTCAATATTGGTGCGGTTGTCAGGGCACGCTTCAGCTGTTGGAAAGCTGTTTCACACTCTCCGCTCCAAACATACTCGCGTCCATCTTCAGTTAGCCTTGTCAGAGGCTTCGCTATATTGGCAAACCCAGGAACGAAACGCCTATAGTAGGTACATAACCCAAGAAAACTACGAACTTGGTGTTTATCTTTCGGTGTTGGCCACTCTTGAACAGCACGAATCTTATCGGGGTCGGCTGCCACTCCATTTTGTGATACGACGTGCCCGAGATATTTCACTTCCTTTCTGAATATGTGGCACTTTTTCGGACTCAGTTTCAGATTGGCTCCACGTAGTCTTCGGAACACTTCCTCTAGATTTTTCAAATGTTCGTTGAATGATTTTCCGACTACAATCACATCATCTAGGTATACCAGGCAGGTCTTCCACGACAACCCTCTCAGGATGGTCTCCATTAGACGCTCAAAGGTGGCCGGAGCGTTACATAGACCAAAAGGCATAACTGTAAACTGCCATAGTCCAGAACCAATAGTGAACGCGGTCTTCTCCCGGTCTTCAGGTTCCATTTCAACTTGCCAATAACCACTCTTCAAGTCCAAAGTCGAAAACCATCGCGAACCAGACAGGGTATCTAACGTGTCGTCGATGCGTGGTAAGGGATAGCTGTCTTTCTTGGTCACGTCATTAAGCTGCCGATAGTCCACACAAAATCTCGTTGACCCGTCCTTCTTACTGACCAGGACCACCGGTGATGCCCATGGACTACTGGATGGTTCGATGACCCCTTGTTCTTCCATATCAGTAATAATCTTTTCGGCTTCTGCTCGCCTTGCTAGAGGTAGACGCCTCGGCTGCTGACGGACAGGCATAGAGTTGCCTGTATTGATTTTATGTTTTACTATATTTGTCCGTCCCTTCTGGCTATCGTCAAGAGCGAAGATATCTTGGTATCGGTGAACCAAACCCTGTACCTCTTTCACTTCCGTTCTGTTAAGGTCTTCGCACGAACTAGTAACCATACCCACTAATTTTCCACCATGGTCTTTGGGCACTGGTTTTGGAACATCAGCCATACACCTGGCTACTCGGAATACTGGCACACACTGTCCCACAAGGGTACTCTTCTTTAATGTCACCGGATCCACATTAACGTTCATAAGCCTCACCGGTACTGTCTTTCCAACCTTGATCAGCGCTTTTCCCACCAGTATGCCACTATGGATCTTCTTATCACAAACAGGCTCCATCATTCGCACACATCCAACCCGAAGATCTCCATCCAAACCTGCCTCGACAACCATCTCGCTTTGACCCGGCAATATCACATCTTCAGTCAGCAAAACCCTTACAACCGGATCTTCTCGTGGGTGCAACGGAAGTTCTTCGTTACCGACCTTCAAAACACCCTCTTTCAAATCCAACGTAAAACCAAATTTTCTCAGGAGGTCCATTCCAAAGATGAAGTCATCAGTGATATCGGCTACCAGCACCTCATGATCACGTTCTTCACTTCCAATGCCAATCTTCATCTTCACCACTCCGCGTGTTGGTATCACTTCACCTGTTGCTGTACGGAGTTGAGTAGTTGTGGGTAACAACTTAATACTTGATCGTAGAACATCAGGGCGTACGATGGATTTTGTCGCCCCCGTATCAATAAGTAGTGGAACAGTTCGGTTAGCAATCTTCCCATCTACGAACAAACTGCTGGTACTGTTCTTCGATGTTACGGCATGGATGGTGATCTCCGGGGCATCTCTACTCAAGGTCAACGTTCGCCCCCTCTCGTCGACCCCCTTTAGTTTTCCGACGGCTGAACTTGTTTGGGTTTAGGGCAGCGGCGTCGTATGTGCCCTTGTTCACCGCAGTTCCAGCAACGGGGTCCTCGAACTTCTTGAGGATTCTTTTTACGGTTCTCTTCCTTCTGAAGAACTCTCATTAATAATTCTTCTAGGCGATCTTTAGAACCTTCATCTTCTTCCAAAACGGTCCGAACACGTCCGTGACCTCGGGACGCTTGTTTTGCAGCTTCAAATTCTAAAGCGTGAGCAAGCGCATCATCAGTTGTTCTTGGTCGTGCCAGCCTCAATGATTGTTGTGTTTCTCCGTCTCTTAACCCATCAATGAAGGTCTGCACAGCCAGTTGTCCCAGAAATGAATCGGGTGCCGTAGGGTACGCCAATCGGACAAGCCGCGCAACATCGGCTTCAAACTCCTGCAGGCTTTCTCCATTCTTCTGGATACGATTCTTCACTTGCGCGTGATACACTTGTTGAAGATGCGCGTCTCCATATCTCATTTCCAATCTAGACACTAACAATTGGTAATCATTTTCCTGTCCTGCTGGGATTGTTTGCAGGACGTTCAACGCGTCTCCACGCAAAGCCACAGTTAAAGAAACGGCCTTTTCCTTGCCTGTCCATCCGTTGGCCCCAGAAGCCGCCTCAAACTGTTTGTAGTAAGTGGACCAAGGTATCTTTCCATCGAACGTGGGTGGTTTTACTTTTATCCCTACGGCAGAATCCTTTTCTTCTTTAACTTGTTTCTTTACTTCATTACACGGCCACTCAGAAGTCGAGGGAAACAGTAGTTGCCTCATTCTATCTTCCAGCATTTCGGTTATATCGTCTTTCTTAGTTGTTGGTGGTAATTGGATTTGGGCTATTTTCTCTTCTACCATCTTTATTACCCTATCTTGTTCTGCCAATCTCCCTTCCAACAGTCCTAACGCACTGGCATTCTCAAAAAATTCTTCGAAAACTTTTTCTTCCAACGCTTTGACATTTTCCAGCAATTCTCCTTTAAGCCTTCTAGAACTTTCTTCGGATTTCCTGGAATTCTCCAGTATTTCTTCCTTTAGCATTCTAACATTTTCTTCGGCCTTTTCTAGTAATTCTGCAAACCGTCTAGAATTCTCTTCGTGTTTTTCCAGTACTTTTTCTTCCAGCGCTTTAGTATTTTCAAGTAATTCTTGTTTAAGCATTCTAGAATTCTCTTCGGACTTTTGCAGTAATTCTTCTTTTAAAATTCTAGAATTCTCTTCGGACTTTCTAGAATTCTCTTCGGACTTTTCCAGTAATTCCTCTTTTAAAATTCTAGAATTCTCTTCGGACTTTCTAGAATTTTCTTCCATTTTACTTAACAACAAACTAGTATCAATTGCGGGTCCAGGTATTTCGAAGCGGTAATTTTCAGGATCTTCCTTCTGTTCTAAAAGCCATTTTCTTAGCCGATTTATCAAAACTTCTTTCTTTCCATTACTATCCAAGTCCCTCTCGTCCAATTCCCGTTTCAAATCTATTACTAAGAGATCCTTTAATAGTTTCATCACCATTTTAATTGTTTGTTGAAATTATTTTTAACACTAAAAATTTAATCTCACAGCACTTTATTTAATTATTACGCGATTTTATTTATTTTAAAACCTCACACCTGTAACACCACTGTAACGTTCTTTCTTTTTCGAATAATAATACAAGTGCTGTTTAAATCGTCTATTCACAAACAAATATTTATTTCTATACACTAATGAATACACTATAAATTAACGCTATAATTATAAACTATTAAAAACTATTATTTACAGACTATGAATTTCTAATACAACATTTATATCCACTATTTATTTTGTAATACACAGTTAATGACTTGCTGTTGACTGCCTCTCTTTTATCCGCCGTCCGCTTTTATATCTTCATATAAACGCACCAGAAAACGCTGGAACCTTCTATGTATTCTTAGAAAATGCTAGAATAAACCACGTCTAATTTACATGCTTGTGCGATACGTCATTTTCTCGAAGGCGGCAGAACACACCACCTGTCGCTCGAAAAGAGGTTCGTTCCTTTTCTCTCCCGTTACAGTATTGTTGTTTGTTTACATTATATTTGTGTATTTCTTATAAATAAAAAAGCGTTACGTAATGAAATCAGTGTGGTAATCTTTAACATTATCTAACGCAAATTGCTGTCAATGGATGACGTAATAATGACTTATCCAAGCAGTCGTAGATAAAAAAAAATATATTTTAATCAAGCAAAAATATTGTTGTGATTAAATATATAACTAACAAAATAGAAAATAAAACATCCGTAAATTGCTCTGCTGTCTTTAATTAGTTAAATTTTACTAACAAAACGAAGGAAATGAAGTTTCTACGCACCTTCCAGTAGTGTCAGTAGATTCGTCAATGGAAACCCATATGTAGTTATTCGCTACATATTTTCTAATTGATTTTATGGTCTCTTCGTATAAACGAGGTAAATAATTTTTCCTGAGTGTAGACTCGTCGGGTATTGGCATTTTTGAAATTTCTTCCAGAAAATTACGAAATGCCGAGTGATTAATTTTACTTAACGGGATATCTGCAGCCACTAATGCACTACATAGTTTTTTATTAAATTCGATCGATTTGCTGGACTCACCGCGCGAATTATTAAGGTACCCCGGTAACAATGTTTGTTTTTTTGATTTCAGGGCAACACACTTTTGATATCGAACCGTGTTCAGATGTTGTGTAACTTGAAAGCGTTTCGTTGCAGTCACTTTATCGTCGCACACTGTACAATACAACACCTTATCGTCAGTTGTAAGAACACTGAATTCCCTAACATAACTTCGAAGTGTAACAGACACAGACCGTTTTTCTTTACCCATCTTTACACTCTAAAATTTCAAACTGAAATGCAGTTGGCAATTTCTGAACTGTCTTAATTGAAAGATTACAAGATTAGTAAACAAAAGTACAGGCAAATTTTTCTATGAACAGGAGGTTGTCAAAGGGTCTTAATACCTATTTATCACAATACCGCATGATGTAAGTATTTAAATTTTAGTTGAAACTTTTTCTTAGAAAATATTAACAAGTACACAGATGGATAAGGCAGTAAAATATTTTAAAGCCTAGTATTTAACAATAAGCTTAAATTATGGGTTTCCCCTAGACTCAACTAAGCCGCTCTTCGTTGGTTGTCTAAAATGCTAAAATTATTTAAAAAATATTAGAAATTTCTAAAATATGCATGCATTTATAAAAAACACCTAAATATGCATTTATATGCACTTTCAAATTGACATATGTGATTCATATGTGGCTTAAACATGTAGAAATATAACTCTGCATATGTTTGCTATAAGCAGAAAAAACATGCAAATGCATAGAAATCCTATACCTAGTCTAAAGTAAATGGCTAATTCCGGCGGATAATCTGATATGAATATTCTAGACGTTTGTTACTCTGTGACAATAAATGGCGACATTCTGACGTTTAAGTCGTCACGTATTTTTTATCCATTTGTCAGTGGCATAAATTGGCTTTTTTATTCTGACGGATAATTCGATACGGATAATTTGTTGACAGCATTATTTGCACGTTTTTATGATTTAGTTTTGAAGTATAGTAAGTCTCGTGTTTTTTATCTATGTTCGACTTAAAGTGAACGGTTAATCTTACCCGCACGGATTATCCGCAAGTCTGTGGTTTTGCTTGCTTTGTTTGTATTTTAATTTGGATAAAAGAAATTACCCAGTTCTGATTGGTAATTTTGATATTAAGTAGATGGTTAGGTTTAATTGGATAATTGAAGTTTATTTTTGTATTGTTTATCATTAGCCTAAAGAAATAGCTCATTTCGGTAGATACTTTGATACGAGCATAAAGTGATTTTTCCGCAGGTTTATTATTGTTAAATTGTTAAGATTTGATAGACAAGCGCGTTGCATATTTTCTTTCCATTCGTGATCAGTCTATAGTAGACATTTACATTCTGACGGCTAATCTGCCCTTTGCAATTAGTTGCAGATTATCCGAGCGTAGTTTTTCTGTTAGTAGATACTTATAATTTTGATGAATAAATTCGTTACACGTCGTGGTTTGCCCACACATTTAACTGTACGTTTCTGTGCTTTCAGAGGCTGATCAATGAGATTTGACGGATAAATGCGTTTCATTTTCGTTAAGTAAATGATTACATATCGATAGATAATCTGTGACCGATAATCTGTCTCGGTCTATGCGAATACCTTAGCATAATTATTGCGATTTGATAGACAATCTAGCATAGACAACATTTGCGGATTATCCGCAGATTTGTAAATTATGCGATTCTACTTTCAATATAAGTTGAATTGTTGAGTTCAGAGGGTTAATCACACTTGTAAGTTCTTTGTGCTGGGCGTAAGTCTAAATAAAAGTTTTTGCAGACGGATAATTTTGCGCAGACCTCATTGCGTATTATCCTTATGTTTATTATTAGATAGTGAATTTGGTTACTGACCTATCTAAAGTAATGATTGCGTTTGGATGAATAATTTGCCACAATAAATCTGTCGCGGATTATCCGTTCGTTTATCTTTCTGTTGCAGTACATCCAGTATAAATAAAGCTTTACGAATACTGAATAAAGTATAGTTTACTCCTCGTTGTTGTCAGTTTAAAGTAGATTATTGCATTCTGACTAATAATAACCATTTTACTGCCAATCTGAGATGGATTGTATTTCAGTAATATCAGGATTTACTTTGAATTATTTATGAAAGATTTTGAGATATAGTACAGTTAATAAAACATACTATATAATGAACTTGCGAAAGAAGCTATCAAAAACACTTTTTCCAATCCACTACAGTCATTCTCGCCTATCAAATAACCATGAAAATAGTACTTTAACCTTGTGGAGTTATCAAGAAACACGACGTAAAACAATAATTGTCCGTGCAATCATCATTAGTATACAGAAAGTAGTACATGTGTGCGCTAAAGGTCGCGTATTGGAAACGTACCAACTTCGAGTTCTTATATACTGCCAAGAAATGCGGAATTGTCTTTTTTAAATAAATGGGGGTATGTATAAAAAGTAGGTTATTGCTCTTAAAAACAAACCTATTTATATTTAAATTAAGAAACAATCTTCCCTTTTTTCGCTCCACATAACTTTTCTTAAAGTAAATTTTACCGGCATTTTCTGAACATCCTTTGTCTGCTGTGTAGCAGAGCATCTGAATAAGTAATCCTTATTTATATGCGAAGTTTTATTTTAACCCTCTGTGGCCACGTTAATGGTTATATATTGTTTTTCCTTCTTGTAGAACAAGAGTAGGACATCTTTGCATCAAATGAGAATTAGGAATTTATAAAGAACGTGGGTACTCTTTACATAAAAGAATTGGCATTTTTGTAAGGAGAACTTGGAGGCATCATCTACGAGGCAGAATCCTCATCCTACCCGTTATTGAGGTTTTTATACTTGATATAATATTAATTATTACCCATTGCCTGGAGGATATGAGGATTAATATTGAAAATCCGTCAACATAATCGGGAATTTTTACGAGTACTTACGAAATCTCGCAGGAAATATAGACAAATATGGAAGCGGTTGTGTTCCCATGTACACAGTAAAAAATCAACCACGTGAGCAATATTTAGAGTGCTGGATAAAGATTTTCGAGTTAGAATTTAGAGTAGAACAACATTTTTTTCACTCTATTCTTATAACAAAAATAATTCCTTACTAGTGAAATATATTTTCTCGTTATTTTATTACTTAACTCTATATAGATTGAATATTCAATCTAATAGTATTCTACTTTAAAAGTATAACAAAATCCACTTTAATTTTAATTTTTTTAAGAGAATAAAAGTCGTTAAAAAGTGATCTAAATTGGTAAAAAGATGTTTGTTAGTGTTCATGTTACTCTAGTTAGAGTAAATAAAGCGAATTGGCACTAATATACAGTGTGTTTTTTGTAAACTATAATATAGGAAATCCAATGGAATTTTATCATTTTCCTCGTAAGTTTGTACCCTTGCAAATGTAAGTAGAAATTTTGGTATCAATCGAAAGAAGAATTCATTTTACGTCAAAAAAATATTAAACTTTATGAAGAAAACCAAAATCGATTTAGGAAAAGACTTAAAAAGCTTATTGATTTACTGCTTTTGGTAATAAGTTATTAAAAAAAGCTGGATGCTGAACGCCGATTGGTGTAGCTGTTAACGCTTCAGATTCCTAATCAAAAATCGCGAGTTCAAACCCCATCACCGTATACTTTTTTTTTAATTGTATTGCTTACTAATTATTATTTTGAGAACATTATTACAATGATTATTAATTTTTTTTATTGTTAGATATTTTTGCTACGGGGGTTTACCGTTATTTTTTGTACAATTTTAACTACCCATCAAAAAGGCAAATGAAAAAAGGGCATAAAACTAATAATCGTTGTAATAAAGTACTAAAAATAATAATTAGTAAGCGATACAATTAAAAAAAAAGTATACGATGATGGGGTTTGAACTCGCGATTTTTGATTAGAAATCTGAAGCGTTAACCGCTACACCAATCGGCGTTCAGCTTGCAGCTTTTTTTTAATAGCTCATTACAAAAAGCAATAAATCCATAAGCTATTTAAGTCTTTTTCTAAATCGATTTTGGTTTTCTTCCTAAAGTTTAATATTTTTTTGACGTAAAATGAATTCTTCTTTCGATTGATACCAGAATTTCTACTTACATTTGCAAGGGTACAAACTTAGGAGGAAAATGATAAAATTCCATTGGATTTCCTATATTATCGTTTACAAAAAACACACTGTACACTTGATAGTGTATTTGACTAGAGAAGCGTGTGCGCAATAACGACACTTACAAAAAATGGCATCTGCTGTATTTGACTTTAACTAGTTTAAATTGTAGGAACTTTGCAATTTCAAAAGTTACTAAAATTGGTGGGAATTTTAAAGTTTTACAAATCTTTCACTAACTTAATGTAGCTGTACAATTTAAAACATAATGAACACCTAAGCAAAACTTACAGATCAAAATTATATTTACTAGACCAGAAATAGGTATCTGCACTTAAATAATAATACCTACATTAAGTTTAGGTTTGTAAAATCTTGAAATTCCCGCATATTTTAGTAACGTTTCAAATTGCAAACATTTAACAGTTATAACTAGACACCTGTTAGTGCGAATATTCTATTCGCCTTTTTACTGCGTGTGAAAGTGAAATTTTCAGTTTGTTTTAATAATTAATATAATGTAACATAAAACAATTTTACATTTTAAGCATTTTATTACTACATGTATTTTATAATTTTAGTGATTAGTGTTACTTATGATGAGTAAGACGGGAGCACTTGGAAACTTATACGACATGTTCAACAGTAAACTATTTAATATTGATATCCAACGGAGTTGTACTATTTCAGTAATTAATATTCAGTAATTTATTGAAGAAAAGATTATTGTATAACAATTATTATCATTAATGGTAGGGCATCTCACGACAGAAGAAAACGAAAAATAATAAAATAAATATCCATACCTGGATTATCCAAAATCACAGGTAGGTTTCTAATTAAATGCCCATGGGAAAGTCATGATAGACGAGTCAGATAGTGGTGAGAACTCGAAATAATTATCGGTGTCGCGTTACATTGTAGGAAAAGGTGAATAACCTTCAAGTCAAACAAAAGATCTTATCGTACTAGATTATACGAGATATACGAGGGATAATCAGAAAAGTTTAGAAAAAATTTTCAAACAAAACATCTTTCAAAGATTCTCCCTCGTGTTTCCTGATTTTCAAATAGAAATCCGAGTTAACTTATTTTCCTAAAGGCGGTCATGTATCACTCGATTCAACAGGCTCTTTTTTACACACACACACACACACCGCAGCACTCACAATCAGCGCCGGCTGTGTGAGAAGGAAATTAAGCCGAAAACGTTTTAAACGGAAACTACCCTCTCCACCATCAAAGAGTCGGCTTATCGAAAACCGATTCATCTTCATTATTTTTACCCCCAATTTACTTCGTTCCGGCAATGTACGGCCCAATGCAATTTTTTCCTTCTGCTTTTGTTAAATATACACAACTTAATGCTTACATTTTTTAAACAAATTCGTGTATCTTAAGGGATACACGAATCCTTCCTTAAATTATTTAGAAAATGAACTGGAAAAGGAAAATCAATATTGTGTGCATGAAGGCATTAAAAAAAGGTCGTTTAAAATGCATTAAACCTTTCAGGGGGTATCAAAGACTGCGAGTGTGTGTGTGTGTTAGCGAGCTACTACTACCCTCGTGTGCATTTGATTAGAGATTTTGTAGCAAAGATAAAGCTTAGGGGAGTTTGGTTGGTTCAATTCGCGCGTTAAAACATTCTGGGTGCTCGAATGTTTGTGTGTGTGTGTGGTGTGCACGCGGGGTGGTGATCAGAAAAGCAAAAGTTGGGAAATAATTTGGGTTACAAATCCCTACTGTTTTGGTAATTTAACTTCGTACCCTTTGATCCTCTATCCGAAGTATAGTTTTTGGAAACACCAATGAAAGTTTAGTAATGTTTGGTGGTAACCGCTTTTGGAAGCGCGGAAAGTTAAATTAAAATTACTGTAATTACAGATTGTAACACTTTAACAGTTGCTATTCTATTCATGCGAGATAGGAGGGGATTAGAAGGAAGATAAGAAAATCGATTTTTTTACTGCTTAGGCTTGCAAGATTTGACTATTTAACATATATAAATATCCGGAGAAATTCTATAATTTTTCATTATGAAGGATATAAAGAGTGATTTAAGTTTAAAGTTCGACTACGCGGGAACCTTCCAGGAGGACTACGGGGGACCTAATTCCGCTTAGTAGAAAGCCAAGCAAAACCGAGCCCCGTAGCGCCAGCTTAGTATTCAGAAGCATTCCTTTTTCCAAGTCATATCCAGTTCGTTGCTTGTATGTTGTCTTCCTCTCCGTCGAAGAAGAACAAGAGTAACCTGACTTGACCTAACTTAACCAAACCTAACCTCGACCCTTCAGGTATCGTTTCTCAAGCTTCTGATTTGTTATAAGGTAATAATGGAATAATGCAATATTATAATGAATATTGGAAATTTCTTGCCTTATCCTTTCTTCCAACTCTTCGATATTTTGCGGCTTATTTTTGTAGACCAAATTTTATGACCCACAGAAAAAAATCAAGCAGGGTCATATCGGGAGACCTAACAGGCCATTCAATTGCCCTCCTACCTCCAATCTATTTTTCAGGAAAAATTTCATCTAGATATGCCCGTACCGCAAGTCCAAAATGTGGAGGAGTCCCATCTTGTTGAAACCATATTTGTTCTGTCGGTAAATTGGGATTGTTATTGTTCGGGAATAATCGTCTAAGCTCTGGAATAATATGCTCTCGCAAAAGTAATAAATATCGTTCAGCGGCCAAATTTTCGTTTATAAAATAGGGTCCTATGACGTGTACACCAATAATGCCACACCAAACATTTACGTTTTGTCGTCGTTGGGTGTGAACTTCCTCCATTCAATGTGGATGTTGGTCTAACCATTACCTACAGTTGTGTCGGTGTACGTACCCGTTTAAACAAAATGTAGCTTCGTCAGAAAATAATATGTGGGTGACAAAGTTGGCATTTTGATTTAATTTATCTATAATAACTTCGCAGAACTCGATTCTACGATCAAAATCGTCTTCACTTAATTCTTATAACAAATCCACTTTTTTGAATGGGATATCGACTCATGTTATGATTTAAAGCCCTCTGTTGTGTCTAATTTATTGGATTTTCTACCACATCTAACATGACATTCAAAGAATTTTGGTGTGTCAACTGCGGCAAAGAGGGACATAAGGCGAAAGATTGTCAAAATGCGCCATATTGCACAACATGTGGGGCTAAAAATATACTTCAATGATACTTCAAACAACGATAGAACTTCAAATGATATAAATAAATTTAGGGCGGGTGTGAGCGACACAGGATCTTGCAAATGCTATGGCAAAACAAATGAACATAGATATTTTGATAGTTGAGGAACCGAATTAAGAAGGGTGAAAGGGAGTAGGTGGACGTAGCTGTGTACGACAAGGATATGTGTGTTTCAACTTAAAAGGTTATGCTGTGTACGGTTGTTACATACACTGGATGAGCACGTAAGTAGGTATTACGACACCTGGCCCAGACGGAAATTGACATGCCATGTGGCATGCCAACGGCATGGCTCCTCCCCCTGCTTCTGATTGGCTACCCCCACTCCTGTAGCTCCTCCCCTTGCTTCTGATTGGTCGCCGCCATCTTGGATTTCCCCGCCTACTGCTCTCGGATTGGTTAACCCCCACTCCTGTAGCTCCTCCCCTTGCTTCTGATTGGTTGAAGGCAGCCATTTTGGAACGTCTGGAGCCATTCTACCACGCCCGCCATTACGGGGATCTGTATTACCGGCAATCTGTGTATCGTCAATGAAGGTATCTGTATGACCGGCGGGCTGTGTACTTCTACTAGGGGGCGCGTCGTGAAAAAATCTGTATTACCGGTATGATGTAGAGGCAACCATTTTATACCACAGCATGTGGCGCGCTAAATTTGAATCTGTACTGAATCTGTCAATTTTAAATTTGTCATTTTTGCAGCTGTCATTTTTGCATCTGTCATTTTTGCATCTGTCATTTTTAAATCTGTTAATTATGCATCTGTCATTTTTGCAGCTGTCATTTTTGCATCTGTCATTTTAAATTTGTCATTTTTGCATCTGTCATTTTTAAATCTGGCAATTATGCATCTGTCATTTTAATACAGTCATTTTGCATCTGTCATTTTAAATCTGTCAATTTTAAATTTGTCATTTTTGCATCTGTCATTTTTAATTCTGTCATTTTAAATCTGTCAATTATGCATCTGTCATTTTTCATTTGTCATTTTAATTCTGTCATTTTTGCATCTGTATTTCTTAAAGCAGCCATCTTGGATTTCCCTTGCCCCTAGATTTGAATTTTAGCGCTAACTCTGGGATTGGATCCTTTTATCCCTTTCACTACTTACCGTCTGTTTTGTAGGATGTTCGCCGTCGGAAATCTTCGGCTTTATTCGTGTACTCTCTCACTGATAACGATCTACCTTTTATATATAGTCGCCCTTCACCCTTAGTCATGCTAGTCTCTTCACCCCCTTCACCCTTAGTTATGCTAGTAAATGAAACATCAATGTTTAAATATACGTATTATTTACTTGGCTATACATTTAATGGACAATTGTAACATATTATTTGACAAATTATTCATTACACAGTATGAGTTGAGATCATCACGTAACACTTGCAAATTGTTCAAATATTTTTGTAACCTATTTCTAAGATAGTTTATTTCCGCCATGGTGTTCTTAATACGACGGTGCAAACGTTGTCGTCGTTGACGTTTTCGGCTGCTGCTGCTGATATGATTGCAGTCGTGTACGTACGGCATCGATAAACTTTTGCGGATAATGTTTTATTATTTCGAATAAAATGAACGAGTTCAAGCCACCAGGTGTTGTTGCTGCGTTGTCTATTAAACTGGTAGCTGAGTAGTATCCGCATAACAGCTCGGTCGTGAATAAGATGGAGTCTGTGGGTGGAAGCGTTTTATAGACATCTTCGGGGCGTCTCAGTTGACCTTCTGCTACGTTCTCTATGTTTGCGTGGTAGAAACGCGAAAAGTCCAGGTGCTGTACCGTTCGAGCCTGATGATTGATCAGCGGTGCTAGATGCAATATAGACTGAAACTCGTAATCTTTTAAGGTTATAGTCCGCTGTTTATCATTCTGATGAATCGCCACCCTGTTGCCGAAAAACTCGTTGTGAATAATCTCGATGTATAAATTCTCACATAGATGGAATTTCAAATGTTTATCACGGTGTAGTACACTGTTGTCCTTGCAGCAGCAACAACCATAAAAGAAATTTTTAAACATTGCCTCGACTCGTATATCATACAGCTCGAACCAATCACTTTCCGACAACACTATTTCACCATGCTTGCATACGTTATTCACGCATTCGAGCTTCACTACCACGGCAAATTCTTTAGACCCCAAGGCGTCGTCGTCGTCGTCTGGTGGAATAAGTCCTACTTGGATGGTGTGTATATGGTCGTAGTTTTCTTCTTCACCTGGAGGTCTCGTAACATACAACCGATACTGGACAGCCCCGAGCAGTTGAACACGTACTTCACCTTTAGCTACTGCTGCTACTGGTGTATCTACAATGGTAAAGTTTGCTGACGCTGCTACAGCATCATCAGCGTAGTATAGAGGCTGCTGCGACAGATCATGGAACGCTAAAACAATAATACAATAATCGGTTAATATAAGCATAAACATGCAAAAGTTTTAAACACCTTACCTGTTTCTTCATTGTTCGACTCTTGACCGTTCTCGCTGTACTTGTCGGTACTTGCTGTTGATGATGATGATGCATGATCTGCAACATCAGGGCCTTCATTTAAACAAGCAGCAGCAAAACAGACACAAATTAGCATACAAACACAAACTTGAAGCTTTATAAACAACAACTTACCTATTTCCAGGGGAAATAATTCGCTCTCACAGGTCTCGTTATCATAACAATAATTAGGACTGCTTATACTAGCCATCATCGTAATTGCTGCTGCTGCTGTACACGTACTGTCTGCTACTAGTACACGCTAACAACTGTCGACTTTATATAGTCGCTTATACTTACCTAGATCTAACGCATGCTCAGTAACATGCATACGGTAAACAAGTTGTCGACGTTGACAGACAAGTCTCATCTTGTTTAATGACACGTCATCATTATCGCCAGGTGTGTGTGTAGGTAATTACCTCATTCTTGCTTCTCTCTCTCTCTCATACTAGTTATAGCTATCACTTTCATGCTATGGTGCAGAGGGGAGAATAGTAATAATACACATATACAACATTAATGTTTTATTCTATGACAATCTTTCTCAAAAATTATAACAACAACAAAACAATAATTAAATAACTAAACAATTATCTGTTCTCGGATAACCATGATAGAACATTAATCTTTTATTATATGACAATCTTTCTCAAAAATTATTAAACAACTAAACAATAATTAAATACTAAACAATTATTATTAGGGTTGAAATCTGTTCTCGGATAACCATGAAGACATACTCATAACACATTTTTCATGAAACGGCCTATTGAATGCCTTGTACGCTTTGTTATGCCAAATATTCTTTTCAACAATGTCTTGATCTACTACTACTACTACTTAACAGACATAATTGAAAAGAACAAAATCGCGTTTATCAAGTAAGAGATCTATTTCATGAGTATGTTCCCCGAGTATCCCCCTTGTGATTTACATTCAATCACTCCCAAGTTTCACCATCTTTTGATAATTAATTACAATTACTGTACATAAAGTATAACTCTCGTCAGCTTCACTTATTATTATTATAACTACACTATACTGACAAAAGTTGATTGAACAATTTACAACAGCTAATTACCTAATTATTACATTCTTAAATAATTTCGAATATAGTATACACAAAGTATAAACCTAGACATCATCATCACTTATAATAATAATAATAATTACAACAAGCCGAAGGTCGATCTCTTACGATTAACATACCCCGACTACTACTACTACTACGATTGAACTGTACAATAATTATATACATTATGATAATCAATGAAAACATCGACCTTCATATGATGTTGTTGTACTTATTACTATACAGATATTTTGCTACTTAAGAGTTAGATATGATACTACCTATACAAATGATATACAAAAATTTACAAAACTTAAAAATACAACTATACTACTATACACATACACATATATATACAAGAGGTTTAAAATGTTTATACACGTGGTCTCTTGTTGTTGTTATAGCCGAATGGAACGGAATCAAAATCTTCTATACGTCGTCTCTTCGCGAACGTTATCTTATAGACTTTTGATTCCGTTCGCGTTACAAGCTGATGGTCAGCCGTACGCTGGATGTTGTTGGACTCTACAATAATCTTCTTGTCCTGCATACCGTCCAGCAGCCTCAGCATGGACTTAAAGTTTATTTTTTGAGTCGCGGCGTGATTTAGGATGATGCCCTTGACTTTTACGACCACGTGTATCTGTCCTGTGATCGGGGAATACACTTTGTAGGCGTAGTTCTTTGGCCCGCCTGACACAAACTCTATAATATACGATCCAGGACCGTACTCTTCGAGCTCGTCGGTGAGGTCACCTAGGAAGCTTCCTGTTGGTAGATCGAAGTCACCCGGCTTCGAAACGTATATTACAGAATCTGAAACAACGAAAAATTAACTCTAATATAGCCGGTGTTGGTGTTTGATAGTACGACTTACCTGTGTCATAGTATAAGACTCTCTCGCCTAGCTGATCCAAATAGGAATACAGCTTAAGACGGGCCTGTGCAGTGACAAATGCCGCGATGACCACGTTGACCGACGACAGAGGATCTGCTGCTTCCTCTTTATGTTGCCAGTTAACCGCAATCACCTTGTCATCTATTTCCTGTACGTGATTCACGTCTACGCCTGGGCTGGATAACAGGTCGAAGAACTCCTTGGACTCGCTGATTATGGCCGTTTTCGCCTAGTTCTCGCGCTGACCAAATTTCCCTAGAATACAAAAAATATTAAGTAAATAAAACTACGTAAGGCTAGTGTACTTACCCCAGAAGGAATTCAGCATCAGTTTGGCCAACGATCTCAACACCGGGTTCTTTATAATTCGGACCTCGTCCAAGGAGACTCCCTCGTTCAGCTGGTATTCCTCGATATACTGTTTTCGGGTTTCATCGGAATAACCAGCAGCAGCAGGCCAACCGCTAGCTTCCTGCTTCATCTTTAAAAATTTATCAATAAAACCGGAAAACAGTCCTCCGTCCTTTGACGCTTTATTTTATCGGGTTACATCATACGCCCAAATCTCCTGTACGTCTTGTACGATGTAACCCTTTCGTAAGGCAGTCGCTACTTCGTCCAAGACCCATGTTCCACTGATACAGCGATCTTTTTCGTCGTCGTGTAGACATTCTGCCTGGTTGAGGTCTTCGGCGCAAGTGCGACACAACGGGAACAGAAGTTTATTGTGCATTTTGACGGGTAAGACCGGATGGTATAGATCTGGCGGAGGTAACATGGTGCATTTTACTACACCGTTGATGTTTTCTATGCCACCTTTATCTCGGATAAGCTGTTGGCAAGCTTCGTTGCCTACGTAGACTTTAGGGTGGCCCGTAGGAAATTTCGCGTACTTACACACCCAGGGATAAAGGGAGCATACATCTACATACCGGATCTTTTCCCCGTCTTTTGCAACACGCTTTAATTTTGCTGCCCCTGTACGGCCGCCGTAAAATGCCTCGCTTGGGTTTAAGGGTGTGTTTAGTAGCAAGGGATGCTTCTCTACCAGCTGACTGAGTTCGGGTGTTAACTGCCTGCGGAAGCGACATTCCCACTGCTCAACGACCTCATATCCTAGCGACTTTAACTTCTCCGTTGTGGCTCGGGTCTTCTCGAGCCTCATATTCATGGTGTCGCTAGCATCGTCGTGTAGAGGTTCGTTGCGACGGGTGGTGAAGCAGGTGGGACATCCGTGGAAGTAACACCCGTGAAATTGAAATATTTGATTACCATATAGCCCGTCCACCTTTAACCCGCCCACGATAGCTTCTCTCTGCCGGGCGGCATGTTGAATCGCAACACCTCTTTGATGTTCTTCCAGCAACAGCCATTGGAGAGCTACCTTAGACTGGTTATCTGCCCTTCTATAACCACCCTTTGGTACCAGTCCAATGGTGCTTTCTTTGAGGAATTTCCTCCGGAACATGAGATTGCAGGCAGAGGCGATGGTGATGGCTTCCGTGAACGGGTCAACGTCGCATTCCTCAATAAAGAGATTCCTAAAATGGATACAGGCTCTCTTCAAAATATCGTCGTCTGTTCGACAATATTCGACCAGGTCACGTTGCATGTCGAACTCCGTGATGTCCCTGTTCGCCTCGTACCACTTTAGGAACTCTTTACGAGCCCGGGGTTTCATGGTGTCGGGGCTGTAGAATTTGATGTCCGGAAGAGGACCCACGTAATGGGCGTTGGCCTCGGTGTTAAAGAGGTGCGGGAAGTATCCTTTGGGAGCCGGTAAATCGAACGCTTTAGGCAAGTCAGCCAGAGCCATGTGGAAAAAGTTTAAAGAGTCGATAATCTTTAGATTATCTAGCTGTAGCAGCAGAATTTTTGAACCGCGCATAATGAGGTCCGGTTTCAAAGAGGTGTTTGTAATAACATGGTTCAGAATGAATTGCGTATCGAAAGCCTACCCGTTATGGGCAACTGCTACAACTTTTTTGAACAATTTCCGCGAGTCTAGTAGATAGTTCAAAAACCGTTCAATGCATTTTCCTCGCAAGATCTGTTCTCGCAAACCGCATCTAATACATCTGGTGACCGACGACGACGACGATGATGAATCGCTGTAACATTCAGAACAGACTTGCTGGAAAACGCATAGATTCGGTTCGTGGAGTTTGACGCCGGGCGCAATTTCTTTCTCCTGCCGGGTCTCCAGGTCGAAGAACACAAACAAGATGTCTTGCTTTGCGTTCCTCGACCCGGCCGGCTGTATATGACAAAAATGGTTATCAGGTTTATGGCTCTGACAGATCTTACAATAGATCTCCCCGCACACGTGGGCCTGCTTCCGGGTCTTCAGGTTCACGGTCTTAAAACATCCCTCGCATTTCTGTACTTCCCGGCACATTTTACCCTCCTGATGGTTGTTAAAGCAGGTTTGACTTCTAAAATCTCGCCTGCAGTCCGAACACCTAATCAGCTGCGCTGTTCTTTCGCAGGGCGCAGAGCTACCGGTACGTGGAAGTGCTCACAGAAATAACCGCAGGCAAAGGCTGAGGTCAATGATGTTATGACGTTATAATGATGCTCATGATACAGAAGATTGATGTTCTTTGTTGCGGCGGTGGCATCATAAGCATCGTTATCAACGAACCCCTCGAAGATGAGCGAACGCCCTTTCGAGCCGTAGCTATACACTACTATCTTGTAGTTGGCGGCCAGGAGCTGCTGGAACAACCTTAATTCATTGACCCCGGCTCCGTCCGGTGGAATGAAGGCTACACCTGCTTCCTGCATCATTTCCTCAGCCTTTATCTTTTGCACGCTCTGATTATCACGGGTCTTCTTGTAATCAGCACTGTTATCTGCGTGAGCCTTGCCTACGACCAAAGCCCTGGGTAGGCATAGATTGTCACTGGTGTTGTTAATCGTGACAATCCCTCTGCGACGGCTACACTCTACGGCAAAGGTGCTGTACGTACGGTTACGACTGCGACCTTGTCCGGCTGGTGGTGTTACTATTGTAGCTATTAGTCTGAAGGTGTCCGAACTCAGGGCTTCAGGGTCGCTCTGTAAAATCGATTCTAGAATGCCCCAGACATCGTTGAAGGTAATCTCGTCTGCTCTTTTGAAACTCATGTAGCCGGGAAGTTTTTGTTTGAAGCTGTCGAATTCAAATATGGCCCCTACTTTATCAGTTGATTGTGCTCGACTTAACACATCCCTTAGAATTTGGTTAATAGCCGATTTAAAAAAGTCTAGATGGTCTTCATCGGCTGGTGCATCGGCTACTTTAAACAACAGTCGATGTTTCAGGGTGCCAAACTTCTTTATTGTGGACACGTTCTCATCGATAATTTCGTAGAGAGAAGACATTTTGTACAGGCGTAACAACAATAACAACAAAAATATGGTACTTGCACACTTAACAGTTGCTAAAAACAACAAAGATTATATGTTGTTAATTTTAAATAAACATCAACTAATTATTAAAGTTTAAATTGTTGATAAAACCCTTTGGCAAATTATTATTATTTTAAATAAACAACAACAACAAAGCAATCTAGTTTACTAGGCATTAAACAAAGGCGGGTAGACTGACTTATTATTAAATGACATAGGTGAAATATTATTGTTTGCAAAATAAATCAGATTACAAGTTTAAAAATAAAAGCTTGGATGCTACGTGACGCTAAAAATTGACGCAAAATAAATCAGATTATATGTTGTTAATTTTAAATAAACAATAATCTCTGAATACAATGCAAGCTATTAAATATTATAAATTAATTATTTGCTTTGTACAAAGTTAAAGAAAGTTCCGTTTTAATGCAAATTAATAAAGCCTTTTAATCAGTTTTAAACTTTAATAGTAATCTAATTTAAGCAAATATTATAAGTAGAGTTTAAATTGTTAATAAACCCCTTTGGCAGATAATTATTATAAATAACAAAATAAGTTAAACCTGCTTGAAAAGTGTAAAAATTAATAATATTTTACCTGAATAATGTAAATTACTGTCCCTTATAGCAGTTGAAAAACAAAAAAAATAAATAAGGTACAGAAAAAAGTAACTACGTAATAAACAATTAATAAATTCCTACCTTTGTTGGCTGTCTTGGTTCGTCTGACGCAAACACTCAAAGTTTATTTAAAATTAGTTTTATTCGCGACTAACAAATACATACACACAAACACACACAATAGCAATAAATAAGAGCTAGAAAACCCCTATTAACAGCGATAGCGGACCTAGACAAGTGATACCCGGAAGTTCAGGATTTGCTTTTATACGTTCTAAAAAACAATCATAGCGCCCTCTGGTTGTCATTAAAACATCGTTTACGTATTGCGTGATATTGCGCAATATTACAAAATAAACAAGAATGAGCCTGTTCAAGTCATTGTTAATTAAGTTTTTTTTTACTAGGTCATAAATCAGTCGGATGTCAAACCGTCGAGGCCGCTCATGCCTGTTTCATCTTGTTTTAATGATATGATCTACACAGCGCATCACCGTCTGCCGTCGGTAATGATTACACTCAGATCTGAATAAAAGATAAGATTTCTTTCTTATTCAGACCTTTTTCAAACGGTCAATAATGTATTATTTTTTATTAGGACTAAATTCACCGTACACACGTAGTCAATTTATTATTTAACTAAATGCAGTAAATACTCATCTCTTTATCTCTGTATAACATCTAAACTCTTAATTATGGTATTGATCGACCTATCGATAAAGATTTACCTGAGAAAAAGAATTTTTATAATAAAAACGATGTTATTATTACTGGCTAAAACTTTTTTAAAACAATTTATATTATCAACTTAGAATAGGAAAACTAACAAGTATTTAATAAAGAATTTTAAAGTAAGGTATTAAAATTTAAAAATAAGGCTTTCCCTGTATACTAATTTAACGAATTTCTTGTAATAATATTTCCCTTAAAAATTAAGCTGATTTGGATCGCTGAGGCGGTTTCTAACTGTTCAAAAACACACGTATACACCTTCAAATGAAGAAAATATCACAACCTACTTTTTGCAAGAAATTCGTTAAATTAGTATACAGGGAAAGCCTTATTTTTAAATTTTAATACCTTACTTTAAAATTCTTAATTAAATACTTGTTAGTTTTCCTATTCTAAGTTGATAATATAAATTGTTTTAAAAAGTTTTAGCCAGTAATAATAACATCGTTTTTGTTATAAAAAATTCTTTTTCTCAGGTAACTCTTTATCGATAGGTCGATCAATACCTTAATTAAGAGTTTAAATGTTATACAGAGATAAAGGGGTGAGTATTTACTGCATTTAGTTAAATAATAAAAATTATATACAGGAGTCATCGTGTTGGAAGTTGAATTGAATTTTTAAAAATAATTATTTACAAGTAACTTACGGAAGGAGGTATGTTATACCAGTAACGTAAAATAAAAACATGTTTATTATTCTGATTTCGTGGCGTCCAAGCGATATCTGATCGTAGAATACCAGGCAGGTAAAAAAAAGAGCTAAAACAGTTTTGTTAAATGGAAAGGTATTAACATAAGAGATATTGTTACGCTACACTACGCATTATTTTTCGTAAATCTCTGATATTATCTATCAATTAATTTCTAAGAACAGCAACTGTGGGGGTCATCATCGAAATCGAGATGAAACTTGCAGCCGATATGATTAAACCTGCAACCCTCGTGTGGTATGCGTCTACCAGAGGGTCGTTTATTGTATAAATGCCGTCGATTTTCATAAAAAATCCCCAGTTTTAAATTTCTCTACCCCTTGATCCGTTTAACACAGGTATATTTACATTGTATAATTAGGTAAGGTACCTACTTTTTCTTCTTTTAAAGACTAAAATTTTTTACAGAAAAGAGACGTTCAAAATTAAACGGGCAAAAGGTTACACGCATGTAATGTCTCTATGAGTACGGCCGTCAATGGTTAAACAAATATGTGCTTTTTTTTAACGTAATTAAGGAAGTCTGATGTATCTTAATTAACCGGCATCTACGATCTTTTAAATATTTTGTTACTCTTATAATCTCTATATTTACTGGGAATTGACCACATGCGGCTTTAAAAATGACAAATTTACTAAAATTCAGTTTAACGTATCATTCATCTTTATCGATAGGTTGATCGATACCTTAATTTTGAGCGTAATACAATTTCGTCAAGATTAACAATAGCTCTTTCGAATTGCTAAGGTTTCGTTGAAGGTAGACTTGACCGATTACACGCTTCATGTAAGGGTGATTTTAAATTAAGTGAGGGCGTTTGTTACTGGTTATTGTTACGCTACACTCCACATTATTTCTCAATTTATTAGCCTCGATATGCCTCTAGTGACGGGTTGTCTCTTTGACAGGCTAAACACCGCCGATTTAACGAGGCCGAACCCTTTCCCTCGAGGCAATAAATTCAGATATTATCTTGATGTTAAGAACAGCTGCATTTTTGGGTATCCGCGCCGCATACAAGTTAGGGATCTCTACAAGTCTATTCCTGCAGATTGAAGTGACTATAAAAACCGAACCTCACCCCTTTAGTTTATTGATATTATTATTAACTAGTTTTTTACTCGGCAGTGCTTGCTTCAACATTAAAAACAGGTATGTTATTTTTATTATTAACGTGTACGTGTTTACGCATAAAATTTAAATAAAATGCTGCTATTTAAATTCTAACATGTGTGTGTATCTTTGTTTTTACGTAGAAAAAAATGGATTTGTTAAAACAATTGAACAAACCTTTAGGCAACAGCGGCGGTGGTCTGAAACCTATCAAAAAATTGTGCGACTACAGGGTCAAAGAGGTCGTCTAAATACTACAATTTAAAAGAGTCATTTGCCGTGATAAACGTCAAAGCGTGATTGTTGTTGTTGAAAACTACGTTACATTTCTACCTAAGCGAATCAGCGACAAGTTAACAGATGAAAGGGTTAAGGAAGTTAATGAGCAGATTGCTAAAACGATTTCTCTGGGCCTAGTGTACTTGGTGGAAACAGATAAGGTATGGGGAAACATCAAGTTTACAATAAACCCCTTTTTAATGTTCTATTGTTGTTATTGTTGTTGTTACAGCCCCTGGAACTGCAAATAGAAAACAGAGGTCAGTCCTGAAGTCCTCAAGCTATCATCATCACCAGCAATCTATTTATCAACATTTTATTATAAATTAAATGTAGTCATAACAATATATTAATAATAAACATAATTTTAATTCCTATCTGGTTTTATTATTTCTTCTAGAAAAGGTGGTGGTGGTGGGAAGAGTACAGGGTGCGCGAGAGAGAAAGGTTGCAGAACTTGTAGATCGTGGCGAGAAGGAGAAACAGATTTAAATCTGGGGAAATCCAAGATGGCTGCTTTAAGAATGACAGATTTAAAATGACAGATTCAAAATGACAGATGCAAAAATGACAGATGCAAAAATGACAGCTGCAAAAATGACAAATTTAAAATTGACAGATTCAAAATGACAGATGCATAATTGACAGATTTAAAAATGACAGATGCAAAAATGGCAGCTACAAAAATGACAAATTAAAAATTGACAGATTCAGTACAGATTCAAATTTAGCGCGCCACATGCTGTGATATAAAATGGTTGCCTCTACATCATACCGGTAATACAGATTTCTTCATGACGCGCCCCCTAGTAGTAGTACACAGCCCGCCGGTCATACAGATCCCTTCATGACGCCCTCTATTGACGATACACAGATTGCCAGTAATACAGATCCCCGTATTGGCGGGCGTGGTAGAATGGCGCCAGACGTTCCAAAATGGCTGCCTTCAACCAATCAGAAGCAAGGGGAGGAGCTACAGGAGTGGGGGTTAACCAATCGGAGAGCAGTAGGCGGGGAAATCCAAGATGACGGCGACCAATCAGAAGCAAGGAGAGGAGCTACAGGAGTGGGGGTAGCCAATCAGAAGCAGGGGGAGGAGCCATGCCATTGGCATGCCACATGGCATGTCAATTTCCGTCTGGGCCAGGTGTCCTAATACCCACTCACGTAGATAGTGCCGATGAGATATTGAACAATGCAATGACTAAAACAGGAAAAGCGATAATACTAGGAGATATAGATGCAAAGTCACCGCAGTGTGGCTCCCTAAAATTGAATTATCTAGGATGGAATGGATGGTGACCTTAAATTTAGTTGTACACAACACTGAGAAAGTACCAACATTCGTAAAAGTGAGTCATTTATTTAAGGAGGCAATAATTTAACATTTAACTAAAGGAGGCAATAAGTGATGTGAAGAAAGGCGTCGGTTCTAGATAGGATTCCCGCGGATCCCAAAGCGATAAAGGAAACGTTTAAAATAAACCCAGAGTGGTTATTTGGTGGAGTGAACGAGGTTTAATGCTTTTAAATTGGTGGATTGAGAATTGTTAATACAGAAATGGAGGAGAGAATCCTATCCAGATACCTAACCAGTATCATCAGTGATTATGTAAATGAACCATACGTAGCAGTAACAAATAAAGCGAGGATAATAAAATAGGAGCTGGAGTTCCCCAGAGCACGGCCTTGCACTCCACTCTGTGTCGTAAATATTACAAAGTGTTTCGGACATGTGCCAGAGAAGAGGCGATGCTTATTGGATTTGCAGACGATCTAACGCTGATCTCATCTGACAACGAGAAAGACAACCAAATAAAGATCGTGAACGTGAACAAAGATCTGAACGTAGATAGATATTAAAGCATAAACCTCGGAGAAAACAATAGTAATCATCCTGCGTGGAAAAAGAAAGAGAGCTGACATAATCTTTATAAGTCCAAAATGTCAAAATTACTGCTAAAAGCAGTATCAAATATCTTGGACTAACTCTTGATATTCAGGGAAGCTTTGGTGACTATATCAAGGCAGCCACAAAAAAAAGGAAAGAGGAAAGAGTGGGAAATTTATGCTGACACGCTTAGTGTTTAGCATCATCGAGCCGGGTAGCTACAAGAGGACGGTGCTGTATGTCTGGTAACATCTCTCCGCCCATTCTTCGTCACAAGAGTACTTGTGTTTGCTTTTACCAAGGAAAGCATTGCTCAAAGAAATTTCACAGTGAATACTTTGAAAGGTGTATGAATGTCCTCTCTTCACTTCTGACTTTCCCGTTATTCTGTTTTCTATCTTTTACTTTTAGTTTACTCGCTGCCTTGGGTACCTTCTACATATTCAAAGGAATGTCTAAGCTAAGTTATGACGTAGTTACTTCTAAATATTTTGTTTATTTTTGTTTTATAACATAATATTTAGCAGTTTTCGGGCTGTTGATATCGCGGGCTTGGATACTCCACGTTAAAAAGATGTTTCCTTGCTGAGGAAGAATAGCTTTGGCTTTTCTTTCGAAGCAAAAATCACATATACTTTCCATCTACCTTCGTGTTTCTATCGATCATCTCTCTGTTGTAGTGGGTTATCATCTTTCTCCTCCTCTTTACCCATTTTGTTTAACAGTTAATGCTATTTGCTAAATTTGTACCAAAATTGTAACCAATAAAAAAACAATAAATAATTCCAATAATATCATTTATTTATTCACACAAACCTTTAGTCGCTAATTAATTAGAGTATTACTATAATTAATAATGTTACATAAAAATAAATAATCGCTTAAGCGAGTCATAACTAATTTAAAAATAATTCTAAAATCCAACCTTGATCGTTATTTAAATTTATTAATTGGTTGAGAAATTAAGTTCAAAATCCTATAAAAATAACTTGTAAACATTGTAACACAATTCTATTGATTAAATCTTAAATCTTGAGACCATGAATCAAGTAACGCTTCCACATAAAAATGGATTAAAAAACCCACCTGTTTGTTTCTATAAACTAAATTTGTTTACTAACATGGTTTCCATTGACACGTTGCAGATGATCACCAGGTTATTCTGAACCTTTTCGAGAAGGCTTCCAGTTAATCACTTGTGGGTATTCAAAACATAGCGATCGACAAAACATATTATCACCACTATCCTCAAAATAGATAGGAATAAAGCTTGTAGTTTCAACAATGAAGATTTTAACACCAAGTAATTATCATCTTCAAATGGATACGAGACTTAAAATGTCAACTTGAATTAAAGTCTGGATCTATTTTCTTTATAAATAATGATCGATATTGCAGAAAAAACTTATTGATCACGTCAATAAAACAAGAAGAAACTTTAATTAAAATAATAGTATTTTGTGTCTCAAGGGCAGAAAATTAGCATTTGTAGCCCGCAGTTCTTTGATGCCCGAGCGAAGCGAGGGAAGCAGACAACTTAGGGCTACAAATGCTTTTCGGCCCGAGTGACATACAAAAGCTTTTCACCTACCTGTTTGAAAGTTTAAAAAAGAATTCCAAAAGTAGCTCAACAGTAACGTAACTTATTAGTAAATTAAATAGGCATATGTTAGAGGGAATGCATGAAAATGAAAATAAACCAGACGTTTTTAGTAATTTATTAACTAAATTAACATAATAATCATTACACTACATACAACACGGCCGTATAGTAAATGTTTTTATTATTATTGGTAAATAAAAGGAACAGGATACGATTTTTAATTAGTATGAGTTAGATCAATTTATAGTAGACGCATTTGCTACATTTTATGCATACGGCGGACAGTCTCGCACGGTCGCACTGTTAGACTTTAGTCTTTAGTGCTGGCTAGGCCGTTAGACAGGGTTGTTGCTGTCCCAGGCCGCTCAGCTCAACCGGCTTTACTTGTAAACACTAATAAATAATAATAAAAATATATAAAAAGACAGTAGCTTGTTCTCGAAGTTCAGGTGGTGTACAGCTAAACTCGTCGCTTTCAATAATGTCTTTATTGTTGTCAATCTTTGAATAAATTATTGAAATCACAATTTTCCCTTTATTAATTAATTGCCACAACCACCATTTATACATACAATGACACTGTGAAAAGAAAAAAACAAACAACAAATTTATCGACGAAGACATGAAAATCAAACTAAGAAGCCTAGAAAAATTTGACGTATGTTTTTTATATTTTTTTGAGATTACAATTTCCGTCATATTCCGTTGCTAAAAGTTTTACGAATGAGTTATATTTTTAATGTTAAAAACTAATGATTTCATTTTTTGATTAAAAACTTTTTAAGATAATACACAGGAGTGGTCAAAGTATGACAATTTAAAAAACAATTACAATTTTTACAGTATCTCCAACTTAACATAAATAAATCGTGCTTTCATCTAGTAGTAGTATAGAGGTTATGTATTTGACATAAGAGGGCAGTAAAAAGTTTGACATAAGAGGCCCGTGAAGAAACCTTAAATGCCCTCAAAACAGGACATTTAGAATGCACTTTCTGATCAGGTAGGCGAAAAATATATTTTATTATTACTTTTATATTACCCTTATATACAGGGTGTCTTCTAACGGATAACTCAATAACATTTTTATTAATATAATATATGATCTTAAAATAACAAAAATAGACAGAAAAACGGTCTGTTACAAGTTTTAATGTAAGCTCGTATCATTTCACATTTTTCTTTTAAGTATTGTTGAAATTTTACTAAAAACCGCATTTTGGTGTTGCCCCAATAATACCATGTATAATCAGGCTTGACCTATATTTTGGTTGTTGGATGAACATGACTGCATTTTGTCAACGGTTAGCCTGTTTATTGTTTTCGTTTCAGCTCAAGTAACTTCAAATTCGAGGAGTCGATATCTCAAGGTTTGGAACACTGATGATCTTTTTTTAATTAATATTTTTAAACGGTAAATTGAAAACAATTGAATTTCTTAACGAATATGAGCCTATTTTTACTGCATTTAGTTAATTATTTGAAATCATTAGAGATATATTACAGTTAGGAGTTGTTTGATGATTAAATGTTACATACAGTGTATTTCACTGCTCAGCTTGACACCCCCCTGTCTTTCTTATTTGTAATCGAGTCATTTTCAAATGTATGTCAGGTCTAGAACTCCTAAAGATGATTTTAGAGTAATTAGAAACCTCAATTAGTATAGCCCACCAGTCTTACTGCGATCGAAGAACAAATTTCCGTGACGACTTTTATAATTAAACAAGGCCTGCTGTGTTTTTTTCGATTATTTGCATTTATTTTTGATCATAGTAGGCTGGTGTATTATAATAAGTGGGGTTTCTAATTACACACAAATCTCTTTTATCATACCCGATACAAATTTGGAATTGATTTTATTGCAAATAACAAAGATACGGGGAATAAGCTGAAAAGTGAAACACAGGTAACGCAGTGATGCATACAAAATATGAACCACCTACCTTTGCTTTTAAAATATATGATTGCTCCGGCTAAATAAGATTTATTGTGAAGCATCAAACTCTTCACAAAATTGACTCCCAACGGGACGCTTCAATAGGGCACTAAATCATTATGTAGATCTAAGAACAATAGTAATAAGCAACAAATACAAAACAATTTTTCTAATTTAAAATGACACATTTATTAATTAAGAACACAAACAAAAATTTAAAATATCAATCCCATAAAGATAATGCTTTTTATCTGAGGAGTAATATTTCTGGCAACAACAGAATTCTTAATTACTAAAATTAAATAAACCATATTTAAATACCTTCACTTTTAAATAGTCAAGTATTTGGCGCCAACAATTTTCCAACTGTATTGTTATAAATCATCAATTCTCTGCTTCCATATGATTATACAATAAAATGAAGGAAGAAGGTCAAACACTTTTAATTATATCCAAATAAATTGCTTTAATAGATCGAAATTAAAATCCGTTGCTTGTTTAAATTGTGGCAAGTCCATAAATTTAAAGATTATATTTTAAATTCCAAAAATCCCAACGTTACGAAGATTGATAATTCAATTATCAATAAAAAATTCTATTTCTTTTTAAAAATATCACATAAAAAAATTTAGTGCACTTATTATTGTAATTATGTAATGTTATTATTAAAAACACTTGTATTCACTGAACTTTGATGAATAATAAACACTTTGACGTTTTAACAAAAATTATAACCTAAACATTGCGACATCATGTTTGTTTACATTTCTTTTGAACTTTAAAATTTAATGTTTTGCTCTCAACAGTGTGCACTGTTTCAAAGTTGTAAAATCAATTGTTTCAAAGTTGTAAAATCAAAGAGAATTTGTTATAAAAATGTGGTAAAGAATCTACTTCACAATTCTGCATACAAAAATTTACAACATAAAAAAACTCAAGTAGGTTAGTAAATACTTGTATATATGCCTATTACAACCCACCTTGTCTCTTTTAGGTTAAATCTTGCCTTAAATATGGCCTCAACTTAATTAAATACTTTATCAGGTCAACGTCTCACATCGTAAGCTGAACTAAAGAAAATTAACTAAATTCTAAGGAAGTTTCCAACCACTCCATAAGGAAAAATAGCTTTACAAATATCCTTTTACTACCTAGTGTGTGTTAGTATGCATGGTAATGTAACGGGTTAACACTTGGGCGGTGTTAATGTTACACTTATTATTAATTCTTTTAGACGGAATAAAACACAGTTTTATATCTAAGAATTAGTTATTTGACTCTACTAGTTTTATTGATACGCGTTGCCTAGTACCATTTCGTATCTATGCAAAAATATATGAGTTGTGAGTCGTTCACAACAGTAACTAAAATAAACCCTTTTATAGCTTTTTGAAAGATAATTTTCTCAAAATAATAATAATGAAAGTGAGGTTAGGCAATCCATCTAACTTCTCGTTTGAGAATTCCTATCAGTGGGTGCGATCTTTTATATTGTATGCCAAATAACATGACAATAGTTATGTATTTACGATAGGATATTGAATATATGTATATTGTAGTACTTTCTCTATTTCTTTGACTGCTCGGATTGTAAGCATAACCAAGTTAGCGTCCTACTTCCAACGTTTCCTTCTGAACGTGCCAGGACAGTTGTCTTTAATTTTTTGTGAGTCTATATTGTTAAAAACAACCCTTAAAAATAACTTAAAGTGAAGAACATCTTCCTAAATAACTTTGATGCTGCTCATGACGCTTACTTTGAAGGTCTATTGACTTCTTACTACCTTTAAGAGTTGCTTGCTGTTTTTGCTTTCAATTTAAACAATTGTGAACTACGAATATTTTTATGTTACATACCTTATATAGGTACCTTATTTCCACATAAAAAGGCGTTAAGTTACGTGTAATTATTTGTGTAACCTTGCAAATATTATTTATTTTAAATTTAATTTTAGATTGTCTTTGTTACCTTGAGTAATTTGTGAGTTTTGAGAGTTTAATTGATTTAAAAAAAATAGAACTATAAATATTTTGACGAACTCACCACATCTGGCATAACTTGAGTAGACTCAATTGTAATTACAGTGACCTAGGTTAGTTATTTTAAAATTCAAAGTCTAAGAGTTTAACACTGGTAAGTGTTCCCAAATGACCAGTTTTCCAGCCGCGCTTGATATTCAACCATCGTATATCGCGATGTTTGGTATGACGACGTGCTTGCAAAATTACGGACGTGCTTTGGATTACCTCCAAGAAAATTTTAGGTGAAAATGATTTTCAAAATTACCTGCATTGATCCTACATTCCTATAAATAGATCTAACCAAGTTATTCAACTTGAAGCAATTCTTTTAACGTAACCCCATTTTGTTATAACTAAATCTATTAGAGTGTCTCGAGAAAAAAAATATAATACAATTTCAATAGAATCAATCCGCCCCAAAAACTTCTTATACATTTTAGAAGCTTTCAGAAACTTGAGCACGTAAACTAATCTCCCTCAGTAAACTTCTAAAAGTTTCTCCTATATAAAATCTTGTTTAGAATTAATTTCCATTTTTAAAAACGAGGTCGCGAATATTTTCTTAAAATAAACTTTTTTCTCTCTCGGTGCCTTCTTTTAATCTGGTACTACCTAAATACTGAATTTTATAAATCGAAAGGTTAAAAGTTAAACCCAGAGGGTTGATTCGTAACATTTCCAGTTAATAAAACAAATCACCACCAACGCGACTACGACACTTGTAACATAAAGGAGGGATTGCTAGAGGAGGTGGAAATGTCTCAACTCCCCCTCCCCCATCGTTACATAACAGGAAACAGTATAAATATAGCTACCCTTATCTTCCTACACTGTTTGAACTTTTACTTCTTTCTGGCAATTTTGTACGTTTTGAAAACTTCAAAGCTTATTGAAATTGAGGGAAGAGGAGAAAAAAACTTGTTAACTGATGATGAATGTAGGCCTCTTTTCAAAACGGTTTTATATAGAATATTTTTTGCGAAAAGATGTTGTCATGGCTGGGCATCATTTTTTATATGTAGGTGTGAGATACGGGATGCTTTAGTTCCAGGTCGCTGCATTTTAATTGTAACATTTGTTTTTATAAATGTTATTTATATTTAAATTGCACGCGCCCTTCTTGTATCATTTCCTTTTTTAGAGTAAAGTTTCAGTTTAATCTATAATTACATATTTTATTCTATTAAAATTTTTACTGTTTTGTTGTTTTGAAGTGTTTTATAAAAGTTTTATAAAACCCTTGTGGATAATGTGGGTCAAATTTCTATTTAAATCAAATTCTAAAGCTGTGTTGATCCATTGAATATAAAGTTAAAAATTTCATTGATTTGATTGAATATACAACATAAAGCAATTTTACTGAATTATCGTCCTGTGATTCCAAGTTAGTCGTGTGTGTTATATAACGTGTAATTGTTCCTCTTTAACAGATATCTTTTAGAAGTGAGTGAGAAATGATTACCTATTGGTTATTTTATGATAATGCCTATTCTACTATTCCTGATATAGCTTCACTTACGAAACGCCATACGTAACATTGATTTTAAAACGGATATTGTTTGTGTGAAAATAGTTTACTGTACATGTTTTTAATTAATTCTAAGGTTTGCTGTAAGCGGAGGATTTTTCTGATTTTACTGGAAAAATTCTTGGTATGTTACAAAGACGCTCTTAATCAGCACATCCGAATATCAGCTTACAGAATGATAAGTACTATTTTTAACACTTTTCCTAATAATTTTTTATTTAATACGTTTCAACTGTAATTGCAATTAATTTGACGACTAATTCCTATTTAATCTACTATATAGAATATAAAAATAACATTTTTAAAATAAATTATTGTGAATTTTTGATTTTGGAACAAAATAGAACAATAGCTATAACTAATTGATATCTCACAACTAATTACATCTGCGATGGAATCACTGTAGCTGAAGATACTTTTGAAAGTTTCAGCAAAGACTGAGAGTTAATACCTCTTCTGAAAAGTAGATTTAATTTCCAAAGCAATAAAACACGTTTATGTTGAGTGATTGTAACTGCAGGTAATAGCTTTTTCACTCAAATAGCTATTTATAATTATATTTTTTTTGTTGTGAAATCCGCAAGAAGTATTATTGTAATAATTGCCTGCTATTTGAAGTAATTACAGCTGCAATTAGTTAGATTATTATCATAAAAATTAACTGTAGCTGAATTTAATAACGTTTTTTTAAATATAACAGCTTATAAAATTATAATAAGTGATTAAAATAATTAGTTTTATCAATTTTAATTTTTTTAACTAGTAATTTATAAATTAAATGTAGTTATATTATCGCATTTTCTTAAAATAAATGTAATTTAGACACTTATCGACACTACTAAAGTAGCTTTAATTGTAACTAATTAATTTGAGGCCAGAACTAAGTGTAATTGTATTCAATTACTTTAACAAAAGAAATAATCTTTTAATTAATTATGTTTTTCTTGAAAGCAGAAGTAATTGTTATAGTGCTGTGTAATACTTTTCAATAAACTAGATGCACTACAACTCTAATCAATTACATTATCGTAAAGTCATAATTTTACTTTAATTAATAACAGGTACCTAACTTAATTAACTTTTTGACATACTATAACAATAATTATAAATAATTATCTTTTAATTTGATATAACTTAATATAATTCATGCGTATTTAAAGATAGAATTATAAGTATTTCATAGTAGAAGTAGGTGTCATTTTATTTTTCTCAGTTAAAAATCATTTAACTAAGTAAGCATATTCATGGGACAAGAAATATTATGCATACTTTATTTTAATTCATTAAATTGTAATTTATTTAATTCGCATAAATATAATTGTAATTAGACTCCAATTTTATTCTGAAAGAGATGTAATTCGAAGTTTTCTTACTTCTTCGCTAAAATAACTATAAATAAATTCTATTTTTGAAACGTAAGATAATTGCTATTATTGTAATTAGTTACTTTCTGAAAGTATAAGATATAACTAAATTAAATGGTTTTTCAAATCGACAAATCCTTGTAATGAATTACATTTCTACTAGATTTAAATACAATTTAATAGTTTTCTGAGTCTGTAAGTAACTAAAGCTGTAATTAATTAAGATCTCATAAAAATAACATAATTATCATTTCTCAATTACTGAAACTGTAATTGTAATTATGTAATTACCTGTAATTATTTTATTTTAATGAAAGGAAGGGAAAATACGGTTAATTAAATTTTTCTTAATAAATTGTGATAAATTGTTAGTAATTCAGTAAAGTTGTAATTAATTATATGTTTACTAAAATTAACCGCCATTGTACATACATGATTTTTGAAAATAAGGAGTCTAGCTAACTATAATGTAATAATAACTAAAAACACATTTTCATTTAAATGACTGTAATTGTAATAAATTATTTTTTCTATCAGATAGATTGCAATTGTAATCGCTTCAATAATTGCTTACATACAAAATAACTAAAACCGTATACTAAATATATTTGTAGTTTTGAGAAGTATAATTTATGGTAATTGATTGCATTTACAGCAACCCAACTGCAGTGTGATTAATTATATCAAATTAACTGCAATTGTAATTAGGCCTTTTTTTGACACTTGGAATAACTAGTGATTATTTACTGGAATCAAAATAACTGAAATTGCAATCAAATAATTTTCAATGTCAATCAAATGTTGTAATTAATTTTTTCGCCTACCTGATCAGAAAGTGCTTTTTAAATGTCCTGTTTTGAGGGCAGTTAAGGCTTCTTTGCGGGCCTCTTATGTCAAACTTTTTACTGCCCTCTTATGTCAAATACATAACCTCTACACTACTACTAGATGAAACCACGATTTATTTATGTTAAGTTGGAGATACTGTAAAAATTGTAATTGTTTTTTAAATTGTCATACTTTGACCACTCCTGTGCATTATCCTAAAAAGATTTTAATCAAAAAATGAAATCATTAGTTTTTAACATTAAAAATATAACTCATTCGTAAAACCTTTAGCAACAGAATATGACGGAAAATGTAATTTCAAACATATTTTTACATAACCTTTAAAAATATAAAAAACATACGTCAAATTTTTCTAGCCTTCTTAGATCATAACTTTGATTTTCATGTCTTCGTCGATAAATTTGTCGTTTGTTTTTTTCTTTTCACAGTGTCATTGTATGTATAAATGGAGGTTAATTAATTAATTAATTAATAAAAAGAAAATTGTAATTGCAATAAATTATACAATGATAGATTAATTACTCATCCTAATTAAGTCATATCCTGTTCCTTTTATTTACCAATAATAATGAAAACATTTACTATACGGCCGTGTTGTATGTAGTGTAATGATTATTAGGTTAATTTAGTTAATAAATTACTAAAAACGTCTGGCGTTATTTTCATTTTCATTCATTCCCTCTAACATATGCCTATTTAATTTACTAATAAGTTACGTTACTGTTTAACTTTTGGAATTCTTTTTTAAACTTTCAAACAGGTAGGCGAAAAACTTTTGTATGTCACTCGGACCGAAAAGCATTTGTAAAAGCATTTGTTAGCATACAAATGCTAATTTTCTGCCCTTGAGACACAATATACTATTAATCTGTACAAGAATTTAATTTTTAAGTACTAAGAAAATATTTCTGTGTTCTCTACGGCTCTGTAAGTGGGACAACCTGTTGAGCTGGAATAAACTATGATTATTATTATTATAAACTAATATAATATAGATATATTGTAATTTTTAATTAACAAATTGTAAGTAATGCTTTTCTAGGCACTGCACATTAATTGTAATTGTAACTAATTATATTTAGATATCAGAAATTACTTTAACTGTATTTAATTAAATTCTTATCAGAAGGAGAGTGATTGTAATAAAATAACTTTCATCTGAAACCAAATTTATTAAATGTTTCGAGAAACGGCAAATAACTGGAAATGCAGTTAATTACATTTTAACCATGCAAATTATAATTTGTAATTAATCGGGATATTCTGCATTTTTAAATTAACTGTAATTGTGATTAAATGCTTTTCGAAACCATAGAAATAATCTTAATTAAAATCCATGTGATTATTGTATATTATATTTTAAAAAGTACTTTTGGATTTTTATTAAAAAAACGAAAATCGTTATTAAACAATTTTGAGAAAAGTTACTATAATTATAATTAATTCACTAAATAATCTCACTACTAATTAAATAATACTCTTTTTTATTACCACAAGTAGAAATAGTGGTGTGTACATAGAAATTGTAATTTATTTGTCAAAACAAGTAATTGAAATTAACACGTTTTGTTTGAAAACAGTAAGTGTAATTAGAATATCCAATTAAATTCTTATCAAAGCAGCTGATTTAATTAAATAATTTTCTTTTAATATTGCAACTGTAATTGTAATTATATTTTCGTAAAAATATGAACTTAAATTGAACTTTTGGGCTACATTTTTGTTCCTAATTAGTTAGAGCTATTCCATTGGTGCCAAGAATACTAGGATTACTGGAGCTTGAATTTATTTGCGGAATTCAAGAACAGTAAATCGGTGGGGCACAAGTAGCTTTGTATTTTCAGGAACTGTTTGATTGACAGTGATCGAAGAACGCCGTGAAAATTTGGAAAGGTCTTTATATTTAAAATTCAATGCAAGGAATGCAAGATTGCGAATAAAAACGTAATCATAAAATTGTGAAACACTTCATTAACAATCATATTGCAATATGTACATTTCTATCATTGTAAAAAGCTTAGAAAATAAGCTATTGCAATAGCAACAGCAAAGTGGTTAACAATTTCCTTTACATGTCTGGAAAACTGACCAGTAAAATCTTGGTCAAAACTTTTATTTGTAAATAATTTAAAACAAGACGTTTTATCCGAAGTAAATTTAGGTTTTTATAAATGTATTTTACACTTAAAATATCTTTTTTATTTAATATTAGTTTTATTTTTCTTATTTTATATTTAATAAATACGATTGAATTAATTTCCAATTTTAAAATACTGAGCGCATACATTGCCATCTAGCGGCGAAAAATGAAACCTTACTTAAAATTTCTTTTTGTCGATAGATGGCTGATTGGAATTTATTGACAGTTTACAGAAAATTCATTTTAAAATTTATAATTATATTTTATTTTGATTATTTATGTCTAATGATTGTGAATAAAATAGTATACGGGCCGTATTCGCATCTCTCTGTTAAATTAACAGGATCTTTAATTACCATGGTGACCAATACTGATCTTTTCCCACCTATTAAAATTAGATAAAGCTATCTTTATTCTTGTTGATTTTAAACGAAACTTTAGTTAGAGACACCTTTAATCGTGGCTCGTAATACGGCCCAATATCTCTATATTTGTAAAGATGTCCTTTACCAACTCAACATGTAATATACTATTGTTGTTTATTTAAAGTACTGATAGTGATGCTTTGACCTGAATACATAAACCGAATGAAAAATAAAACAATATATTATACTATATAATTTATCTATAACTTTACTGTTGCAATTTACAAAAACAAACAGTTATCTTGTAATGTTATACTTAATTCCTATCAAAGTGTCTAATAATAAAAAAATAATTTTTCATTTAGGAAACATTCGATGTCCGGTACGAATATAATTTATTTAGAGATGACAGACACCCCTTGTTCTTCAGAAATACAAAAAAAGAGCACCGCCGTTATTGTCCATTGATTTAATAACTACACAGACAAAAAGACGAGAGTTTTTAATTAAAATTTTTCATTTTGCAGGAGATGAGGGATACGTGGTGGAACCCCGCGGCCAAGTGCTGCAGCAACAGTGGGTAACGTTGACTGCTAGCATGTGGCCAGAGCCAACCGCCTCGACACGGGGCTGGAGAGTGCCAAGTGACCGATTGCCTTTGCTAGCCGCTGTCTTCTGTGGTGCCGCCCTTGTGGTGTGCCTGTTGTTTGCCTTCATCATCTATCGTTGTTGTATCATGCCTAAACGGGACAAGCATTATTGTAAGTCAATCTATTTGATTGTTAATTTATTTGATTTCTGTTATTTCCTAAGATTTAAAAGAAAAAGAAAATTACTCCCTTCGATACAAAATATAAATAGGAAATTAGACCATTTCCTCGAACGCTAGACCAGCAGTTTTCGGATACGTTATTTGGCAATTTCAGTTTTAATTTCCGCATTGACAGGTTTAATTAAAATTTGGTATTACTGATGACGCGACTCGTGCGAATGGTCGGGTAATTCTGAATAAAATTAGAAGACATAATAATAGTTGAAGGACACGAATTATTATAGTGCAAGAGCTTATGCATTTGTTTATGTAAGCTATTTTAAGCGGAATAATAATGTAGAAGCACAAGGTCATGATAATAATACAAGGGCCATTTCTTCTTTGATTAATGGAAATTCATAATTTGCAGTTTGTATACACTGTGATTAAATTGCCAATTATCGGACTTTGGGGATAAGCTTCGTAGGTCACTAGAAACATAAAACGTTAATTTTGCACAACGTTTTTAGAAAAGGATGTATGATAAACTCAGGTTAGTGTTAAGTGTAATAGGATTAAACGCAAATTCTTTAGAAATTGACACCATCAGTACAAAACGTGCGTAAATGTAGATGGCGCACATTCGATTTTGGATGTTGTTGAATCAACTTAAAACTTTCTAGAAATAGTGTAGTCAAATAAAGTCCTATATATCCAGGGGGTTCCCCTATGTTCTAGTAGGGAACGCGGACAGAAATGATATTCTTATACAGACCCATTTAATTACCATTATAGTTTGATTTGTTATTCGTTAATAAATAGTTATATGTTGAGATCGTTTAATCTATCCATCAATAGGTATTGTTTTTTATTGGTCTCTTAACTCTAACTCTAAATACAGAAGTTCTTTTAGTATACGTAAAAAAATTACTAATTTTATTTTCCATTAAATTGATATAATTATATACCTATAACCTTTATTATTTTTTATGTTTTGATAGAACGACCCTGATGGATGGTAATTTGTTTACATAGAAAATAACTGCATAGTATAAAAACAATACAGATGGGTATGGATGAAAAACTTACTGTTTTACTAACTAAAAACTGCAGTGTAAGGGGTTTGTAATTTGTTACACCTTGACTTTTGACCGAACGTTTAAAAACATAATAGTATTATGTTGTTAACTTTTATTTTGAGTACATATTATGTACTCAAAATAAAAGTTGCCGGTCTGGTTGTTTTGGTTATCTTAATGCAACTGTGCCCAATTATTACTAGTCACAATTCTTATGAATGTTTAGCTGTAGATATATTCGTTAAGAAAATATTATCTAATTATTAATCAATAATAATTCGAACTAACTACGAAAGCGTAAAGATGAGTTGGATAAAAGTTTTTTTCATTTTTCATGGTTTAACAACTTTGTATGGATTGTAGATAATAAAGTAAAGACTAAATTAAAAATTCCAAGAAATTGTAACTGAAAGATTTGAAACATAATATCACAAACAAGTTTCGCAGCTGTGTTTGTGTTCATTGAAATAATAATAACAAAACGTTACGTAGAGTATTTATTGCTGATTTGTCTTTTATTACCTGCTACCATGCACATTTAAGAAACCAAACAGATTGTTTATCTCCTTGAAGTTCGAAATATGTGACTTCTATGTATGTCTTCTATGACATGTATGGTGTCTATCTCTGAAAGTTCTCTTATACCGTACATCATTACAATATTTCTGAGATGCGCAGCAGGTATTATTTAGATATAGAGAACTTTAAGATGTAAGCATATGGAGGGGATAAAATAAGGAACAATACTAAGTTAACCTTTCTATATCTTCTTTGCGTTCGTTTTAGACTCTCTATCTCTTGTTTTCTACATCTTTTGTATCATCTAATGCATTTTACTTTATGTAAGCACTGTCTTCTATGTACTATGTCGTTTTGTCCTTTATGCATTCTACGTCATGCTTACCTTTTATGCCATGCATGTTTTTTATTCCATGTATGCCTTTCTATCCACTCTATGAATATATCTATTACTTTTGTTTATTACTTCTATGTCCAACTACGTTCCTGTGCCTTCTAATTAATCTTTTATGCTTTGTCTACCTTCTAGATTATGTATGCTACGTCTACACTGTTGTCTATGTCCTCTATTTTCTTTATGATTTGTACATCTTATTGACCTATGCCTTCTATTTATTGCAATCTTTATGCCTTATATGTCTTTATGTCATGCCTTTTATGTCTCCGCCTATCCTTTCCTTATATATGTTACCTCTGTGCCGTACCTTTCGGTTCTTTTCACCACGTCCTTTCTGTTCTCTGTATAGGTTGTCTTTTTTGTATTGTTCACGTACTATGCCCTGTTCATTCTGTTTTCTATACCATACTTACCGGTGTCCTAGGGGCGGAGGACCGTATGCCCTCTGTGTAATCCATGTCTTACATGTTCTCTATACCTTCTACACCTTGTATTCATTCGTATTTAATTTTAAATTCATTATTTAAGCATTTTCTGTGTTCTCTATACCATGTGTCTTTTTATATCCGTCGTATATTTCCTGTACTCCCTGATCTCTGCGTTTTCTATGCCTTGTGTGCGTGTCATTGCTTCTTGGATGCCTTTTGTTTGCGTGTTTGCTTTTTGTTGCTTCTTCTATATTTGTTCGTATTCGGTATGTTCTGTCTTGTGTCGTACACCCTGCCTTCTGTGCACTCTAGATCTCTAAATCTTTGTTTCCTATCCCATGTACGTTTCGGTTCTATGCCCTCCTCACTTCCTCTATGTTCCGTTAAGGTCTATACGCATTATTTACCCAATTTTTCTTTTATGTCTTTATGTCTGTTTGCTATACGCCGCTTATGTACAGTATATTCTGGTTTCTTATTTACCACATTTTCGCTATTCTCTGGATACGTTATGTCCTTTATGATTTTTTATACTCTATGTCTTGCTTATGACTTGTTATCCTGTCTTATGTGTCATACTTACTGGGAACTTTGCCTGCTATGCATTCAATGTCTGTCTGGTCTGTTTCCTATATGTAATGTCTTTTTATGTCCTATATTCTTGTTATGACTTGTACATCCTGTAGGCCTTGCGTCCTATCGATTTTTAGTTGCTTTATATAGCTTCTTTGCTTACTATTGCTTTGAAATTCTATACGTTTTTTAGAAGACTTCTTTAAACTGTATGTTATGGTATCTGTGCTGTCTACCTTCTCTATGGTTTCTGTGTATTGTTATACTACTTTCGATGTCAGGATCGCACTGTACTATCTTCTTTCGTTCTATTGTTTTTTCTACCCTTTCACTGCCTTATTTCTAAGACCTGCCTTTCTATGTTTTCTGTTTCCTATATATTTTTGTTATACTTCTCATGTCTTCTATGTTTTGCATATTTCCCATGTCCTGTTTTTCTGTCTTTCTATATCGCTCTGTATGTTGTTTATCCTTGTATGTTGTGTATGCCTTAAATACATAAGCTCTCTGTGCCTACGAAGTCTGCCTAATAAGTAAGCTTCTATATCCTTATTAAAAGACTAAAAATGTCGAAACGTTTAAGGTTTTTGATATGATTCAAGGGTTTCCGGGCACTAGCAAAATTAAAAACAAACAAAACTTGCGTTTTGAACACAATGTTAGTTTAATAATAGAAAAATCTTAAATCCTGCGAATACTCGTTAATAAGTACTGCAGGGCACTTTTACCGCGTTTTACACCATAAACGTAAATTATCGGCAAGTTATAACACCAGCAGAGCCTATTCGCGCAATTTATTGTTCATTTTCTATTATTTACAACTTATAGCGTGTAGTATAGTATGAGAATTGCGTTTGAATAATTTGAAAATGAATCTACTTGGCTCGTAATTTTCGGCTATTTGTGTTTACGACGTGACGCGACATGAAAAGGTTGTAATTTAGATTCCACAATAATCCAGTATTAAAATGTTAGGTTCTGATCGCAACCAAATCCCGGTGTAATTTAAAACAGATTTACCTTTAAATAGATTTATTACAGCTTATACAATTTATACGGTGCTACCTACTAATGAATGTGTATGGAAACCTTTTTAAAAGACCATTTGTTGTATTTACAGTGATACTTTTTTTATTACACAACTCGCATCAAAAACCACATGAGTCATTCGCCATTAACAAATAAGTGAACCCTAATATAAAGGGGAGAAAATAAAATAGGTTAAACCCTCGCTTGTTTTAATCTCAACTGAACCGCATAAAATTACTCAAACCCCTATGCAACTCAGCAACCAGTATCCATAACAAAACTAGGTATATTTGAAGAACTATTAATTATATCCAGATTCTATTCAATGTCAAATCTTAGTGGTATATTATTTATTCCTGTAATATCCACAGTAGCGGCTACTCCATAAGCGCCGCGAAGCTGCAGTATTCCCATAATAAAAAAATGAGAATGCATTTTATTCGTTAAAAATAAAATGTAAATAAATTCTATATTAATAATTTAATAAGTATCATAGAATATTTTGACAATTTCCCAACAATTTGAGGTGTGCGACGATTAATTATGCGGTAATTAAATTCTAAAACTCCCCTGCGTGAGCTATGCATTCTTATTAATCGCTGCCAGTGCCGGCAGCGCTCTGCTGCAGTATGCGAATGCCGCATCCGCAACTTCGCGTATGCAACAAATCTGTATAGTAATTTAACGTTGTAGGGCGCTGTTCTTTATCTCAGCACATACGTTTATGTGGTTATTATTATTTAGACTGAGGAGAGCTGAAAGGAATGAGTCTCAATTGTAGTTTCGTTCAATAATCAAAACATGTTGTTAACATAGGTGATAGATTTATATCTGCATGTTGAATTTATTATTTCTAAGAGATTTTATTGTAAATTATAGTTATTGGTGATTATGTGGAAAATATAATTTAATGTTCTATTACAAATTTATTTAATTAATTAATAGCTTATAATACATATCTTTAACTAATGTTTCGCTTTTTATATTTTATTTTATAAAGTTGTTTTGTAATGTATTTTCAAAAACTATAAATATTCCTTTATACGTCGCTTATTTATTCTTGGTATCTTATAGTTATTTAATAAATTAGTTTGTTAATGAAAGCGATTAATGATCGAAACTGTTTAAAGCACGAACGAGCGATAGGGAGTGAGTGCCTTTAATAGTTGAGATCATTAGTTGCTCATTAACAAACGAATTGATTACAACAGTTTTTCGTTGACCGTAAAATTCTTCGATTTTAAGATAGAAAATTTCAAATAATACCGAATCCAAACTTGTGCGTATATCTGGTTGCCCAAAGTAAAACATCATCAAAACGTCAAAATCACAAACGGGTTTATTAATGAAAAAGAGTGTATTAATGAGGTCCATTAATGCATCCTTTTTTCACAAAACAGTTACTTAATAAAAAAGAGTGTATTAATGACGTCCATTAATACATCCTTTTTTAGAAAAAATCATTCATTAATATTGACATTAACAAACGGTCAACGAAAAATGAACTAAATATTAATCCATGGATTCCCTGCAGTTTGAAAAGCGACTTTAAACTAAATCTAATAATGAAATAAATTAGGAATACAATAATTAACAGTTTTACAAAATTTATTGTAATTTATATACCTTACAATTGTTTCGACGTAAAATGCCATTATCAACATAAATGTCGAAACAATTGTCAGATATATAAATTACAATAAATCTTGTGAAACTGTTAATAATTATTTTATTTCTAATGCATTTCTAGATTATTGAGTTTCACGAAGTAGAGCTTGAGACACTAAAACGGATTTTAATATTAAACCGGTCTGTATCTATCTGTGCGACTTTCGGAGAAATAATTAAAATTACAACATTATTTGCTGATTAGCTACTTGCGAGATATGTGTACGCTGGTTAAATTGCCGTATGCGCAACCAACGGTATTTAATAATGTTTACATGTGTAACAGCTGACAGATGTCGGTTTTAAATGTTTAAATAGTTATTTATTGTATATTAACAATATAGAAAATTAATTAAACCAGAAATTTAACTGCGTAGCTAAATAACAAAAATGTTTTTGGTTTAGATTTTAAGTTGCCGCCAGTTAGCGATAAGTTCAAGAATTGCGGATTTAAATCTAGAGCTCTTAGTGAGTACAGAGGGGAGCGGAAGTTGAACTTCATAAGTTACACTTTTTTGTCCTTTCATTCCACATGGTATAGTGCAGCACCCCCATCCTAAATTCTCACCGATCGCCACTGATCCACTTTCATCATTTGGAAACCCTATAAGCACCAAAAGTATTTTTAATAATTAAAACAAAATCGTAAATGTAATTATCTAATTAACGAGGGGGGGGAGAAAAAAGAAAACGAATTAAGCATTAATTGATACAATCAAAAGGAAATTGATTAATCTGACAAAAATGTATTTCTATGGTATGAATTATGCAAAAATGAAATTGTTTAACAATAATGAAACTTATTTTAAGAAAGAAAATAACACAATTAAGGTTAACTGGCCATGTGATTTGTAAAGTCGCTTTTGGTTTGCAAGAAAATATTTAGGAATTTCACACTGCTATAGGCAAATATATTATTAAATTTCAATAAAAAACTGAGTTTATACAATAAAGTGTAGAATTAAAATTCTATTACAATAATTAACAGAGATGAAACTTTCTACGGCAATGAAAGAGAAAGGTGATAGATATACATACTGTTTAGTATTAATCAGAAAAGGTGTTATCTTTTCTTTCCTAACATGCCACCGTATGACGTGATATGAAAGGCGTGGAAATAATATGACACGACGGACTGTTGTGGCATATAACAACCCATATCAAAACAACAATGCATATAAAGAATGACATGCCTTTGTGTTGGTCTTGGACTGGCTTGAAATGACCTGATGGATCAAATGTCAACAAATAATACTCATATACCATAGCATAGAGAGATATATGCTAGGTTGTAAAACAGTGCAAAATAGTACGTCAAAGGCTGTCATGTGTGGCATAACATAGTATGGCATAGTTACCTATATAGCACATCATCTTCAATGTTATAGTCGCTACATCATCTGCCATTCGATTCTCGATTGTAAAGTAAATGGTAGTATTGTCACATTATAGTTAACATATGAATGGGCAGCAAATAGTAGGATAAGAAATAGAAACAAAAGTTACAAAATAAACATTATATTATATAGAAAAGAGTAGGCTTATATTATAATAACGCGCAAAGACTTACATTGGTAATTCTTCGAGTTCCAACCTATAACTGATAAATACTCGGAGCAGCTTGGTATTTCCTATGTTATTTAGCTATATCAGCTATTTTTTGGTTCTCATTCTCAATTTCAATTAAAAACAAAATAAAATTGAAAATGATCAAAAACAGTAGGTCCTAACCAAGGTCCGTAGATGCAAAGCAAGCTTTGAAATATAGGTCATCTCATACACTTCCACTATCAGTAGCGCGAAAATGGCGGAACATGTTAATTAACATGAAAACAGAAATAAGCGACAACTCGACTTGTTTTCAGTTGGGTACTAAGCGTTAATTCAACGTTTTAGAACGTCATGCGCCTCATATGACGATCGTGTCGGCTTTGATAGCAGCCGTATTGCAACTTTTACTAAGTGCGAAAATGGCGGCATTGCGATGACCTATATTTCAAAGCTTGCTTTGCATCTACGGACCTTGGTCCTAACAAATTAAAAATTTAATTTTTCAAAATCCTGCACATTAGAAATGTACTTATACATTGTAAGACATTTATTATGGACTTTCATTTTAGGCTTGCGCAAAGCAGAAGGAGGACCCCCAACAACCCAAGTGCCTCCTGGTGCTCCTCCTGCTTATCCTAGTCAATCAGCTGTGTATGCAGAAGCTAAAGGATGTACATGGGGCTACAATAACCGTTTAGTAGCTCCCGCAACTAACCATCAGGGAGGCGGTCATTGGGTTTATAGTAGTAGAATCGTCGGGGGACCACCGCAGTGCACGCAGTGTCCTGGAATTTGTCCCGTGCCTCGTAGTAGTAGTCATCCGGGTTCTAACACACCACAAGTAAATTTTGTATAGAACCAGTCAAGATGTAGAGAATTTTATTTTGTCATTGTTGTTTTTAGATTATACAAGGTGCAACGAGTACATCGAGGAAACAACGTCCCGTCAGTCAGCCAATTAGATTCGGCCCTTGTGATATCACAAGCAATGGTGAACTTGCTCATTCCAAACCTGTGCCAATGCCAGAAATATCCGAATTTTCGCCTCAGAGCGCACAATATGCTTCTAGTAGTAGTAAGTAGCACGTTATGATTTTTTTTATGAGCGATAATAATTTTATTAATAATTAGTTAGGGGGGAAATCTATAAGGGAGGTTCAATCGAAAGTCCTGAAGTTGTCAGCCACTTAAATGAAGTAGTTCTCGAATAACTTTTTACCTTTTACTACTTTTTTTACTTTTTATTCGGAACTCGTGTAACAATTGCAAAATTGTTGTAGTGTGAATCATGCTCCTTGTTTTCAACTATTAGGTTATGTTGATTTTTGTCAAACTTTTGTCTAAATGTTAAAATGGTGAAAGCCTATTGAAATTCATTCAAATATTTTATGTTCTGCATGTCAATATCAACAAATATCAAGTTTAGGATGATTTATTTTGTTTTTAACGTGTATTAAATATTAATACATGTTTGGCGTTTGCTTAGCATTTGTTTTTCAAATTTTCAAACACGATGCTAATAAAAACTTAAAAAAAAATTACGAAAATCTTCAAATGGCTAGTTTTAAATGCTGTAAAACGTTACAAATCAAAACATCATAAGAGTTACTCTTCCCACACGCGAATGGGATATAAATGACGTCATGTTTACAATAGTATAATTATTCTACGAGTTGTATATAAGGGTTATTCCATGTCAAATCATCACATAAAAATGAACTTTTCAACCCAACCATCGTGGGATGGTAGAGGACATTAAGTAACTTACGTATGTAAAGTTATAGCCCTCAGTGATACACGGTATTCATACAGCAGGGTTGCAAACATGATAAAAAATGTAAAATTTAGGCTTACAAGGTGAACAAAAACAAGTCATAACTCTCCTTCTAATTATTGTAGAATTTTCATCGTGGGCTTATTTTAAAGCTAAAGGAGCATATTTAAAACAAAATTGTTTTATCATAAAATACAGTATGTTATACAGTTAGATTCAGTCTCTCTTTGGTGTAAGTTTCATTTTTGGGAACGGGAGTAACAGGACTAAAAAAAATGTTAAACATGGTAGTAACACATTTCTTACACAGTTCAGACCAGAGTATTGTATTAGATATTTTTGTATATATCTGTGAAGATACCTGCGAATTTTATTATAAAATGTATAATTATATACATTTTAACAACTACTAAACAAAATAAAATGAAATTATGATGTTCACTATTAATTTTTACTTTACTTTGCAATAATTTTTTTATTGTACATTGTTGTTTATGTACATGTACTTTTATGTGCTTATGTACTTATACACATACGTACTTATGTATGTACGACGTACTTTACCTCTAATCTAGCCTTCAACATAACTTCTTAACTAACCTAACCTAAAAAAAGTAACTTACATTAAAAGATGTAGTCTGACAAAACTTAAAGTTGTGTTTTTACATTTTCTTTAAATTTACTATACATATACCGTTCCTCATAAATTTTAATGACTTCTCTGATCATAAAGAGCAAGTTAAGAATTTATACATTTTAGAAAAGTATAAGACTTTTGGCCGATTTCAGAAAGCTTGATTAAGTTCTGACTAACTTAATTGTTGTTAAATTCAAAATTCAGGCATTTTATTGCCTGAGATTTAACCGACCTTGAATTTTATCCAATCATATTTCTATATTTTAAATTTAATCACAATTAAGTTAATTAAAGTTTAATCAAGCTTTGTGAAACCGGCCATTTGACTTTGACAATGGGCAATTATTTTATAACACCCTGTAGAAGTGGGGAAAAATTAAAACAAAGCTAACAAAACTAAAGCCGCGTTGACATGGGTCGTGAATCACGAACGTGAGCCACGCTTTCCTAAACCACGCACCGTATAAACTACTAGATTCGTGAAATACGAATCGTAAGTTCTTTTCACGAGCCAAAATAGTTCCGTTCGTGATAAGATCAAACATGTTTGATTTTTCTTTCGTTTGGTCATTCGTGAGCGGAGCAAGAAGACAGTTGTGTTCATCATGGCTGCTCATATTTTAAAAAAGAATGATGCAGACACCAGTAAATTTCTAGAATTATATCGGAATGAGCCGATTTTGTGGGATCCAACCCGAGAGGACTATAAAAACGAGAGTCCCGTGCAGCTGCAGCAAAAAGAATTGCTGCTGCAATGGAAGTTGAAGGCTTTACAGATATCCATGTAATAATGAAATTCAAAAATTTTTGAAATCTTCAGGATACTCGAAAATTTCTTTAATTAAATTAGTATGGCTTCTTTGTAGAATCCACTTCCTTGTCCACCCTCGCCTGTTGTTTTTCTTCTTGCCAACATATTTTTGGAAATACTGCCTGCTATCCACCCACACATAACTTGACATACTTCTGCCACCAAGTACTGCATTTTCGCGACTGAAGCAAATACTGAATTTTTGTCATGTTTTCTTTTTCACGAAAGAGGAATGACGCAAGTCGTGAAATTACTAGATTCGTGGTTCCACGAGCGTGGCTCACGTTCGTGATTCACGACCCATGTCAACGCGACTTAACGCAAAATAAAACTTAATCGTGAAAATCGCATAATTTATTATAATAGTTTATACAGTGTGTCCACGGATTGAGTTCACAAGAGGGGGAAATTTTTATTTTTAGTTTTATCGAAAAATGTCATTCTTGATAAAAAGTTTTGGTTGTTGTAAGACCCCAGAAAATTAAAACAAATTAACGTTTTATTTTACCTGCTTTATTTTCAATCTTCTGTGAAACCATATGAAATTTTGCTTCAGTTCAGTTCAAAACTTTAACAATAAGATTATTGTTACACAGTAAAAAATGGAGTGTTAAATCTTACACTCATATAACACCCAGAGTGGTTCCTATTTATCCACACTGATGAGTGTAAATAACATTGGTCTTAAAAGTGGTAAAATATATAACAACTTTAACCTTCAATGCAGGTTAAAGTCATGGACACTAACGAGTGTAAAAATGACAACCATATTGTTGAGAAAACATTTGTTGAGTGTAAAGTATGCACGAACTGAGTGTTAATTTCCCATTCTTTTAGTGTAAAGATTATTGCTTATAATGGTAAGGAACATTTTTTTAATGAAAAAGGAACCAACTATAGTGGTTTCAATCATTTATTGGAGTGTAAATAACTATTTTGTTCGTATAATTATATACTTCTATTTTTTGGTTCAGATTTTTTTTGTAATTAAATATTATTGATAAAACAGAAAAAGGTAAAAAAAAACAGTGCACACAAATATTAGTTTTATTTTAAAACAAAATGCAAAATATAAATACATTCTAAATCTAAATAATCCAATGTGACACATATTGTGATGATTTTCCTTCATTATTTGAAAATCATGAATTCTTAATTTTGTTACCCAATGTAAAAAAGTTCAAAGTTGACTGTTTGTGTTTATCATTTGTAATTATGAATTGAATTTTTAAAAGGATTTATTGTTAAAACTATTCAAGTTTGAGTTAATTTATTTACTGGATATATGTATATAGTAACAAAATTTAATCAGGAAAGCAATTTTGGGTCTACAGGATCTTCACTTCCAGTTAAATCTGAAAAAGAAAATGTATTAGTTACAAAGGTTTATAAAACATTACAAACATTATTAACACCAATATAAAAATAGTCTTGACGACCATATACAGTTAGTAGGTACATAATACAATTGCTTTATAGACAATAATCAAATTACTGCAATAATGATCAAGGTCAAGCTATTTTTTGAATAAAATTATAAACTATCAAAATATATGGAAAATAATTTGCAAGAAAAACAATATTAAGTTACCAAGGGGTAGTGATGTAAATAAAAGGGGAAGATAAATTTAATAAAATGATAAAAATGGTTGTAAATAAATTTGTTCAGTAAATAAATGTATAATTTATAAAGAAAATAATAAATAAAGTTTAAGAAGTTATCCTGGGTTAATAGTGTATAGTTTATTGGTCAAGATAATTAGAAAAGAACTACACGAGAAGAACGTAAAATATTAATTAGTATCCTACATACGGTTGTTTTCAAGAAACCAGCAACAAGTGAAGAAGAAGTTAGCAATAATGTTTCTTGAATAGTAATCAAGAAATGCTATTTAAGAAAGGTAAATAAATAAAAAGAAAATTGACCTCGCCATTTCAGTATCGCAGTATTTTAGCTATCCAGCCCAGAGAACGGTTTTGGGAGTACCACAGCAGCAGAATCTTGAAGGGCATAACACCAAACAGCATGCAGCTAGAAAAGAAAATAAAGTGAATCACAGAATAAGGTTTTGTGGAAATAGAAACAAGTGTATATAAAGCATATCTAATGTTTCTCATAGAAAGAAAAGTAAATCCAATTAAAAGAAAATTTAATACAGACTCACCTGTCACAACACTGATTTGTAAAACTGCAAGTGATCAACCTATGGCCTAAAAAAGATAAATGGTTAAATTATAAATACAGAATTAATAAATAAAAATATGTACAATATAATAGGTACAATATTTAAATATTATAGAATACCTTATAGACAAAATGTTATAATTTGTATATTATAGTATATAAAACATTTACAGCTGTACTTATAGAGAAATTACACGCGTGTAACACAATGTTTATTAATGTTACACGCGTGTAAACTTTCTATAAGTACGGCTGATAATATTAAAATAATAAAAAAAAGTGAGTCTTTACTACTAGGAAATCAACATTAGTTTTGAACAATTACCTATGAGCTCCTTTGTATGATTAGGGTAAATGACCCAGCCACCATGCCATCATGACCACCAGAGTTTCTATAATTAAAGTTTTATTAAATTTAGTATTGACACATTCTAATTTACATTACAAACCTCCTTACCTGTAATTATAGAAACGGCATTTAATGTAACTAATCACAATGTTAGTTCTTAATAATCAAACGTGAATTTTATAAACACATGTGCGCCACCCACCTACCATACCGATGCGTAGAGCGCGGCAATATTTAAATTATGGAAGTATAATTTCATTACATACATACTTAGGTACTACATAGCAGGAACCAGAAACGGTTTTACATTTAAATGGTTCTTTGTAAACCAAAAATCTGAAAATAATTTTATCTATTATTTATCCACAATTCACATAAACATTATTATTTATATTTATGCATAATGAGGTTTTAAATTACAATGGATCAACATGGCAGCTAAAACTTTTACATAAGAAAACGCTGAATAGACATAACCAGGACTGCAAATTATACCGTGATATCAAAAATTATCTTGGTCAAGGGTTGTTATGGAATATAAAACGGTTGTCTTAGTTTGAATTTCTAAATCTTTTTCTTAAAATAATTCTGTCGTTGTCAAGCTACACTGACATCATCAATAACCTACAAATCGGACAGATTTTGACACTCAAAAAATTATTGACATAGATTTTACAGCTGTACTAAGTAGGTAACACATTTGTAGGTTATTGATGATGTCAGTGTAGCTTGACAACGACAGAATTATTTTAAGGACAAGATTTAGAAAATCAAACTAACACAACCGTTTTATATTCCATAACAACCCTTGACCAAGATAATTTTTGATATCACGTAGTTTTAAAATCTTACTTACCTAATTGCACAAGATCGTAGAAAGATGCATCCTCTTCTATTTTAGCATATTTATTTTTATTGGCTAGTTGAATCTTAAAAATCATTGTTGTCACTTTCAAAGAGAACTAACTACATTCAAACACAAACAGTAAATCAAAGAGCTCACGTCCAATCGTGATTATTCCCGTTGGAAGTGGATGTTCGGTGGATGACACTCGTGAGGGTTAAATCGGTTTTGTTGGATCTTATTAACACTCTTTAATGTTGTTAACATGCTAGAATAGTGAAATACATTTTTTGAAAGATGACTCTTACACTAACGAGAATATCTTTACTAAATTCAAATGATTTGTACACCAAAAACATTATTTTTACCCATTTTCTCAATTAAGATAACACTCATAAGAAGATTGGTGCTGCGTGTTAATTTTGGTTGTTAATTTCATTCACATGAGTGTAGAAATTTACACTCAGATATTTCACCACACCAAATATGTTTTTCACCACCACTGCATTTTTTACTGTGTAAGATTACCCACTAGATAGTGGGTAAATCAAACACGGAATGGATAGCTACAGTTCTTCCACTAGATCTTTACCCACACGTCATCAATTATGTGTAGCTAGTAAAGACAATTCATATGTTCACATCCTTATTACTTACGTGAGATAATAAAGAATAAAAGATAAAGTTCATTTTTTAAGTGGTAATGCAATGCTTTCTCGAGAGATGGCGCTAAAAGCATTATAATATTTTAAAACCGAAATAATTTTTATTTGTAATTACAAATTTATTCTATAAAATTTTGGTGTTTAACAGTTCTAAAAATTGAAAGGTTGCACAAAAAGCAATATAAAGTGAGAGAGATAATTTAAAATTTTCGAAAAATTTATTTTTAGTACTGCTTTTTTAAAAAACTAAAAAGTGCGGGAAGGAGTGAGAACTGCATGATTCATTTAATGAAAAAGTATAATTTCATAGATCGTAGAAAATCGTACCAAGGAATGAATGATTCTTTGGTAAATTCTATCCTTTTATTGTAAAAAATCAATTTGTCCATTCCCTTGCACAAGTTAAAAGGAGAGATGATGCATGCACAAAGTATGCAGTGGGGTTGTAAAGGAACATTTTCATTTTTATAATCAATTGCTTAAGAAGAATCTGAAAAGGTTATGCTTTTTTTATTTCTATTAAGTACATTTTATTCACTCTTAAAACAGTTTTACTAAATATGTAGTTTGAAGATCATCACACATTTTCTGTAATTAGAAAAAGTAAAAAATAAAACTATTTTTTGGAACAACTAACTTATTAAAAATTGTAGGTTATCCGAAAGTTTACGACTTTTAATGGTTGTGAACTTGGCTAAAATGTCAAAAATATGAAACTAGTAGTTGATTTTATTAGAAATTCTTGTTTATTAATTCGTACGCATAAGATCTATGACGTGTGGGTAAAGATCGAGTGGGAGAACTGTAAGGCAGTAGCTGCATCATCGTCTTCGCGGTATGCCTTTTTCGCCTTCTTTTTATCTTCAACAGACCCCGTCTCATTGAATTTCATTATTCATTTTAGCACTTTACAAGAGAAATTCTTTGTTGAAGAGTTAACATTGTGACACAATGACAATTTGAAAGAATTATTGCTTAATAATGACATAAACGTTACCCACTAGTTTATTGTTAAAGTTTTGAACTGCAAAATAAAATCAGATGTTTAATACAAAAGGTGGGAAGGCCAGGCTATCTAAAGGCACAGTCAGCGTAAATACGTTATTGCATATTATGCACCCAAATCCTAAGCCTGCTTATAACCAATCTTGCTAAACCAATAGTTTTCAAAACCAATCTAATAAAAGCCTCTATTATTAAATCGTTTTCAATATCACAATGAGCATATTGTTAAGGCGATAGGACACGCTTATCTCACATTAAACGATCATTGCAATTTGCAAGACACGTGCTGCAACGCGATTCACTACTAACGTCCATATGCGAAAAATCAGAAGGAAATAAACTGTTATAAACTGGAGTTATTTGTATTTTTGTAAAAATGTCGATTTTAAAAAAGTTAAGTCAATAAAAGATGTTAAACTGAACAAATTTTTAATAGTTGTGTAAATAAATGGCATTAAAAATAAAACTTAATTGCTAGTAAGCCTGATGTTTTGTATGTGGACGTTAGTAGAAGTAGTCGCAACGCATCTCGCGCCTTGTAATGATTGTTGTTTAATGCGGGATAACCGTGTCTTATCACCTTAACGCAAAGTATAAGAAGTACATTCAAAAAATATATACACAGTGTTACCAAAGTTTTATAAATATATTTAACGCTAAAAACATTTTTTATTTAATATTAGTTTTATTTTTCCATATTTTATATTTAATAATTACAATGGAATTAATTAATTTCTAATTTTAAAATACTGAGCGCATACATCGCCATCTAGCGGCGAAGAATGAAACCTTACTTAAAATTTCTTTTGGTCGATAGATGGCTCTGATTGAAATTATGACAGTTCATAAAATAGTATATTAAAGTATAGTGCCGGGTTGCAGAAACGCTCGTCAAATCTCTTATTAGTTAACGGTTTGTTAAAAGTTGACAGTGTTTTAAAGACCAGTTATCCACGAATACTTTACGCTAGTGTTTTTTATTGGTACACTTTGAAATCATAAATAATACTGGTAAATATTACAAAAACTGGAAATAAGAACTAATAATGTAAAATGGTTAAGTTAGTGATGTAAAATCAGTGTACCTTTCGTTGTCATAGAAAATGAAAAAAACAAAAATTAATTTTCAATCTGTCACTTGAGAATAATTTTTCTGACCACAGTTGTTACTGGTTGTATTTCGTTTAAAAACGAGTCATAATATTGATAATTTATACAGCAAAGCAGAATCGCGGTTAATACCCCAAAAATTGGAACACGCTTATAAAAAAGAATACGACAAGTTTATCAAATGGATGGAAGAGCAAAAGATAACAGATACAGATGAACGAGTTGTACTTGCTTACCTTCAGAAAATGTCGGAGCAGTACAAGGCGTCAAGTATGTGGGCTATCCATTCGAAATTGCAAAGTATGTTGAGGGTAAACAAAGGAGTTGATATAAAATCGTTTGTGAAAGTGCATGCATTCATTAAGGCAATTAGCAAGAATGACGTAGCCAAGAAGGCATTCCAGGAAGACGATTTGCGGAAGTTTTTCATAGATGCACCGTATTTATTTTTAAAGATGGTAGCCATTTCCGGAATCTTTGGCTCTTGTAGAAGATGTGAATTATGCGATTTACGCTTACATGACATCCAGGAAGAAGGAAGCGTATTGCTTATTACAATCCGACCATCCAAGACAGTCAAGGGTCGACGTTTTACTGTCGCCGACAGTGATGGAATTAGTTATGTGCGTTTGGTGAAGCAGTATTTATCATTGCGCCCCCAAGATGTAAGTACAAACCGAGTTTTCTTAGGGTATGATAAGGGGAAGTGCACCAATCAAATGGTTGGTATTAATACATTTGGATCATGTCCCTTGCAAATTGCACGTTATCTTAAATTGGACGATCCTGAGAAATACACGGGTTATGCGTTCCGACGTACGTCTGCTACCATTATGGCGAATAGTGGCATGGCAATAGATCAAATTCAACGACAAGTAGGATGGAAATCGGCAGCGGTGGCGGCTGGTTACGTTGAAGAAAGTATAAGCAATAAGAAGAATGTTTCGAACATAATTGGAAGTGCCATTAGTGGAAGCGCAACCCAGTGAGTTCCGAAAATGTTAGCACTGTTAATTTGAACAACATTTCTTCTGACTTAAAAAACCGAAGTATAAGTATTTCAAACAATACCAACTGTACTTTTCACATTCATTTAAAAAATTAAGATTGTTGAATATATGAATAAAGCTTTTGAAACATTTGTTAGTAGTATTTTATTTGACGTTACAAGGTACTCCTGTCAGATCAGTCATTGAAAAGTTCACATTTAAACTTGGCGTTTCTCGGATTGTTGATGTTGCCATGGAAACTTTAAAACACGCGCGTTTTTGAAAGTTGGATTTATGCACGCTGAGGCGTACTTTAAATAAGCAAAATAGGTTACCAATAAAAAAAATTTAAAATTACTTTTTATTTTGATTATCTTAAGTCTAATTATTGTGAATAAAATAGTATACATGTTTCGTTGGTAAAGTTTCCACGCCTCGCGATATTGTTTGACCGAGACGGTACGTCTCGGTCAAACAATTATCGCTTGGCTTGTAAAGATATCCTTTACCAACTCAACATGTAATATACTATTCCTCTATTATATTTATCTCATCAACACTAATAATATCTTTATTTCAGTTTTAGATGATGTTAATTCCAAAGAAGAAGGTGCAAGTGCTCTAAAAACGAGAAGTCTTCCTGCTTGGGTTCGCTCTAAGCCTAGACCCTTATCTACTGAAGATGATTTAAATGACCTTTATGCTAAGGTACAGATATACAATTTAAAACTCCTTTAAACTTTCACAGTTTATTTTGTTTTTTAAAATACAGTAGCTCACGATTTCTGCCATAATACAAAATATTTGTTACATATAACCTCATAAAAAATCTAGTGTCATTACAAGCATGAGATTTTGAATGCCGAAGAAAAATAAATACAAATTTTTAAAATCACGCTTTGATGCTTTCTTTAAAAATGACAACAATTCTTATAAGTAGTTGTGCCATGTATTGTGGTGATTAGGCATGCAGTGATGGTGCAGTTGAAATCCAAGGCAATTAGAACAAAAAGAAGTAAAAAAAAATTATTAATTAATGTGTTGATGTTGATAATAATTATTATCAACACATTAATTCTATTTGCCAAACTAAGGATAAAATAAACCTCTTATTCATCTACGTCTTTTATTAAAAGTAGTTGAGAAAATACTATACATGTGGTGACTCCAATGTGATCCAATGTGCTTTCCAATGGACTGATCTACTGATCCAGTTTTACAGATCAGATCAGTTTAAGATCAACTCATAACAGAAAATTCTCCAATGGAACAACTTTAGATCATCAAATTTGTTTGAAAATACACAAACTTGATTTTTAATAAAGTCAACAATTTTATGTACAAAGCATTGCATTTTTAAATGTAATTTAAAAACATAATGTCATTTAAATCAATGTAAGTCATTTGGGGGAGGGGTCACAGTTGTCAGTGCTTAGGCCCTCTTAAAGATATAGGTCTGGACCATTGAACTATATATAAATAACTGGAAGGGACGCACAAGCACGCTAAATCAGAAAACGTTGTGTCAGGGGCAACAGACAAGAATGTAGTATTCCCGTTTCTTTCTAACTTATGTTACCTGCATTATAAGGACACGTGGTGAAACTTTTTGCTGATTTTTAACGTAGATTAAGTTTTATTTTGTGTGCGACCAAATGTTTAATTTGAATCATTGAGTTAGAAAAGCATGAGGATCCTACATTGTGGCGGATTGCATAAAATTACATTTGTCTCAGCTATTTACACAAGGCATCCATTCCAGTTTATTTATATATAGTTCAATGGTCTGGACCTGCAATTTACAAAACTTAACCTATAGATGCAACAAAACAACTTTTTCATTGTAGAGAGTGACATTACCTACTTACCTACCTACCAATTGTCAAATCCTATAAGGTTGTTTTGAAATTGAAAAATCTAGCAGCTTAGAGGTTATTTCAAAAACCACAACTAAAGAAATAAAAGGCTGAAGTGGCAGTTGGTTTTTGAGTAGTGAAATACATTTCTTACATTTATCAAAAAATGACATCATAACGTTAAAAAATATTCTTTTTGTTCGTTATCAAAATGCTCTGTCACCACTACTTTTATATCTTCATCATTTGTAAATCATCGCTCCCTTAAGTCCTTCTTCGGGTTTCTAAGAAAAAACAGTTTTAGGGGACTAAGTCTGGACTATAAGAGGTGTGGTATATTTGTTGGAAGCCGCTTTTTTGTAAAGCTGCCTTATTATGCACAGGCGCATTATTGTGCAAAATCGGAATTCTTAAGTCAGTTTTTCTTTTCTTTTTTCTATAATTATTGTTTGTGAATTATTATTTCACCGTTTCCTTACTAATGCCTACATCCCTGTATAAACGGGATGTTCCAGCACAGGAATCGTCTTCCAGGCTGTCACTTCTGCAAGTGTGAAAAGTCTTTATTCTTCATTATCAAAACGTTTATATAGGTAGGATGTCTTGTATATTTTATGTGTAGCACAGTGTTATTAGTCAAGATTTTTTAACCAAAATTTGGGGTTTTCAAGTGGTCCAGAACAAATTTCTGTAATGACTTTAACAACCATCAACAAAAACCAAAGAATTAATAAAGAAGAAAATAACCCAAAGAAAAAAAACCGAGATTTAGAGAATTAATAGAATTTATTGAACTATTAAATAAACTGACAAAAAGGGAGATTTGGAAAATTGTGAGAAAATATGAAAGGAGAATAGAAGAGATAATTATGGAAACAGGCTCAACCGAGAAAGTTTAGAAGGGACTGAGTATATAAGTAAGAAATGGGTAACAAAGTTGAAGATACAGCAGGGAACTATACAACGAAGAAAAGAGAAGAGATAAAAGAGGCAACTATAACTATTATAAGCAGTTATTCAATATAGTGTGAACGAGGAAGATATATCTAAACAACACGAAGCATGTTCAAAATAATAAATTACAGTTGGAAGAATTAATGGAGGTTATAACTAGCTTAAAAAACAAGGCTGCAGGTCAAGATAAGATTACAAAGGAAACAATTAAAGCTCTACCACTCCGAAATGGTATTGTTAATGCAAGCTCTGTTGTCAAAAATAATGGAAACGGAGGAAATCCCGAAGCAGTAGACAAATTCGGTAATAATATTTATAATAATAATAATAATAATAATATGCATTTATTAACCAAAAGTGTAAAGGTACGAAAAACAGTACCGCATAGTACAAAATAAAACAATTTACAGTACCTAAAATTAACACATTGTTTGGTTAAAAGGCTCTAATTCAGTTTGAACTGTTCTTCCATTAGAGCCCTGAGGAAAAAAACAAAAAAAAACGAAAAGAAACAAATTATAAATGCTGATTAAGTAGGTCAGAAAGCAATAGGATAAAATCCATATTCCAGGCATTTCCATTTAACTGAATAAATAATATATGGTTTTTTATATACTTTTTTCAGTGGCGTTTTCCATTTTTGAAGTAACTAACCACTAATTGAAAAACAATAATAATAAAAAATAAACAAAAAAAATAAATTAAAAAAAAAAGTGATACTTTTCCAACCAGCCATTCAATAAAATGAAGTGTTTTATTTATATGAACAACTATATGTATAAAAATATATAAGAAAATTTTTTTAATGTACGTTTTTTATTGATTGGCATTGTTCTTCAAATAGTTTTTTAAACATATATTTTTTGAAACTAGCCAGACTTAGTCTTTTATAATTATTTTCGATCGAATTGTAGATCTTGGCAACATGATAACTAAATGAGCATTGGAACTGTGCAGTGCGATGGTTTGGTATATTGATAAGTTGTTTGGTTCTTATATTGACGTCGTGTAAGTTGTATCTTAAAACAATTTTTTCTCTTAAGTACGCAGGTGAATTAGTTAGTAGAATTTTATGATATAACGCAGATGCATGTAGGTATCTACGGTTGGCCATGTTTAACCAGTTGGCTTTTTCTAGGGTATGACTTATTCTTTCAGATTTTGTTATATTAAGAATTAGTCTTAAGCAACTGTTTTGGAGCTTTTGTAATCTAAAAGCATCTCTAGCGGACAAACATGCATTATATACATAATCGCAATAGTTTGCATGACTTAGAACGAGTGCATCTGACAGTTCTATCTTTAAAGTTCTGCTCAGAATGTGCCTATTTAAGTATAGAGTTTTTAAGTTAGCATATGATTTTTGGAGGATATATGTAACGTGGTCTGTAAACTTTAGTTTTTTGTCCATTATTAAGCCTAGATTTTTAAATTTTTCCATAAGAGGTAGTTCTACATCTTTAGCTTTAATACTTATAGTCTGATGTTGGTCCACTTTTCCAAAAATTATAACACCCGATTTATTAGGATTAATATTCATATCGTGGTTTTCTGATAAAGTAATGAGAGATTTTAGATCATCGTTTAGATTAGATTGTTTTATGAGATCAGATTTTGATGAAAAACAATACAGTTGGGTATCATCTGCATACATGTGGATATTTGAGTGCTTTAGTATAGTTGGAAAATTACATGTATATACAGTATACAGAAGAGGTCCCAAAATAGATCCTTAAGCTACCCCTCTTAAAGTATTACCACTACGAGACAGGTTACCATTATAGAGTACTCGTTGTGTTCGATGTAGGAAGTAATGTTCAATAAATTTAATTGGGGACATGCTAAAGCCAATAAAATGTAGTATGGAGAGGAGTAGCTTATTTGCAACAATTATAAAATATATTCTACAGCTTTTAACAAAAAGAATAACAAAAGATCATTTAAAATCTACCAGTTGAACGAGCATTAGAACATAAGAGTATACAGTAGAAATCTTTAATCCGAACCTATAAGTGCAAGGCAAATTAGTATTAACGAGGAATTTGGATTACTGGATGTTTGAGTAAAAACATTGCTTTATGCCATGGTAGTATTATAAAAGTATTGTAACAAGAGAGAAAAAGAAAGAACCTCTTCTTCACACAACAAATGGAATATTCTACAGCATTCGAGAGAATGACGCATCGCACCAAGCATGTAAATCAGACGCGGTTTATCTAGCGCCTTCCAGAAATACATAGTAGGTTCCAGCGGCTTCTGGTACGATTATATGAGGGTATAAAATCGACTTTGTGGATAAAAGAGAGCAGTCAACAGCGAGTAGTTAAATGGGTATCACGAAATAAATAGTAAATGTAAAGATAAATGTTGTATTAGAAATTCATAATAGTTTTAGTGGTTTATAATCATAGCGTTAATTTATAGTGTATTCATTAGTGTTTGTAAATAAATATTAATTATTAATAGACGATTTAAACGGCACTTTTGTTATTATTTTAAAAAGCACGTTACAGTATTATAAAGAACTTAACTTTTTCTGTTTTCTGTACTTTTGTCAGTAGATGAGACGTATTCTAGGGTTTTAGTTTTGTTTTTCTTTATATCCATGACTGTCGATTTACCAACACCATGTTTTAAGTATGGTAAACATATCGTATGGTATTACATCGTTCAAACACTAGTCCCATCATTTAATTGTTGAACAATTTCCACTTTCTCTGATAGGTTTACAATAACATGTGTTTATGTTTTAACATTTTTTTAAATGACATATGTGTCAATGACGGGCTTCCGAAAATACGAAACGACACAAAATGAAACCCGTTCATGCAACGAAAGTAAGTGGACTGTATCAAAATTAATATATGCGAGTTTCTAAAAGGATTAAGACGATAGGTATGGAAAACCCAACAAAGGGACTTACCTTGATTTGAAACGGCTCCTTATCTTCGTATATGGTTTTTTCCAAAATTTCTAATATTAGGGATCCCTAAATGTGGTCGAAAAGTAACACAATAAGTTCCCGCCGTCCCCTGGTTCTACGCTTTCTACCTGGTCCAAAATTCTTAATCCATTTATCACTCACAGACCAAGCAATATGAAACACTAATTATGAATGAATCATGCGCAGTTTAAATTACTTAAACCACGTATTTAATATTAAATCTTTAAATTAAACGAATTTCAATATTTAATTTTTAAAAACCTTTAACTCGAATCGAAACTAATTTTAAAGGCGATTGTTATATTTTGTTATCGCGGCAAACTATCTTTTTATATAAAATGGCGGCGTGAACGATCGTGCTTGACTGGCATAAATAATATGGACGTCTCGTAGACAAATTGTGTATAGTAACAAAATTTAAAAAAGTTTTAAGGTAGATAATTTCATAAACAATTGCGGCAAAACTGCAACATTCAAAACATTTAGGACGCCTTTGTGATGGTATCAGTATATTCAGGATTTTTATTACTCTTTATATTAATAAATGATTCAGTATGCCCGTCCATTGGAAAGCACCTCAGATCAGATCGGGGTCACCACATGTATAGTATTTTCTTAACTACTTTTAATAAAAGATGTTGTAGATGAATAAGAGGTTTATTTTGTCCTTAGTTTGGCAAATAGAATTAATTTCTATAATAATTATTATCAACACATTAATTAATTTTTTTTCTTGTTGTCTTGGATGGTGCAGTTGATGCTTAATCACCACAGTATTCGAACCTAAAAATACATTAATAAATTCAAGATGTTTTCTTTTATAGGTAAACTTCAGTAAGAAAAGGAAAAACCGTATGCGCAATGATGAAGCGGCAATCATAGCACTCAGCAAGTCTAGGAGTCAATTCTTACATAAAGACACTGATTCCCTGGTTGATAATGAAGCGGTTATAGTTTATGACGAACGCACTGCATTATAAAGAGCATCATCATCTCATATCCTTTAAATAATTTTGAATGTATTTTAGATATGTTTTATTTACTTCTAAAACATATCGTTTACACCTTTTTTATGTGAGAATGATATGAGAGGAAGGGTTTCCGCATTTTCGACAAATAATAACTTAATCTGTTAAAATGTTATTATAAATCGTAGATTGTCGTATACAAATATCAGAGGAGCAAGAATGTACTTAACATTTTGATATTATAATTATTCTGTGATAATTTATTATCAACTTTTTACTTGTAGGAAAATTGAATTCATACACGTATGTATTTAAAAAAAGGACTGTAAAAATAATTTGTAGTTAAAAATGCCAAAGATGTTTTATTCTTCCTCCTCAACTCCTTCTAAACCTAAACTAGTGACATTAAAAAAAAATTTATCAAGTGATCATTGAGATTTTATAAATAGCTTTTATTAGAATTGTTAAAATATACCACTGATAGCTTTTTTGTTTTTCAATGGTCATTGCGATAAGTTTTTCTGATGTCACTGTATGTAAAAGAAATGTTAAAAAACATCCCTGGTATTTGATTAATATGATTTAATACATGCATCATAAGCCAAATAACCTATTGAAGATTTTAATTGTCATTATTCAAATTGGATCAATCTTGTGTCGAAAGATATAAAGCAACAGCTTATTTGAAACATTTCTGGTACCTACTATTAGGAGGTTATGAATTCGAAGAGATTTGAACGATGGCATTCTGAGTAACACTTTGTGTATCTTCGTCATGCAGCTACATGACTTACAACTGTTGAACGGTATACTAGACCTGTACATTATTGGAAGGACCTCTGTAGTGCTTTCAAAGTGAGTGCAGAGGGGCAGGCACTACAGACAGAAACAACATGCATGAGTAGTATTCTATCACTGTCGTCTAACAACTGTAACTGTAACAATGGTGAGAAGTGATTTTATGCTTTTTAAGTGCCAATTTAGAAATTAACAAGTATCATTAAATATACGGGGTTTGCTGTTGTCGTAGAATCGCAGCTTAAAACAACTATTTTTACTTCATTTTACAAGATTCCGAGTTTATTTGCATCTCCTAAGTTAAAATTAAAAACATTTTACCGCTATTAGTTTATTTAAATGCTGTAGAAGATAGTATAAGATATAGCTGAAGTAAAATGTAAACAATATTTTTACTTTCAGCTAATAAATCATCTGCATGTCACTTTAGAATTTGCACGATAAATAACTTGCAATAATTATACAGGGTGGAAATAAATGATTTTCATCAAGTTACCATTGCATTCCCCATGTAAAAGCACGACGTGCCGCTCTACGAAAATAGAGAAGGCAGTACCATAACCTCAAAATATACAAAATTCAATAAATTCTATGAATTGTTTGTCAGATTGATTTCATTTATTGACAGAACTAATTTGGTACTAAATCAAAAAGAGTAGAGTGGTACAGAAAAATTTACATGTGAAAAAATTCCAAAGGGAAATTGATGAAAATCATTTATTTCCACGCTGTACTAGTGCCCATATTCACAAAGGATGGTTAATTATCTCGTCACATAATTACATGATTATATTTTTCTACTCATGACATTGAAATCAGTCATTTTGCAATCGATAACAATGGTTGAAATTGCATTTCAACCTCTAGAGGTTGAGATTATCGGACTACAGCGATCTTCAATTTTAAACTGTTTGACATTCAATTGCTGACAAGAGAAATGTCACTTTAATGTCATGTTTTGTCACTTAAATGTAATATTTTTTTCTAAAGTGCATTAATTTACTAAAAATTCGAAGAACAAATAGTATATGGAACGCGTGGCTGATAAAATTTCAACGTTTCGAGTTACTTTTTTCAACTCGCTGTCGCTCGTTGAAAAAAACCACTCTCAACGCTGAAATTTTGTTTCAACCACTTGTCCCATAATATACTATTAATCGTCCAATTAAATTGGTATGCACAAAACGTTTTGTCATTGGGGAAGACGCACGTATTTTTTTAATTTTTGTATTCGTTCGTTTTGGTTAGAAAAATATTTCCAGATAAGCGAAATTTGTAAAAACGCTTAATTTACTTGAAAAAATTAAATTTAAAAATTGCCATTTTAAACTTAATTTGACCTTGAGCTACTTCCCTCAAAGGCATTTGATGTAAAGTAGGTACCGCTATGAATGAGTAAAGGCAACATTGACCATCTACTCACCGTTAGATGGCACTGATGAAAACCAATAAATTGAATTTTGAATTTATATTAACAGAAATATTTTACACCACTTTTATTATAGCAATTAATTACACAACAGCATAACGTACATTATTATATTAATTACTCGTTAATAAGTAGACGATATTTGAACTTGAAAATAAAGCATTTTTTTAAACTGACGGATAATACAGGATTCTTAACTGTTATATTAGCACCAACAGCGGGTCGTCTTTGGAACTGTATGATGTATCGAAGTTTCATCCATTAGAGGACACCAGTATTGCATTTTAATATGGCCAACTGCAATAAACCCGGGGGGTTTTATAAGGCCGTGCGAATAAGGGAAAAAAAATGTGTGGGGGAGAGGGAGAGGAGGAGAGGGGGGAGAGAGGATGAGATGGTGGGAAGATGGGGTGAGGGAAGAGGGGGTGAGCGGGAGAGGGGGCGGGGGTTGGGGAGGGAGAGAGGGGGTTGGGGAGGGGGAGGGGAGAGTGGGGGGAGAGGGAGAGAGAGTCTGAGGTAGCTGTTTGACAAAATACTAATGCAAAATACTGTACGTGTAGGTTATGTTTTGGAGCTACGTGAAATACAAACGTAATAATTTGTAAATAATAAAAGTGTTTATTGCAGTGGAAAGTTAAGTATTGACAAAACACTTAACTGTGTTAAGTTTTATTTATTTTTTTCAGATTGTCGTATTGTGCACGATTTGAAAATCAGAAGAATTGCTCAGAAAATAGAGGTTAGGATTCTAAAATTTTACAATGTTTAAAGGTAGTTTGCTTTACACATACTACATTTATATTTCCACTTCTTTATATTTCAGAGATTGTGTTTATTACTGCTTATCCGCAAGATGAAGTACGACTAGTCCATATCCAGGACGCAGCAATTGGAATTATTCTGGTACTGGTATTATTAGTAATTATGTAACAAGATTTTAGTTTGCATGATATATATTATGTAAATTATGGAAACATGCATGTATAATAGCTGTTGCTTCTTCAGCTCGATGAAATTTACATCCATTTTTTACAACAGTAAGAAACCAGTACTAAGAACGTGTTGATTATTTTTGATGGATTTGTGATTACTACAAATTTTTTGAAGACTCAATTGCATCGAACTTTTAATTGATGAATTTATAAACAATCTGTTAGAATCTTATTACTGTTAGAAGGTAGGAAAATGATTGTACACAGTTATGTTGCAAACATTTTATTGTAAAATTAAAAAGTAAATCATACATAAATATTGTTAAAAGATTTATGAAATTTAAATATTATTAGTACCAGCAATAAGTAGTGCAATAAAAATGTTCAAAAATGAATTTTTAAATATTATACAAGTGAATTAAACCATTGTTTATTTGCGAGAAGAATGTTTAATTAATTCTTCGAGCAAATAAACTGGTTTAATTCACGTGTTTTATATATTTTTTTATTCAATTTTGACGAAATGTATCTACCAAAAAAATTTCAATTACACTGAACGGTCTAGAGAAATCATGTACACTGGCTTGCAAAAAAATCGCATACACTTTAAAAATCAAGTAACTGAGTTTTTATGTAGTTTTTGCTATGTAAACATGACCTTTCTGACTTTTGACATTACATTTTTGGCGGATAAATATGTCATTACGAAAATAAAACAAAATAATTTTAACTGATTGACACTGACAACTTAAAAGTTAAGACTGACTTAATACAATCAAAAATAGGTGTACGCGAATTTTTTGCAAGCCAGTGGTTGCGAATTAAATTTCCATGACGAGTTGTTTAATTTTTCTCAAAAGTGCGAGAATTGTCAAGTGTATGTAAAAATATTCAAAAAATGACCGGAATCTGTGATGATAAAGAGGAAAACCAGGTTTTTGTGCCTGAATTGGTCATTCAAGAAGCCTTACAAGCTATAAATAAAATGGTGCCAGCAAAATCTAAACAATTATACGAAAAAGAGTATGCGGATTTTTGTGAATGGAGGAAGCGGAAGGATGCAAGGGGAGTAGACGAAAGAATAATTTTGGCTTATATTTCTGAACGATCCAAAAATGCGAAATCTTCGTCCTTGTGGGCATATTACTCTCAATTGAAGAAAATGTTATCCGTGAAAGAAAATATTGACATAAGCAGGTTTGTGAAAGTAGGTAATGCGGCACCTGGCCCAGACAGTTCTAGGGACCCTAGATTTTCTGTCTCTCTCTAATCGGGTGACTTTTTGTCTGTCTCTCTCTAGGTGGTTAAGTACGGAATCTGTATTACCGACATTCTGTATTACCGGCATTTGGTTCGTCACTTGGCTAAATGGTAGCGTCGTTGCTAGGGGAAAACAGATGGCGCCAGTGTCGTTTTACGTCAAATCTGGGGTCTTTTTATGTCGATCTCTCTTTAATCTAGGGATTTTTATGTCGATCTCGCTCTAATCTAGAGATTTTTGTCTCGTTAAGTGTCGAAGTACGGAATCTGTATTACCGGCCTTGTATATTACCGGCATTTGGTTCGGCGCTCGGCTAAATGGTGTTAGTGTTGCTAGGGAAAAACAGAGGGCGCTAGTGTTTAATTATTTCCACGGCCTACTAGATTCATATAAGCTTCGCTTATATACGGCCGTCTCATTTCCAGTTTTTTCATTGTTGAAAATTATTACAGATTCGTACGTTAAGTTGCACCATCTAGCGGTAATTCTACAACAAAGTTATTAAAGTCAGAGCTCAGTCGTTAATTTTTAGGTTATACTTTGTCAATTGTGTCAAACTACCTCCGATTAAAGAACGTTTATTCGAATATTAACAGTAATTAATAATAAGAAATGTCTTAACAACGATCAAATATTATTAGATTATGCATTAAAAAACAGTAGGTACATTACGGTATATTACATTACAAAACGTTACATTAAAATTGTATTTATTATTTTATTTTATTATCATTTTTAGATAACACCCGAATGCCATAAAGTATGTCCTATTAATCTATCTCTGCTTCTCGTGGTCTTCTTCATTAACTTTCTTCTTGTACTTTTTATAGTATTTCATTGTTTGATATTCTGTCAATCCATCTCGCCATTGACATCTTTCTATAGTATCACAACTCAAAAGCTTGTCTTTGCTATTGTCCAAGTTTGAGACCTATATAGTGCAACACTCCATACGAATGTGTGTAAAAGTTTTATAGTATTAACTTGATGCTATACCTTTTAGATCATGCATTCGGTTAGTTCAGAGAGGTTTCAGACTCCATCTTCTACCTGGAACACTTCCTCCACCTTCTTACCACAAAATCTGTTAACGCATGATACAAAAATCATTATTTAATTATTGGTATCCTAAATTCTTAAACCGCCCTTCAAAATTTCTAAATACTTTTTCCGACATCGTTTTTAATTTATATCCTATAAACCAAATCTTATATAAAGGTAATGCCTTACGAGTCAAATCTTGTCAGTTCAATATTTATTTTACTGAAACGATTGGTCTTAAAACTCAAGTAGATTTCATCAGCTTTTATATCTAGAAAATATTTTCAGTAATGACTGCCACAGTGAGATTTCATCATTCCATGAATACCTACTTCTAATCATAGCTTCAGTTTGTAGATCGTGCATTCACATTATGTGTTTACATCATATGCTGTGGTAATTCAAGTGCTACAAAACCCAAATGAGAATGTGGAATTTGCGAAATATGAAATTGTACTTACTTATACTGTAGCTGTCATATAGTTATTAAGTGTTTCTAATTTAAGAATTGGGGCATCAGTAAACATTGCGTTAACTCAGTATAATTTTCTAAATTTTATTATACTATGTAGGATATTTTGGTTTCCTAGTTCCTACTGTAATATATTTTTGGCATATTTATGCACATTATATCAAAATATGTAGTACAAATGCCAATAAATTAATAAATACTGACATGACGTATAACCTAAAACTTAATGACTGCAGTCTGAGTACAAACCATTTTGATTGCAAAATTACCGTCAGTGGGCGCCACTTAACGTACCGATCTGTAATTTTTGGATCCTAATTTCGACAATGAAAAAACTGGAAATGAGACGGCCGTATATAAGCGAAGCTTATATGAATCTAGTAGGCCGTGATTATTTCCTTCATGCTCTATCCGATTACGGTCGTTCTGCTAGTTGTTAATAGAGGGAGCCAAGGTTTATCATTTTATATTAATAAATTTTACCGATTTCTTAAAATAATTATCGTCATTAATACTTTAATTACATATAATAATTTAAGATAATTAATTCAGTATTAAAATTTTAAATTCAGGTTTAAACGCAAATCACGGACCTGCGTGATATAAACGAACCGTCAGTTTTCTATCTTTCTCTATCGTTATAAATTATATATCTTTTAAAAATTTCTAATATTTACATCGAGAGATTGCTTGATCATATAGTTGATATATTAACTACCTACATATCATTCGCGGTATCGTTTGCATATCGTCATTTAGAAGGAATTTGAATCGGGTCCTATCACTAATATGCATTATCACCAGAAGAAATCTGTATTATCGACGACCTATGCACTACTACTAGACGGAGTCATGTAGAAATCTGTATTACCGGTATGTACTGATGCTATTAGAGGTCGCATTAAAGAATCTCTCTCGACATGAAGAAATCTGTATTATCGACGACCTAGGTAATGCTAATAGAGGGCGTCATGAAGAAATCTGTATTATCGACTACGACGACAGCTCGATAAAACGTTTAAAATTTTGAATTTGTCATTCTTGAAGTCACCATAATGGATTTCCCGCCCTTGAATTTTATATTTCACATCTGACTAACCACGTGATCAAGACCGCTGTATTCTAATGAAACTTTCTACCCAAAGAGATCATGATATTTAAAGAAACCAACAATCGTCAATGATATCAACGAGTTTTGCAAGCTCGACTAACCGATATATCTATGTCAGTAGCTACCCTTCGTGAAGGGCTTTCGGATCTCCATGTTAAGAAAATTACGTTAATAAATACACAGGCTCTTGAATCACGTTCAGGGATCGGAATGGTTTCTAATACCAATATGTATTATTATCAACGGCTGAATTAACTATTTAAAAAGAGAAAAAAAACTAATTCTAATGCAGAAAACTAACTTACCATTTGCGTTTCGTAATACCAGATATCACTTTAAATTAAAACACCTAATCACCTCTCATCAAGAAGGAATATACACTAATCATCTTTTAAATTTAAAAACGAAAACACGACTATACTGTAGAAGGTACCAAAATAAACTGGAGTTAAATTTTACCTTACCCTCGACGACGACAAAAAGGGAAACACCCTGAGGCAATATACATTATTTTAAAAAGGCACGCTTCGACCTCCAAATCACTAGAAATTTGCGGTTTTCTATACCTGCTTCGAACTCAAAACAGGTAAGTTTGAATGGTTCTTTTCTGTAAAAATTCTCTCCCTTTTTTTCATCAATATATAATCTTTTCAAACTTCCTTAAAGACAGCTTTTTTGTAAACTTGAAATCGAGATAATTATCAGATTAAAATGCATCACCATACCCCAAAAAGGTCGGACTGACTACCTGGAGGCACGATAGCAGGTACTAATCCTTGAACATTTAAAATCCTTGTACAGTAAAAACAAAAGAGTATGGTTGATGGTTAAGTTTTAACTTATTTCCTTTCCGAATCAAAATACTTAGATTTTCACATAAAATCTTTAGGGCGGTCTGTCACTTTTCTTTTTAATAAACAAAAATTTGTTCCGACACTTTCCTCTTTTTCCCCTTAATTTTAATTTTACAGGAATCTAATAAACAACTTGCCTATTTCTAGGGGCAATAAGTCAATCACACAGGTCTCCTCATCATAACAATAATTAGTTATAAAATGTGATCAATTCCCAGTAAATCTAGAGATTATAAGAGTAACACAATATTTAAATAAATGCATTTTTTTATGATTATGGAGTTCCACAAAGTAAGGCTGGAGACAGTAAACGCTATTGATGTATTAGTTTTAGACACGTACAATACGTACGGAAAATAGAAAATTAGTAATTAACATTTCACTTTATTCAATAAAAACTTAACGTTGTCATGCTATAATAACATTAGAATTGCATGTACATGAGATAGAAGGTTCAAATTTATAAAAAGAAACTTAAAAATTTATTCAGTAAAAACTTTACGTTGTCGTACTATAATAACATTAGAATTTTACGTACATGAGATAAAAGGTTCGAATAAGGTAAAATTTAACTCCAGTTTATTTTGGTACCTTCTACAGTATAGTCGTGTTTTCGTTTTTAAATTTAAAAGATGATTAGTGTATATTCCTTCTTGATGAGAGGTGATTAGGTGTTTTAATTTAAAGTGATATCTGGTATTACGAAACGCAAATGGTAAGTTAGTTTTCTGCATTAGAATTAGTTTTTTTTCTCTTTTTAAATAGTTAATTCAGCCGTTGATAATAATACATATTGGTATTAGAAACCATTCCGATCCCTGAACGTGATTCAAGAGCCTGTGTATTTATTAACGTAATTTTCTTAACATGGAGATCCGAAAGCCCTTCACGAAGGGTAGCTACTGACATAGATATATCGGTTAGTCGAGCTTGCAAAACTCGTTGATATCATTGACGATTGTTGGTTTCTTTAAATATCATGATCTCTTTGGGTAGAAAGTTTCATTAGAATACAGCGGTCTTGATCACGTGGTTAGTCAGATGTGAAATATAAAATTCAAGGGCGGGAAATCCATTATGGTGACTTCAAGAATGACAAATTCAAAATTTTAAACGTTTTATCGAGCTGTCGTCGTAGTCGATAATACAGATTTCTTCATGACGCCCTCTATTAGCATTACCTAGGTCGTCGATAATACAGATTTCTTCATGTCGAGAGAGATTCTTTAATGCGACCTCTAATAGCATCAGTACATACAGGTAATACAGATTTCTTCATGACTCCGTCTAGTAGTAGTGCATAGGTCGTCGATAATACAGATTTCTTCTGGTGATAATGCATATTAGTGATAGGACCCGATTCAAATTCCTTCTAAATGACGGATATGCAAACGATACCGCGAATGATATGTAGGTAGTTAATATATCAACTATATGATCAAGCAATCTCTCGATGTAAATATTAGAAATTTTTAAAAGATATACAGTTTATAACGATAGAGAAAGATAGAAAACTGACGGTTCGTTTATATCACGTAGGTCCGTGATTTACGTTAAAAGCTGAATTTAGAATTTTAATGCTGAATTAATTATCTTAAATTACTATATGTAATTAAAGTATTAATGACGATAATTATTTTAAGAAATCGGTAAATTTATTAATATAAAATGATAAACCTTGGCTCCCTCTATATTAACAATTAGCAGAACGTCCGTAATCGGTAATACAGATTTCTTCATGACGCCCTCTAGTAGTACATAGTTTGTCGGTATTCCTTCATGCCATCTATTGACGTTGCACAGGTTGTCGGTAATACAGTTTCCCATCATGGATTCATAGGGTGTGGTAAATGGCGCCCGAAGTTCCAAAATGGCGCTCGTCCAATCAGAAAACAGCAGGCGTGTCATCCAAAATGGCGCTCGTCCAATCAGAGAACAGCAGGCGTGTCATCCAAGATGGCGTCGACCAATCAGAAGCAAGGGGAGGAGCTACAGGAGTAGGGATAGCCAATCAGAGAGCAGTAGGCGTGGCCAAAAAAAGGAGTAGGGGTCTGGCCAGGTGTCGCAATACCTCATGCGCACTTGCGATTGTCATTATATCATTATCAGAAAAATTAATGCCTGGTTTATACAGTCATTAACAACTAAGAAATTATCACTGTCACTAAACAGCTGAGAATTAAAAGATGGTGTTTACTCAGATCGGTTTATACAACTCACAAAGAAATTACTATCATTAACTACCATTAACTACGAATTAAGAATTGGTTCAATTTTAATTTTTCTGATAATGATATAATGACAATCGCAAGTGCGCATGCCTGCTGGGAAAGAAAACATGTTAGCCACTATATTATCATGCAGTTGCCCTCGAAAAATTCAAATATTTATGGCGGTAATGCGAACTCATGGCAGTATGCGCACGCGTTAATATTAATTTATAATTGCTGTATAAACCGGTCTACTTATCTTTAGTTACATAATGATAATGACCAGTCATAATGTCTTAGTTGTTAATGACTGTATAAACCAGGCATAATAATTCTCAGCTGTTTAGTGATGGTGATAATTTCTTAGTTGTTATTGACTGTATAAACCAGACATAAACTAATAGTTCATGCCTGATTTATACAGTCATTAACAACTAAGACAATATCACTGGTCATTATCATTATGTAACTAAAGAAAAGTAGACCGGTTTATACAGCAATTATAAATTAATATTAACGCGTGCGCATACTATCATGAGTTCGCATTACCGCCATAAACTTAATTCGTAGTTAATGATAGTAATTTCTTAGTGAGTTGTATAAACCGATCTGAGTAAACACCATCTTTTAATTCTCAGCTGTTTAGTGACAGTGATAATTTCTTAGTTGTTAATGACTGTATAAACCAGGCATCAGTCGTCATTTGACAAGTCACAAGTGAGCAACTCATTGAACTATCCTTTTACTAAATCCCCTCAATAATCTTTGCCTATGTAGAAAGAAGCATATAATTGAAAGTAAAAGAACGTATACCGAGTCTGTAAAAGTCAAGGCAAATGCTTGGGAAGAGGTGGTGACAGAATCTAACGCTGTAGGAGGCAGCAATCCACCACCAAACAATTAAAGATTCTCTATGATATTTAAAACGCTGTGCCAGGAAAGATATGTCAGAAGAAAATGTAAGTAATGCTTCTATTGTTTATTGTATGTAATATTTCTGCATGTGTTCATTTTTCTTTGTTTTATGGAAGAAACGGTACAATGAAAATTTAAATCTAGAGCTGAAAGATGAAAGATGAAGAGATAGACTAACTGATTAACTCGGTTAAGGAAGAAGTTAAGATGATTAAGTGAGTTAATTCAGGATATTGTTGTTCATTGAGATATTTATTGTTATTCTTTGTGAATATAATAATAAAATATAATCAAATAAATATTAGATGCTTTTGCATTGATATTATTTTTACATATGAATTCTGCTAGGTTCTAATAATCATTTGTGTGTTATTGTTTCATATGTAAAGAGGCATTAAAACAGGAGGAGGGCAAAATGAGGTTCCAAATGTCAGTGGCACAAGTTTATAAATTTTGTTAAGTTAGTTAGTGCCAGTGTCCAAACCATATGATCCAGCAGCTTTGTATTTCCAAGGTATTTATAAAATACAAATATTTCATTCCAAGTTTCACTATAAAATGCAATTTGTTGGATTTTTGAATTTCAAAATTCCGATGCTCGTAAGGGCATAACGTTAAAAGAAAGAAGAAAAAGAATTTCAACATTAGTTTATTGACATTATAAAGGCTTCTAATCTCAGATACTACAATAGATCACCTTCAAACTTAATCCCTGCTCAGTTCCCAACCTTTAAGCAATTTAAATCAATCTCTACCTGAATCTTTCAGCCATGCTCTACCTTTCAAGAAGACCCAACGTAGTCCTGCCAACGAAAAGGTTCAGAACTAATATAAATTAAATAAAAGCCTTCTTGATTCTCCATACGATATCGTCAATCTCTACTATACTAGAATGAAGCTAATTAAAAAACAGTGTACTTTTGATAGACAGTGGTTTATTATTTGTCCGTTAGCCTACACCAGCCTTTAAAACTTATCTATAGTGTATTCAAGATAACGAACAACTAAACAAATGAACATTTCTGATGTTTCTATGGTTATATTACGTTATACGACGTTATTACACTAAAAAATATAAATATTTTATTCCATGATTCGCAACCTGTTTTATCGGCATGTCAATTCACGCCGATAAAGCAGGTTGTACCTTGAATATTCTAAAAACAAGCCCACCATATATTTAATGCCCACAACAAATATTTATTATCTTTCTAGTATTAATCAGATTCTGAAAAGTCACTTATCATTAGAAACATTTATACAAATAATTCAATAATTATATGGAAATTAACAAACGAAACTAAAATGAAATATCATTTTTCAATAGGTATAGTAATTTTTTATTTGCCACTTAGTCTGCTTCTTTTTGAATACGTATCCACCCTTCAGGAAGCTTCCGTATTCCTCGAGAAAAAATCTTTTGATTTTCAAACAGCTTCGGCAACTTTTTTTATTTTATTTTATTTTTTTTTATTTCATTCCAACAGAACAAAGTTCCACTTACAGGAAATATACAATAAATATCATTAATAATACAGAACCTAAAACATAAAACGTGATATGTGATTCAATAATAACACAAAAAATATTAATACATATACATCATAATTAATTCTAGAATTCAAATAAATTACATAGATATTACGAATGATTAAATCTGTAAAATAAGTTAAATTCAAAATTAATAACAACAAATAATTAATAAAATTTAGTTAGTAGTTAAGTAATATAAGATAGATGAAAAACAGAAGTTAATATGATAAAGTATGTCAGAAATGAACAAGATACTGGTACAATTAATAAATAATTGAAATAAATTTACCTAATTACTATATCGTGTTACCGAAACATATGTTTAAGAATTTAATGTAAAAGAAATATCTGTTAAAAGTAATTGAAACGAAAGTAAACCTATGTGAATATTATAATAGAAATATTACATAATTCTTCTAAATAATTAAAATAAATAAAATAAACATCATTAATTTTATTACCGTATACTAACAGGATGATTATTATGCAAATTGCGAAGGCAATACCTACACTGCCTGTATGTAACATTAAAGAGGTCTAATTCAATGCTTATGCTATTATATGCTCTCATCATTGCTATTACAGGCGATATCATCAATATATTTGTTCTTGGGCAATTATGTACAAAATCACTTGAAAATCGAGTGCGCATATCTGGAATATGAAAATTAACTTTTGCTAGTAAGTTAGGTACATGCACCAAATAATTGATAATTTTGTATAAAAATAAAATTAATTGGTGTTGTCTTCGAGTTGCCAATGACTCGATTTTAAAATGATCTAAGAGAGAATTGTACTCATTACTGCTAATTATTATTTGAAATTTGAAAGCACAATATTTTAGAAATTTTTTCTGAATCTTTTCAATACGTAGACTATAACTTACATACAAAGGGTTCCAAATAACTGACGCATATTCTAGTTTCGATCTAACTAAAGCATTAAACAGAGTAATTAAGGTTTGACAGTTATTAAAGGATCTTGTGTTTCGGATAACAAACCCAAGCTGTTTGGATGCTGCACTGATTATCAATTCATAGTGATTATTGAATCTAAGAGCCTCGTCAAAGCATACTCCCAAATCAGTACATCCATTAACCCTACTAATTGTTACGTTATTCATACTATAATTATATATAGTGTTAACCTTTTTACGACAAAACGTCATGCATTGACATTTATTGATATTAAACAAAAGTTTATTATTTATTGACCATAAACAAATTCTATTCAAGTCTTCCTGTAAACGATGACAGTCACTTACTGAATTTACAATGTTAAATATTTTAAGGTCATCCGCAAAAAGAAGTAGTTGAGAAGACTGTATGCATTCAACTATGTCGTTTATAAAAATTATGAATAGCAATGGTCCTAGTGTACTTCCCTGAGGTACACCAGACGAAGCTAGAAAGGGCTCAGATTTGTATCCGTTACAACATACAACTTGTGATCGACAATTCAAGTAACTTTTAAAAAGGTTAACTAAATTGTCTGAAAATCCAAATTCACCTAATTTCCTAAGTAAAAGCAAATGAGATACTCTGTCAAATGCCTTAGCGAAATCAGTGTATATTACATCTACCTGTAGTTTATTATCCAAAGCCTCAGAAACGTATTGAGTGAATACACTTAAATTAGTAATAGTTGATTTCTTACTGATAAATCCATGTTGATGATCCGATATGCTATTTTGAATTTGGGGTCTAATTAAGTTATTTAATATTATTTCATAAATTTTGGAAAATACACTAAGTAATGACACTGGTCTATAATTTCGAACATCATTTTTAGGACCCTTCTTATGTATAGGAATAACACGTGATTCTTTCCATGAATCCGGAAACGTAGCACTATTTAAAGATAAATTGAAAATTTTATTTATAGGGACTTTGATAAATTCAGCACAACCTTTAACTATATAAGAAGGAATGTTGTCCGGGCCCAAAGATCGTGAATTGCTCAATTTTTTAATGGCATCCGTCACATCTGCTTCAGTAATATTACCAATATTTATTTCACAGTTGCCTGTATTTGTTAGATTATTATCAGGAAAATCAGATAAAGATTCATTGGAAAAATTATTCCTAAAAAAATTTGCAAAGGCTTGTGCAATTTGAGCCCCGTCAGCCAAAGAATTGCCATTTGCATCAATTAATGGAACAGGCAGACCCGTAGACTTACGTTTGTTGTTTAGAAATCTCCAAAAATTCTTTTTTGGGTTATCATTAATGTTATCTTCAATGGATTGTAAATATGCATTGTATGCATTGCGAATTAGATTTTTTACTTCAGACCTTAACTGTTTAAATTTATTAAGATCTGATATATTACCATAATTAAAATATTTTCTTCGATATTTAACCTTCAGTTTAATTTTACTAATTATGTTTCTGTCATACCATTCAGGATACTTAGGTTTACGTCGAGTTACTATAGGTACACAATGGTTAAATATTTCATAAAATATATCATAAAATTTAGTTACTGCTTCATTTACATCAGAACACTCGATAACATTTGACCAGTCTGCATTCTCCATCAGTTGATACAATAGCAAATAGTCACCTCTTTTAAAGTTATACTGCTTTTCACTATTACTTGAGCAAGTTTTAATTCTATTAGGTGATATATTCAAACAACACGAAAGTGCAGGATGATGGAGATCTTCTGGGACAAGCGGACAATCATCCCTGAAAACTTTGGCTTTAAATTTTGTTAATATTAAATCAAGCAGCTTACCATTGTCATTAACAACATGATTAATTTGCTCTAAATTGAGAAAGTTAATAAAGTTATTCAACAGCTTTGTTTGTGAAGAAATATTAGTATTCATTGCACCGTTTACATAAATTTTGTAATAATCCCAACAATTAAAACCACCTATGATAGCAATGTCCGAAAATATATAGGAAAGTTTGGACAGTGAATCAAACAACTGTTCATAAATTCCTATTGCACCACTCGGTATATATAGAGCTAGTACATACAAATACTTAACATTAGAGTAAAACTTTTGTACCTCTAAAAACTTCTTAAGATTGCGAATACGTGGAAATCTGAGGGAGCAAGGTCTGGACTATAGGGCGGATAAGGAAGAACAGTCCACTTTAATTCTTTAATTTCCCATTGTTATATTTTGAACTGCTTACATTTTCTTGAGCAACCTCGTGTTCGATTTGTGTCCATATTAACTCGATTGGATTAAGTTCACAATTATAAGGAAGTAGTCGCAAAACGGTTATTATCTCTTTACCCTTCGCCATCTTATCAATAGCATACGTATTGTATTTGTTTCGAATCTTTTTCGAAAATCCAAATCCAATAATCTTCAATAGTGTTTAAAATGTTTGTCTAAAATTGGATAAATCTTCGTCGGTATTAACATCACGTAATATTTTGTCAATTGTTGTAGGCATTTCGTTTTTAAAAAAGTACTGATGAATGATTTTATGAATCGCATAACTTGAGTCAACCAAATCAATAAACTTTTTTCACTCTATTCTTTTTCAGCAGAGAAAAGTTGCCTGTTTTTTATATATACATTCTTTGATGACTTTATACACTGTTCCCCATGAAATACCTACAAGAAGCTATCTATATGTATGTTTTATGAGATAATGCTAAAAAACCTCTTACCTGCCACATCTGCTGTTTGTTTTGCTTTAGCTTTTAATTGTATTTTTGGATTGTTTTTTAATAATGTCGTATAAATGTTCAAAATCGTATTTTTCTTATTTTTTGTTAAAGAACTTTTATGTTCCATTATTTCGTTTGCAATCAACGTACATAAATCAGTCAAGCAATTTTGACATTAGGAGAAAAAATTGTTGAGTATAAAACTGACTCAGTCATGGCATATGAGATTATGTTAGTTCTGTTTATTTTGAGTTGTTCGTTATTTTGAATACAGTGTAAGTTATTATCTTTCCTTACAATAACTCTTTTTTAATTGTTTTTGAAATATTTTAGAAATGTCAAATTTAGTAGCAAGAAGCACTATAAATAAAATTCTATTGCCCACTTTCCAAATTGGTTTCCCATATTAATAATATTAAAGTATTTTTTTGTATCTTTAATGGAAAACTGTAACTTGAATAGGTAGATATTAATAAAGTAAACTGCTATTTTAATCGTTAGCAACACTTTAATCGTTAGCAACAACACTTTACTCGTTAGTTATTTTATTTATTTTGGTAAATGTTTACTGTACAATTAGTTAAATTATGAAAAGATAGTCCACTTGAGGTGGCTCTCGTTGATAAATCGACGCTTGAAGAAGTTGATTGAAACTGTTGTTCCAAATCTATTTGCTGTTGCTCCATCAACTTGATCAATTTAGGAGACGGGGGGTGATGCTTTGACATGTTCTGTTGATGATTGAAGTACTGAAGATCTTTTTTGATGTTTGAATTTTATTTGTGATAGAGTCTTCAATATATCCTTCGGCGGAAGAAGTTGAAATCCATCCCCCAAGTCTTTTCAAATCGGAAATACTACCTCCGTGATCAACTAACAACGTAGCTGATGTCCTACGCATGCAATGACCTGTATAGCCGCTAGCTTCTGGAAGTTTTAAATATTCAGCTATTTTCCTTGGCATTCCGTAAAATGTGTTGATACCCACTGGTTGCACTGTACACTTGCCCTTTCGGTAACAAATAAAAAATCGGCGATGACTAATATTCTCTGGTCTTAATTTCCGATACTGCTTATACAATTCAATTCCATTAGCTTCGGAAGTTATAGTGAAAACTCGTTTTTTCTTCGTCTTTGTATTACGTAATGTTACGAGGACAACCGATTCCGTCTCTTCTATATCGTCAACTGTCAGTGATCGCAATTCTTCACTGCGGCATGCACCATTTAGAGAAAAAATTAAAGCCACTTTCAGAAATAAAAATGAATCATTTGAAGCTTCATTCAAAAATGTCAAGACATGCTCAGACGTCAAAACTTTTGACTTTTTGGGTTCGTACTTTTCATTTTGTTTCTTCAGAAACGCAATTAATTTTCTATATTTTGAAATATCTAAACCTTCGTGTATTTGCAAGGTGCTTTTAATCATCGAATAAGTCGACCACAAGGATGATGCCTTTAGAATCTTGGACTGCAAAAAAGATGCAAATAATTGAAATGTATTTAAAAACACATCAAACTATTTATTATACCTTTCCAAAAAAGAATGCTAACATAATGTTTTCATCAACACCTTCCACGTGTTGACTTACTCTCCATTCACAAAACTGGTTATAGCACTTTTCATATTTCTCCCGTGACTTTGTTGGTAGCAAATTTAACGTTGCTTCGTTGGCGGCCTCCACAATTTCACGATTTTCACTCGCAAAATCTTCACAGAAACTTTCTGATTCCATTTTCTGTCAGAATTTTCACTGTTTATTTATGGTTACCATGTTTTCGCACAAGCCACTATGACAGTAATTTAAATAATTTACACATAATAATGATTATTGCTTTCATTCTTCATTTTCCATTAAGGATACAAAAAAATAGCATGTTTTACGCGTCAGAAAAGTTACTCGTGAAAAGTTAATTCACTCGCTTCACTTCGTTCGCTCGTGAATCAATCTATTTTCACCTCGCTAGAAAACAATCACTTTTCTTTACTTGTAAAACAATCTACTATGATTTATGGCCGGTTTCATTAAGCTTGAGTAAGTTCTGATTAACTTAATTGTTATTAAATTCAGAAATTTCATTGGCTGAGATTTAACAGACCGTGATTTTTATCCAATTATATTTCTAGATTTCAAATTTAATCACAATTAAGTTAATCAGAGTTTAATCAAGCTTTACGAAACCGGCCATTAACTTGATTAATATTTAACTTCCTGTTAACTAACTAGTACTCTTATTTAATGTTATTTAGTTGCACTTAATGCAGTTTAAGTTTGGTGCATGTTTTGTTTATTATAATGACTATATCAATTTTAATGTGAGTGTTATTAATTAGGTGATGATAAGATGGAAGAAACAATAAGCAAGTGATCTAGAAGCAGTTTCTCAGGGTTTCACCCAAAGGCGAACGAAGTCATCTAATTGTATGGCAAGTGTCACTAGGTTAATTGTTAAAAAAGTCTTGTCCAATTATAATGATTAAATATTTGTTTTTTAAATAGTAGTTAATTAAAAGTGATTTATATAATAAAGCATAGACGTATATAGAATTATATATGAAGCAATTCAAATTAATTCAAGTTTGCAATTATTAATAAAAAGAAAAAGAATTTATTAATCTGATTGACACTTTAAGCAACAATGTTTTTAGTATAATTTTGTTTTTAACTAATAAGATATTAAAGTCTATTTAAAAAATAATACTATTGTCGATTCTTTTCTAAAAAGATTTATTTATGAAATTGTGTATAGAATACAATTTTTAATTTAATTTACTATAAATATTTATAATTTTTAAAGAGAATATTATGTTGTCAATATATTTATTGTCTTTTTATATATATATTATGTAAATGCCTATTACTAAAACAAAATATTTATCATATTGTATATGCCATTTATGTTTCGCTTGTAATTATTATATTATTACACAGTTTTACATAAAGGAAAGTTGCATTTCATTCTATTTCATCCCATGAAATCAAATTTGAAGCAGTTAAAAATCTTGCAAATAACAAGCAAATTTAGAACAGGAATTTTGAAAAAAAAGTAACTGGTAAAAAGCCTCCAAATTTCTGTTTTAAATCAATTTCCTATTTGCAAGACTTTTCACCAGTTCAACAAATGAAAAAAAGATTAAACTAGTGAAAAGCCTTGCAAATACCAGTTTTTAAATCAATTTCCTATTTGCAAGGCTTTTCACTAGTTCAACAAATGAAAAAAGTTTAAACTGATGAAAAGCAATGCATCAGGAGTTTATGAAGAATAATTCTGAGAAATAAAAAATTTAGAAATAAACTAACATTTTATCGTTTCTGAGTATTTTAAAGTTGTGCTTACAGATAGGACCATTATAATTAGCACAGCTGTATTTGCATTAAGTGTGACGTATAAAGATGTTTATAATTAGACAAATGTAATATTCAAATAATAACTGTAATACTAGGCTCCATTACATTATAAAGTGGGTGGTTTCACATAAAAACAAACTATTTACCTAACTTCTAACCTAGAAAAAATATAGTGGCCAGAGATTCGATATTTTAACCTTATTTTTTTTTCATATCTCTAATTATGTTTTTTTTTTTATTTACTTACGAGTTGATAACATCTGGTAAGTAGAAGAGATTTCTCTCTCTCAGTATAATTTTTTCCTTTCTGCATAGAACTGGAATAGAGGTACGGACTAGAGTTCCTAAATGAAAACTGTAACTGTGTTATTTTAGAGTTAGGACACAGATGTCAAAATCTATCTCTTTCTAGGCCAAAACTAAGTTGCCTGAAACAGAGATATATTTTTCTCTTTTTACTTTAGTGACAGAATTCAGCAGCTGTCAGTTATAAATCTCAGGTTATGCTTTATGACATGTTTATTTTTATGCATGTAAAAGCCTTTAATGTGCATATTACCATTATTTACTGTTTATAGAGAATTTTTAAAACTATTATATATATATATATATATATATATATATATATATATATATATATATATATATATATATATAAATTTTATACTACTATCTAATAATCTACAACAGCTTTTAATAAAGGATTAACTGTACCCAACTTCAGATTTATATAAATGTCATATGAATGGACAGTTTAACCTATTTTTCATGATTACCAACCTTCTAATAAATAGTTTCAAAATATGAAATGTCACTAGGAAAATTTGGCATGTGTGACTTAACTCTACATAACACAGAGCTCAGTTTATATTTAGGAACTCTAGTTCCACCTATCTCGCAGCTTATTCAGTTCAGGTTATTACTGTATTATATAAATAAACTCGACACCTCTGCTGGTATTGAGTAAAAGTGACAGATCTACTCGATAGTGTCGGAACTCGACATTACTTTAGAATCGCAAAAATGGCATATTTGTGTCAAGTTGATCAACACGATATCGATCAGAATCCATAAGTTGTACTATTAAGAAATCTTCGGGAGGCTTCAGCCCATTAACCACCCCTCCTTAAATACGCCACTTTTTTTTGTATAATTAAATCTTGCTTTTATTTAAGGTTTAACATTGGTTTCTTTAAATTTTTTTTCCTGATATAATTCAAGAAACTTTTCTTAGACACATAATATAACATACATTAAAGTAGTATTCTATTACAAAATATCCCAATAATTCTATTGAAAAATTTCAGAATGTTTTTGAATTTAATACCAATCGTTTTAGTTCGTTACCAGAAAGGATTTCTTATGTAAAAAAAGTCCTGGCGAATTTGTCTGATATTTTAATATTTTGTTGTTCTTAACATTCTAACCAAATGTCACCATGGGTACAACAGCGAAAAATGGACAGATTTTAAGTTATCACCATTTAAAGAAACTAGAATAACGCAAAACCAGTGGCAGCTCGTGGCTTCCTAGGAAGGTGAGGCTGGAAAAAACTGCTGCAAAACCCAATTTAATCTGTAGGCGCACCAATGTGTAAATAATGTTAAAGGTGCACCAGATCCAATTTCAGACAGTTTAACTCTCTGGCCATAACGTAACATCATCGTAACATTGAGCAACTAATTTTTGTTTAAAATTAGAGGGTTAAACGTTAGCTATTAGATTAAATAATGCATTTGCAGTTCTATCAGCACTTACTACGTTAAAAAACCCTAAAATTCGTTCTTTTAAATTTCCATTATTTACAAACCGGGCAGTAATGGGGTATTGTGATTTTTGACTAATGTCTGTTGTATCATCAGCAATTATTACAAAATAATTTACATTATTAATTTCACTGTCAATAGATTCTCTTAAATAATTCTCGCAACAAGAAATTAATTGATTTTAAATAATTTTTGACCAGTAAAAATATTTTTAACTTCTTCAGCATGTTCGCTAATTTTTAATAAAATTTCAAATATTTATTTAAAATTGCTACATTTATCTAAAGTAAAGTAAACCTGAAATGGTAATTTCTAATTGCCTAATAAAATTGTACGTCAATTAAATAACACATAAGTTGCCCTTTGTTTACATTCTTATTGTAGATATGAGACCTAGAAAATTTTTAATACGTTCTTTTGAATCGTTATTTTTTTACGCCTCTGGAAAATGTTTTTAATCATTATAATCTGTATTGTTTTAACCATACATTTTTAACAGTGTTCTCAGTAATTACTGCCACAGAGCCACTTATGCATTGCATACCAAAAATTATAAAAAGCCCGATTTTGTAATTTGTCAGCAGACATAAAACATCGATTTTTGGAATCAGACGTTGCTCTAAAATGTGTTGTTGTTCTATTTCATTGCGCCTTAAAAATAATGTTTCTATTAAACACATCACGCGATCATACTATCCGTCCACCGAAAGATGAGCTCTGCATCATCTTTGCAAGAAATTATCACAGAAAGCGTTTTGTTGTGCTTTACTCTCATTATCTACGAGTATGACGAAGATAGCATTACATTAGCACTTCTCTAGGTTGTTGGAAGTTGATTTGACTAGCTCTGTAGAGTGTAGAATACGGAGTGGCCAACCTTACAAATAAATTCGATTAACATATTGCCACAAAGCAGTAAAAATAACATTTATTGGCAAAATTATCGTGGAAAAAATTAATGTCGTCACTACAGATAATGTTGATCAATTTTAGGGATTCTAGTGAAAGGTATTTCACAGATTTCTGAAAGAAAACGCCAAAATTATAGGCAATGCTGTATGCGGTTATGAACATGTGACTTTATTGTAAAACATGTCACAGGTACCTCTGATACCTGTAGACTGTAGATTTGATTGGTACAGGTGACATTTGCTGAAGTTATTTCTTATTTACATGTTTTTCGTGAGTGTTATAGTGTTTCAATAATAATAAGCATCTCAGTTCTCAGAACTGGCAGAAAATCGCAATTCGTCAGTATATTGTTCGCAGTCTCATCAGTTATTCCTGAATTTACTAAACTAGTTCGAGAGGGAAAAGGGAAGTCGTGGAAATTTACTTCCTTTATTTTGTGTACAAGAGGTAAGAAACGTTAATTATTATTTATGATCATATTGTACTACAATTGTTTGTTTATTGCAGCGAGCTGCTGAGGCTTTAAAAATCTGTGTTTCAACGGTTAAATGGGGGTCCGTAGTAGAAACCAGCGAGTTTTATCTAGTCCTTGTAAAAAAAGACAACGCAAGAAGTTGATAACTTCATACCTAGCAAGTTCTTCTAAAATGGTCGCCAGAGAAACTGTATATAAGTGAAAGTAAGACGCTTGATATTTTTTGATTTTATAAAGTCTATGTTTTATGTAGTTTCAGAAAAAGCGAACATACAGAACGACAGACAGATAGACGCTGCATTTTATGTACTTAATATGTATAATAAATAAACAAGGGAAGAGATGGATAAGCAAAACTATAGTGTTAATTCTATTATAATTAAGTACCTACTTTAATAGCAGTTAAGTTGATTAAAATATAGCAGAGTTTTGTTAAATGTAAAACTGTATTTGAAAAGAATATATTTCTCGATATTGAAGGTATTATACTATTACAATTGTTATAAATGAGTTAATCTCTTAAATATAAGTAAAAGTGATTTCTTGTTTTTTAGTACTTGGTAGTTCTGTAAAACTAGAGAACGTACAGTACTAATAGGTAGATATTCACGAAAATCTAATTCTTAGTTTCCTACTGAAAATGTTTTAAAACTTTCCAAAACAACAAGTATTAATGTTAAAATATAAAAGAAGGTTACAAACGTCCAAGATTCCTTATCCTTAACCTCAAAAAATCACCTGCTATGACATTTTCATAAACACGGTAAAAATCAATAATTGTCAAACTATGGATGCTGATTTGACTAGGAACTTTTTAATCTTAAGGTACGTTTACATCTGACACTTTTGTCCGACATATGTGTCAAGTGTCGGGACATAAATCGCTCTGATCGTTTACATTCAGATAGAAATTACTTGAGATTTATATCACCAATATGTGTATGAAATGCTCGATGTTTTGAAAGTTTGCAATAAATATATGAACCGTTTACATCTGTATATACTAAATTTATTATACTTATGTCGTATACATTTCTTTCTACAACTCTTTTACTATCCAATTGATTTAATTTTTTTTTCTAATAATAATAAACGTTTTCTTTTTGCTACATTTGCAATTTTATAAAAATACAATAAACTCCGTCTATTTCTTTCTAATGTTTCGTATATGAACGTTTGTAATGTTAACGCAACACTCCAAATGAAATTTTTTTTAAGTATGTTGTGTCTAATTCATGTCTGTTTTTATAACTTCTGTGTGATTTTATAGTGTGAAACTAAATGTAGTATATTTTTTTCTATTTAAATTCAATCCTTATTTTATCAAAATTACAGCCTGAATTTATTGAATTTTGAATACTGTTACATGGGTAACAGAAACGTCGTTAAAAAAATTACTCTTACAAATAAAAATTTTAATTTTTATCTGGAATGTCTCTGGAAAGATCAAAAAATTTTACTGTTGATATAAAAAGTCAAAAACTTATATAGTTTCGAAAAAACGTGATTATAAATTAGAGCGTTGCGTTTACGCAACGTTAAATTTTTTTATGTTCTGATATATTATTTAATATTTTTTTTGTATTATTAAACAGTTTCAGTTAATGTTAATAAAAATATCAAAACACAAAAAAATTAATTTGTAGTTTTTCTTTATAATAGTGATTTTAAATGGGTTAATAAAACGAAATATCTTCCAGACACTTTTATAAAAGTAGACGAATACTCAACTAATGCAATTTATTTCATGCAAGTTGGAACTCAAAAATAATTAGCGTTTACATCTAACCATATACATGTGTCGATATAAATTGCCGACACATGAAACATATATGTCCGACAGAAATTCTCCACCGTTTACATTAACTACAATTAGTGTCTGACATATATATCAAGCAATAAGTGTCAGATCTAAACGTACCTTTATACCACACAGAGAGCACCGATGACCAGCGTTAATCTTATTTGGACGGATAATATTGTGGATCATTTCCTTGCATCTAAAACAAAAATTTGTTACTAGCTGCTTAATTAAAATCCCCAACTTTTTCACTAATATACCTAAAATGTTCCCGTGAATATCTTATAAAACACCTTTTATAGCACACAAGTTAATCACATTAAAATACAATTTTGAAAAGTAAAACAAAATATGAAACAAATATCTTCGGTAGTATTCGCTGGTAAAATAACATTATACGAATCTCGATCTTTCATTGACTCATGAAGCTATGAAATCTTAGCCTCATTGCTGCCTATAGGAAGTGTATACGATCGATAACCAAGCCGCTGCGCTGTAACGAGCTAGCGAATGCATACAGATGCATGAAGTGAAGCTTGAAATTTTGAGCCTCATTCATTCTGTTTATCGTGTTGCGTTGGGTATGCGCATATAAATACATTTCATTATAAAATAAGCTTATTTATATTAAATTCAATATTTTTAATCTAGAAAGTATCAATAGAATAAATTTATTAACATAGTATTTAAAAGTAATTGCATGTAAATTAGTTACACAACATTGTAGACACATTTCAACGGTGCAGTTTTTGTGCCTGAAATGTCTGAAGATACAGATATGAAAGGATACATTGGTTTACTTAGATGGACATTAATCTTAATGAATTGTTAGTAATAAATTTCCTTCAAATCAACAAGTACTTTGTATGTTACTTTTTAATTCGATTCCGTTTTGAATCAGCAACAAGAACTTAGACCATCGCAACCAAAACAGAGAAAACTTTAGAACACAAACAATGGTGCAACATATAAATCCTAAGGTAGTTGCAGATTTACATGAATATAAAAACAGCCACATATAGATGCAGTGCATAGTTTGACAGCTTTTTCTGAGGCTTTAGAACATAATGCTTCAACATAGTCTATAAATAGAACCATCATTTACTATTGTAGCCAAGATCTTCATGAAAATCATGCAGAGAAACCGCAGAAAATCGATTTAACGAATGATCTGATTTGTTAGCACCTACAAAGAAGACAAGAGTAGCCGTTATTAGTATAAGTAGTGATGTATCAAACAGATCCTTATAGTAATTTTGCAAATCATTTTCTAGGGAATTTAGCAGCTACTTTTTACGTCCCGAATGCTTGCGATTACTTTAACGTAAATACCTGCTATTACCTTAAATATGAAAAATCTAATAGATTCTTCCAATATTGAAGTGTAGCATGCTTTCTACATGGAAAGAAAAGACCGTAAAATTTGAAACTTGCAAAAGATGGGTCACCCTAATATACATCAATGAGATTGTCCAGGAAATGTTCTTAAGAGTATGTAAATTAAAATATATATCACTTACACATGATTCTAGTTTCATAATATGAGCTAATAGAAAAGGATAGCTATGCAACATATTGGATAGGAGATTATGAAAGGAAAGAGATTACGAATTTGTGCTGGTGAAAAGCCTTACAATATCCACGCTTATTTAAAACAGAAATCTGTATCGGGATATTATGAAGGGAAACAAATTACATATATACATACATAATCCATTCCCCTTTTACTGCATTTTGCAGTGTCGGGGGTTCCACACAAACTCTTATGGGAGTGCAACGGAGGTAATGGAGCCATTATAGCAAGTACATTACGCTCCCCCATACTTTATCATTCATACAACTTTCATACCTTATCCTAAGGAGCTCAAACACGATTGAACTAAATTTTTAAAATTCAGTCACAACCGAGGTTTGAACCCCTGTCCCTCTGAACGAGAGGTAGGATCTCTACCACTCGACCATGGAGGGCCTGGAAACAAATTACAATGAAGAAAAATTTGTATTGGTGAAATTAGTTGTCATCGTAAAGTATTTTTACTTATTAAAATATCTCTTTACACCTACTTAACAAATTCAATAAATTAGCTGTGGAATAAATAAATTAAACAAATATTGGTCAAATATATAATAACAACCGTGTATTTATTATGTTTTCTCCATTATAATAATTACACGTACGTTTTAACATTAATTATCATAATTGCAACTGTTCTAGTTCTTTGAAAAGATCATCTTCACCTTTGATTTTTGCTAGCTGATTGATCTCTAACGCCTTTCCTTGAGATTGCTGCTCTTTAAGTTTTGCAATCGCATCCAATTTCTAGAAATGAAATTTAACATTTGTAAAGATTTACATGGCAAATTCAAATTTTACTTTAGCTAGTTACCTTTTTGATGTTCTTTATTTTCTTATCCTTTTCTGGATCTCCCGTTAACACAACCTGAACATTGCTAACTACAGATGGTGCTGAAGTGTTTCCATTTGATGGTGCTGGTGTATCATCAGATTCTTCTTGTTTGCGTGCTTTACGATTCTCTCGTTTTTTCTTTTGTTTCAATGCTGCTTTTGACGGTGCTCCATCACCACCTGTAATTAATAGGGATAGTTTTAAATGATTTTTATAATAGAAACATTAAAATAATAGGCTTAAAACAATGAGATTTTTAGATATACAGTGTGGGATTAAAGTATGGAATATAGAAAAAAAGGGAACTCAACCGGTTTTTTTAAAAACGCTGAAACACATCGACTTTATTTGGTAAAAATACACATTAATATATGCGATTCACCTTCCGACTTTTATTTGTTTGTTAGTTATGACCACACTTGCGTTTTCATCACAAAAAAATTGAATTGACAAAATAGATTTTTATTAGTGGAATCTGATACTGATTATTCTTCCCTTTATGATCATGCAAATAAATCATAAGGTTGCATAACAAAAATTCTGAGAAAAGTCGATCTGAACATTTAATGTTGCTGTTATCGTATTTAATAGGAGATGATCCTAAGATAACAGAAAAACTAGATTTTCTCAGAAACTGTGCAGAATCTCGATATATCCATTAGGCAAGCATCCTGAGAATAAAGTGCAGAATTGAAAACAGTAAAAATATACAGGGTGTTTCATTGAAAATAAAAAAATCAATGATAGCCACAGAATTATGACTCACCCTGTATATACAAAACGATTATAAAATTAAAATTTGTTTTACACCAACCAACTTTGATATTCAACTTTTTTTTTGTAATTCTTACAGTTTACAAGATAAGGTACAGGATCATCTTGCATGAACCACCCTGTACAGTACCTATATGAAGTTCGGATTACAAATACCAAATTTCGGACTATGGAAATCAATTTACACAACTAGGACCGTTCGGACTATTAGATGTGTTCAGATTATTCATACAGTACTGTATTAACATCAAATGTTCAACTCGATTTTTCCCAAATCTTTGTTATGCAACCTTATGATTTATTTGCATGATCATAAAGAGAAGCAAATCACTATCGGATACCACTACTAAAAATCTATGTCATTTAAAATTTTTTGTGATAACGTCATAACCAGGCTTAGGATTTGGATGCATAATTTGTAATAACGTATTTACGCTGACTGTACTTTTAGATAGCCTGGCCTTCCCAACTTTTCTATTAAACATTGGATAGATAAGAAATGTGTAATTTAATAAAAATCGACATTCTGCACAACATATTTATTTTACAATTTGTGGCTCAAGTTAATATTATTAGTTTATTCATAATAAACGTTGTAATTTCTTTTTAGTTTTCAAATAGTATTGATATTTTTCACATTTTCTACAACTGCATATTTATCTATGTATTTGTAAATAAGATTTTATAAATTATGTTACAAGTTTATTTACGTATTTCAGTTTCTATTTTTATTGTGTTTAAAGAAAATGCATTGTTTGTGTCATTCTTTATTGATAAAGTTTTTGAAACAACATTCACAATGATAGAGGTGACAGGACATTGATATATATATATATATATATATATATATATATATATATATATATATATATTGACCATACATTCTGGGTCGGAATAAAAGTCGCTTCTTTCTGAAGCTCTTCTAATTAATTTATTGTGGTGAATTACTCCACATATTCGGTGTATTTTCTCTTCTTTCCTTAAATTACATGTGTTGTTTTGCCTTATTTAGGACCGAGTTCCATTCCTATTCTGAATTATTTCCCTCCAGTTATTGATTCTCAGATGTCTGATGTATTCATACACTTGATCTGCCCATCGAATTTTAGGCCTTCCCCTTGATCTTTCTTCCATTGGTCTCCAGTCCATTACCCTCTTTATTATTTCATGAGCTTCTCTCCTTTGGATGTGCCCAAACCATTTTAGTCTCTGCGTCTTTATGAACTGAACTATGTCTTCTTCTTTCACTAGTTGCCTTATCTCGTGATTCATCAGGGATCTGAATTCCCCTTGTTCTTTGTGTGGGCCGAGGATTTTTCTTAATATTTTTCTTTCTAGCACTCTTAATTTTTCTTGGTCTCTGTCTGACAGACACATTGTTTCTGCCACGTATGTTATTACTGGCCTTATTGCTGCTCTATAGATTTTGAGTCTTGTTTTTCTACTTAGATGCGTTCTATAATTTCCGCACTTCTGTTATTTTTAGCGTTGACGATATTGACGTTCGATATTTGAAGTGGTCTACTTTTTTAAAACAATGGTTTCCTATTTTTATGTCTTTTATGTTTGTTGTTTCTCTCCTTGTGCATATCATATATTCTGTTTTCTTTCCATTTATCTTCAGTCCTCTTTTGTTTGCTTCTATTTCTGATCTGGTTAGTGTTTCTTCTAGTGTTTTTCTATCTCGGGATATTAAAGCAAGATCATCTGCATATGCTACTATTTGCGTTAGGCTCTGTGCTATGGTTTTGTTTATTCCTGTTGCGTTTATTATTCCTTCTAGTGCGATGTTGAATAATGTTGTTGACAAGGCGTCCCTTTGCCTCACTCCTTTCCCTATTTTAATGTTCTGTGTCGTTCCTTCCTGGGTTATTATTTTTGCCTCTGTATTCTCCATGGTCATTTTAACCAAGTTGATCAGCTTTGATCAGATTCCTCTTTCCATATTCTTGTCATTAAGTTATACATGTGTGTTAACAATATTTTGCCTCCATTTTTTATTAGTTCATTGTTAATTTCGTCAGGGCCTGATGTTTTAATTGTTTGTTGACTTTAATTGTTTTACTACGTTTGTAAATTCTTCGTATGTTGGTACTTCTTCTTCACGTCCTTTTGTCCTAGTTAGGTCTTCTTTTTCTTCATTTAACCTTTCTGGATTTTTAAAAAGTTCTTTGAAATGTGTTTCCCATTCTCTTTTCCCTATTTTTGCAAATGCTTTCTTTATTTTATTCTGTTGTTTTACGTGTCCAAATAGTTTTTTGTTATCTTTATTATGTTCTTCTAGTTCTTGCATCTGTTTATCAATCCATAATGTTTTTTTCTATTTACATAGTTTGTTTGATTCTTTCCTTATCTCTCTGTATTTGTCTAGCTCTCTCTTTTCTTCTGTTTCTACCCATCTTTGTCTTGCTTGGTTCTTTTCTTTAATTTTTTCCTTGCATTCTTCATCAAACCAACTGTCTTTAACTGCATGCTTTCTTTCTCCTAAAATCTTTTCTGTCGTATGTATTATTGCGTCTTTTATATTCTGCCATTCTTCTTCTATACTGTCATTTGCCTTTGTTTTTAAATTCTCTTCTATAGTCACAATATATTTATTTTTGACTTCCTCATTGTTCAGGTGTTGTGTGTTCCACTGTCTTCTGATTTTTTCTGGTATCTGATAAGTTAATATTTTCATCTTTATTTTTGCAATTACCAGGATATGGTCAGAATCGATGTTGGCCCCTCCATACGACCTTACGTTATTCCTTCACAATGCTTTTCCATTTGTTTGTTATTAAGACGTGGTCTATCTGATTTCCTTCTGTTCTCCCTGGTATCATCCAGGTTATCTTATGCTGTTTTTTGTGCTTGTGTTTGGTGCTTACTATGTAACGCATGTTCATTTAAATTCGTAATCTAGCAACCTTTGGAATTTTAATGAAAGAAGACAGAGCGACAGATATAATACGTCGCAGATAGAGACAGGCAATAATCCAAAGGTTGCTAGATTACGAATTTAAATGAACACCCGTTATGTATTTGTCAGTGAAGCTAAATTACATAATCTTGAACCGTTGTTATTTGTGATTGTTATGTACTGTTTCTTTTCCTGCAACGTGTTTATTATATTTTTCCTTCCCTATTTTTGCATTGAAGTCACCAATAATCATCAACATATCGTTCCTGGGTACTTCTTCGCAGATTTCTTCTAATTTTTCATAAAATTGTTGTTTGTCTTCATTTTCCGATTCCTCTGTGGGCGCGTATACATTTACTATTGTTAAATTTGATTGTTTGTTTTGTATTCTTATAAGACATATTCTTCCGTTTATCGCTCTAAACTGGATTACCTCGTTTCTAAGTTTTCCCCTTATCATGAATGCCACTCCGTTTCTTCCTTGTTTATCTTCACCGGAATAATAAAGCATGAAGTTCTTCTTGTCGATTCTTCCTTGTTGTTTCCACCTTATCTCTTGCAGTGCCAGTATTTCAATTTGATACTTTTATATCTCTTGTGCTACTTCATTCATTTTACCTACTGCCAGCATGGTCTTTATGTTCCATGTTCCAATTTTTATTTTATTTTCTCCCCTTGTTTTTTTTTCTTTCTGTTTTGATTCTTATTGTTCAGTTCATGTTGTTTGTTATTCGTGTTCCATTTTCTCGCCAGGGTCATTGTGTTATTATATTTTGGTTTTCTAGTTTTTTTAGTTTTTTGTAATTGGTTGTTGATGTATTTCTTTGTTATGCTTTGCATTATCGCTTCTCATGGTAATGTTTAAAATATCTTCTTCCTTGAGTATATCTTCACTTGTGTTTTTTCTCGTTGGCTCTTTCTTATCTTTTACCTTGTTGATGGGTTAGAATAGTCTGAGTCCAGTATTTATTTCTTTTCGGGATTGTGCCAAGTTTGATTTTTTCATTTAAAGCCTTTTCTGTTTCATCGTCTGTTGATCTTTCTCTCTTCTTGTTCTTTTCCACGTTCTTATTCATTTTTTCTTCTTCTTCGTCGAACTCTTCTTCCGTTTCTTCTATTTCTATTAGTTCGTCATATTTCCATTCTTCTCCATTTATGAATAACTTATCTTCAATCAAGATTGCTTTATTTCCTCTCTTTCTGGCTTCTATCATATGAGGTATTAATAATTTCCTTGTATCTCTTGTTTTCTTATCAAAGTCTTCTTTAATTGATATTTCTGTACCTTTCAGGCATTTTTGATTTTTCATTATTTCTATCCATTTCATTCTAGTTGTCAATCCTACCTTAACTGGTCTGTTAATGCTCTCTTTTTTTGTTCCTAGTCTTTTTATGGTGTCAATTTCATATTGTTTTAGAGTTATTCCAATTTTCTCTATTATTAGAATAAAGGAATTTCTTAGTTTTGCTGGGTATTCATTCTCTTCTTCTTTCATACCAAAAATTATTAAGTTTCTCTTTCGTGCTTCTTTTTCTAACATTTGTATTTTTACTTCCTGTTGCTTGATAATTTCTTTTAATTTTCCTGTTTCTTCCTTTTGTTGTTCGATACTTAAATTTGCAATGTCCATTTTCTGTTCTATATTTATTAATTTATTCATGATATCAGTTAGGGTATAATTTCCTTCATTTTTCTCCATTGTTAATAATTTAGCTTAAATCCTGACCTGTCTTTTAAATGTAAATACAATTCAGAAATTTTAAACATATAAATAAATAAATAAATTGAGAAGTTGTATTGTGTTATCTAATCACGTTTTATAAAAGTCATAAGGCCGGTCGACCCGTCGGACCTTGACTTTTATCTATATTTTATGTGTATAATTATATTTTATTTGGGTTAAAAACTTAACTAATCTTACTTGATCTTTGTTTAATTCCCCTATAGGTAGTTACAGTGAGTTGTTCCACTAATATTCTCTCTTTACTGGTCACTCTAATTGTTATTTATGCTTTTAATTTTCTTAAATGATATTTTTATTTCCCGAGCCTAATTTACACATGCACTCTCTGTCCTTGCTGAACTGAACTCTTATTACAATATCAGGACATTGATAGCGCCTGTAAATCAACTGTAAAATATACTAAAAGTGGAAACTCATACTTAGGTCGAGATTCACGATAAAACTGCGTTGTGTAATCATGTGTAGTACCCCCACTTTCATAGTTTGTTTGAAAGGTGTCAGCGGTACACTCAAGCTGCAAAATCTTCTAATATTTAGCCACTCCCTCGTCCTGAAAAGGCAAGCGTGGTCATAACTAACAAACAAATCAAAGTCGGAAGGTAAATCGCACATATTAATGTGTATTTTTAAAAACTAAAATCGACGTGTTTCAGCATTTTTTTAAAAAACCGGTTGAGTTTGCTTTTTTTTAATATTTCATACTTTTATCTCACACTATATATATTATGCATTTCTATGTGCAACTATACAATGCCAGGATTAAGTGTTAGCCCTACTTTATCTCGTCAATTTTTGTTTTAATTAACGGCAACTCTTAACGTAGAATTCATCCCCATATTCTCCTCTCCATGAAAGCTACCACTTCAATCTTTTTAACTAGTAAGCAAAGTCGAGTGATACCTCGTTTGCAAAGGTTTTACATTATTTGTTTTAAAAAGCACAAACATGCACACAAACTGAAGATTGTATATTAACTACATATAATGATTTTACATTAAATAATATTTAGAATGCAAATTCATATAGAAAAATTTATCGACTCTGCTGGGACTCGAACCCAGGACCCTCCACTGTCTAGGTGGTATCTCTACCAACTGAGCTACAGAGAACGACTACCAGCATAGGGAGAAATTTTCCATATGAATTAGATGTTTAAGCAGACATACAAAGTAACTAGATATTTTTTTGAATATTATTAATGAAGATCAGCAAGTCTCATGACAACAACATCAATATTCAAAGTATCTAGATTATTTTTAATCATTCCGAAAGGAAATTAATTATATATAAATTTTAGTTGAAATTAATTTTTGTTAAGTTGAATAATGATTTTACATTAAATAATATTTAGAATGCAAATTCATATAGAAAAATTTATCATCGACTCTGCTGGGACTCGAACCCAGGACCCTCCACTGTCTAGGTGGTATCTCTACCAACTGAGCTACAGAGAACGACTACCAGCATAGGGAGAAATTTTCCATATGAATTAGATGTTTAAGCAGACATACAAAGTAACTAGATATTTTTTTGAATATTATTAATGAAGATCAGCAAGTCTCATGACAACAACATCAATATTCAAAGTATCTAGATTATTTTTAATCATTCCGAAAGGAAATTAATTATATATAAATTTTAGTTGAAATTAATTTTTGTTAAGTTGAATAATGATTTTACATTAAATAATATTTAGAATGCAAATTCATATAGAAAAATTTATCATCGACTCTGCTGGGACTCGAACCCAGGACCCTCCACTGTCTAGGTGGTATCTCTACCAACTAAGCTACAGAGTACGACTACCAGCATAGCGAGAAATTTTCCATATGAATTAGATGTTTAAGCAGACATACAAAGTAACTAGATATTTTTTTAATATTATTAATGAAGATCAGCAAGTCGCATGATAACAACATCAATATTCAAAGTATCTAGATTATTTTTAATCATTCCGAAAGGAAATTAATTATATATAAATTTTAGTTGAAATTAATTTTTGTTAAGTTGAATAATGATTTTACATTAAATAATATTTAGAATGCAAATTCATATAGAAAAATTTATTAACTCTGCTGGGACTCGAACCCAGGACTCTCCACTGTCTAGGTGGTATCTCTACCAACTCTACAAATTCATATGGAAAATTTCTCGCTATGCTGGTAGTCGTTCTCTGTAGCTCAGTTCGTCGTGTTTTGTTGTAATATCGTTTTAATGCCTGGTTCTTTATACATCTGCATTAGTTCTGTGTTAGTTCTTCTTCTCCACTCTCCCTGGTTTTGCACACCTCCATAAATCTTAAGTTAATGTTTCAACAAGTAACAAAAAAATTCAGTTTTTCTATTATATCGTACGTACATAGGGTATATAGAATAGACCGACACACAATACAGTTTTACGTGCATTTTTCTTCAAAACTTAATATTATCTCCTCTAATTATCTTACAGTGAAGATATTCCAGAGTGCTGTAAAAAGAGGGTTTACTAATCGCATGTTGCCTTTTGATACGGATTGCCTTTGATCGTAACCGGAACAAGTCAAAATACTAAAACTTCCGTTTGCCAGCCTCTGTGAATTAGTGGTTCAAACCCCGGTCGAGCTGGTAATTTTTCATAGCGGTGAAAAATTAAAAAACCTTCATTCTTCTCGAATATATATATAATCTGTTCCTCTTCTACTGTTAAGTGTAGAGGATTTAGTTTGGTATCTTTCATTTTCCATTTATTAAATTTCTCCATTTTTTCCTGTCTCTTGATAATGTTTCTGCCTCCCTCCATGTCAGTCCTTTTTCTTTTAGTAATTTTGCCACTTCGTTGTCCCATGTCATTCTAGGTCTTCCTCTTTTCTTCTTTCCTATTTTCGTTGCTCCCCATATTGTCTTGACTTGTCTATCTTGATTTAGTCTATTTAGATGTCCCCACCATCTTAATTGTGATTTCTCTATATATTTGTTAATACTTTCAACTCCTAGTCTATCTCTTATAGTGTCGTTTCTTATTTTATCCATTATTGTTACATTCGCTACTCTTCTCAAGTATTTCATTTCCATCACTTGAAGCCTTTTCTTAAGTTTTTCTGTAAGTACCCAGGTTTCACTGCCATAAAGTATTGTTGGTAGATATACTGTTTTGTATATTGTAAGCTTTGTTTTATTACTAATTTCTTTTTTGTTTATAAATTCATTTCTTAGGGAATGGTATAGTTTTGTTGCTGATGTTATCCTATTGTTTACTTCTTCTATATATCTTCCCGTTTTGTCAAATATTGCTCCCAAGTATTTAATATTTTCCACTTGTTCTATTATTGTTCCATTCAGTGTTATATTAGTTTTTGTTTCTTCATTTGATATTACAATGATTTTAGTTTTATTTGCATTTATTTTCATTCCTTTTTCTTCTAGGGTTTTCATCCATATATCTATGTTGTGTTGTAGATTTTCCTGGTTATTTGCTATTGTTACTATATCATCAGCGAATATACATTCACTCATTGTGATATTTTGTAGTTTATTATATCCCACGTTTATTTTCTTGGATTGTCTGCTGGCTGTATTAATTATTTCATTCATGAAGATCAGAAACAACAGCGGGCTGAGTACTCCTCCTTGTATTACTCCTTTTGTTGTTTTGAATTTTTCTGATTCTTGATTATGTGTTCTTATTATTGTGGTACTGTTTCTGTATATTGCTTTTATTCCTTCTATTAAGTTATTGTTAATTCTAAATTTGTTTAAGGCTTTCCATATCTGTTGTCGTGGGACTGTGTCAAATGCTTTTTCTAGATCGATAAAGCAGAGATACAGTTCTTTGTTGTGTGTTATGAATTTCTCTGTTAAGTTTCTAATCGTGAATACATGATCTTGTGTGCTGTATCCTGATCTAAATCCGCTTTGTGTTTCGTGAAGTTGTTTTTCTATTTTTCCTCTCAGTCTCTGCTCTAAAATTCTTTCATATACTTTACATGCAGTACAGGTCAGCGTTATTCCTCTATAATTCCCGCAGTTATTTTTGTCTCCTTTCTTATATATTGGTACGATTACTTGTGTTTTCCAATCTTCCGGTACTTCCTTTGTTTTCCATGCTGTTTCTATAATTTCATGTAATATTTCAATTCCATTTTCTCCCATATATTTGTACATTTCCGATTTTATGTTGTCAATTCCTGGTGTTTTTCCGTTCTTTAGCTTCTTTACAGCTTGTTCTACTTCTTCTTTTGTAATTTCTTCGTTGGGTTCGTTATTTATGTTTATAGTTTCTGGTTCCTCTTCTAATTCATCTGTTCCTAATAGTTCTTGAAAGTGTTCTCTCCATCTCAGTAATATGTCATCTATATTTGTAATAATTTTTCCTTCTTTATTTTTTATATGTTTTGTTGTTTCGTTTTTCCTCTTACTTCTCATATTTTTCAACACTCTATAGAAGAGTTTTTGGTTGTTTTTACTATCGTTTTCCATCTTTATTCCAAAATCTTCCCATTCTCGAGCTTTAGCTTCTTTCACTTTTGTTTTTACTATTTTTCTAGCTTCTTTATATTTCTCATAACTTTCCCTTGTTTTTCTTCGCATGTACTCTTTCCATGCATGTTTTTTGTCTTGTATAATTTTCTTAATTTCATTGTTCCACCAGCTACTTCTCTTCTTTGTACCTCCTGTTAGTGTGACACCACAGGATTTACTAGCTGCTTCATTTATTATTGTTTTGAACATCCTCCATTTCTCTTCCAACTTTGCTTGTCTTATTTCTTCATATTTTTGATTTGATAATTCAGTGATTAGTTCTGTATATTTTTCTTTGATTTTTTCTTCTTGTAATCTGTATGTCCTAATAACTTTCTTCTCTTTGTAATCTTTTTTGTTTTTATTGTCATGAAGTTTTTTATCTTGTGTACATTTTATGTTTGCAGCTACTAGATAATGGTCTGTTCCTAATTCTAGACTTCTATATACTCTTACATCTTTGACAATTTTCCTGTTTGTTCGTTCGGTTAAAATATAATCTATAATTGATTTCTCATTCCTTCCCGGTTCTTCTCTGGTGTATTTGTGGCAATCTTTATGTTGAAAAAATGAATTTTGTATAATCAAACCGTTTTGTATACAGAACTCTATTAATTTTGATCCATTTCTATTCTTTGTTATTTCCCCGAATCTACCCATTACTCCTTCTGTTCTTTTAGTATCGTTCCCTATTCTGGCATTCAAGTCTCCCATGATTATTACAGAATTTTTAGCTTCATCATATGTTTCTTGGAGCTTTTCCCAAAACTTTTCTTTCTCTATTGCTTTATCATTTTCTCCGGGTCCATATACTATTATTATCTCATTAGTTTCTTTCTCTGTTAATTTAATTTTAACTTTCATGATTCTTTCATTTATTCCTTGCCAGTCAATCAGCTTTTCCATGTATTTAGGGCTTATTACACATCCTACTCCTGCTTCTGCTCTTTGATTCTTTTCTACTCCACTATATAATATTCCATAGTCTTCTATCTTTATTTCTCCTTCTCCCTTTTTCTTTGTTTCTGTTATGGCTAATATTTCTAATTTTGCCTTTTTAAATTCTTCTAGCATTTCTATTTCTTTACCTTTAATGCTTCTTATGTTCCAGGTTCCAATTTTAATATCTCCTCTTTGTACATTGTTCCTCATACATTTGTTTGAAATAACCTATTCTTTCCTCTGGGCTACCTACAAAAGAAGTACAATTTAACTATCTTTATGTTTAGATTATTGTGTTACAAGTCAGTCTCGGTGGATTAGTGGTTTGCATGTTTGCTTCATAATCCAAGGGTCGCAGGTTCGATCCCCGGCCGAGCTGGTAATTTTTCATAGCGGAGGAAAATTAAAAACATGCCTTCTTCTCGAATAGGAAGTAAAACTGTAGGTCCCGTGCCAATGCGATGTTTGGCAGGATAAAAATCCCTACTGGGGGTGGAATTTCCCCAGATTCGCTTAAATTCTAGTAGGGTCGCCCAAATGGTCATAGTAATCGGTGCCGTGAGGTGCGAAGGATGCTACGACATCCTGATTCCTCGCCCAAAAATAAATAAATAAAACTTCTGTTTCTGCAAAAATCAGTTGTGCCTTGGAAACATTCGAATGATGAAGGGAAAATATTTGCTACCTAAATATCATTTTAACTATTGGATTTATATTATAACGGACGAAAGTTATAATCGGAGGGCACTCCACATATAAGATGTATTTTATGATGGATATAATTTAGGGAGAAGATATTGTAAGATTCTTTGAACATAAAAACTTTGAACATTTAGCATAAAGGTTAGGCAAACAATAATAATAATAATAATAATAATTGCTACAACCCATAGCCAGGAAACCAGGCCCCAGAAGCTATAAGCTTGTGTGGGAGGGAGGGGGCGATTATTATTATTACGTAGGGCCTAAGTGCGGCTGCAGCCGACTTACAGATGGAACAGCGCAAATCCCACATTTGTGTCACAGCTAAGGAAAACTGCAGATTATTATAATTTAGATTATTATAATAATTTGATTAGAACAAATAAGCATTATAATCTAAGTCTTACATCCAAAAATACCCAAAACACACCGATTTCAAGTTTTCAAAATAATCTTGACGCATGAAATATTTATTATTTCTTTTACTTTTTCAGGTTACGATCAAATGCAATCAGTAACCAAAGGCATCATTCAATTCGTAGTTTTTTCTTTATAGCATTCCTTAATACCTTTATTGTAAAATAATTAGGGCAGATAATTTTAGAGTGTGAAACAAAATGCACGTAAAACTGTATTGTACCTGAAGCGATTCTACACCCTGTATATTGAACGAGAAAAAATTTTGTATCGGATGGGAGTACTACCCAAGTATGGATAGTTGAGCGTCGTATATCTTATAACCAATATATACTTACTAAATACAATCATTTAGAATTAGATGATCAATCGACCATTATAATTATATAAACCCCTAATCTAGACACAGAAAGAAGAAATAATTTTGCGAAGGAAAAATAGATAAATCTAGAAGAAAAGGAACACATTTTCACAAAACGAAAGCCTAAAGCATTCTTCCAGAAAGAATGTTTGGTTTAAGATAAATCGTTCGTTGTAAATTAGTATTCTTGATGTTTCGAGCATACATATACAGGGTGATCCAAAATGATTGAGGACGGTTTGAATTTACCATCACGTTAAATTATTGTCACATTGGCAACACAAATACTTTGCAGACAGTTTTATTCTTCTTTTATTTTACAGTGGCATCTCAAAAATAATATAGCTTATAAACTTATCTTAACTCATTAATTAATCTCCGAATCAACGAGAAAGAGAGGAGTTGATGCTGTAATTTGAGACAACACATTTCAATAGTGCTACACTAACAACATGAAATACACTAACGGCGTGAAATTCAAACCGTTCTCACTCAATTTGGATCACACTGTATATATGTACTACCGAAGTTATCTTCCGTACTGTATATGTAAGCTAGCTTATTCTCTCGAATTTGAAAATGTTATTGCTTTTACAACTGATACAACGAATGTAACATAACTAACATATTATTTAGAAGGATAAATCTCGCCAAATTGTTAGATATGTCGGAAACAGTAAAGGAATGGTCAATAATACATTTTACATTTTGCTTGAACCTAAATTTTGTTTGTTTTATCACATTTAACATTTTTTGGTGTTTACAACAAATCATTATTTGTCATCAACAGAATTATTGCAGCCATGAACAACAAAACGACAGATAATCTTGTTTGATATTTTCCAATTGACAATTCTGAACGTAGATATACATCTGTCACAGTCATGGTAAAGTCATTTTGCAAATTAATATTTATTTTTAACCTACAATTAAATAATGAGCAAATTGGCAGTCATAAACTTGTATACAAGGTCTCGTTTTCTAATATATTTATGATTCTTTAACTTCTTTATCATTCTGTAATATCTAATCATAAAATTAAGATTCGGTAATTGAACTAATAACTATGTAATCAGGAAACATTTTAAAAGTAAATCATTATTTTTCAAAAATGTAGTTTTCATAATAATCTGATGTATATCTGTATGCGGACGCACGCATGAAGATGCAGTGGATCTTAAATATCAAATCTTGCCAATATTACTTATTTTCTTGCTAGTCTTGAAGTAAGTATAGCGGTTGGTTTTTCTTCACAAACATATTTATTCTTAGTGTCAAATAGGCCAGACTACTTAACTAGACTACAAATCTAGATAAATATAGATTGTTTTCTAAATATTTAACATATAGAAACAGTAGTATATGTAGTAATGTAATAAGATGTTCCAAAATACCACAATCAATCTATTGTAATTTTTCACAACAATCTTAAATAGAATGTTATTGACAACAAGGTTTAGATTTAAGGTAGAAGATAATTGATGACATCTGCAACTGCAACATCAAAATGACAGAATTTTGTTGGGTTTTGACAGAAGAAATAACCTAATTTTTAATCTATCAAATGGTTATCGTTCTTTGTACAAATTACGGTAGGTTAGTGTTACAGGGTTGGACTCGAAATTTAATAAAACTTTAAAATTCATTTTCTCAAAAACTATTTGTTTGAAGAACAAACTTTATAAGGAAAATCTGCTCTCTACCTACCTGGCTTGTGAGCTTGTTCATCATCATCATGCAATTTGAATTGCACTGAAGGCCTGTTGCGAGCTGATGGTGGCCTATATGCTTGCTTCGATGCTTGTGGCTGAGTGGTAGCAATGCTTTGCACTTTCTCGAATGACACTGCTGGTTCTTTGAAAGCATTTCTTGGATATTTCTGTCACGATATAAATATTTAAGGTTACTTCAAATGGCACTTATTCTAACACATTTAAAAAGTACCTGCCAACAAACATCATAAAGTTCAGCTTCTTTACTCCAGGGCATCTCGAAGATTAATGCACCAGAATAATGCCAGATTTTGTAACCATTTCCTGTTCTTAATCTAGGTGCTGTTGTGGCAGTTAAAAAGTGTACACCATCAGGACACCATTGCAACACTGTTGAATCGGCAGCTTCACATTTACCTTAAATAATGATAGACTTATAATACTAGTAGGTATAATGATAAATTTAAACAATTGTGATTATTTAAACCTTAAACACACATCAACAATCTTTCATTTTGTAATGACTATACAAAAATTAAATTTTAGGTTATGTATACAGGGTGTTTTGAGAAATGTGCCCGTCCCTTTAAAGGGCAATAGGGGAACACGTGTACAGTAACATCTTACTAACAATTTATTGAAATGTCCCTTTGAAATGACAACCCCCCTTACAAAAATAATAGGCACGCCACTGCAAAGTAGTGGATAAAATTATGCCTATTAAATAGTACATACTTTTAAAGGTCATCAAAAAATTAATCATAATAAACCCAAGCCGGATAAATGAATTCTTCGAAATTGCAAGCAAAACAAAACATTAGGACGTGCTTTTAAAACGTTTTAGCTAAATAACAAACCTAAATAAATTTTGACCATCTGTAAATAACTGTTAATGACTCAGATCTTTAAAGCTTGTAATTTGCAGTATGCAGTTTGTTGTCAACTTTCTTTGTGTTAAGGTGGCCGTAAACTTGAGTTTCGATTACGTATTAATACACGTTTAATTAGAGTTAATAACTTGAGTGAGGTAATGTTAAGTAGTTTAATTAACTATAGTTACTATTTAAATTATGGCAGAACCAAACACGTCTGCTGAATTAACGGAACTTTTCAAATCAACCATTTTCAAAAAGTACACTCCATATACCGCGAGTGCAATTTTGCCAATGGCTATTGGAACGCAAACAGGAAAATCCCCAGTTTGCACAAAATGTTTTACTCGGGCGGGTGTTTTTAATTCACACAACAGCCACATAAGACCTTTTATCTTAGCTTGCATCTAAACGGTAAGTTTTACTCATTTTGTTAAAATGACATTTGTAAAATAAAAAATAAGCAATGTTTCCATCACAAGTAGGTCAACGAACTATGTTACATTTTATTTACCGACCTTAATAAATGATCAAGTCATCAAGGTAGTGAGTCACTCGGCAACCGCTGCTGAAATTCAATTCTGTTGTTTCTGTAATTGATACGTACGTAGCGGAGGTCAGTTTTTAATTTAGTAGTGCAGATGTGAGATCGTTGTTTGCTTTATCAGTAATTCAGAGTCAGAATCTTACAAACAATCCATAGTCGACTCGTGACGCAAAAAATACGGAAAAATCCGAATTTTTTTTAATTTTTATTTTATGAGTTTTGGAGTTTCTATATGGTCACCTTTCACCCCCTTAAAGCATTGCATATTTGTCTGGAACACCCTGTATGTATGTATACTTAACCTAAATGTCGGGTTTACGTGTATTCTATTATAGAAAGAATTAAATATGGTTCTATATTTAAAAGATTTTGAACAACTTTTTACTAATATTTAAACTTACTAATAATCTTCTTCGAATTCATTTCCCACAACTCTACTTGCCCCTGAAGATTTCCAAAGCCACCGAGCAACAATATATTTCCCTGAGGATTATAATAAATGCTATTTCTAGGACCTGTGCCAAATTCAAAGATGGGCTCACATTTTAAATTGAAAATGGTAGCTTTCGATGGCATGAAACCGTAAATAACGCAGAATTCTTGATTTTTTGGTGACCATGCAACGTTGTATATTGGACCTTCTTTACCTAAAATAAAAATTACATTCAATTCTTTTCCCAGGTAAATAAACTCTAGCATTGCATTACTTAATGATACTATAGATGTTTGAGCATTAGTACCAATGAAATGCAAAGACTGCTTTCCATAATAGGATCCACCCGTTTTATCAACTTCTGTCATGGCTAGTAAAAGAACGTGTGTGCCCTTTGAATTCCAATAATATTCTACCTTATCAGCTTGAAAGAAACTTTTATTGGCAAGAGTTTGCTGATTATCAAAGTTTGGATATTTGAACAATCTGGAAATAATAAAAGTAACGATTCAATCCCTTATAGGCGAACCCAGATTATAACAATTACCTAACAAAAGATGGTTGACCTGGACTTCCTTGAGTATGACAAACAATAAAATAACTCCCTGTTGTAGGTGACAAACTATAAGATGCAACTTTATGCGCACTTATACGATGTACAACATTATCAAAATTATTGTCTTCGTAAAACACAATATCTGTATTTACAAGACGAGAGCATAAAAATTCATCTGCACTCCATTGTAGTTCCCTAATTAAAATAACAGTAACAGTGAAAATGTAGTGCTTTAATAATTATCAGAAAAAACGTACCAATTGCCTTGCTTTTTGCAAACAAAACCTTTCTCGAGTACACCGTTTTCAGTTCTATACACATTAAGATTAGGAGAACCTTGAGGATTTGAATTGTTTACAACAAAGTACTCCCAGCTACACAGATAAGTTCCTTTTGGGGAAAACGCTAAATGGTATGCCTTCGTACCCTGGAGAACTGCAACACTCTTCCATGAAGATGTTTCCAGTATATGCAAGCTACATATCAAGAATAAATTCAATATAAGACACACAAAATCTCATATACTTACTTCTGATCACTGATGTACACAAAATAGTCCCCCAAAGGACTAAATAATGTGGCCCGACAGACTTTACTTTTAACTTCGTTAAAAGCATCGATTGGGCCAAATTTTGGAGGACCCCAGTTGACACCTACACCTGACGAACTACGTACTACAAATTAAATATGTTAATTGAGATATCTAAAGATTAAAATAATTATTACTTACCTGCAATTGGAATACAAGAATCCATTTTAAGGTTATGTCAAGCAAGAAGTATCAAAAAACCATTCTTTAAACAAAAATAGGAAAAAGTAATGATTTTAAAGGCAGTTATAACAGATAAACGATGCCATTTTTCCGGAGATTTGAATGAATTAACTTCGTTAAATGTTGAAAATGTGGTTTGGAAAGTTTCGAACTGTCACAACGTGCTATTCTCCATTTTGCTTCGGAAGATTTCTGAAAAACTAGAGTTCCTTGATGTAAAATTATAAGCCATATATTTAATTTTAAGAGCTCAGGTAGAGTTCCTACATACACATATAATTAGATAAGAGTTGCGACATGACGGTGATAGACTGTTGTTACGAGGTAAGCGCCATAAATTTTCTGCCTGATATAGAAAAAAAAACTTGGTAAAATATAAGAATTTTTATTTTTCAATATAATCTCCCCTAATGTCAATACACTTATTACAACGTGGAATTAATAATTCAATGCTCCTGTAAAAATAATCTAAAGTTTTTCCTGCGAAAATAGAAATTGATAGCGATTCCGGTGAATCATTTGGAATATCTTGTACGCTACCTGATATAAAGCAGTCGGCTAATCATGCAACTTTGGAATTGTTGCCCGCTAAATCAAAAGAAGTGCACGAGAATAGTTAATAGACGATTCATGGAATGGCATGAGGTACAGAAAGTGTCGTCATTTTCGGAAAATGTGATTATTGCTTATCTTGCTGATTTATCAACTAAAGTAAAACCATCTACTTTGTGGGGACATTATTCAATGTTAAAAGCAAATTTAAATGTGAAAAATGGCATTGATATTAAGAACTATTCTAAACTTCCATATTTGAAAGAAAACCTAACGGCTATTTGTCGATGTTAATTAGTAGTCTTTTTGTTTTATGCATGTCTTAATCGTTTTTAGATCGCTCTTATTTTTGATATAGTAGGGGCACTATGAAGCGATGAACTTTAAAAATTAAGCTTTAAGACATTAACGATTTAGGATCTGCTTTATTAATAAAAATTCCTGCTATAAAAACGAACAAACCGAGATCATTCACAGTTGCAGGCGACGATTATTTGGAATTTTATAGAAAATACATCGCTCTTCGTCCCGCTAATATGAATGAAGCGAGACTTTTCATTAAGTATCAAAATGGAAAATGTCACAAACATGTTGTAGGAATTCATAAATTAACATCAACTGTGCAACAAGTGGCTATAGTCCATACCATGTAAGTTCCGATGCACGTCATCAATAATCTTTTCAAATTCTTTAAAGGCGGTTTTTGTAAACTTGACAAAAATAAATATAAAAGTGCTTGTTTTAAATGTATTTTTGATTTATTATTTTTCACATGTAGTTTATACATGTAGATTTTATTTTAATCCAGTATAAACATCATCTTATTTATTTACATCTATTATATTTTGAGTTTATACAGTCGAAATGCAAACTGACTGCGAATTCACTGCTTAGGACTTTCAGATTTTTCTTTCGACTGTTGGCAATACTGCTGTTTCTCGTTTACATGTCAATCTACAATCGATTTTCATTTTCATTTGTGTATACCTGGCAACAGAAACATTTATACATGTGCTAAATTGGTTGCATATGCATAAATGCTCATTTAAAGAATGTAAACATACTAAATTATTGACATCATTTTAGGTTATGACGTAGGATGTGACGTGCATTGGAACTTACAGGGTCTGGAGTATAGCTATTTAAATTTGCCAGATTTAAAATCCTACACTGGCCATTGCCTACAAGTATCAGCTACATTATTAGTTAATGCAGGCGCTGATTTAACAGCCTTAAAGACATGGAGGCTGGCAATCATCTACTGTAGCTGAGAGCTACATAGATGAGTCAATAACAAATAAATTGGAAACTTCAAAAAAATTTTAAATTTTAGCGCACCAACTAGCAAAAACAACGATATAAGTAATGAATGCACAGTTAGTACTAATACCACCAACACAATAATAAAAAATAATAATGTGCTCCAATTCAGTTCAACAATTATACTATAACTTTTAATGTTAATCATTCATAAATATACATTGTTATAAATATTTAAATATCATTATGAATAAAGAAAACAATATGTTCGAAATTGTTTAATAAACATTTAACAGCATGTTATCTTTTTCTAAACAGTCCCTCATAAAGTTTCGTAGTTAAAGGCAGTTGGAGAAAAAATAGTATGTTTAATTCGTACAAAGAATACGTTTTTGGGAATCATCAGATTTCTTATTCGTCCCAAAAACATGCAGTTTTTGTACTAATTAAACAAATAACTATTTGACAAATTCATTTTTGTATTTGTCAAGCATATAGTTGTATTGGGGAAGTCATGAAATTTATGAACGAGAATTCTCCAAATAGTGGCTTTTTGAATATTCTCTCACTAGTGACTAATACAGAAGCCGCTCGTTGGAGTGAATACTCTATTAAATGAACAAATCGTTTATCTGAACAACAAAGATTGAAACAATAACATGTTCGATTCAATGAACAGGTAAATTACCAAAATATATGACTTGACTTTACTTTGCTGAATTCGCATTTCTGAATAATCTCTCACGAATAATATTTGTATACCAGATAGTGTTGTTCAGTTATAAAATGGATTTAAGTTAATATACAGGGTGTATTATCGATTTTGTAACATAGGGGAATAGCATGTAAAAACACAATTTCTCAAATATTGGCTAATTATTTTAGAGGAAAAGTCACTGTAGCAAAGTTGTAGACCTTATTGAATACTGTTCAAAACACCTTTAGTTTAGCATCTGTGTTAAATAGTTTCCAAGATATAAGTGATTTTCTGGTATAGGAAATTAACATTGTAAATCGGAGATTCACTAATAGCAATTACCGTGTTAGATTTAGACATTAGGTGTAAATGCAAGAATTATTTAGCACAGTTTCATGGGGCAAAATCACTCATCAAAATGTTACAATTATTACCGCTGTGGAAGAAATAGATAAGATTTTTCAAAGGAATTTATTTTTATAAAATCTTATTAGCCATGACAATAGTTGTCAAATTAATCTCAAGAATCACTGATAGTTATGTCATGCTTTTGTATTATAAATTTAAAACATTATAAGAATGATACTAATATAAGAAAAAACATTTTTATCTTATTAATATATTATGTGGTTACATCATTTATATTATTTAACAAGTATAGTAATTTAACAAAATTAAACAAACAAAAAAAAAAGCAAAAACGAGAATCAATTTATAAAATATGTTCATAATACAAATGCATGACATAACCTCTATGTGATTTTTGAGATTAATCTGACAGCTATTGTCATGGCTAATAAGATTTTATAAAAATAGACTTCTTGGAGAATTCTCACGTATTTCTTCCACACCGGTAGCAATTGTAACATTCTGCTGAGTAATTTTGCTCCATGCAACTCTGCTTAATAATTCTTGCATTTACACCTAAGGTCTAAATATAACGTGGCAATTGCTATTAGCGAATTTCCCATTCACAATGTTAATTTCCTATACCAGAAAATCACCTATATCTTGGAAACTATTTAACACAGATGCTAAAGTGAAGGTATTTTAAACAGTATTCAATAAGGTCTACAACTTTGCTACAGTATCTTTTTCTACAAAATAATTACGGGAGCCAATATTTGAGAAATTGTTTTTACATGCTATTTCCCTATGTTACAAAACCGATAATACACCCTGTATATAATAAACCCTTTTTAAAAAGTACATTGAATTGTGTAAACATCTCGTTTGTATGAACAAGCTTGGGTTTTAATTGAATAAGGTTGTAACCACCAAAAAGTTAATTGTGCAGGACACAAATTTATTACTTTTTGACATTTAAAAGTATAATTTATATTGTGGTATTCATTATAACTTATTAGCAACTGTGTAAAAATCATGCAGTACGTATATTTTTTAAAATATTACGTTTCTAGCAGATACCACAAAATTATATTTTGTCTTAGTGGAAAAAGGTTGTATCATCGCAGAAATCTGCAGAAATTGTCGGTTACAACCTTTTATTCACAGTACTGTTCAGAAAGAATGTTTAAAAAAATAAAAGACAAGAACCAAAATGCTATTTTATAATGCAAACGTAGTACAAACAGAAAGCGTTATATAACTATAGTAAGTAGTATAAGTACGCACTGTACCTATAAGTGCCTGCACATATTTTTTAGTTTTCTGTAGGTAAGCTTTGATAAAAGTCCCTGTGATTTTGGTTAGTGAGGTAGGCACACATGTCGATCAAGTTGTTCTTCTTATCCTTTTTCACCGGCAAAGGGTGATTGTATAAAGTAGGGAGCCTTTCAACTTCTATAGCAACTGGTGGTAAGGAACGATTTTTAACACCTCTTGATTTCTTACTTAATGAATGTGATATCCAGGGTTGTAGGATATTGTGGCTTACTCTAGCTTGTAATGTCGTGGGATCATCATTGGTAATTTTGTACCATACGGCTTCTGTTATTTTAGTATTGCCTTTGCACAAAGCAGACTCAATCAAACTTAAATCTTTAAAATCGTTTCTATTCATGGAACAAACATGGAATGGTTTAGACGGTCTTGCGTTTGCGATGACTTCTACCCAGTCTTCTGGATGATAAACTGTGGCGGTTTTTTTCTTACGTTCAATAAAGGCAAAATCTCTGTCGCATGGCAGAAAACTATGCAAACTTATTAAAAACTTTTGTTCCACGGATGTAAAATATCGCATGGTGATCAGATACTGATACAAAGCAATATTACGCCAGTTGTTGTTTTGGCCTACGCATCTGTCGGACCATACAATAAGTTTTCTTTCCGTATTATCAAGAGGTTGGAAATTTGTAGTGATATATTTCAATAAACAAGACGTTGTTTCAGCAGAGCCCCTCTTTGCAATAGTTTCGTGCCAGAAACACATGAAAGCTTCATTGGTACCCATGTTATGTATCGCTTGATTGTAACATGAATATTGGCGTTGATAAAATATGTTGGAATGCTTTAGCGTCGGGCAAAAAAGAACTTGCTGAAGATCTGTACATAGAACTACAATGTTTGGATTAGTTTTGGCAAGAGCCGTATCCTCATTTAAAGTAGAGTAAGCTTTGTCAGCTTTAGCGTGGTGCAATTTACTTTCAAGTGATATTCTTCGAGTTTCCTCTTCAGATTGAGCACCTAAAAGTCGGGTATACAATTTGTCGCATAGAGCGCAAGTGTCAGATCTAGGTGAACCAAACCTTAGGTTGAAGTCTGAATTAAAAATATTTCTGTAAGTATTTTCACTGCAACGGTGATTAGGAAATTTATTCTTGAATAGTAGATACATCTTATTGATGGATAAGTCATGATGCAAAATAAGTTTCTGGGTGTTATTTCTGGAGTAGTGACTCACTTCTTTTGGAAACGAATTAATATGATCCCTTATATCAGTTTTTAACTGGTCAGGAATTGCGTGTGGTCTATTTTTGTGTTTCCCTCTTTGGTCTTCTATGGCGGCATTAAATTTAACTTTTTCCTGTAACTTTTGGATTCGTCTTGGAGTAACTTTTAATATATAACATAGAGTTTTCTGACATACTCTCACTTTTAAACCTCCTACTGGTAAGTAGTAGTTAAAGGTACAACGTCGTCGAGAAGCATCTTCGGGAACATATCTTCGATTTATTTCAACTAAATCCATATATTGACGCAGCAACATGGTCTGCTTATCGTAACTAACATTGTAAAAATCTTCAAAAAAACGTAGTTTTTGTTCCAAAAGCAGCTTGCTACAACTATAGCTACAACGACAAATTGTGGTCTGTAACAATAAGAAACTTTGTTTAAAAATTTGTATTGTTGTATTATCTAAGTGTTCAAACAATAATAAAAAATTGGACGGGATAGGTCTAACGATAACCCACAAACACTTTCAGAAATAATAATACCATCAAATTGGATTTAATGACTAAAATATCTTAAACGTCCATTATGTCAACGTTGGATACAACCTTGTTCTACTTACATTGTCTGGGGGAGCTTTTTCTGGAATATTAACTCCCTTTTTGGTAAAGTGTTGCTTTCCAGGGTCTCGTAAGGCCTTTCTCTTGTTGTCCTTCCACTCACTAATATTTATCTTTCTTTTGCGACCTTTATTTAACTGTTTTTCAGCAGAGGAACTCACACTAACACGTTTGGCATCTGCCATCCTGACTGTTGTTACAACCTTATTTGCGGCGGCCTAAGTGATCATCCACAATATGGCCGACTTTCTAAAGAAATATTACAGCCAATCAGAGACAGGTGCAACTGAAGTGATGCTTACAACCTTCTTCCATGTATAGCACCATATCTTGAATTTTGAGGGTTACAACCTTATTCGGGGCGCCTATTCAATTAGTCTACATAATCGAGTGCAACTACTGTACTGCTGTATTTATCAAGAATGCAGCAATTTAACAAATATATCATTTTTTTCATTAGCATTCATTAGGATTCCACATAGTATATTTCTCAACAGCACATCTTGCAGAAAAAGCGTTCTTACTAAGCACGGAAGAATACATCACATTATTTATGCAAAATTATCATACAAACAGCGTCATTATTAGGAGGTATTAGATAAAATCAATTTATTATGAATGAAGCATATTTGAACCTTACTACACTAGAGTAAAATAAAAAAATTGTCGTCCTACTCATACATAAATAATTTACGAATTAAAACAATTTTGCACCTTGTGATATTGAAAAGTAAATTAAACAAAATTTGAAACCATGTTCGAATTTATAAGTAAATAATGAATAAAAAAATTCTAGCATTTCGAGATTAAAAAAAAAGCATAAAGTAATTTTTGTCACAATCAATCAGTACTCCGTAAGCATGGGATGGGAAGCTATTTAATTCATTTTTAGGATAAGTGATTTTAAGTATTAATAGCTATAGAAGGTAAACATAATAACTTACTTTAGATTTATGTATTTCAGACTTATAAAATAAAACATAGTTAAACCTATCATAATAATAATAAAATTGTTTCTCCTTATCGAAGATAAAATTAACAATAAATATTATGTCTATTTGTCCCATAAACCCATTTCTTTCATTTTTGTTTGGAAATACTGTTGTAAATTTACTGCACATTGGTAATATTCTGTTTCAGGCGAATTGTATATTCTGCAATTTGTAAATATCCTGGTCATATCTGCGATGAACAGCCTCCTTGATACATAATATCTTTGCTTTAGTCGTTCGGACATTGTTCTTAAATCTGAAAACAATATTGAGCTAAAGTAAGCATTGTTTGAATTCAGTTCCAAATGCATACCCATAGGATATTTAATATGTTCATAATAATCAGGAACTTCATTTTTGTCAACAGGCTGCCTAAATGGCCACGAGTCCTCGTGATTTTTAACCTATAACAATTTTAGCAAGTAAAATGAAAAGATTCATTAAAGATGTAGATACTTACAGCATTCAAAACAATTTTAAGCATTCCAGCTAGTACATCTATATCTTGAGATTCTTCCAATTGATGGCCGCCTCTTGTGGCTCTCGCTGGAGGTCTCCAGCCTGTCTCTTGTATACCAGGAATGGATTCAACAGGAATACTACGCAAGCCTACAACATTTAATATATTAATCGCCTGCAACACTCTCAAATAACTCTCGCTTGTACCTTCTTTAAAAACGGTTAATCCAGCATGCACTTTGGAAACAGTTCGTTGTTGTTGATATATCAACTGCTTTACAATTTCCTTTTGCCTCCTTAGTACAGACATGAATTCTGTATAAACTATCTTAGGATTAAGTTCACAGTGCATTAAAGTGGCGCCCTCATAATCTTTTATGTAACCTTGGTGAATAGGCCTTGCTAATTTTATATCTTTCGAAAAGCCCTGCTTCTCAAAATAGCCAATAGCAAACTCATCAGCGAATGTTAGAAAATGAAGAATATTCTTGCGAATGTGATAATCTTTGAGGTAATTCATCATGTGGGTGCCATAACCTTTAACTTGTTCGCTCGAAGTCACAGCACAAAAGACAATTTCTGTAAATCCTTGTGTTGGAAATGTACGGAAACATATGCCACCAATAGGGCTGTTGTCTTTGATTAATGCTAATGTTCTATGTTTCCTGGAAATAAATTATTTTTAATATGGAGTATCAATTTAGCTGGTATTGGTAACTACTTTCCTTGCGAGTAGTTACTTCCTATTGGTTTATTTCGATGTGACAGAACTACCAGAAATTAAATTTATAGCTGACAAATTTAGGTTTTGTCGATAAGAGATTTTTGTTACTTTACTAGTCAGCATAGCAGCTGTTGGTTAAATGAAGTGAAGTTAATATAAGGGCCTTGTTTTACCAAATCAATAGAAAGAAAATACTGGCAACAAAAGTAGTTACAAGTACCGGTTACATAAAGACTTGGTTTTAATATTCAGTTAGATTTAACTGAACCTACCCACATTTTATTTTATTATAATACCACAAAAAAAGGTTTGCCTAAAAGGAGAATTCTAATAAACAGAATTTAGAAATATATTTAGATTTTTACTGTACTGCTGAAACTTACGGATCAAATAATAACTGACTAATATATTCCTTTGGCATTCGTGGCAGTTGATGTGAAAAAACGTTCTGAAGTCCAATCAACCACAACATAGTTTGTTTAGTCACCGGTGCTGTCAAACTATTCCCAACAACGTGAAATTCAATTATTTTTCGCTTCTCTTCCAACTTAGGTGCTTCATCACGAGCAGGGGCATTTTCAGAAAATACAGCCTACACAATTACAGAGGATCTTAATTTTTAAAAGGTTTAATAAAACAATCTAAATATATTATTACGTCAGGTCCCGTCATGTGATTAGGATCGTCGATGGTAGCAATAATTTCAGCGACCGTCTCAGTACTTAGATCCTCAAACTGATCGTCGCCTGCAAGTTTACGTTTCTTTGTCTCACGAAACGCACCATCACTTTTCCTTTCAAACTTGTTATTTGCATTTAAAGTAATCATAGTATAACCTTCCTTATCGCTCGGTGTTAGCTTTTCAAATTCTCCAGGCCGTTTCACGGATGCTGCAGTTTCTGTAAAAAAAATCATTTGTAGAAAGATAGTTCTAACCCAGACTTTTTATTTTACTTGTATCAAGAAGTGTCTGCAAATGTGGCGACGGCACCGTTTTAAATTCTGGATCCCATATAGGTGAATTAGCAGCATAGATCTCCTCGTCTAATTGATTGAGAAATGGTGGGAAGTGAGTCAGAACCATAACCTACAAAACAGTCTTAAAAATATTGTCCTTCTATCAAAAATTTTATTTCCAAGTTAGAAATAAGTGTCAAAACTTTTTTCTTATCTTTCAGCTTATGTACCTACAAAAGTTAGCACATAACCTAAATATAACCAATTAGGCAATCCAAACCACGCGGTAGAAATGTCAACAAAGCTGACGTTGGTTGGCACACGTGGCGACAAGCTCCATAACCAAAGCATTTATTTTGTTGGCGTTGCAGTGTTAGATCGTGTTTTTAAGTATTTTGGTGTGTTTTTTTATTAAATAAACTAATTTTTGATAATGGACAGTGAATATCTTCGAAAATTATCAGCGGAGAATCCAGATGTTGGTGAAAGGTAGGTTTAACAATTTATATTCTTGTTTATCTGTGTAACCATAGTTTTGTTTTTAGGTATCGACTGAAATTAAAATTAATAAGCGGCTTGGACCCGTTTTATAATTAATTCTCAGGACCTTAGCTACACCATTAATGGAGTTCCACCTATCACAAACATGGATATAATTTCTTATTTGGTTTTTACACATAGTATTTATTCCAAAGAACAAATGAAGGCATTCAAAAGTTTGCAGGCATATAAATATTTTGAGTCTGGCTTTGTTTTACATGGAGGAACTAAAATAGTTGATGGTTTTTACATTTTAATTAGAAAAGTAAGATTTTTGTTTATTACTTACTAATAATAATAATTTTGTGCATTTTATTTTAGCATGTCTTTATAATGTAATTAAATTAATTACAATTTTACATTGTCACGATCGTATCGACTTCCGCAGTTAACAACAATACAAGTCACAGGCATAATAATAATAATAATAAAGCTCTCTAAAAACACTCGAGAAAAAACAAACAACAAAATTAACTAGAAAATACAAATATAAATGCTCTTTCTACGCAAGCTCAAATGGTTGTTTACATTTTACATACATGTGTGCCAACCACTGTCATTCGGAATTAGATTTGACAGGTCGATGGATTGCCTAATTAACCGCCCTAAAAGAATTATTATTTACTAACTCTTCTTTCCAAGGGCATCCGATCTCTCTCTTGATGAAATTGATCCATAATTTGTCTTCTAACGTATTTAAACACAGCTCTTAAAAGTGGACGCCCAAATACTTGTGTTGTATCATAATGCTGTAAAGAATCACAAAATGCTGGAATATGGCAGAATACCAACCATCTAGAATTAAACTGTTTAATCATCACCTTATCTTTACACTAATTAATGTAATTAACCTTGTATAGGCAATAGTATAAACTGTGGCTTCTTCTTGACTCACCACCTGTTTCTGACTACTCGGAGAAGGAAAATCCCAAGTATTAAGACAGTGTAGAAATATTTTTGCAAGTTCATAAATGGTTTTCCATTCTTGTTGAGGCAAATGTGAAAACTTATACATTACTAAATTCGTAACAGCTTTTTGTATTGAAGGTTTTTCGAAAGGCGGTTGACCTAGTGGCCCTTCAACAACTGGATTATCTAAAGTTAAGATGCATTTTCTAAGTAACTAAAAAATAATAGTTAAGTTTATTTATACACAATTATTTCTATATTATACAAAATTCACCTTAAAAAGATAACTATAAACCTTCTTTGTGTCAGGATTTTCTTCTCTATTCATCGATGTGTATATATTATCTACATCAACAACCATTCCTAAAAGTCTATTTATGTCCTGTTCGGATTTATTCCTTAAGTGTGATATGTGTATTTCTAAAATTTATTCTAATTAACTTAAATTAGCTACTCTTCAATAAATCATACCTAAAGCATGTTCGCAACGGCAAGGATCACTAAAAGTAGTATTTGGTGCAGCATTTTCAGTCTTTTTCCATCCAGTACAATCACATTTGTCATTCTACAAAAGCCAAATCAATATTCTACTTGACATTGATAAAAACTTACTATTTACCTGGCACTTTGAATAAATCGCAAGCTTAAGTAATTTCCGTGTATAAGGAAAACTAAGTACAGCTTGTTTACGCTGCTGGATACGTTGCAGATTTGTTTGGCGTGAGGCCTGTTCCGGCTTCACAGTATTAGCCTGCATCGGAGCTGAATTTGCTTCACCTGTTGCTGTAGCCACTTCTGAATGATGATCTGTTGCAGTTGTAGTACTAATAATATGTTGTGACGAATCCAAACTTGACATTCTCTGCCAACTCTGACACTTTCGTCCTGCTGCATTTAGGTTATGTTTATACATCTCCCTAGCCCTGCTATGTTTTTTACAAACAGCTATTATACCTTGTGTGTTTTGGATGCACTTTTATTAGAACATCAGAACTCCTTATCAAAATTAAATAACATTAATTAATACATTAGATGGTTGTTTACAATCAAAAATAGTTTACTTTTGCAGAATTTCCAAATATGTTGTTGCTGACAACGACAATGGAATCGTGTACAATCGTAAACTTTCGCTAAGTATCTGTTTTTAAACTAGAGTTCCTATTTGAACGTTTTATCTACCGGCGGTGTGTTTGAACTTTAGCTCGAACACATTTACCCCCTTATTCTGTAAGACTTCTCCCCTTATCTTGTAAGACTTCGTTAACGAACGTTAAAATATCGAAGCTCGTTATAACATTGAAATTCGTTATTTTTGTATTCTGTAAGACAAATTCTTACGAAAATCGTTATCACGCAATCGATGTTTTAAGGAGGATACAGTGGATCTTTGCGGGATGAAGGGCATGGGAATATCTCCTATACTTTTACATAGGCTCTAACAAGAAATATCAATCGATGAAGAAATAAATTAACATTCTTAAAACTGAACAAAATAATTTTATTATGAATGCCTTTAATGCATTTATTAATTATTGTCACAAACGGAAATATTTACAATTCAATATTATTACAAAACTCAACTTCTCTTCCGTTCGTACAGTATATCGTGCAAGGCCACGTTCAGTTGCCCACGTTAGTCAAGCAGCTGCGGTCTTACCGCCAACAACTTGGAGCCAGTTGTGAAGTCCTTAGTAGAAGCGCTCCCGCTTCACCCACGACGGGGCATTCCTATGTTAATCTCAACTGCATATTCTGCTGGCAACCTACGTAATTTACAAACAACTGCACATTCCTTAAGAAGAAACCAGCACACTTCCGCTCAACCCACAGATTGGTGCCAGGCACGGTCAGCTTGAATGCAAACTACCCACAAGCCTGCAACCAGGAAGCGTGAGCTTCCTTAGTTTCATACTTGGAACTCCAACCCACTGATTCCCACTACAATGCTAATATCTTCCGCGTTCAGCAGTATATAAACCCGCTTGTTTGGCTTGAAAGTTAGTCTGTGCCAAGACTCAGAAGAAGCCTCATCAAGAAACAAGCGGGTAAGTGTCTTTTTATTAATTATGGCTTAGTTCTGCTTAGTATGAGTGGGTTGAGCAAAAGCCCTCTCTCTCTGCTTAGTTATGGGAGGTTGTGACCAGGATCCCACTCTTAGTTGTAGATCACCAGGAGTTTAACTGCTACGCTTAGTTTGTAGATCTAGTGCTAGAGCAGGGTTGGTTCCAACCACCCTCATGATTGTGTTAGTTTTAGGAGACATGTACGTCCTCATGATGTATAAAACCATTATGTATGGTATGTAACCTTTGTACTCTCTTTATTGTTGTTAGTATATAGTTGTTTTTTACGACTTGTGTTTATTTTCCTTCTACCTCTGACTACGTCCTCCAGTCACGAAAACCCCACGTGACATTATTTGTATATATTAAAATAATTTTATCCAACATCTCTAAATAAAGAGGGCTAAAACTTGATGTTTGCAAGTAATTAAAGTTGATGTTTACTCACTTGTGGGTAGAAAAACATTGTTGTACTTACATTAGAATGGTGATTGGCTGCTATTATAGGTAGCAACCAATCACCAGCTTATATTGCATAATATTATTAAAATTCAGTCATCGCGTTAGAGTATTAAATTTATTTCTGTCAAAAACTACAGACTAACATTAAATGGCAAATTCGATATCTAAACTTAAATAAAGAGGTGTTGGATAAAATTTTGTATGGCACACGTGAGTTAAGGATATTATCCACTCAGAAAAATTAACCCACTCGGGCCTACCGGCCCTCGAAGGTAAATTTTTTATTCGTGGATAATATCTTACTTAACTCACGTGTACCATAAATACCTATAAGTCGATTGGAGTGCATTTGTTTATCTGTTAAAAGTGTAAAAATATTTATAAATAGGTTAAGAATCGTGGCAACACCACAAAGAAATCAGTCGATTATGTTGGTAGCAATGTTTGGTTTGAGCTTTCGGAGTTTGAGTTGACATCCTAACCTCCAAATGTCAATCCCAAAATATACATAAGTGGAAACATTTTGAATGTTTTATAATTTCGTGTGCAATTACAGATTAGAATATTCTATTTTTTAACTTTTGTATAGTCTAAAGATTACAATCTGATAAGCAGATTCAAGAAATATATAATAAGTTGCTGAAGCTTAATATATTTTCAAAATTGTTACGTATTCTTTGTGTTACTGATTTTGTGAAAATTCTGATTGTGATGATAAATTGTATTTATCACATTGCTAAATGTAATTTTACATTACATTTTACATGATACTAACTATTGCAAACGGTACGAAAAAAGATTGGTCGACATAATACTTGGATCTACGATAGAACAATAGTAGGTATTGAGGCAGTTGAGTCCATCCCCTCTCTTTTTATATAAATGACCCGAGATCTAATTAATATTCAAATGATGCGCGATCTAATTAAATGCGCGAATTTCGCGAATTAAATTAATTCACGATATCATTTGCATATCTCATCTCTCATTTACATATATCATCTCTCACATGCATTCGCGAATTAAATTAATTCACGATATCATTTGCATATCTCATCTCATCTCTCATTTGCCTAGCTCATTTTTTATATCTCATATGCATGCGCGAATCAAATTAATTCACGGTATCGTTTGCATATCTCATCTCTCATTTACATAACTCATCTCTCTCATTTGTACATATTATTTTTATATATCATTTGCATCTGTTATCTCTCTCTCATAAATTTATTTTAAAATAAATCTTATGGTGTCATTCCTAATTGATATTTAAATATAGATCTATACGTCATATGATTAACATACGTGTAATATAATTAACATGTAGAAACATCTAGGATAATAATACGAGAAAAATTTACTTTCAAGTATACAAGGTACCTCTAAAGGGTTACAGTCAATCACCTGTCGGATTATCTCTATTGCATTTTGACATGTTTAAATCCAAACGTCATAAATATTTAAAATACAGTCTACAAGTAAATCGATAATGGTCATGTAATTATTATCTTAGCATCTTTTCATTTACAATTATCTAGTAAAAAATGTATTGTTTCATACGACTGACAAACATTCCTTAAAACTGCTTTCAACTGTTTAGTTGATTATTTCTCAGGAACGCAAATTCTATTTGAAAGAAAACAATTAGGGTCGTTCGTTATGATTTCTTAAAAACTTATTTAATTAAAACTTTTTAAAACACTGTATAGGATTATTTTAAAATTCAAAAACATTTTCTATAGCTAAAATTGTTTAAGAAGTTACTTTCAAACTAATGTTATTGCATGAAAATACGTACAAGGTAGTTAGTCACGTTGTTTTTCAACATTCCTTAAAACTGCTTTCAACTATAAATAAACAAAACGTTCTTACAGACGACTGAACAATTCAAAGGAATTTAGTTTTTCTAAAAATTTGTTAAGAGATGTAAAAGCAATTAACAGGTTAAAATCTTTGAAGTTATTTTTCTAAAAGTTGCATTAATCATTGTCATCTTAAAAGCGGTATAAATTATTGTTTTAAATGACAATTACTCACCCTTGTGTTAATCTGTACAAGTTAGACGTGTAGAAATTTGAATACGGAAATAATTTGAAAGAGACATACCATTATATCGTACTATATGTGATTAATTGTATTGTTTCAGAGCTCTGAATCATACAGATTTGATGTACGCTTCATTAACTTTTTTAACCGAGAAACATGTTTATTATTATTATTCTTTACTTAAGATTAATACGAGTTCTTTCTATAATAACTAGCAGCTTTCAAGAAAAGTTGTTTATTAATGTTCGTGACGTATTTATTACGCAGACGCCAAAAACTGGTATAAAAACCCCGAAATTTCTGTTTCCCAACCATTCCGAAAGCGTTCCCGAAGCATCAAGATAGTTACATCAAGTGAATATTTAATTAAAATCAGGTATGTTTTATTTTTGCTTATATTTTAAAAACTGTATGTAAATGATTTACGAATGTTTTAGATCGACTTCCATTTAGATGGTCTACAGTTCCCGAGAAATATAATTCATCAATAAGAAATATTAATTTTCCTTATTTGAAATTCATCAAGTAAGTGCAATATTTAATTAAAATCAGGTGTTTTATTTTTGCTTATATTTTAAAAACTATATGTAAATGATTTACAAATGTTTTAGATCGACTTCCATTTAGATAGTCTACAGTTCCTAAGAAATATAATTTATCAATAAGAAATATTAATTTTCCTTATTTGAAAATTCATCGAGTAAGTTGCTTTTATTTTTAACGATGTTGTGTAAACTTATTTTGAAATTTATTATAGACTGACTGCAGTTTCTATCTGCGTGAAATCCACATAGTTTTTATTCCAACAGGTTACTGTATGAAGGAAGTCGAAGACGCGAAATTATCAACGTTTGATAATTCTGTATCCTGCAAATTTATTTGAAATAATCAAGCAGGTATGTTTTATCTTCAGTTGCTTATATTTTAAAACTGCCTGATATGTAAATGTTTTACGATTGCTTACAGTAATAAATGGAATTTTTAAACGAATTGAACCAATCAGCCGGAACAGCAAAACCCGTCAAGAAATTGCATGAATACAAGGTGAAGGAAGTAGCAGAGATATCAGAGGTCAAAATTATCACCCCTGCAATTCACCTACCCTATCAATATGTCGTACAATGCATACATTTAATATTATTATTAAAATTTTATAAATAAAACGATAAAACAAGTTTATAGTTTTTCATTTATTTTTATGTTAAACATATACGGTAGCAAGATCTAGAATGCCTAGACATTCGAATTTTGAACAGATTGATAACATGTTTTCTCATTTAATCATAATTAGGGTCAAGTTGAATAGCAAAATAAAGTACATACAAGTTAACAGGTTAAAATAGAAGTTTATTTTGCTACTTTTATATGTGCTAAGTAAAATAATAAACAGATATTTCGAAAATTTTATGCATTCTTAAGAGAACAGGGTATAATATTTAAAACACACTGTAGAAAACATATCAACAGAGAAAGGAAATACATAAATACAGTATGTTTTGTATGATGAGGTGTCGTCAGTTTAAAAGAAATGAGTTTAATGTTGCACGTATTACAGTAATTGTATCTGTACATAACAAAGGTATACATCCCTCTTATTAGATTGTCACGAACGTATGTAGTATACTTCTAAATTCATGAATACCCTATACAAGTATTCTAACTAGACAATAAAGGTTTACTGAGATTATATACCTTATAATAAAGCAATAGAATTTTTCTAAATTTTATTCTTTAAGTTTTATTTAAATAAATTTTAGGATTCAAAAGCATTTTCCTATTATTATTAATGCACATAGACCCCTTAACCCTTCACCCTCAACCCTACGATGTAAGATTACGAGAGGGTACGTGAAGAAAAGGGTATGTTGTAAGAAAAACTAATAATAATAATCCTTTTCTAGGAACTGGGTAGTAGTATCAACAGTAACATAGACGAATCCAAGCATGAAATAAACAAGATAGAAAAAATACATAAAAACCTTTATGTGTTTTAAACATAATATATGGTAAATAAGTCACCTAAGGACACATCACAAATGTCTATTACAGTTTCTTGTATTTACAGTGCATTAAGAATAATTGTATCAAATTATACACGTTTAGATATACAGTCCTTTTGTGATAATTATGGCTGAAGGGTGTAAAACAACTACTGTATCAACAATAGCTACATCGAAGTCGCATGAGTTGTTACCGGCTCTTTAACAAGCGTATTCTACAATTCTCTAATTTTTTAGTTTCTAGACATAATGTAGTTTTGAACAGATTTTAGCCTCTTTCGTTAGATCTACTACCTTGTAAACTGTTTCAACATATGTGTTCTTATTGTTTATGCATCATATAGATATTCGTCGCCATATTTAAACGGTATTTTACAATATATCATACATTTTCAATAGCTTCGAAATACGGAGATATGTAATAATATACTGTATACTCTTGTAGGATATTCATCGTATCTATAGTAAACTCGTATGATTAATAACAATCTGTAACCATTTTCGATACCTTCGAAATATAAGTCTATAACATATATTTGTAATACGTCTTTATAACTTTGAAACACAGGGTAGTTACCTCTTGCAATATCTACAGTTATGAGAACCCTGAAGACTTAACCTGGAGAAATAAATCAGATAAATATTTTACTTTTTATTGAAACGATAACTTTGCATACTAATATATGAAAATAATATAATGTATATCGCCTGATAAATAAAATTGAAATTATTCTTATTCTTTTACAATGAAATGTGTTTTAAAAAACACGATGAAACGTTATGTATATTAATGCAGGAGTTCTGTTAACGCATTCGTTATTTAGAGATTCACTTATAAGTACACTATCTATTTAGCTGATTCAATAGAAATTTCGTTATTTTTAAAATTCCTAACAAGGGTTCAGGGTTCTTTATCTGTTTTAGAATATTCAAAGACAATATTTGTATAAATTATTGTGAGACTCTTGCTCTATATAAAACACCATATATAAAATTTATCCTGTGTATTGGTGAAAACTCAAATATTCACGGAAATATAATAACGGAAATATCACAAAATTTTATACTGTTGAAATGCATAACGCTTCGAAGCATGTTATTCAAGGTTTATATTGTTGGAAGGCATAACGCTTCGCAGTATGTTATTCATGATTTATATTGTTGGCCTGCAGGACGCTTCACTGTACGCATTGATGTTTATAAGCAAGGACACAAGGAACGCCTATTTGTGTACCTTGAGCTGTTAGATGCATTGTCTGTTGTTTATATTTGTTACAGGTTTCCACGTTTTGCTTTGCCCGTCGAATTCGAGAACGAATTACGAGGTCAGGATTGGCCGTGTGAGCGACGCCACGGATCACCGACATCACGGGTCACTGCTACCCCCAAATTCTTCGAGAATTAGTTTTAGTTTTTGTGGAACATTATATTAAGATTTATGATATTAAGATTTTAGAAAACTGTAACATGTGAATAGAAAGGGACAGACGAGGCATTCTTGTATGAGAGTTGTTAGAATAAACTTGTATTGTGCGTTGAAGGGAATTTGTTTGTTTCAATAAACTTGTATTGCGTGTAAAAGGGAATTTGTTTTCATTTACCTCGTGCAAATCTAAACTCTATTTCGTGGAGAAGACTAAATTTTTTATTCGACCCTATTAATTTACTCTCGCTTTATGTTTAAGATATTTTCATTTGCTGCTAATAGTACCTAGTTAATTCGTATATTATGCTCAAGCACCTGAGATCGTTAAATTACGGTTAAAAAGATGTTTTTTGCGTGTAAAATTAAAAAGGATTATGATTGCAAATCAAAGCAGGAACAAAATACTTAGGTGTTTTTAAATAAAATCTTTAAACTGCAGTTATTGTTTGATATTACATTTATATAACTGTTATGAATAAGCTAATGAAATGTGATCCTGCAACTTACCACATTTAAATTATCGCTTTAACTCCCAACGCCAAACCATCATGTACAGCGTTGCCACATAAAATTAACCCGAGTTTAGTTTCGAAATATAAAAGGATGGCGCCACTTTATTGAGCGCTTAAAGAATTTATGGGAATTACGTGCCATTTAATTCTTAAAAGGTTTCTGATCAAAATTTTTCGCTTGAAAATTATAAAATGAATACCTGCATGTGGCAAAATGTCCTAAAGCCAGAAATACTTAAAAATAAGCAAAATAAAAATCAGAAATTTAATTAAAAACTTTTTTAGATATTTTGCCACATGAAGAAAATTTTTTAAAACATTTTGTTAAAAACCGCATCTTTATATCTTAATATTTAACGATGTGATAGGTAATTTGCTGATACGGTGCGTAGAGAGCGCCCATAACTGCCATCATCATTGCCTCATTTCACGTAATCAACAATACTATCATCATCGTCACTCAAGTCTACTATCAAAAAAGGTAATGAAAAGAAAGTATAGTTCATAATAAACTAATAAAAAGAAAGGGTTGATACCTCAAAGGAACCGTTTTCGTGCTTCAAAATAAACAAATTCGGACCTGAAACAAAACGATTAGTGTGCTTGGAACCGTCAGGATTTTGTGATGGAAAAATCTCAAAGCTTTGTGCCTGACATCCTTGGCACTTCGTGGCTGAAACCAAGAATGGCTAGTGTGCCTGGAACAAACAACCATTAGAGTGCTTGAAAACTTCAGGTCTTCGTGCTTCAGAAGCGTCAGCTTCTTATCTAAAATGGAATAGATAGAATTAGGACAGACAAGAAGAGTAGCTATTCCTGGCTCTATATACAGCTTCTGAGGCTCTTATAGCTTTTCTAAATCTTATAGTAAGTTACCTTATTATCAATGTACTCATTAAGTAGTAATATTCTCTATAAGGCTTAAACGAGTGCAATCCCTTAAATACTGTACAACAGCAAAAGTAATAATAATCACAAACATGAAGAGAAGATAATACACAAGGCAGTAAATAGTAACTTATTAATAAATCACACATCTCAGCACAAAAATACCAAAACAAAAGACATATCAATCAAGACAGTCAAAGGTTTACAAATATCTTCCTATTTTACTGTATCCATTCCAGAATAAAGATAACGGTAACTCGCACCGAGGCAACAATTAATTAATCTGGTCGACGGCATAAACAAACTTCAACTGTTGCACGGTATTTAAGAGAAGGCATTCGTTTACGCCTATAGAAAATAACATTGATAATAAGGCAATTCGCATGCTATAACATTTGGAGAAGATACATGCTTCAGAATTCGCGTGTAGTGTAAGGAGTAGCTATCTTTTCTACATGTCCTGCCCTTAAATTTTCCATTTTAGGCAAGACGTTATAGCTTCTGAAGCACGAAGTCCTGGTTTTAGGCACAAAGCCTTGAGATCTTTTCACCCATGAAGTCCTGAGGGTTTCAGGGATAAAGCTTTGAGCTTTTTCCATCCATGAAGTCATGAGAGTTTCAGGCAAAAAGCCTTGAGCCTTTTACATTATGAAGTCCTGAGAGTTTCAGGCATGAAGTCTTGAGTGTCTCGATGAAGCACGGAAACGGTTCTGTGAGGTATCAACCCTTTCTTTATTACTTAATTTTAAACTATACTTGCCTTTCATTGCTAACCTTACTTGATAGTAGACCTGAGTGTTGCTGATGATTTACTGAGTGTGTTTGAGAAAATGAAACGAGGCAGTGATGTTGGTGGTGGTTATAACAGAGGTACTCCTTGTGTTTTTCTTTTGTAATCGCAGTGTAATTTAAAATTGAGGACCATCAGGTAGGCTTTAGTATTAAGACCGTAAGACGTTCCTAAGTGGAGTAAGGTGAGTGATAACTTATTCATTTTGGGAAATTCACAACTACATCGCCTTTCGTATGTAAGCTAATAGATACTTAACTGAAGGGTCGCAAATGAGATCATAACATCCTAAGGTTTATAATAATTAAGTGACAAGTTATTACTTTAATTACTAATTGATTCGCCACGGCCCAAAAGAGGCCTTACAATATTATAATGCATCAAAGAATGAACAGAAAAATGAAGGAAAGGCAGAAAGAAACTGGTTTAAACAAAGCATTACAAATCCAAGGAATACACAGAGAAAGATGCAGTCGCTTAGTTTTGCACAACGTTGGTTAATTGTGATTGTACGATTTTTTTGTACAATTGGGTTCCATTATTTAAAAGGGTTGCGTATTCTTTCTTAATAAGATTGTTTGAAGACGCCGTGAAATTTGATTTAACAAATTGTGCAAAGCAAAGATAATGAAGTAACTAAAGGAATTAATAATTCACAAAATTGTGCTGCGTTTGTCTACAATCTTGTTGTATATTTTGATACAAGTTGTTTAAGTGTAATCATGCACAGTATTGTGTAGCTTTTTAATTGTATATGATGAAAAAAATGCAAATAAAATTTGAAACTGTAATACAATTTGAGCGAAATCTTATATCAAGGTTATTTTTAATGTAGGATTGACCTATCGCATTTACTTCCCCCTCAGATCACAGATTCCAGACATAAACAAACTGCAAAAAACGCTGTGCTACGTGGAAATGGAACACATTCATTTAGTTAGTTTGTGATAGTTGCAGAATATGGATATAATATAGGTGAATAATTTAATTAATGTAAGTATATTATTAAGTATTTTTAATTTTTTACCCAATATTTTAAATTATTATTATTATGATTGGGTACGCATTTTATTTATCCATTTATTTTAGTGCAAGAGCTATGTAATAAATATCTAATTTATACATTCCTTTTCCAGGCGTAATTGGGTGCGGAGTTTTCCCTTCTTCTTGGGCCAACTACTTATAGAAACGTTTTACAAACCAAATTTTCCATTAATTCAGAAATGGACCGATGATCTTCCAGTGTTTGGCATTATTGAGAAAAGAATAAAAAGTTCATGTTTCCAACTTGAAAATTTACTCTTATATGCCATGATTTGTTACTAATCTAAATAGTAAATCGTTTATTTCAATTAGATCGTTTGCTTAATTTGTATCTTGTCTTTATATGAATGTTTTCTCTTTGTATTTTTGCGTTTGAATTAAATATATAACTTTTTAATAAAATTATGCACAGTTTGTGTTATTAATTCACCCAGTGTTGAGCGTTTCTTTCAGCAATATTAAATGTTGAAGAAAAATAAGCACAATATTGTGCAAATATGCACTAAACTACTATATACACAATTACTCCAATATTCGTATGTGTTTCCAACAACATTGTGCAAAAATTCTACATAAGGATCGCAAGTGTTTAATACAGCATTGTGCAAAACTATGCTACAAAATGTAGAAGATTCTTTAAACAAATTGTTTTAGGCAGTTACCTATTTGGTATGGAGATAAAAATAATAAGTTGTTTGGAAAAATATTGCAATTGGTTTTACACAAACCAATGCAATTAGATTGCACAAATTGTTCCTGTCACTGTTTTAGACACAATTTGTTGTAATTTTCTCAACAATTGTGCACTAAATATACAAACATTTCTCTCTGTGTAGGTACCTACCATACGTCAATACCATTTGGCGGTAAAATTTCTAATGCCAATGGTTGTTTAAAACGCACACGTTTGACACATTTAATTATATTTGTAGGGTATCTCATCATATTCAAGTAGAGGGAGATGGCCGGTTCTGGTGTCACCAAGAGTTTTACATTGGGAAGTATCCCACACAACTGAAGCTCTATCCGGAAAATACTTTTTGGTAATCTGGCATTCGTCATCTGTTAAATTTTTTGTTAATTTCTCTAACCCCATAGGCATAAAGCGAAACGAGTCTAAAAATCTTAATTTCAAATATTTGTTTTCCATCGTTCCTAAAGTGTTAACTACCGTGTCAACATGTACGTGTTTTGAAAAAGATATATATTTTTCTTTGTTTACTGCAATAACATCTATTTTAGAACCGTCGACACCTAATGATTTTATGAAGAGGTGAGCATCATAATTTGATAAATTGTGAAAAAATACCGGTATAAAACTCGGATTCTTAAAATGTAAGTTACATATAGGATGTGCAGGGGCTCGATATTTTCCTGTTAAATGGCAATGCTCATGTACCCTTTCATCTTCCTGACGGAAGGGTTTCTCGCATATATGACAACATTGAGCGAGTGTATAGTTTTTTTTTGCTTTAAATTACTGGTTGTTAACGAGTCCATCCCTACCCTTTTTATGCAAATGACCCCGCTATCTAATTAATATTCAAATGAGGTGCGATCTAATTAAATGCGCGAATTAAATTAATTGATCTAATTTAATTAACTTAATTAATTCGCGTATGCATGTGAGAGATGATATATGTAAATGCGAGGTGAGATATGCAAATGATATCGTGAATTAATTAAGTTAATTAAATTAGATCAATTAATTTAATTCACGCATTTAATTAGATCGCACCTCATTTGAATATTAATTAGATAGCGGCGTCATTTGCATAAAAAGGGTAGGGATGGACTCGTGTAACAACCAGTAATTTAAAGCAAAAAAAAACTATTTTTTTATTAATATTTAATATTCCTTCAGTGGTAGATAAATAAAGAATGTTTTTATGAAAGCAATAATTATTAAGTGGTTAATATCAGGGTTTTAATGGGAATTTTACTCAGGCATCTAATGATGTTAGTTCTACCGTGCGTTAATTTTTAAATTAATTTGAGTACTAACAGTCGATTATTAATGGGAAGATATGTTGATTGAGTGGGTCGCCTTAAAATGAATTACGGCATGAATAAAAAACATCCCTTTGTATGTACCTAAAACGATAGTAGTTTTTAAATATTTATATCTATTAAATATTATATATCTTAAGAGTAAATATTTCGATTTTTAAAAGGTGAAATTATTACAACGCGAAGGATCTTTATCATTTATTATAATAGTAAGAATAAGGGATTTTTAAATTAATTTGAGTACTAAATTTTACATTTTATTTAAGCAAGTAAATGGAGGTTTTTATTAGTATATAGGTTTGTTAGTAGTACGCTAATGACCTAGAGACACGATGGCGCGTGTTGATACGAGATCTGACCTGTCTGAACTCGGATATTTCTTATCGTATATAAAGGGATGAGTAATATTGCATTATTTAGTTTGCAGCAGGTATCCGAGATCATCGGTGTTTGCATTTGATCTGGGTCGTGAATAGTCTCAGTTGGTTAAATTTAAACTATTTTTAACGGGGAATTAAACATTGTGTGTTATACAGAATACGTGCGCTTTATTGGTTAAATTACTTGTGTATAATTACAGTTTACAGTTACAAATGTATTAGAAATTGCCTTATAGTGGCTTGAATGATATTTTAATCAGTGTCTAAAATATGCAGTTTTCTGAATTAATTTAATAGTGTTTATAAAAATATTCCTATCTGGAGGTAAGTCTATTATTATATATTTTCTGAATAGCGCTTATTTGTTTAGTATTATTTAGAGCTAGTGATCATTTTCAGATTGTCATAATGCAATAATCAGATATATCATTTTTTGATTAAAATTATATATAATTCCCTTTTATAAGACAAAGATATTTTTAATTTGATTAAAACTGGGGCTATCTATTAAAATTTAATTAATTTAAAGCGGCAAATCATGTTGAATTTTTACAAATTTTTAAGATAGCGCTGGTGTAAACAGGTGTTGCTGCTGAAATGATTTGTTAGCAGTAATAAATAATTTAACGCTGTAAATTATAACCTGCCATCGAATATTTATTTGTGTAGTGGTCTGTTTGGTATGTTATAAAAGTACAGAGCGTGATTGTTTAATTATGATTTCATATATTGCGTTTCTTTTAATGTTGCTTCTAGGAATTACTTTTTATCCTGGCAGATTTGTATAAATTAAAATTTTATAATAAATTTTGAAGTTCAACTAGCCTCGTATCGAAGTCTTTTTATTTAGCATTTCTTACCATTACCGACCTAATAACAAATTTTTAAAAACCGTTGAGAGGTACTCATTCAGCTCGTCCTGAAACAGTGGCTTTAAACCTAAACTGAAAGTACCGCTACAATATTTCTGCTCTTTCTAAATCTTGTAAGTTAATTTAAATTTATTTAAAAATTATGTGTTTTGCTACAGATAATCTATTATAATTCCTAGCTGCAAACAGAGCAATTTATCTGCATATATAACCTACTCATTGCTGATATTTGTCATGAGTTAAGGTATTTTCAGAGTTATGTTTTTTCTTTTTATTTTATGTTATTTTCAGCTATACCTGCATTCTTCCGCCAGCCGTCTGGAATCGCAACATTTAACGAAGGGTACATCTGATGTGGTGAATTGCCTGGCTGTCACTTGTTATAATTGAAGGTATTTCGGCATGTCTAAACATATTTTTAACGTCTGTACTTATTATTATGTTTATGATTTTTAGCGGCTCCCAGCCGAAGGCTATTCTGAATCTTGGGAATCAGCATCATTACGTAATTAGCTTTAAAATCACGTGACCATCTTATGTGTATTACATCAAAACAGCTTTATGCATGCACGGTATATGATTAACTATCGCAATGCATTATGGGTAATCGAAACAATATATAAAGAACATCACCGAAGCAGTTCATCATTTCTATTCTTGAGAGTTGTGCTAGTAAGACGTGTCTTCATCGAGGGTTGAAAAATGATTGCGTGTGAGCAGTGTAATAAGCAGTTTAGCAGAAAAGATAGTCTGCTGAGACACCAGAAAGGATACTGTCAACAGGATACTTCCATTTTATGTGATCAGTGTGGTATATTATACACTAGTCAAGGCCACTTCGAAAAGCACCCGGTCGAAAAACATGGTCTGCGTAAAAGAAAATTATCGGGGGGCGAGGATGTATCAGCTAACAGTCCTAAGAAGACTTGTATTACCTCGACTAGTTCTAAAACTGTAGTGAAAGAACTTTTATCAAAATGTAAAGTTTGTGAAATCGATATACCAACAAGATTTCTACCTCAACACTGCCTGAGTCTACAACACAAGAATAAAACGTGTATTGTGACTGGTGAAGGGGTTGCATTAATAAAACAGGCGTTTAAAAATCGCATTGCTACATATCGCATTACTGCAGACGCTCGGGTATATTTGAACGTGAAAGAATTCATGGCGATGTTAAAACAAAAAGCGTTAAATTGTGTGCGAGTTGTGTTAGATAGGTATTCGGCTGTTAAAGTTAATATTGAACTTTTCGGACTGTTTGAATTGCCAATTGGAAAACTGCATGCCGCCAGATAAATGTGCTTAGGAGCTATCCCGACCACCCTATGATCCGGACTGCAGCCGGGTACAGCGGTTGGGAGAAGCTCTGAAAGTCATTACACTTAAGGAGAGTTGAAGCGAATACATAGCCTCTCACAATCAAGACAACTTCACCTTAACGGGTACACACTGGGAGTCTATAACGTGTAGACTTAAACGAAGCTCTGTCGAGGGCCCACCAAGCCTATAATTTGGTAGATCGGGGTGGCAAAACCATTTAAAAACCAAGTCCTGCCACAATTGAGGTTGGATTCGATCGGGCAGTGGCCCCAACCCCTGTCTCGGGGAGGAGCTTATGAAGGTATGAAAGAGGACTGGAGGGCTCTCTCTATTCAACTCAGTTAAGTTGGGGGAATAGTCCCATTGCTGGACGAGGTACTTAGCCCCGTATGAAAGAGGACGGGAGGGTGTCGGCGGGTGAGCACGTGTTAAGTCAATCGCTCCGGTACTAGCCTGGATAGCTAGTAGAGGGTGGATAGGCAACCTCGCTCCGACCAGTGAGCAGACTGGGAGCAATTGCTTCGCAATTGCGCGCTGATTGGGCGTATCCCAATCACTTCCTCTTGGAAGGAACGTGGGGCTATGTTGATACGGGTACCCCACGTAAAACAAATTATAATAATCTGTTTGAATTGCCATCAAAGGACTTGGAAGAGGTGAAATCCTTTAATACGAAATTTAAAAATTTTGATGGTTCAACAGATTTAGATCTTGCATACAACCATTTTACGGATGAAGTAGATAATAAAATAAGTGAATTTCAGCAGAAGGAGAGCGGGTGGACATTAAAAAACCTGTTGTTTATCGAATTGAATATCAACAAATACAATCCCTTGAAAGCTTCGTCATACATACCACTTCCGGACCCTATCCAGCAGAAGAAAGCTGTAATAAACATTCAAAATTCTGATCAAAAGTGTTTCATGTGGAGAATTTTAGCTGCTATACAGCCATCGGAAAAAAACCCTGAACGAGTTATAAAATATAAAATATTCGAAAATGAACTAAATTTTAACGGGTTGGACTTTCCTATTAAGTTGAAGGATATTAACAAATTTGAAAAATTAAATAATATATCAGTAAACGTATACGGGCTTAATGCAGTTTATGACAATTCTAAAGTAGATTTTGAAGTTGTTGGGCCTTTACATTTTACAGAAAACAGAAGTCAACAGCGTGTAAACTTACTGTTAATAGACGACAATGCGGGTAATTCTCATTATTGTTTAATTAAAAGCTTAAGTAGATTAATCAGCTCCCAATTATCAAAAAAGGATCATCAAAAGTTTCTGTGCGATGGTTGTTTAATTAATTTTAATACTGAACACAAATTATTCGAACATCAAAAACATGATTGTAAGCATATTAGTGTTAAATTGCCTTCAGCAGAGCCGCGTATTGATAAGTTTGGAAATACAGTTCCCGGTAACATTTTAAAATTTGAATCAGTTGAACATAAATTAAAACACCCTTTTGTAGTATATGCCGATTTTGAGACTATTCTTGAACCTATCCAATATTGTCAGAACGATAACAATGAATCATTTACAGAAAAGACAAATATACATCAACTCTACTCATTTGGGTATTATATAAAGTGTAGCTACGATAATTCTTTATCAAAATATGTTACTTATCGCGGTCAAGACTGTGCTGACATTTTCTGTAGCAGGTTAGAGGCCGACAACAAACGTATTTACAACGATCACCTGAAACGTATTGTCCCAATGATTGAACTCACCGAAAACGAGAAATTGATTCATACACTCGCTCAATGTTGTCATATATGCGAGAAACCCTTCCGTCAGGAAGATGAAAGGGTACATGATCATTGCCATTTAACAGGAAAATATCGAGCCCCTGCACATCCTATATGTAACTTACATTTTAAGAATCCGAGTTTTATACCGGTATTTTTTCACAATTTATCAAATTATGATGCTCACCTCTTCATAAAATCATTAGGTGTCGACGGTTCTAAAATAGATGTTATTGCAGTAAACAAAGAAAAATATATATCTTTTTCAAAACACGTACATGTTGACACGGTAGTTAACACTTTAGGAACGATGGAAAACAAATATTTGAAATTAAGATTTTTAGACTCGTTTCGCTTTATGCCTATGGGGTTAGAGAAATTAACAAAAAATTTAACAGATGACGAATGCCAGATTACCAAAAAGTATTTTCCGGAAAACCGTAAGTTTAGCCTCATGAGAAAAAAAGGTGTTTTCCCTTATTCATTTGTAGATTCATTCGAAAAGCTAAATTATAACAAATTACCGACGCGAGAAGAATTTTTTGATAAATTACGAAATGAAGACGTATCAGTTGAGGATTATAATAGAGCTTCAGTTGTGTGGGATACTTCCCAATGTAAAACTCTTGGTGACTATTCAGACATATACTTGAAAAGTGATGTGCTACTGCTGGCAGATATATTTGAAGCCTTCAGATATATATGTCAAAAAGTATATCATTTAGATCCGGCCAATTTTTTCACTGCACCAGGTTTATCGTGGTCTGCCATGCTTAAATATACAAAGGTGGAGTTAGAGCTTCTGACCGACATCGATTTTACATTTTATTAAGAAAGGAATTAGAGGGGGTGTTAGCCAGTGTAGTAAGCGATATGCGCACGCCAACAATGAATTTATGCCTACATACGATAGAACAAAACCTACAACGTTTATAAATTACCTAGATGCTACCAATCTCTATGGTGCTGCGATGTCAGAATATTTACCACATTCAGGGTTTACATGGTTGACAGATAACGAAGTTGAAAATTTCGATGTTTTAAAAATTCCGAAAAAATCTGAGACTGGGTACATTTTACAAGTAGATTTGCACTATCCGAAAGAACTTCACGATGATCACGATCAGCTACCATTCTGCCCGGAAAATATTATCCCGCAAAATTCGACCCAGTCGAAACTAATTCCCAACTTATTTGATAAGAGCATGTATGTAATTCACTACCGAAATTTACAACAGTGTATAGCAGCAGGATTGAAAGTTACAAAGATCCACCGTGTTTTATCTTTTAAACAATCTCCGTGGTTAAAAGGGTATATTGACCTAAACACAAATATGCGAAATGCTGACAAGAGTGAGTTCGGGAAAATGTTTTATAAACTATTAAATAATTCAGTCTTCGGAAAAACGATGGAAATACAGAAAATAGATCAGATATACGACTAATTACACATTGGGGAAATAAAGGTAGAAGACTAGGAGCCGAGAGTATGATTTCAAAACCGCAATTTAAAGAGTGTGCTATCTTTACGGAGGATCTGGTAGCCATTCATATGGAGAAACTACAAGTTCACTATGATAAGCCGATATATATATATATATATATATATATATATATATATATATATATATATATATATATATATATATATATATATATTGGTTTCTGTGTGCTAGATCTAGCTAAGCATATAATGTATGACTTTTATTATAACACCATTAAAAAAATATATGGGAACAAGGTCCAGCTGCTGTACACAGATACCGATTCGTTAATTCTGCTGACGTATACAGACGATTTTTATGAAGACATGAAGAAATATTTGTACAAGTATGACACATCAAACTTTAAGGCTGATAATCAATTTGGAATTCCGAAGAATGAATCCATAATTGGTAGAATGAAGGACGAATATGCGGGTAGAATTCTCTGGGAATTTCTGGGAACAGGGGCAAAAGCATATGCTGTAGATGTAGAGGGCAAGCTTAGCAAAACAGCTAAAGGTATCCAGAAGGATGTTATCAAAAAAGAACTGACTTTGGAAGACTATAGGAAGGTTGTATTATACAATGTAAATATTTATAAACATGTGCAATCTTTCCGATCATACAACCACCAACTTTATACAGAATTAAAAAATAAAGTTGCGTTATCATGGAAAGATGATAAACGATACATTATTGCTGGCGGGAACGGAGATACCTTAGCTTGGGGAAATTACAGGATTTCTAACTATTGATTAGAATTTCTTTCCCCCCTAGAACCCTTTTTTGTATTTTTAACTATGAAGATTTATAAACTAGTTAAGTGTTCATGTATAACTTGTATTGTATAAGTCTGTATATAAACCCTCTACCTATGTAATTGTTCTTTAAAAGTAATTAGTCTATAATAAATTGTATATGTAATATGTATAAATACCTTAGCTTGGGGAAATTATAGGATTTCTAACGATGATAATTTAGAAACTAGTTAAGTGCTCATGTATAACTTGTATTGTATAAGTCTGTATATAAACCCTTTACCTATGTAATTGTTCTTTGAAAGTAATTAGTCTATAATAAATTGTATATGTAATATGTATAAATACCTTAGCTTGGGGAAATTACAGGATTTCTAACTATTTATTAGAATTTCTTTTCCCTAGAACCCTTTTTTGTATTTTTAACTATGAAAATTTAGAAACTAGTTAAGTGTTCATGTATAACTTGTATTGTATAAGTCTGTATATAAACCCTCTACCTATGTAATTGTTCTTTGAAAGTAATTAATCTATAATAAATTGTATATGTGATATGTTAATTATATGATATAAATATGTACACTGTGTAATTATCCTGATCTAAAATTGTATATGCTATGTATTGTGAAAATAGTTGAATAAATCATATTGTATTGTAATATACTATGTTGTGTCATTTAAGAAGGATCTTAGTATCTCTCTCCTACACATACATTCCAATTTAATGAGAGTTAATCAAAAGTAATATGTTAATAATAAAGAAATGGGATGAAAATGATTCATAAACGTAGAAGCAGGGTGAGTATTAAGATATATTTACCCCTGACCTGATTTATAGCATTTAATTCAAACCCTCTTTCATATTTTTCTCTTGTACGCCCCTGTATGAGAACGATAGCTGTATATTAGCCCATATGTTAGCGTGTATATGTGGTTGCCTGCTAGAGGTGTGGAGATGTGGCACCAGAACCGGCCATCTCCCTCTACTTATTCATTTATTTCTATAATTATTTTTATTTATTTATGTATTACACATAACAACTTCCCACTATTAATAGGGTTGCCAAATGACAAAGTATAACAAAACAAAAAGTGTTTAATAATAAATTAATTTTTTTAATATTTAGTAATACAAAGATTTTGTATTATAATTATGTATTTTTAGGATAAAGTATGTTGATATAAAATGGATAGCATTCTCTCTGATTCTTTAAATACATGTTTGACCGATTTGGAGTGCTTGTCTCACTACATTGTTATTATTCTATATAAAAGTTTTGCGGCTTCTTTCTTTCTTAGCAGTCTAGTATGTGACCAGAGGAAATACGAGATCGATTACTCATGCTCTGTCTCTTTCATAACTTTGTGTATTTTTATTACCTCCTGACTGATAAGAATTTACATTAGCCCCTTAACAAACTTAAATGCTAGATATTCACAATCTTAAAATAGATTATATAAGGACTATTTATTTATTATTACAATATTTATTTAAACATTTATTTATTCACTAATATTACTAATTACACAAAGTACATTTCAATTCACCGGTTGAAAAGTAATTGATTCTTTTCTGTGCTCAACAGTCGACTTATATCCCCCATATAAACGTTCTGGAAAACGTTGGAACATACTCGTCATAGGAGCCCGGAAGGGGGGGCAAGGAGGGGCACTTGCCCCCTTGGAAGTTGAACAAATGGCACAAACCTTATATAAATTAAATTTATATTAACAAATATAAATTTGATAATGTATACTATGATAACGGTTACTATAAGTTTTATAAAATGGAAATGGGTATATTTATATCACTTCATTAGATATCTAGAGTTACAGAAATATCAAATAGAGCTGTGATCCTTCTTATATACTTTTAATACCTTTATATACCCTTTATGTTGTTATAACCAGGTGTTACCATAAGTAGTGAAAAATGTTTATTGGGTCTGCAAATTGTCATTCAGTATGTAAGAATAATCTTCTTAGAAATATTTTGTTATTAACAATGCGTTATTAAAAGAAACAGTCTCTATTTAAATAATGGAAGTATGAATTGCGTTTATCTGATAATAATGAGATACACGTATGTATACGTACATTCATAATTTACAATAAATATTAATTTAGATAAAAAAAGATTGTTAGATTCGTTAGTCAAATCTCATTCGCGCTAATTGCGCGATCGAGGTAACAATTCCTGGTAGTAAAACGCTTTCGTCAATGATTTCATGAATCTCATTATCCCTTCCTCAGCTAAAATCTCGAAAACAGGTGTTAGAGCATCAGTTATCATTTGCTTATTACCATTGATCATTCGATTGGTCATGTTTTCTGAAAAGAAATTAAACTTTGAGAAACTGCCACGCAAAACCTTCTTTCGCAAACTTACCAAGCATTTCATTATTATCGAATAAACCATGATAGTTATAGTAACTGGCACAAAGCTTCATCTTGACATTAACATCTCTTACACGATAATATTCTCCACTAGACGAATTTCTAATTTCTCCGATGATCTCAAACGTTGCATTGACTGAAGCTGAAAGATGAAAAGAAGTTTAGAAAACTCTATCCACCCATCTGCAATTGGATGTGACTTACCGAAATCTACTTGGGGCCAACCGTTGCCTTCTATGGGAATATGCAATAATTTTCAAGACTAATCAGATCTGAATTACTTTATTTCTTTGATATTGTAATTGTCAATCCCTCGAAGGGTGAAATTCCACGCATTAGCAGTATAATTTACCATGAAGTTCTATTGATTTACACTAAATCTTTCTACGACAAGCGGATTCAGTGATGGTAACTGCAGTTCTTCTATCCCGTTTCTGGAGAAAGGTCTTAACGTATTGAAAGCATTAATAAGACAATTTTCTAAATAGGGATCATCACGCAAGCATGCATGGATATAAGAGGCTAAAATGTAATTTTTGCTAATTGTAGAATAATTCATTAAGATGTGGAACACTTACGCAAATCATGTGCACAATAGCTCTTCACCAAAGCAATCACAACTATTAGTAGATTAAACATTGCTATAACAGAATTCGTTCCACTTTAACTGGTCTCAATTTACTAAAACCATTGAATTTGACTTCAATATTTATATGAGTCTTATAAAGACGTAATACTCGTTTAATGTTACTATTTAAAAAAGTTGTTTTGGTCAAAGACATTAATTACTAAAGCAATGCTGTTACCATTTTTTGAGGTTTACGTCATGTTTTTATATATTTTATTCATTTCTAATAAAATAGAAGAATAAAAATAACATAAAAAAGTAAAACTTGATTAGATGAAGCATCTTTTCGTAAACAAATGTTATTGCTACAAAATAATGTGTTCGAAGATGGATTTTTGTAGTTTTTAAATGCGTTATTTATTTTATTTAATGATCATCCGAGAACCTAGAGACATCTTGTATAAATAATCTAAATACGTATATAAAAGTTCATCAGCTTCCCTTTACACTAAGTAAGTATCTATCTACTACTACAAGTACCTCCAGGATTTAAATAGCGCGACAAAAAAGATTACAAGCTATAATATGCAAAAGCGTGAAATAATAAGTTAATTAAACACAAAACAAGAAAAAAAAACGGTTTAGGAGTTTGGGCGTTTCGGCGCAAGGACAGTTTGCCGCGGGACAGGGCGACGCAGGAACACTTCGACGCCGGGACACTTGGGCCCAGGCACACTTCGACGAAAAGACAGTTCGGTGTATGTAAATTTTTTCGCTGCTTAGTTAGGATAAAACTTTCGGAGATATTTAAAGAAAAAAATTAAAAATATTTAAAAAAAATTACGAAGTATAAAATCAGTAAATTAAGAATCAGGTTACTATAATTCAATGTATACTATGATAACGGTTACTACAAGTTTTATAAAATGGAAATATATTTATATCACTTCATTAAATACCTAGAGTTTACAGAAATATCAAATAACGCTGTGATCCTTCTTACATACTTTCAATATTTTTATATACTCTTTATATGGTTATAACCAGGTGTTACCATAAGTAGTGAAAAATGTTTATTGGTTCCGCAAATCGTCATTCAGTATGTAAAAATAATCTTCTTAAAACTCTTACTTTATTAACAATGAGTTATTACAAGAAACAGTCTCTATTTAAATAGGGAAGTATGAATTGGGTTTATCTAATAATAGTGAGATACACAAATGCATACGTACATACATACATAATTTACAATAAATATTAATTTAGATAAAAAAAGATTATTAAATTCGTTAGTCATATCTCTTTCACGCTAATTGTTCGATCGAGGTAACAGTTCCTGGTAAGAAAACGCTTTCGTCAATGATTTCATTAATCTCATTATCCCTTCGTCAGCTAAAATCTCAAGAACAGGCGTTACAGCGTCAGTTATCATTTGTTTATTATCAATGATGATTTTATTAGTCATATTTCCTGAAAAGAAATAAAACTGTGAGAAAATGCTACGCAAAAACCTTCTTTCGCAAACTTACCAAGCACTTCGTTATTATCGAATAAACCATGGTAGTTATAGTAACTGGCACAAAGCTTCATCTTGACATTAACATCTCTTACACGATAATATTCTCCACTAGATGAATTTCTAATTTCTCCGATGATCTCAAACGTTGCATTGACTGAAGCTGCAAGAAGAAAAGAAGTTTAGAAAACTCTACCCACCCTGCATATCTGCAATTGGATGTGACTTACCGAAATCTACTTGGGCCCAACCGTTGCCTTCTATGGGAATATGCAATAATTTTCCTTTCACATCATATCCGCTAGTCATGTTTATAGGATGAAAATTTGCTTTGATACGGAAAGTTTCATTTATTGTAGAATCGTACCTAAAAATATTCTTCAGTTCATTTTAGTTTCAAAACTAATCAGATCTGAGTTACTTTATTTCTTTGATATTGTAATTATCAATCCCTAGAAGGGTGGAATTCCACACATTACCAGTATAGTTTACCATGGAATTCTCTTGGTTTACAGTAAACCTTTCTACCACAAGCGGATTCAGTGATGGTAGCTGCAGTTCTTCTACTTCGTTTCTAGCGAAAGGTCTTAACGTATTGAAAGCATTAATAAGGCAATTTTCTAAGTAGGGATCATCACGCAAGCATGCATGGATATAAGAGGCTAAAAGTAATTTTTATTAATTGGAGAATAGTTCATTAAGATGTGAAACACTTACGCAAATCATGTGCACAATAGCTCTTCGCCAAGACAATCACAACTATTAGTAGATTGAACATTGCTATAACAGGATTCGTTCACACTTTAACTGGTTTCAATTTACTAAAATCATTGAATTTGACTTCAATATTTATATGAGTCTTATAAGGACGCAATACTCTTTTAATGTTATTATTTAAAAAAGTATTTTTAAAAATATCTATAAATGTCAAGCAACAGTTATTGGGTGATCTAGAATGGATTGACCAAATTACAATTAACATTTCAACGGTTCAGCAAGATTGGAAAATGTAACATATACAAAGCGGATAAACATTACGGAAAGTCTACTACAATCTTTTGTAGAATCTGTGGATATTTTTTGTTGTAATAGAATTATCACCCTGTATTTATAAACGCATAAATATTAAATTCCCAAATGGGTATCCTTGAATTTGGAGCTAAGAGAATCACACAATAAGACAAACCGAAATGAACGTTACCATTAAAAACAGGTGATGACGTCATCGAAAGATTATACTTATCAAGCTATCAACATTCCTTCCAGATAAAAAAATCTACGCATTCAAGCACTCTACTGAAATTTTTCTCGTTTCTGTTTTATATCGACTATTCTACTATACTTTTTAATCGCCCTGTATATCTGTGGAATACGTACTTAAAAAGAAAGAAATTCCTAGAATTGATATATAGGAAAACAGAAAAACTTTGTTATTTTTTATGAATTAAATTAGGCATAAATGTATAGAAAATTATCTTATGGCAATAAATTAATATATTAATTTGTATTAGTTAGTTAATTGCAGCTCTCATTCGTTTTTAATATTCGCAGGTTATTAAATTTATCTCATCTCTTTTACGCATACGACAATAAAAATAATACAAATCTGTTAAAAGATAAACAGATAAGTAAGCAACACAATTTAATTTATTTAAATTAAAAATGCAGTTTTTACAAACTTATTAATTATATACATACGTAAAATTACTATTTTTACAAAAATGAGTCAAACACTTTTATTTCTATTATAATTCTTGAAATTATATTATCTACGTATTTAAAACTATAATAGAATAGCTACATGAATTCTTCAATAACAAAGTTTTATCAGTAGATGGATACATGAAGTGAAATAAACCAGTTTGAGGTATTTTTAGACAAGAAAGTGGACGCCGGTGATTCCCCTAAATGCTTCGTCCAATCAGAGAAATCCATGTATTTCTTCCGACCCCATTGGAAAGATTGACTGGCGACAGAATAAAGGAGAGGGATGTACTCTCTAAGAGTTTAGGAATGGTCATAACGCGATCAAGATCAGGTAATATGGGTTGCATATCTCGGAATTGTAAATTATTTTTTGGTAGCCACAAGCCTTAAAATACTAAATAAGCAGATACTACAAATATGATCTCGTAATTAAAAAGGCTTATTAACAAAATTATAATCCGATGTTTTTGTAATATACTAGCACAGTTTGAAATGAAGGTAGAATTACAAAACTGTAAATAAACTGAAACATAATTAGGCTGCATTATTAATAATAAAGAAAATAACATGTACAATATGTACATACATAGTTTTATAGATAGTTCTCTCAGAAAACTCTATAAACAAATAAACAAAGCAAGGAGTAATAATGAGATGCGCATATCGAATTTGCAATATAAATCTATACCTCATAACATAATGATAATAACTTCTTTTACGCTAATTGTTTAATCGGGGCAACAGTTCCTGGTAAGAAAACGCTTTCGTCAATGACTTCATGAATCTCATTATACCCTTTTCAGTTAAAATCTCAAGAATTGGCGTTAAAGCATCAGCTATCATCTGCTTATTACCATTGATCATTCTATTCGTCATCATTTCTAAAACAATTAATCATGAATCTTCAATAAAATCAATATCATAAAATCTTTTGTAATCTTACCAAGCCCTTCGTGATTATTGAATAGACCATTAAAGTGAAAGTAGCTGGAACGAATCTTCATCTTGACATTAACATCTTTGACACGATAATACTCTCCTTTAGAGGAATTTCTAATTTCTCCAATGATCACAAACGTTGCATTGGCTGTAGCTAGAAGAGCCGGAAATTTATTAAACTTTTACCACCCAGTACATATCTGAAGTCGGATGTCGCTTACCGAGATCCGTTTGGACCATGCCTTCTCCAGCTATGGGGATATTCGCTAGGCTTCCCTCCATTTGATATTCGCTAGTGAGGTTTACAAACTCAAAATCTACTTTAATACGAAATGTTTCATTTATTGACGAATCGTACCTGAAAATATGTGTTCTTCAGCTAAAATACTCTTTACTTCCTACTTTATTTCTTACTTTATTTCCTTAATATTGTAATTGTCTATGCCATGAACGGTAAAATTCCACGCACTAAAGGTATAATTTATCAAAGAAATCTCTTGACTTGCAATAAACCTTTCTACGACAAGCGGATTCAGTGATGGTAAATTCAGTTCTTCTATCCCATTTCTCGCGAAAGGTCTTAAAGCATTGAAAGTATTAATAAGGCAGTTTTCCAAGTAGGGATCATCACGCGAGCATGTATGCACATAAGAGGCTAAAATATAATTTTTAAAATTAATTTAAGACTAATTAATTAAGATATGGAACACTTACGCAAACCATGCGTGCAATGACCCTCTATCAGTACAATTGCAGCTATTAGTAAATTGAACATATTGTTAACACAGAATTGCTCTACACCTTAACTAGTCTTAAACTTATATGAGTTTTCTGAAGACTTAAATACCTTTTTATAAATAAAAACAAGTTTCCTCAATTAGGAACATAAATAACAAGTCCACTGTACTTGCCATTTTTTTAAAGGTTTTTTATCATGTTTTTCTTTCGGTATTCGAGGGTATACGTATAATTGTTTCCTCCACTGCTGACCTGATATATGAGTAAAAATAAATTTTACTTTTACGTATTAATGTCTGTACGTTGGTATACAGACTGTTCACAGTTATCGACGCACCATTGCTATCTCCGTTATTATTGGAGCTACGAAGTCGGTTAAATTAGCAAATTAGCAATAATTTTTCTGCTGATTAATCCTGGTGAAGATAAAAAAACGATTAAACGTCGTGTTTTCGAGTTATTTCCAAAAGTAGCATTTTTCTAAATGGGACACTTTGTACATTTTTATAGAAATGGATGGACAGTGACATTATAAAAACTAAAGTTTATGTTTATTACCTCTTTAATATAAAAAGATAAAGAAGTTTTGGGCCTTTATTTGTTATTTCTTAATTAATTAATTTTTTCGGTTTAATCGTGGCAGTAGTCGTTATAGGTCATGATAAAAGTTGTTGAACCCAAGCTGAGACTATTATTAGATAGTAGTAAATAATGATACAAAATAAACATTAATAAATAACATAAAAGAATCTAAAATAATTGTGACAGAATAATTAAATGCCATACTTTTATAATAGGTGCTCGAAAACTTCTTCCTGCTCGATACTATACAGTTCGATCTATGATAATACGATTTTCTACATTGTAGTTCGAATTTTAACATGAGGCGCAGTTTTTTGCCTTACCTGTAATTCTGTTTTGCAACTCGTTTACGTTCTTGTATGGTTGCTTGTAACTTCATCTTTAAGATACCTCAAAAGAGTCATCGAAGAATTCTGTAAGCAAGTTCCGTGCTGCATTGGAATTGTGTGCAGGGGCTCCGTCATGCTGAAAGTAGATTCCTTCATATCTCTTATAAATATCAAAGTTGTCCAAAAAATAATCTAATATTGGTGTCATAAACTGAACGTATCGCTGGGCAGCTAAAGTGCCTTCATAAAAATATGGTCCAATAGCTTGATCCAAATAAAACCATTCCATTTAAACTAAAGGGGCATTGTGAATTTCTTGGATCTATTACAAAAGAATTATCGGTAGACCAATAATAGGAGTTTTTACCAGAATACCAGAATTTGAAAAATGAATCTCATCACTCGGTAAGATTAGCCTGTGAAAGTTGGGATTATGATGCAACAATTAATAATCCATTAACAAAATGCTAATCCCTGTATGTGAGTATACACCGGTGCAAATCTGAATGCTTTGTATTTATGCTTTTTTAGAATTTTGTGTGCAGTACTCAGGCTCTTATCAAATTCTTTTGAAGCATCTCTAATTGAATATTCAGGATTTGCTTCGAAAGATCTAAAATGTTTACTTGAGCATCCTCGTTTATAATGAAATTTCTTCATCTTCGTTTTCTCTAAATTTGCGGTACATGTTAAATATTAACGACTGGGTGGATTGAGGTTAGGGAATAAATTTACGTAATGTTGAAGAGCTTCTTTCCATTCTTCCTACACAAAATATAAGCTTCCAGCGTATCACATTTGAGTGAGTAAATGGCAATTTATAACAAAAAACAAACGAAAAAACAATTAAATAAATTCTATAACAAAAACAAACACAACAAAAAATCAAACGGATTTACACTAATATTAATAATATTCTACAGACAACTACAGCTAAATCTTTTCTTGATTTAATTTATTTGACATGGTGTCGTGATTTTGTTTTCATAACCGTGCAGATAACCTAAACAATGCATTAGATGAAAAATATGAAATAAAATATTGTTTGTTTTCTATTTTAAAAAGGTAATAAACATAAATCTTTATGTTTATAATGTCGCTGTCCATCCATTTCTACAAAAATATACAGGTTGTCCCATTTAAAGATGTTACTTTTGAAAATAACTCGAAAACGTGAAGTTTAATTGTTTTTAGTTCGCCGATAACTGCGAATAGCCTGTATATTAAATATTGCGAATCTACAAGTCTGTGCTTGTTACAACCAAAGTAGTTCAAATTTTTGAATAACACAAGTCGACCCACAATTGCCAAAACTAAAGAAAACGTTAAAAAAACATGATAGTTCAAGTTATTCAATATCGTTACGAATGAGAATTAGCCATGAAAAAATAAACAACAAGACGGGTATCTTGAATGCTAACAGATACACATAAGCAGCATTTTAACGCGTTATACGCAAGACAAAAATAGTTTTCTAGTAAGATTTGTAATTACGCATGAGTCTTGGGTCTACCATTGTGATGAGGCCAACATTAAAAGTAAGGAGTTGACACATCGAAGCTCACAACCACCAAAGCAATTCAAAATGCAACCATCGCCAGGAAAGATCACGTTATCAGTTTTCTGAGATAATCGTCATGCTAGTTGATCTTTTTCAGCAAGGCAGCTACCATCACAAGTGCTTATTACGTCAACTTGATTTCCAAATTACTTAAGTAAAATAAAGAAACACGACTTGGAGAGTTGACACAGGCATATTCTTCCACAAAGACAATGTACCCAATAATACGTCTTCCATTGTAAAGGCTGCAATTGCTAAAGCAGAATGTAACCTACGTGCGATCTGGACGGGGTAGTACTACTCAAACAGCTCTGAACTGCGCATCGCGCCTTAGTTCTGTAATTATCATTATGTTAACTTAATAATAAATTTTAATTTATCAATATATTGCGCTACTGTTTAAGATTTGTAATATTCAAAATTATGTTTTAAGGTATCAACATCAGTTGTACATCACTCGGACAGAAAAGCATTTGCAGTCCTTAGTTGCGACCAATATTAGTCAGCTAACATGGACCACTTTCCTCGTGCTCAACACCGAAGTTGTAGGGAAAGAAATCAAAGTGGTTATGGGGCAAGTGCATCTTTAAGGGTACATTTCAGGCAAGACTGTGATACAGTGACATGGTCTCAAGTTAAAATTGAATGAAAACAAAACCAAACATTTTTATTTTACTTTTAAAAAATACCAAATGATTCTAGAAATCGTAGTGCTCATACACAGCAATGCACATGTTAATGTTGTGTGATCGAAGTTCGAAAAGTGTCACTACGAGTTTGCTTTAGACATTAATCTACATTGGTCCTACTAACACAATTTATGGCGATCATTATAAAATTATACAAAAACCATTTTCACTCATTAACGATGCTGGAACCTGAACAGCTGCCATTGAACCCTGAACCTTTTACATAAAACGAATCTTGAAACGTTGCAATCATTTCCACATATTTGACTTGTTCTTTTTTTTTATTATTTATTTAGTTATTTAGTAAGACGATTAGAACTGAAGTTATTATTGATTAGGTACTCGACTTTAACACGAATTAACCCGCCGAGACAAATTTGAGAATTTTTAATCAAGAATTAAAATAGAACCGAAGAGTCTCTCGAAGCAAAAACTACGTTACACCATGAATTCTCTTAATCGGCGTTATATTAACCCAAATTATTAAATGGAACATACAACTGATGACGGTAACAATGGTAATTTATGGAATACCAAACTATGGGATATCAAAATGAAATCATTGAATTAGGTGTATCAGTAGCGTGTGGTCCATGGAAGCAATGGAAGCAATGCTTCCCTTAAAAATTTATTAAAAATAAAAACCAATGCTAACAAAAATATTTTTTTAAAATTATGGTTATGGTTTATTTAAATTTGTAATATTTAATCAACCTAAAGCTCAATATCAATTCCGTACAGCAAAAAGTATAATTATTTAGAGTACTATTTGTATTTTGTCACATTTTATTATTTCAATTTATATAAGTTGGAATTTTTTTAAAGACAAATAATTCTATTTGTTTGATCTGTATGGAAATTTAAAATTGCATTATCGTGACTGCAAATTCAGCTGCTTCGGTGGAAGGTTCGAGTACTTCCGATACATTCGAATCGCCACGATTTTGTGGTTGTTTGTAAATTATGAGATAAAGAATTTTCTGCATACAGTGTTGGAGAGATATTACAAATTAATTGAGAAAGGTAGATCAAAACCAGAACTTTCAAATTTAACAACAAAGTTTAAAACCTGCATTAGGTATTTTACTAAAAAAGATCGGAAAATCGAGTTGAATTATAAATACATAGTAGTAGTTTTTTAAAATAAAGAATAATAATCAACAAATTCCATAAGTATAAAGTTTAACAGTTCTTCTTTGAAAAACTTTTAAGCATAATAATTATAACACTGTTTTTTATTGTACCTAGCAGGGGCGGATCCAGAGAATTATTTTGGGGGGATTTTTTGGAAAAATAATTGTTTTAATAAATAGTAATTTGAACAAAGATTATTTGTTTCTATCCTATGTATTTTCCCCATTACCCCCTCCCCGCCCCGTGAATCCGAGCCTTACCTAGGTATATTAAAATTAAAATCGTGGTTGCTTCCCTAGCCTAAATTCTCACCGCACGCGACTGAGGTGAATAAAATTAATAATTGTCTTTCAAGTATTAAGTTGGAGTAATTAGCTCACATTTAGTGCAAAATTGGCGAATATTCTCTTTAAAATTAAAAATTTTTTTGGCGTACAATTTTTTGCAAAATTGTAATTTGTAAAAATAGAATTCAGTTTAATTAATGTTAAAATTGTGTATCTATTTTTTAAAAACGTTTTTATAACGTAACAACAATAACAATGTAATAAATAACACAACATGTTTTATAATTTTATTATTCAGTTTCCGCAACAAATCAAGATTATTACTCTATTTTTCAAAATATTTTTATAAAAACCCTGAGCTATCATATTGTATTATTGTATTATTTTATTTATTTATTTATTTATTTATATTTTATTTCCCAATTACATATACAAATTTTTACATTTACAAAATATGCATTATTACTATTTAAATTATAATAAATTGTACATGAATGAAGCCTATATGGCGTCGGGAAAGTTCAGACAACCGTAAGTTAATAAAGAAAGCTGGATTACCTTTTGTATGAACAAGACTACGTAACTAACTTAAACTGGAAATATTTTTCAAAAATAAAATTGACGGAAACAAAAAAAGGAATTAAGACATGCTAATTTATAAGAAAAACGTGTACTGTAACTTAAAAGAAATAAGTTGAAACCATCAAGAGGAAAGACAAAAAGTTATGTCAGATCAACTGAATAATATTCATTTAAATTATAAAATACTTTATCTGTTAAGATCTGCTTAAGTTTAGTTTTAAATTTAGACTCATTAAGAGTTCTGATATTATATGGAAGTTTATTAAATATCCTTAACCCTTCACTTAAAAAACTTTTCCTATTAATATTTAATCTATAGTAAGGCAGACGTAGATTATTTGCATGTCTTGTCTGGTACTCATGAATGTCTGAGTTTGTTGTTAATTCTGCTGAATTTTTGTGAATATACATACAAATCTTATAAATAAACAAGTTTGACACAGTCATAATTTTAAGTAAATAAAACCAGTCTCTACAACTCTCAGTGCGTCTCAATTTACAAATTGCTCTCACAGCCCTCTTCTGAAGTCGAAAAACTTCCCGCACACTTCCCAAATTTGAGTTACCCCAGAACTGAATCCCAGAGCTCAAAATGCTATGGAAGTGCGAGAAGTAAAGCATCCTTAGTGTTTCAAGGTTCATGATTTTGGAAGATTGCCTTAGTAAGTAAATGGCCGAACTTAATTTACCCTTTATGTAATCAATGTGCGATTTCCAATTCAAATTCTGGTCAATTATAACACCAAGAAATTTGACCTTATCCGCGGGTCGTATTGAGCCATCAATTGTGTGAATTGTTGGTGGAATAACGCTGTTTTGGTGAGTATGAAATTGTAATACATTGGTCTTATTACAGTTCATTTTCAACTTGTTTGCTTTACACCAGGTGAGTATATTATTTGTATAATTCGTTGAATTTATTATTAATGTCTCTTGATTTTTTGATTTCAGCAGGATACTGGTGTCATCCGCGAAGAGGATAGTTTTTGCATCATATTCGTTAGGTAGACAAAATACAACGTCATTGATATAGATTAAAAATAATAAGGGACCTAGAACAGACCCTTGCGGGACACCACATCTGGTTGGCAGTAGATTAGATAAATGCTGACTGATACGTCCATTGGGGTATGTGTGGGATATTTCTACTTGTTGCTGTCGTTTATTCAGGTATGTACGAACCCAGTCCAAGCCCACACCTCGGATACCGTAATATTCCATTTTATCTAGTAGAATTTGATGATTGACACAGTCAAAGGCTTTTGTAAGGTCGCAAAAGACCCCCAAAGACTTACCGCCCTGATCTAAAGTTTCCATGATGTCTCGAAGAACATCAGCAATGGCATCTTCTGTGGATCGGTTTTCGCGAAAACCATACTGATTTGGCACTAATACATTATTAGTTTTAAGAAAGTCTGTTATTCTTTTGTACATACATTTTTCAATTAATTTTGATATAGAAGGCAATAAAGATACTGGTCTGTAATTGTCTTTTAATTTTTTATCCCCTTTTTTATATAAGGGTTTGATCACTGCAATTTTATACACGTCCGGAAATGTTCCCGTTTCAAACGACTGATTAATTAAATACACTAAAGGTTCAACAAGTAAGTCCACATTTTGTTTAATAACTGTAATAGGTATTGAGTCGTAGCCACTTGAATTTTTGTTTTGTAATTTATTTGTTTCTTTTAGTAGTTCTTCTTTTGTTATAGGATTTAGAAAAATTGATGCATTGAAATTTTTAGAATTATTTCTAAGATAAGTTAATGGATCAGGAGCATCCTCTGAACCGTCAGATCTTGTCAGTCCAGCATTTGCAAAGAAATCGTTGAGAATGTTTGCTATTCTTTTAGGATCATTCGATTCATACAATTGTAAGTTCTCAGTATTTCTATTTTTAGTTCGATTTGTTTCTTCCTGAATAATCTTCCAAGTAGCTTTAATTTTGGAATTGGACAGTGTTATTTTATCAGAAATATACAATCGCTTAGCTGCTTCAATCACATTCCGTAATATATTCGAATATTTTTTAATATAATTTGCTAATATATCGCTATGTATGAATGAATTAATTTTGATCAATTCTCTCTTAGTTCGACATGATATTCTTAACCCTTTGGTGATCCATTTGCTTTTTGTTTTATGATCAGCACGTACTTTAATTGTTACTAAGGGAAAAGCTTTTTCAAAATGTTTGTTAAAAGTTTTTGAAAAATTTTGAAACTTTGTGTTTGTATCAGAATTGTTTAAATAAGTGCTACTCCATGTTTCTGAGCTGATTAGATTTCTAAAATGTTTACAGTTGTTTTCATTAAACATTCTTTTCTGGATGAATAAGGTGTTTCTGGTGTTTTTATTTGGTATTATAGAAGCTTCTAAGAACTGACCGTTATGATCTGACAGACCTGCTTCTTTCGTGTAAGCTTCGTATTCTTGTTCGTTAATGTTTGTTAATATATTGTCTAGTGTAGATTTCGAAGTGTTTGTTATTCTTGTATACGAGTGAATTGATTTTCTCAAGTTGTGAATATTTATTAAATTCTGAAAGTCTTGAGTAAAATTATCTTCTTGGTTATGAAATGGTATATTGAAGTCTCCTGCAAGAATAATGTATTTGAATTTATCCACTTTATCTAGCAATAAAGACATCTTTTCTAAAAGTATATCTCTGTCCCCGTCCGGTGTTCTATAGAAAGCAATTACAACTAAGCTTATAGACTTATGTTTAACTGCAATATATTCAAAGTGCTTATCAATAGATTCAACCTCCAATTCCATTTTACAGAATTCATGTATTTTATTAGCAAATATGAGGACTCCCCCATGTGTGCCTGAAGCTCTACTTCTAACATTTGCAATGTAATATCCAGGTAAGTTGATTAAGTCAATTTCGCCTGTGGCTAACCAGTGTTCTGATATTAAGATTAAATCTGGTTTAATTTTTTTACTATGTGTTGAAATTAAACTGTCTAAGAATAGTTCTAACTGTAGCATTTTACCTCTTAAAGATTGAGTATTCTGATGATAGATTGTTAATTTGTTATACTTAAGGTTGTCTTGATTTAGTTTTTTTTAATTATTTGTGGATAGCCTTTAATATATTTTATAGTTAAGTTATCTTCTCCTTGCTCTGTTCTGGTTTTTAAATTATTTTGTACATTTTTTAGAAATGCCTGTTGATGAGGTGTACGATCAGCACCTATTTTGATATTGCCTGATTCAAATGTTTGCCTATTTTTTAGAATATAACGGGCACAACTGCGGTTATTCAAAATTAATTTAATTGGCCTTTTTTTATCAGTAATTGGCTTTCCCACGCGTATAACTTTCGCATTAGATAGGTCGATATTCAAATCGGAGCCCAATATTCGTTTTATTTCTTTGGTATCGGATTCATTACGAGTAAGTGGATTGCCGTCAGTACACTCTTTAACATTATAGACCATAACATTCGATTCCCTGTTTTTACGATCTTCAATTTCACTAATAATTTTTTCAAATGTTACTTCATTAAGATCGTTTTGGTTACTTTTTTGTTGCTCCTTTAATTCATTAATTTCCTGTTGCAAATTTAAGATCAGTGCTTTTATTTCATTTACTTCATTTATTTTCTTTTCACAATATATACAAAAATATTTAATAGTACGCTTTTTGTTTACTAACAATGGGATTTCGGTACGGGCTAGGATCAGTACAAGTGGTATGTACATACCTATGACATCCATCGCAACGAATTTCCTTATCAATGGAGTGAATGGCACCTTGGCAGACTATGCATTCAGTTTGCATTTTTCACAGAAACGAATGAGAATAGTTTTATGAACCAATAGCAAGAAATCAATTAGCAAATAAAATTCTTTCACTTTTCCTCTTCTTAATATTAAATTAATTTTAATATTAATATTAAATTCTTAAACCACTTCTATCTGTATTTTTAAGATATACACGTTAAACACATCACGATAGTCTGTTAACTACTCATACTTACTACTATATTTACTACTACTTATATTTAGTAATAAGTAGTAATTTTATTATCATGGGTTTTAATAGAAAGTAAAGAGCTATTGCGAATTTATTAGATTCTGTAAGTTATCGAATTAATATGAACCAGGATTTTTAGGGAATTTATGATTTCGCAAGTCATCTGCAATGGAGACATTGCGTTGTGCATTTCTTTCAATATACACAAAAACATGTATAGATAAGTTCCTTACAACATTTATTATTGGACGTCAGAAACTTTGCATACAAAGCAAAATTACCGCAATTTAATTTACCATGTATAAGAAGCAAGTAATACAAGGTTCGGCTGCATCTTACAATTACTTTTTTTCTGTAAATTTATTTTTCATATTTATGGAATAAGCAGTATCTTAGAAAATATAATTAATAACAGATAACAGCACTATTTAGATATATATATATATATATATATATATATATATATATATATATATATATATATATATATATATATATATACCGGGTGATTTTTTAAATTTCTGATCTAGTAAGCCGTGATTTTTACGCCGTATCGAAGGTCACCGAAACGTAGGGCGTAGCGTTGATCACACTGCTATTCCAAATGTCATTTATGTGACAAATTGACTACTTACTTTTACATTTATTAAACAAATTGATAAATATTTAAACAGTGATCATTTGCGAAACATGCTTTTACCAAAGTGTGCATTTTATTGCGAGTTTAAGTGCAATTTCGATGTGATTATTGACTTGAGAAGTTTAGGTTATGGTTACAACTCGCTTCAATTTTTATTCCTTGGATTTAAGAAATAGCAAGATTTATTCACAATTATAACAATTTACATTGTTAACACAATATTTATTCAAAATTTACAACAACTGTTGGAAATGTTGACCTTCAGCATCTATACACAAATTAACTGTTTATGTCAACATTTTTGAAATCTGACAGTTGTGACAAATCGAACGATTCAAACTACGCCCTACGTTTTCCGCATCTTTTGTTTTAAAATTATGTCATGGCTTTCTAGATCAGAAATTTAAAAAATCACCCGGTATATATATATATATATATATATATATATATATATATATATATATATATATATATATATATATATATATATATATATTATATATATATATACAGCGTGGAAATAAATGATTTTCATCAAGTTCCCTTTGGAATTTTTTCACATGTAAATTTTTCTGTACCGCTCTACTCTTTTTGATTTAGTACTAATTTAGTACTAAATTAGATCTGTCAATAAATGAAATCAATCTGTCAAACAATTCATAGAATTTATTGAATTTGAGGTTATGGTACTCCTTCTCTATTTTCGTAGAGCGGCACGTCGTGTTTTTACATGGGGAATGCAATGGTAACTTGATGAAAATCATTTATTTCCACCCTGTATATATATATATATATATATATATATATATATATATATATATATATATATATATATATATATATATATACACACGCCCAACTATCCATACCAAGCCCGCTATGTTACGCAGGCACTCAGAAGCCCGGGCTTTCCTGTAGAGTTGCAGCTATATATTCTACGTCAATCGAACCGATAATTTCGTATTATTAAGCGTAACCTGCGAGGGGTAAGTTATTTTTACATACAAATGAATATATACTGTACAGCTTTTACGAGACCGCATATATTATTGGTACTGTAGCAGTCCTGTTTGTATAAAAATAGATATTTCACGCATGATACCAAGCCACGCAGGGTTGCCGCTACTGTTACCAGCAAAACGTATGATTATTGATCGTGTAATTTGTCTAGCCGGCTGTGAATGTCGGACAAACCACGGTTAGTCACCGAGACTTCCCGAATGCTTTCGTTCTTATGTGATGGTAATGCCGAGTTGGGAGTATCCTAGCGGAACTTTTGTTCTCGCCAACAGCCTGAGTCAAGGTCGTACATCTGGTTATTATCGATTTTATTTTAGCTTTCTCGCGGCATAGTAACACAGACAATTATATACAACGAACTTTATGAAAAGAAGATGGAATTTTAGATTTCAGATCATGTTCTACATGCATAATTAACTGAATATTAAGTTACCTCGGAATTCGCCTTTTGGCCACCGATTTTGATGATTTTTTTTTAAATTGTAGGTAATCGACTATATTTCAAAGTCTAAATGTTAGATTTGTCCTGTAATGCCCTGTTTAATTGTTAATAACAAATTATTACTTTTTTCATAAGGGACTAACATTTAAATAATTTCATCAAATTTGTATTATAATTGCATAAAGTTGGGTACTTAGAGGTTTTTAGGGTCGTAGATTCAAAATTTTAATAAAAATTTGATGAAATTATTTAATTATTAATTAGCCCCTTATGGAAAAAGTAATAATTTGTTAATAACAATTAAACAGTAATTTTCAAACCTTTGACAGTACAGACTTTACCAATTAAATATTTTAGTTTGAAAGAAAATGGCAAGAACAAAATTACAGTTTTCAATTAAATTAATATAAATAAAAATATTATTTCTAAAAAAAGATAAATCAATATTAGACGGTTTCCTAGAAAAAAAATACCTCGGAATTCGCCTTTTGGGCACCGATTTTGATGATTTTTTTAAAATAGTAGGTAATCGAATATATTTCAAAGTCTAAATGTTCGATTTGTCCGCTAATGCCCTGTTTAATTGTTATTAACAAATTATTATTTTTTCCATAGGGGGTTAATTAATAATTAAATCATTTCATCAAATTTTTATTATAATTGAATAAAATTGGGTACTTAGGGTCGTAGATTACGAATCCGAATTGGTCTAAAATTAAAAATGGCGGCTACGAAATGGCCGCCGGTGTCAAAACTTAAATATATGAAATTTTGAATGAAAAATCGTACCAAGGGGTTTTTAAAGTAGCAAATTGTGCTGTTAAGCTAAAAAATGACCCAGATGTAAAATGCTTGTCACAAAATGGCCACCGAAACTAAATATGATTAAAATTCAAAATGTTTAATCTCTACTGTATGTTTGTTTAAGATGGATTAATATAGTAGTTAACACAATTTTAAGATTGTTGCAATTATTATTTATTTAAAATTCAAATTGATAGAATGGAGTTATTCCGTATGAATAGTGTTAAAATAAATTAATACTCCATAATTTAACCAGATTCCGTTTAAGTCTGAAACTTTATTTATCGTAAGATTTAAATAAAGGATATTGTTTTAATTATTACTTACTTGTGTTTCATGTAAAGCATTGTTAGTTTTTTCAGCTACTTCTGCACAGAGAAAAATGTATTTAAATTTCATCAACAATTGTGTGGTATTGTAAAACAAATTGGTCTTAAAAAAGTGACAGGGACAATTTGTGTACAATTATAAAACAAGATTGTGTCATTTAGTTTGTCAAGATTTTGTGGAAGTCAATAGTAATTTTGTAGAATCAAATGAATAGTTGTGTATAAGTTTCCATAACAAATTGTGTTACTTATTAAAACAGAATGTGTAATGTTATTGCATACAATTTTATACAAAATTGTACAATTGTTGCGCTAGTGTGTGCCACAATTGCTTAATAGTATTTAACACAATTACTTGTTCACATTTATACAAATTGTGCAATACTCTGGCACAAATATTCTATACAGAAGGCTAGAATATTACAAATAAAATATATATTTTTACATATATTAAAATATATGTAACTAATATGTATATAGCTATACAATGTATAGTATTTACATACTATACAACGTGTAGTATATACACGTATAACACTAAAATTTTCTTTTGCCGTCGGCTGTTTATATATAAATCTGGAATTTACATTAATAGCGACAATTACAAGTGGTGACATCTATAGGATGTCATGCATAAACTTTGCGAAACACAATAATTAGTAGCAAGCAGTTTGAACACTGGATTATGATTTCATTCAAACAAAATATTGTATTTTTCTAACCATTTTTTACAATTATACTTCAACATCATATGCTAGCTTATCCTCTACAACATTGTTCCAAAGAATGCAGAACTAAATCTGACTGTGTTAAATAATTGTCGTAAGTTCCTGTTAGACAATTCAGTAACGAAATCCTACACAACGCTGGACAATACGATTCTACAATTATAATATAAATTTCTCCAACACCGTTTTGAACAATATTGTGCAAAGCTCTTATGAAGTATTTCTCTGTGTGGCAACGTAGAAAAAGAATGTGCTCTTTACATTTTGAAAACTGATTAGTAAGCTTTTTTTTGGGAAGAATAAATTCTTTTTTACATGCTCTTACTGGTTGCGACACTTCAACAGCGTTTTTCGGCAAAGGGGAAAATAAATTTTTCAAAACTTTTGAATGCAAAATTTTATAGGTGTTTTTATAATTTTTAGAAATAGTTAGGGTTACTGAAGACAAGATAAGATATATAGAAAATAAATAAAATGGAACTTTTTTATTAGAAATTGCATGAAAATACAACTAAAAGAAATGGATTTAATTTTATTTTATTTGACAAATCCCATATTGTATAATATCATCTTCAGAGTCATTGCGTTCTGTTTCTTCTTCTTGTTATTTTGAAAAGCATTCTTCATCAGAGAAGTTTTCATCTAAACTTCTTTTTCATTAATGTTTCCTACGTTTGGACATTTCCAAAACTTTAAAAGATTTGAAGATTTAAGTTTTGTTTTCGACTATGCTTAAAAATTGGCTATAAGTGGATTCGAAGATGCCAAAAATAAGTTGAGAATTTTCTCATTAGTTTCTTCTCTGGAAGATTTGCATGGATGACCTCTTCTAAATTAACTAATCAACTTTATTTATTTCTTCTAAATAGCTTGAAATCTTTTTTCTCGCTTCTTCGCTAGCCGTTCATCTGTATCTTTTTGATGGACCAGCATGCCTCGAAGGTTAGTTAGAGTACCGTAGGTACATTTTACTAAAACATTTTCTGCAGCTTTTATGGTTGAATGGTCTTGAACTTTTCAACATTTATTTCATATCCACATACAACTGTTTGCATAATATCAAATCTATTAATAAATTATCTCTGACTTAATTTCTGTAATTTCTGCAGAAGTCGCAAGCGCTTTGAAAAAGCACCTTGCTTCATATTTTCTTTGTTTTTAAAACTGTAAACCATGTGGGAAAAAATCGTGAATCTGTGTATCAAACAATAAACAAGTAACTGTGATTCACTGGCAAACATTTTAAGAAAAAATGAATGAACTGGGTGTTTTGCAAACCTTACTGAGCTGAAAACATGTGAATACATGTCTGAGATACCTATTAGAGACCGCTAGTTTAGCCGTTTAATTCTTTCGACATTTTGTCAGCTTTTGAAGCAAAATCCCGTTACATGAGACCGTGGAATAGTCTAAATTTTTGACAGTATTGCCTTTTTGTCCGTTCCAAGTTTTGATGACTTTCGGATTTAGATTAATTTATTATGATATGAGCTTTCAATCAGTAAAGGTTTCATCTTGTAAATCCGTTTCCCCAAAAAGAACGACCTAAACAAATCCACAAACTGACAGAGGAACTAAGGGAAAACTGACAGATAGGTGCCCAGTTCGTGTTATGTTATTCATTAACCATGTACAGTGCCGCCCATTTGAAAGTGCACGACTCTTTATATGTAATATTCCAAAATGACATCGTGTAAGTCAGGATTCTATGGGCTGTGTTTATAACAGCTGCAGCGGAATGAAAGGTTTATTATTATTATTTTCAAATACTTTTTTAAAATAATTTATCAGCTTAGAGTAAGTTATAGAAAACATAACCCAGGTAAATCGGGTCTATCGTGTACTTTCAAATGGGCGGCAGTGTACCTCTAAGTTGCTATTTAATATTTCATAAAGAATTATGATATGACTTTTAAATTATTAGTCCAAGAGCAAGAGCAAAAAAGTAGGTTCATAATGCAATGAAATGTTTTCGTAGACAATAACATTTTCTACAACTTTTATTACAAACTTTTTTCTGTATAGTGCATAGCTTTATATTTAAAGCGCGCCAAACTTTCTCCAACATGGTTATTGCTAAATATATAGTTAACGGTTGATGATACATTAAAAATGGTAATAACCAAATTTGTAGAACACAAAATTTCTTATAAAATTTATTTGAAGTTTTTTTTCTATAAAATTGATACTTTAAGAGCTATAGCTTGGTAAACTATTGCACCGCGTGAATTATCAGTGATAATGTTGGTCATAGTACACGGTAAACATTTCATAACACATAAAACGGCGAAAAGTGTTCAGAAAAATGACAGTACTGTGTAGTGTGTAGTGAATGTAATGTATTAATCTTATAAATAGTGCCAAGAAGTACTCATAATTTATACATCTTTCTTAAATTGCATGGGTAGAACGTATTATCATAAAAAACTGTCAATGTAGCAAGATATAATAGTTTGTACATCACGTACATCATAAAAAATAATAATAATCATGATGATAATAATAATCATGAGAAGGGAAAGGTGGAGAAAAGGATAACAGAGTTCAAAGAATGCAAATTAATTTTTTGAAATAAAAAACGGATTAAAACGTTTATTTATACAAAAAGTGGCAAGTTATTTTACGTCATAAGTCTCATCTGTTTCGATGATGAAGGAAGTCACTCATCGTCTTCCACATCCTTGTTTTCTGCCACCGATATATCCGTAGGAGGTGAATCGAAAATTTCATTTTCATCGACTTCGTCTTCGATGGTTTCCAATGTATCTGGCACATTGTCCCATGTGCATCCACCACAATTCGAACAAATAATGGAACATTTTAAGCCAGCTTTTCGGCATACACAGGCAGCCCCGCAATTTGTTGTGCATTTGCAAGATATTATTTTCAGCAAACTTGAGGGTGCTGGAGCCATAGTAGTTCGAATTGGTTGAAGTCCATTTGTAGTCCGCTTCCAATACCATTCTTCAGGATCATGGTAAAATCCAAGCCAAGTTTGAACCTGGTGGTAGGTTCTAAAAGAATGGTAACGTGCCGTATCTTGGGTTGGAGGTAGAAGTGAGAGGTTTAGTTTGGTGTTACTCGCCAAATTTGCGAAGCATTTTTAGCGAAGATACTTAATGGACGCATTGAGAGGCGCATGATTTAATATATAGTGTATAATTTCGTGGCTATTGTGCGTAAACTCGGCATTTACAGCGTTATAAGTCTTAAAGTATCAATTTTATAGAAAAAAACTTCAAATAAATTTTATCGGAAATTTTGTGTTTTACAAATTTATCATCAACCGTTAACTATATATTTAGCAATAACCATATTGAAAAAAGTTTGGCGCGCTAGAAATATAAACTTATGCACTATACAGAAAAAAGTTTCAAATAAAAGTTGTAGAAAATGTTATTATCTACGAAAACGATTTTTTTACTATCTTTGTGGCACGATGCACAGTCACGAGATATTTGATAAAACGTGTTTTCCAAGATGGCTGCTAACGTTCATCTCTCCCGTCCCGCCAACTAGACGTTACATTCAGGGGACACCTACGAACATTTTTGGTATGAAGATTACGAATCTGATGTTGGTTGTTTCCAATCAGGTCAAATGTTGTTTCGAATTTCATTCGTACGCCATGCAGCCAACCCATACCTGCCTCATAAATTTAACTCAAACCGGGTTTCTCAGGAATTGCTTTTTACCTTACGAATGCAAAACGCCAATAGAAGAATAGCATGCATACGACACATAAACAGGGTTGACAATTTTGGCGTTTCTTAATTCTACAGCTTTTTTGCTTAGGCGCTTGGTGCGTAAATTTTGCTATTAGTTTTTAGCTTTGCATCGTGTTTGACTACTATTGCATAATAAGTAGCGTGCCCCAACTTCACCTAACGATAGAAAAAATGTCAGGCGAGGCATCTGTGACTCTCGTTCAGAATTGGACTGGTCTAGTGCCCTCATGTCTCTGTGATTTGTGATTGCGCATTAAGTCTGGTTCCGTTACGGGTAAACTAGCTAGACATATGTTTCCGAACTATCGTTCTCAGATAGTTACGTCAAGGAACTTCAACGCTTTCTTGGATTAATTACTTATTTATCTAAGTTCTTTTAAGAACTTATCAGAATTATTAGCTCCACTTAGAGTGCCGTTAGAAAAAGATGATGAATGGAGATGGGAGAATGAACAAAAAGAAGCATTCTGTAAATTAAAAGAAATATTAAAAAACCCTCCAGTACTTGGTAATTTTAACCCAAATTTACCTATTTTATTATCTGTAGATGCTACTAGTACTGCATATGGTGGGGCATTAATTCAGAATGGTCACCCAATAGCTTATTACTCCAAATCTTTAACTAAAACGCAGATCAATTATAGTCAAATTGAAAAAGAAGCATTGGCCATATTACTGGCTTGCAAGAAATTTCCTGTTTATATATGGGGAAACAAAAATCTGATAGTAGAATCAGATCATAAGCCGTTAGAAACCATATTCAGGAAGCCATTGACTGAAGCGCCTCCCAGACTACAGAGAATCCTATTTGAAATACTGCCATATCCCACAATTGTGTACAAAAAAGGAACGATGTTGTACATAGCTGATATACTGAGCAGAGACTGCGCAAAAAATGTTCATGATGACGAGGATGAAAACTCATTTGAGACATGTGTAATAATACCAATGAGTAAAACGAGATTGTAGCAGTTAAAACAAGAGACAAATACAGATATAGAATTGGTAGAATTAAAACAGCAAATACTTGTAAGATGGCCCGACAGAATAAGCGAAGTTCCGGCTTCTCTAAGAAAATACTGGTCTTACAGGCACGAACTAGCAACTTATGAAGATATCATATTCAAAAATGATAAAATAATGATACCTCCGAGACTACAAGAAGTTGTTCTCAAATGTTGTCACTTTAGTCGCAAAGGTATCACTGGTACTCTCTGATTGGCCAGAGATTTTGCGTATTTTGGCCAAGAATGTCTGTAGACATTATTAAATTGGTGCAAAACTGCAAGATTGGTACGAAGGAACAAAAAGAGAATCCTAAAGAAAAAATTTTACTTCAAGAGTATCCAGAACGGCCATGGCAAATATTCGCTTCTGATATTTATCATTTGAAGGACAAGGAATACTTGCTAATGGCAGATAGCTATTCAGGTTATTTTGACTTCGTGCAATTATCAAGCTTAACCAGCAGGTCAATAACTCGAGCATTTAGATGTTGGTTTGCTACATTTGGAATACCTGATATTCTTCGTACAGATGGAGGAAAACAATATGTATCTGAAGAATTTAAAGAATTTGCTAGAAGATGGAGGTTTGAACATAGAGTTTCCAGTCCACAGTTTCCCAGACCGAATGGTTTAGCAGAGCGATATGTACAAGAAGCAAGATCGATACTAGATAAATGTATAGAAGAAGGTTCAGATATCCAGTTAGCCCTTTTACATCACAGAAACACACCAAGAGACACCCTAGGTTCTCCAATGCAAAGATTAATGGGTCGAATAACTAAAACGTTCATTCCCATTAATACAAAGTTATTATTACCTGAAACAGTTAAAAATGTTTCTGAAAAGTTGAAAAATATTAAACTAAAAGAGAAGAAATGTGCAGATAGAGCAAAAGCAAATTTACCAGAATTTTAAAATGATGAAAAAGTATTAATTAGAAAGAGACACAAGGAATGGACTCCTGCAACAGTTGTAAAGAAGGCAGAAGAACCAAGCTCGTGGATTGTACAATAGGGTGGTCCAACAAAAAAAGCAAAGTCGGAAATCTTATGTTCTCACCCCCTAGGATTATTGTATATCGAAAAAAAAAGTACCCCTATTTTTTATTTTGAAATCGGACGATGTTTAGGGGTGCCTCAAAGCCCTTAAAGGTTCCAATGTATTTTATATGGGAAAAAAAACTCTTTCATAGGTTTGGTATAGAATTTTAGAAAATCAATATTTTTCAGTGGGACTACTCTGTTTCTCTTCAGAAATGTTCAGAAAATGACATCCAATAATTTATTTATCAAAATATTTTATATTAAAAAATAGTAATAAATATTTTTTAACGATTTTTCTGTTTCTTTCATTTATGGGGTTTTTTGCGGGTCTGTAAAAAATAGTTAATATAAAAAATTTAACAAATAAATTATTGGATGTCATTCTCTAAACATTTCTGAAGAGAAACACAGTAGTACGGTTGAAAAATATTGATTTTCTAGGATTCTATGCCAAATCTACGAAAACGTGTTTTTTTTCTCATATAAAATACATGGGAAACTTTAAGGGCTTTGAGGCACCCCTAAACATCGTTCGATTTCAAAATAAAAAATAGGGGTACTTCTTTTTTCGATATACAATAATCCTAGGGGGTGAGAGCATAGGATTTCCGACTTTGCTTTTTTGTTGGACCACCCTATTGTACAAACACCAGATGGTACACAATATCGAAGAAATTCATGGTTCATCAAAAGAAATCACTCAGAGCTACAATAAATAAATCATGGCGATGATGTTAAGCAGTTGACAGTAGTGTGTCAAATCAAGAACCAAAAGCACAAGCAACGAATGATCAATTTCTTCAACAACAATATACTTATATCAAGATATGGTAGAGTAATTAAGAAACCAAACAGACTGAATTTATAACTGCAGAATTAGTTGATGTGTTGTGATTGATATATGTTATTTGTTAAATGAATGATGTGTAATTTATTTATTTTATTAGAAAAAGAGAGATGTAATACAGGGATCTAGTTACAGATAGATAAACAAACATTGTACTAGTTTGACATTAGTAAATCGAACACGTTAATAAATTAATTATTTAAATAACATGTTTTATTGGGCAATTATTATTATAAATAATAACATAAAACATGACATTATTTAATGTCAATTCTACTGCTATTGAGAGACATAGTACCAACGACAGTAATACTGCCAGGTGCTTTTTCAAAGCGCTTGCGACTTCTGCAGAAATTACAGAAATTAAGACAGAGATAATTTATTAATAGATTTGATATTATGCAAACAGTTGCATGTTGATATGAAATAAATGTTGAAAAGCTCAAGACCATTCAACCAAGGAAACTGCAGAAAATGTTTATGGTACTCTAACTAACCTTCGAGGCATAAAATGCTGGTCCATCAAAAAGATACAGATGAACAGTTAGCGAAGAAGCGAGAAAAAAGATTTCAAGCTATTTAGAAGAAATAAATAAAGCTGATTAGTTAATTTAGAACAGGTCATCCATGCAAATCTTCCAGATAAGAAACTAATGAGAAAATTCTCAACTTATGTTTGGCATCTTCGAATCCACTTATAGCCAATTTTGAAGCATAGTCGAAAACAAAACTGAAATCTTCAAATCTTTGGAAATATCCAAACGTAGGAAACATTAATGAAAAAGAAGATTTAGATGAAAATTTCTCTGATGAAGAATGCTTTTAAATAAATAAATTTTATAAATAAATTTTATAAACAAAAAATAGTCGCCGGAATAGAGAGAATTTCGTTCACAGGATAAATTTTTATTGGTTCGTATAACATTGAGTGAAATAGTCATTTAAAAAAACTACGTATTATCTTTAATGTTATGTTACTTTATTACCTTAAGGTTCAAGTTTTATTTTTTCTATAATTATTATACAGGGTGTTTCAGTAAAGATTCGTAGCCTCTTGACAATAGAGCATTTAATTCGCATTTAATTAGCCTCTAATTCTTCATAGACTATTTGTTTTAATCGTGCATTCTATATTTGATATTTGGTACGGGTTCCGCTTAATTCTCCATAGGTTACTTTTTTAAATTTCGCATTCTACATTAGATGTTTGATGTGGGTCCCGCTAACTTTTTTCTAAAACTAGCGAAACCCGTGGTTAAAAAATCAGCGGTGCCTTAAATTTGAAAACAGGGCACTTAATCAGCCTTTAATTAGCCTTTAATTCTCCATAAGTTACTTTTTTAAATTTCGCATTCTACATTAGATTCTTCATGTGGGTCCCGCTAACTTTTTTCTAAAGCTAGCGAAACCAGTGGTTTAAAAAAAACAGTTGAACTATAAACTTGAAAACAGGGCATTTAGTCAGCCTTTGATTCTCCATAGGTTACTGTTTTTAATTTTGCATTCTACATTAGATTTTTAATGTGGGTCCCGCTAACTTTTTTCTAAAGCTAGCGAAACCCGTGATTTAGAAAAAATCAGCTGACTTTCAATTTGAAAACAGGGCATTCAATCAGCCTTTAATTAGCCTTTAATTCTCCATAGGTTACTTTTTTAATTTCGCATTCTATATTAGATTTTTGATGTGGGCTCCGCTAATTTTTTCTAAAGCTAGCGAAACCCGCGGTTTTAGAAAAATTAGCTGAGCCTTAAATCTAAAAATAGGGCATTTAATTAGCCTTTAATTTCCCATATACTTTTCTGTTCTCCTGGTGTATGGGCTTCGCTAACTTTAGGGACGTGAGTTAATAAAACTTGATTCATAAAATTTTACAAATGTTTGCGTGGCGTAAAGGCCAAAGTAGAAAAATTCAATAATAGGTGATTTGTTCGAATAATTGCTACATACATGTTGTTGTTTTGTTTATTTTTCATATGATCTTTGTAGTTTTGCTAAATGTCTTATTTTAGTCCCTATTACATTTTTTGTTTTCTTTCTTGTATTTGATTGGTTTAGTTAACTTGATAAAATAAATAAAGTTAACTACTAATTAAATCAGGAGTGTGGTGTATACCATTTTCCCGGTAACAACATTTCACAAATTTAATAATTTCGCTAATTAAGTACATACTCAGGTTGTCAATGCAAAAAATCATCATTATTACTTAATTGCTTAACACATTCTAAATGACATCCTCTTTTTTAGTCGTGTGCAATATTCCGGATCAGAATTAAAATTTTGGAATGAAATTTGCTAATTATATGCGCAAAGTGAAAAGACAACCCATTGAATATTTTAAATTTATAAGTTATCTGTCAGCTGGAAGCGAACCAGGGCAGCAGACCTAACTTTAAATGATTTTTCTTTATAAAAAGATCTAAATGTTTTTTTTCACCATGAACACCATGATAAAAAAATATTATTAGTGAAAATAATAATAATAATAATTAATTTTAAATTTATACAAATTATACACAAACATATATAGATGTTTTTCACACACATTTTCTATGATTTAAACTAAAACAGGAACCTTTTGTACCGTGACCTGTTTTCCTTTTAAACCGTGTGGGAAGAATTGAGGAAACAGAAAAACCTTGTTCTTGTAGGCGTGAATTATTGTTCCGATACCCCACTCCTAAAAATCTTGTGTGATACGACAACTTTCAGAGAGCGTTTCTTACTTTAGTTATATACTCACTCATTTTTTAAATCATCACAGTAACGTTTTGGAAGTTAAGACACTATAGATTTTCTCAATATTATATTTTCTCTTCTATTATATTTTTATATTTTCTGATACAAAAACTGATACTACATGAGTGTCAGTAGTTTAAGAAACAAGATAAAAAGTAACATAAATAATTTTTGGTTATTATTATTATTAAGAATTCAGCATTTTGAATTACTGCAGTTTTAAATAGTATAATTATACTCAAAATGATTATGTTTGTATAAGTTTTTTCGTGAACCTCTTTAAATAGCAAACGTCCATATAACGGCGTTGGCTAAAAAAGCTGTTATCCTAATGTACGAAAAAGCAATCAAGTAGAAATAAAGGTAAACGTCTTGCACCAAAGGTGCAAATAAAAAGACAAAAATAAAAAGTAATTAAAAACCAGAAACGCAAGATTCTAATCTAAACGATTCTAAACAAAGATTGTTAGTGAAAAGCCACAAACACATGTAAACAAGGTGTCAATGGATCACTCGTGTTCCAAGGTTCGTGTCTCATTTGGGTCGGTTTGAGTTTTCTAAATTGAAAAGTTCGGCCGTCTCAACTATGGATGATAGTGTTGCATGTTGGATGGGCGACATATGACATAATGTAAAGGGGACATTCCACCGAGTCCGGCGGTATACGTCACGTTGTTGTACAGCGAAGTCAGTCACTTTGCTGAACGTCGACGTACGCATTTAGACATTCCACCAAGTTCGTTGGAATACGTTAAGGCAAGTTCTTTAGTTGCTGAATAAATATCAAAAATGTTAACTCTTTGGCCTGAGAAAAATACTTGCTTTGTTGCATTTGAGAATACAAAAAAGCAGGCGAGCTCGATATTGAGTTCACCTGATTAATCAAAAACGGACAATAGATGGTGAATTTAAAAGGCTTTGTACCCAGTTAAAATCACTCCCAGATAGATATTATACCACATTATAATTACCACCTTCATGGTACACTCTAAAAAATTACCGGTGAATTATACCCTAAAAAATGGAGGCAACTGTTACCTCCATTTTTTGGGGTAAATTTACTTCAAAGTGTAATTTTCATAGGAAGTGAAAAATTTCAACATTAGGTTAAGTTTGCATTGTAATGTTTCCTTTTTAAGTAAATTTACAGATTAAAATTACAATCTCAATGTAATTTTACATTTTAACATTAAAACACCTGTGTAAAGTTACATGACAAAGTTAATATTTCATGGCAATAGTACTTTTCAGGGTTAAAATACAAATGTGAAAATACTTCTTGAATGTAACGATGACTTGCGAAAGTACTTGCAAATTCAATCGTTCCTCTGGGAATTGTATGAAACAAAATAAAATCAAAGTAATTTTTATTGAACGTATGTACTTATATAAAATATAAGACATTAACAGAACTTCTTTTCAGGGGCTTTCGGAAATATTTGGTCTCTCAAAGACATTCAGATAAAGTTTCGATTCCACCTAGAAAATTAAAAAATTATAAATTATATAAACAATTATACACGAGTACCTTTCTCAATTACAGTTATGCTAGTTTATTTCGAATTCTTCAATTTTTGATTCATCCTAGAAAAACATTAAATTAAATATTTTTATTTTATTGGTTTAAATTTGTAATTTTAACATATAGGTACTTACCGATTATTATTTTTTAACTTCTACTATAAAATAAAATTCTTCCCATCTTCGGTCATACGTGTAAATATTTGCCTTTAATAAATCCGCACTACACTACAACGAAAAACAAAATATTAATGAGCAATGAACACTTCGTTCGGTATCGATAGAGTACGCCTCGCCGAAATCATAAAAGAATGGTACACACCATTCCGACCATTCCCCAAAAAGCCTATTTGGACTGTTCATAATGGATTCCTGAATTCTTTCACGAAACGAAGGTCACAAACAAGTGCGATCAGCGAAATAGCATCTCAACGGTTAAAAACATATTAAGGGTAAAATTACACTATTCTTGTTCAAGTTCATCTTATCTTTAATATTACACTAAAAATGAATTAAGTTATTGAGCAATTATACATTTGTAAGGAAAAAATTGTCTGAGTTATGTAAATTTATATTATGGATAGTGATTTTAACCAGTTCAATGTAGTAGAATTACTTATATTTGTATAATTTTACATAATTACAGGGCATTTTACCACAAATAGTAAAACTACTAAATGTATAGGTAAAATTAATTTTAGGGTAAAAATACCGCAAATAATAGCGAAAAGTTACCTCTTTCCCAAGGTAATTTTACCTCATTTTTTACAGTGTAGTCTTCATTATGACCATTTATTTTTCTTCCATTTTGTAATAATTTATATACGGCAGACGGATTGCAACTGATACTCAAGTCATAGTTAACATCCGTCGACGTGCATTGTAGTGACGGAAAGACTTTGCATTGACGTGTTCGGTGGAATGTCTCTCATTACAATCTGTGCAAGTAATAATACACACATCATATCTATGTATCATAAATAATAGTATCTTATCTATGACACACATCGCTGTACATCAACGTGACGTGTACCTCCGGACTCGGTGGAATGTCCCCTTAAGCGTTAAACAATAATATTAAAATAAGACAGGTAAACAAAGAGATTTTTTATCGAATTTACATAATTTAATAAAACAAAATAAAATAAACTTATCCTAAACATAAACAGTTACGTCATTCAATAGAATGAAGAAAAGAACTGAAAAAATAAACGTTGTTATTGAACTGCGTTTATCACAGATTTCTAATCTGATAATTAAAGTTCTATTATGTTTTGCGAACGATCACATGGACAGATTTATACACCCGCCATCTTAACATCGTTGCTTTCTTTAGCAACTTCATTATTTGTGGAGCTCGTGACTCCTGATAAAGAAAACGAAGATGAATGGATAGATATGAAAAATTCTACCATCATCTCAGTTGTTCTCTTAGCACCTTCGTTATTTACGAATATATCGTCATCCACTATATGATGGTGGTTTTCTTAGAAATTTACTTTATTAATAATGCGTGTACTATATAAATTTTATGTTATGTAATTATAAGAAACAGCCTGTTTTTAAATAACCAAAGCAGGCAATCATAATGAGATGCGCATATCTAATTTGCAATATCAATACAGATAAAAATGTAAAAATATTTTAATTATACGCCTGCCTCACGCAAATCTTCACGCGTAATTGTTTGATTGAGGCAACAGTTGCTGGTAAGAATACGCTTTCGTCAATGATCTCATAAACTTCATTATTCCCTTCTCAACCAGACCCTCAAGAACAGGCGTTCCAGCATCAACTAATATTTGTTTATTATCATTGATCATTTGATTAGTAATTTTTTCTAAAAAATAAAATAATAATAAACGATGTAAAATCTACTTTTGTAATCTTACCAAGTCCATCGTTATTATTGAATAAACCATCAAAGTAAAAGTAGCTGCAACGAAGTTTCAACTTGACCTTAACATCTCTGACATGATAATATTCTCCATTAGCGGTGTTTCTAATTTCTCCGATGATGTCAAACGTTGCATTCACAGTAGCTAGAAGAGGAAACATTTAGCAAAATTCTCCCACCCTCTTATATCTGAAATCGTATGTCACCAACCAAGATCCGTTTGGAACCAACCCCTACCATCCATGGGAATATCCAACAGTCTTCCCTTTATTTTATATCCGCTAGTGAAGCTTATAGGGTCAAAATCTACTTTAATACGAAAAGTTTCATTTATTGTAGAATCGTATCTGAAAAATGTGTGTTCTTCAGTCTATTTCAATTTCAAGACAAAATAATCTGAGTTACTTTATTTCATTGATATTAAAATTGTCCACCCCTAAAGCGGTCAAATTCCACGTACTAAAGGTATAATTTACCATGGGATTCTCTTGGGCCACCAAAAACTTTTCCACTACTAGAGGATTAAGTGATGGTAAATTCAGTTCTTCTATCCCATTTCTGGCGAAAGGTCTTAACGTATTAAAAGCATTAATAAGACAATTTTCTAAGTAAGGATCATCGCGCGAGCATGTAGGGATATAAGAGGCTAAAATATAATTTTTAAAATTAATTTAAGCATAATTAATTAAAATCTGAAACACTTACGCAAATTACGTGTGCAACAACAGTACACAAAGGAAAGCGATACTATTAATAATAAGCTGAACATATTGTTAAAACAGATTTAGTCCACACCTTAACTGCTTTTTGGTACTAAAGCCACTGCTGCCACATTCGACTTCATATGCGTTTTGTGAAGACTTAATATATTTCTTTTTTAATGATTAAAAACAAGTTATCGTAGTCAACAACAATAATAATATTGCTGTTGCCATTTTTTTTTGAAGGTTGACAAGATTTATTTTCGATATATGAGAGCTGATTCCTGTACTCCGTTTCTGGTCAATTTTGTTAATTTTATTTAATTAATAGCTTTGATTGAAGGTTTAATGAATGAGTCGCAATTTGTCGGACAAAACCAACATAAAGGAGCAGTATTTATTTAGTTATCATATACGGGTGTTATCGGTTTTGTAATATGGTATAGCATGTAAAAACACAATTTTTCAAATATTGGCTCCCCTAATTATTTTGAAGGAAAAGTCACTGTAGCAAAGTCGTAGGCTTTAATTTAGTTTTATTCCAAACAGGCAAGAGCCTTTTTATATGGAACTACCAATTTATATATTACAAAAAATTTATTTAAACATTTAACAATAATGAATGCATAGAATAATAATTAAGTTTAAGATATTGCAATAACTGTATTTATGTATGAAATGTTAGATATAGTGAATGTCAGTCTACACTGCTCTACTACATTACATTCAACGTTAGTTGGTTCAGAATTTAAACCCTTTTATTACCAGAATGCAAGTGGATTAATGATTTTGTGAATATCGATATACAAGTTTTCTAAATTTGTTTAATTTTATTATAAAAATGACGAAATTTAACAGACACAAAAGGTAATTGATCAACTTATTTAACATCGTGATAAGCAGGAATGGGGTGTTCTAGCAGCATACGGCACAGCAAATAGAGAAGGATTTCTGCAATGCCACAGATATACTCGTACTCTTGAGTTTGAACAGCGAAAGTATGTACTGACAACCTGTTAAATTGTGTATTATTTTAAATCCAAAAATTAATGATGCAATTATGCAAATTATGTCTGCGGATGGATAAAGTCAAAATTTTATAGAGGTCTCTTAGATGCTCAGCTCTCACTGTATTATAATCAGGGTATATCCCATGCTGTTTAAAATAAAGATATCTTAACGATCTATTTTGTACTTTTTCAATTAGCATAATGTTTTTAGCAGCATGCGGGTTCCAAATAATAGAGCAATACTCAAATTTAGAGCGAACTAGTGCACGATATAAAGTTTTAATTGTTGTAATTTATTTAAAATTGTAGGAATTTCTTATTATGTAACCCAAAGTCATTCTAGCACTGTTTGTAATTTTCTCAATATGATCATTGAAGGTTAGTTTAATTCGTAAATGATTAATTGAATGTACTCTTTTTTACTTTACATTATTCATGAAATAGTTACTTTTGATCGGGCCAAGGCTATTAGTATACGTCAATGCCGGAAATTTGCTTATATTAAAATACAGTTTGTTAGTTTTATTACACATATTATTTATATCATTCTGTAATCCAACAACATTAGCAGGTGTATTTAGTTTAGAATAAATTTTGATATCATCAGCAAAAAGCAGAAACTCCCCCTTTTTAATGACTTTAATTATATCATTAATAAATATGAAGAAATGTTTCATCATCATCAAAGAAAAATAGTGGCCCGAGATAAGAGATTTGTGGGACCCCTGAATTAGTCTTTTATTATTTGAACACAGTATTATTAACTTTTACATAGGAAGATCGATTCTTTGAATAAGATGAAAAAAGTGACAGAGTGGGTCTAACGAAACCATAAGCTGATATATTGCTTCATAATAAAGTCATGGTCAACAAGATCAAACGCTTTTGCAAAATCAGTGTAAATAGCATCTACCTGGGTTTTCTTCTCGAAAGCATTATTTATTTCATTAGTGAAAACGAACAAGTTTATAGTAGTTGATCTATTAGGCATGAAACCGTGTTCATTAATAGATATGTATTTCCTTATATAGCTAAATAGTTTTGAAAATAAGATTTGCTCAAGAACCTTAGCTGGTGCAGATAAAATAGAGATGGGTCTATAATTCTCAATTTGTAACTTGTCCCCTTTTTTATAAATAGGACACACACAGCCTTCTTTCCATACATCAGGAAAAGTACCGTGTTTAACAGCTAATCTAAATACTATATGTAAAACAGAGGAACCTCTAATAAGGAAGCACACGCTTTCACAACATACGGTGGTATTTTATCTGAACCAGCTGCTTTAATTTTTTAAATGCATTTACATAATATCCATGTGAGATTCCATCTATTTTAAAGAAGTCAAAATTTACATTGTTGTGAATCACTTGATTGAGGTTTTACTTACAGAACTCAATAAATAAAATGATAATCAATTAGAAATTCAAACATTTATTAAACTAAGTTTAAAAGAGTTGTTCCTGTTTGTTACATCGTTATTTACCAACTGAAAGTTACATTGTTTTTCAAGAGTTGCTTGCTAATAAAATGCAAGCTTGCGATTCTCATGGAACGCATAATATCATATTCCACAGGATACACGTGGAGTTAAGAATGCCAGTGCATAAAAAAATACAAAGTAATGATTTTACATTATGAAAATAGATTATATGACTTTACAATTCATTTTGATAAAAATACAGAAAAAGTGATTTATAAAATATTAAATTTAATTATTACAATTGGATATTACAACAACATAAATACAATTTGTATTATCATCTGCGACCCCTGTCTCACTGTCTTTGCACTTATATCATGTTAAATTTCATGAAATTCTATCGAATGGTTTCCTCACGCCGCCCCTCGTAACTCTGATCAATCTGCGGACGCAAAGAGGTGCTAAGAGGGTTCACCGCCTTAATAAAATTTTATAAAACGTGCCATGAAGTAGCTGGAGAAGCAATACCTTATTCTAACAATAACAAACCAATCACCTTGAAGACCAAAAGAAATTTTGGGAAAAAGATTGTGGAATGTATCGTGTTTTAAAATACAAAAGATAAATACACAACGAAATCTAGCAATAAACAACATCACTTATAATATAGGACATCAGTACTTTACTCTAGCAACAATAAATAGCTACTTCGAAAAACCAAAAAAATGCAGAGTGAAAATTTCGGGGCGCCGTTTAACAAAAACGGTGAACTTCAATGGGTCAAGGCTCGTATATCGTAACTGGCAGGTTGATCAGCATATATATATATAGAATGGAAATATTTGGAAAATGTATCTGCAACCTCAGATTGATCTATAGTTTTATTATTGTAAGTGTAACCTAAAGGTTGACCAGACTGTCGTTTTTCATTAATAAAATTCCAGAATCCAGATAGATTATTAGCTGTAGCTTCTTCCACATCAGCAATGTATGAATCATACGCTTAATTAAGACTTTCAATTTTTTTCTGTCTTCTTTATAATCATTAACTAATTTATTTTTTCTGTAGTAAATTTTGAGTTTTAAAGAACGCACAACATCATCATTAAACAACTCAGGGTATTTAAATGACTTATATTTGTGTTTTAGAACAACATTATTTAAAACATTATTGATACTTTCGTAAAAAAATCTCAGTAGCGTTATTGACATTACTGGTGTGTAGAACTGGATCCCAATTTATATTTAATATTTCATTATAAAGAGCTAAGAAATCACATCTTTTAAAATTAAATTGATTGTTTAAGTTATGATTATTGTTAATAGATGAGGTACTGATTCGATGAACAATCTAGCGCAGGATGGTAAGGATACTCAGGTAAAAGTGGCATTTCACACCTCCTCAAGATGCATGTGTTCAAATCATCGGCTGTACAAATAACTAAATCCAATCTATTACCAAAAGCATTATTTATATTATTGATTGAAACAAGGTTTAAGTCATTCGTAAAATTAAAAACACTGTTTGCTTTTAGTCCTTGCATTATCGGAATATTAAAATCCTCAAATAAAAAAAGTTTATCATTAATATTTACATTTTGTGAGATGAAATTGAATACTTGAATATAAATATTATTATTAGAGTTTGGAGGTACAAGGTAAGCTCCATAAATTCTAGGCCCGGCAGGCTTCTACAGGTGCCAACATGTTCAAACTCGGTTGCGTCATAGTTGAACATGTAAGAGGCCTACACTATATATATTACGGCTAGAAGCATAATAGATTTTAGTAGCCACTCAAGCATCGTGACGAGTGCATTCTTCGAGGTGGTTGAATAAATATAATCTGTAAATGCAATTTCGCACCCTTTGAAATGATCACATAGTTAATAAAATATATGAAATTATTTACGAATAAAGGCTTATTCTCACTATATGGCTAGACGTCGGCAGGCAACCAACAGCCACCGGACCGACAAAACATTGTATTCTACATTTTTATGAAAGTATTCACATCAACCATCACCAACACGGATCGTCGCCAACAGTTGTCGGTCACCATTGTTTGTGAGAAGGTTTTGCAGGTCGGTATCGGTCCGTTCCTGAAAGAAACGGTTAGCGTGAACAGTCGGTCGCCGCAAACTGTGGTGTTGTTGCTCATAATAGCCTTATAGCTTCTAGGGCCTGGTTTAAGGTTATGGGTTGTAGCAATTATTATTATACCATACAAATTTTCTGAACTTTACTGTAATCAGTGTTTGTTTTTGACATTCTACAATAAACAATGAAAAATAATCTGCGGGCCTGTGGCTTACGAAACACATAGTTATTAGAGTTTTGGAGGGAACTGTCGATCCGATGCCTGTTGGTCACCTGCCACCGCCTGGCAGTATAGTGTGAATCAATACACCGTTTTGTCGGTCCGGCTGCTGTTGGTTGCCTGCCGTATTCTAGCTGTATAGTTAGAATCAGCCTTAATTGTAAGTGTACTATGTATTGTAATGTATGTAATTTGTACACAAAAATAGGCTACGCATTTCAGTAAATTCTTTATTTCTTTAAATTAGCTTGATCCGCTAAAATATTCCGGATGCCTATGATGCAAAGAGCTTTTTGACAATATTAATCCTTATCATTTCATCTTTCCTGGCTCTGATGATCAGTTAACCTTTTATTTTGACATCAGATTCCAATTGACAAAACGTATTTTCTAATTTTACTAATAAAACATAAATATTCAATATCAAGTAATAATAATAAACAACGGTAATTACTTCTAGTTAATTTACCATGATAATAATAAATAATAATTTGAAATAAAAATGTTCTCTTTTCAAGATTAATAGTAAAACTATGAGAATCAATTATTTTTGCATTAAATGTATTTATCTACGACCACCATAGAAAGTTACACATTCCGCACAATCTAGTAACCGTGAAAACGACCAGTTGCTCACAATCTCTAAACTGAACGGTAATGACCGTGAGAAATTATTTCTCAACAATCAGTGGTTGTATTAAAATGCTATAGATGTCAGCACTTGCAATATTAGTCGTAGGTAGAAAACCACTTTGATATTTTAAATGACCGTTTATAAAATTAACGTCTAGTCATAGTCATGTTATCAAAAACTATAAGTTTATTGATGAACTCAACAAATCTTTCCCAACAAAAATTTCCGATTTTCCAAATCGGTTCCCGTTGCTGCAGTTTAAAATCGCGTAAAACGAATTCCTTAGCTCGAGTTCACAATTCGAACTCAACTGCAGAATGATCTCTTAAAATTTTATGAGAGGGGAGATACTAGTAGCATGTGTCCGGGCAAAAAAGATAGCATTACGTTAAGAAAATGCAAGAAACAAAAACGTTATCTTACAATCACATTGGAAAATTTATACAACAAATTTGTTACTGAATCTGTAGGTACCTATCAAATTACTTATGCAACCACGCAGTACAGAAATAAATTCATGTTCCATTTGTTAGGAATAAAAATTTCTGAACTTTTCTGAAAGTAAACATTCATAAATAGGGTTATGTTTCAATTGTAACATATAAGCTGCGCCCTATGTTTGAGATTTTTCCATAGGCCACTTGACCACAGTTTTTTTCGAACACCCGTTACTACTTCCTCCGATGAAGAATGTAGTTTATTATACGATTACTCCACGTCTATAAACTTTTTTAGGAAAATAGAATTATATATAGATCTCCTTTAAGTGTTTCTTTTTTCCATATTCATAATTGGTACCTAAAATACTACATTGAAATATAATAAAACATGTATTTCCAATTAATTCAAGGCTGGGCTTCATTTTATTTATATATAAGTTTATTTCCGTAAATTGTAAGCATACTAAAAAATGGTATTCTACGCCAATGTCCTACGAAATATCAGTAATAATCAGAGTGAAGTTGGGCGTGCCCAAAGTATCCCTACCTCTCGCCAAAATTCGTGGCACTTGCTATACATAAATTAATTTTGGAATCAAACATGGCTATATCCTTCTCTTGGAATAAAATTTTTCAATATCCATAATTAAATTTAAAAATTCCGCCAACTGAAAAATGTTACAATTGATTACTGATTTTCGATATTGCTGATTTATTTAACATAATAACATTTGTTTTGCATTAATATTTCCATCCTGAAGTTCAGGATAGTTTTTCGCTCTTCCTGAAAATTAAAGAAAATGGATATTGTAGCCTTTGACACTAGACACCTTAAATATCACTTTTGTCCTCAAACAAATATCTATTCGATTAGCAATTTGTTGGTAATAATGTACTTAAATTTGCAATGCCACTATGCTGGCACGTATCTATGAGGGTTTACTGACCAAAATGAAAAGAAAAGAAAACGAAAGCATGGAATATCAGTAAATTGTGTAAATATTTTTGATTCTATTTATTTCTAACAAAGCAATAAACGAATTTTAAGTTATTAACAACGTATTATTATTGTGATTATTAAGTCGTCAATTTCTACTAGGAAGAATTTCGTTATACGGTATTTCGTTTGTAAAATCCTTCATAAATGTCGTTATTCCAGCTTCCGCGAGTTTCCTAACGAGAGGGATAGCAGCTTCAACAAGCAGTTTGGAATTGGTAGTTAACATTTCATTTGCCATGGCATCTATAACATGAAAAATAATAGAATAAAATGACACTCCAGTAACATTAAGTAGGTCTTACTGAGTTGTTCATTATTATCGAAGAACCCTTCTAGATTGCAGAGTATATCATTAATATCTACATAGACACTAACGTCCTTGGTATTATAGTAATCAGTTGCGTTAGATTGTCTCAGTTCTCCCTTGATCTCAAATGTGGCATTTACTGAATCTGGAACATAGGTACAAATCGAGGAGTGGCAATTTAATACCCGAAACAGTCGGTGTCGCCCGTGGATGATTTGATTAGAAATCGTCAGTAATTATGCTACTCTGATGTTGGAGTTGTTGAAGGTGGCATCTGTTGTGAACGGTATGAAAGTGCTAAGTGTCTTTGAGAAGTTCAAAGGTGGACAAGGACACCCTAGAAGATGGCGATTAAAAACAAAAATAATGGAAACAAATGTGAACATAGTTCAAGGCTTGGTAAGGCCTGACAAACGATTAAGAGTGAAATAATTATGTTAAGGGGTAATATCTGGGCTAAACAGGTCAATTTTATTTAGTATTTCCGCAAAGTTTGTGTCTTTGATTTCGATGGACAAAACATAGGCAGCGGCGGCTTGAACTTTGATCTTTGAAATTTGGCGATTGACCTTTCTAGAAATAGGCACGTTTTCTATAATGCAAGCTATGTGTCTTCACCGTGAAAGACTTTTTGTCCATAAATCGATTATCCAAATTGATCATCATGACTTTTCGCCCGACTTAGCCACCCGTGATATCTGGCTAATTAAAAAATTAAAAACTGCTCTTAAAAAGCCAGGCTATTCCGATATTGCTAACGTCCAGCTTAATTTTATAAACGAACTAATAGTATTTCAGAAAAGGAGTGCTAGGCCTGTTTTCAGATACGGGAACACCGTCTAGATTAGTGTATAGATGCAAAAAAAGCTTTTTTGTAGTCGACACAACCCATTAACGTATAGTTTCGAAGGTATATTTTACGTAAGTGATTCTGGGAATTAAATTATCACACCTCGTAAATTGTTGCGAATAAACTGCGACTTTTAAATATAACTTCTGGATTAATTTGTTTTGATTAAGTTTTGGAGCTAAGAGAAAAATAGACCATAGAATCTATAATTTCCTGTAACTTTATTAAATTTGTAAAACATAAGTTATACTACAGGAGTTACTCTAAAATATTCTCAGAATCATCTAGAGCTAAACACTTGTTATATTAGAATAATTACTTCTTATTTCGTATATCACATTAAAGCAATACATACCGATAATGCAACGGGCGTATCCTGTTCCCTGTAAGTCGGTGTATGCAACATACGCTTCCCCATTACTATATGCAGATACCACAAGCGAATCAAATTCAACTCTGACACGAATTGTCATTGTTTCCAGATTATAGCTGAAAAAAAACTTCTTTGAGAATTGTATTAAAAATACACAACGTACATATATGTATAGATGACGAAATGTGTGTATACATACGAAATTCCGGCATTCAAATTCATTCCGGCATGAGCCTTCGATGCGAGTAGGTGTAGACTAAACGCGTGTGCTTTAAAAGTAAAATTATCCTGTCGTAATTAACTAATTCTAGGGATACAAATATTATTAAATACAACTTATAATTTAAATTTCTATGTATTATAAATTGGCTTGGTACTGTTATCTACTACACCATGCCACTAACAAAAACCCAAATTCTTCTTCATGAATAATGAAGGATTCGTAAATAATATTGCTAGTGTTTTGTCTAAAGCCTTATTGACTGACATTACTAACGAAATGGAGCAATTAAGAACAGATGTATCTACATTACGTAATGACAATCTCTCTTTAAAAAACGAAAATGAGGGGTTAAAACATGAGGTTAATAAGCTCAAACATAATCTCGACCGACAGAAGCAATACAGTAGGTGAAACTACGTCCGTATTTTCGGTATTGCTGAAGATAAAAACGAAAATAGTGATGAAACGATTTTAAATTTGTTCAATAATAAATTAAATTTAAACGTTGTAAAAGATGACCTCGATCGTACGCACTGGATTGGAATCCCAGATAAGGTATCGGCGGGGGTGAAAAGAAACAAACACAGGTCTATAATAGTAAAATTTATAAGCTACCAGAAACGTAATTTGGTTTTTAATAATAAAAAATGGTGAAGGGAACCGGTATCATCATACGCGAAGATCTTACAAAAATTAGGCTACAACTTCTTCAAGATGCAGCCAAAAGATTCGGTCCAACCAACGTGTGGACGTCAGATGGGAGAATTATTGTTAATAACAAAAATAAGAAGATTGTAATTTCAAACAAAGAAGAACTTGAAAAGATACAATAGTCATTATTACATCATTAAAATTTAAGTTTATTATAATTTACACATAGTAATAATAAATAAATAAGTTTATGTCTTCATGATTCATCTGCAGCTCCGTTAATATATTAGTATAGGAAATTACCTATCTTTTGATTTTCTTTTTATATATATGTATGTATCTTGAATATGTTAAGGTAATATATTGTAAATTTGAATTTTTGGTGGATTCTTGGATAGATCATAAAAATTTACTTTCAGTTATTTTACACTAATCGTATAAGCACATTGCTTAAGGCACTAAATTATCTATTATCTGTTGCTTAGAGTAACGATCTTGCTTTATTTTTACTTCTATTGATTTTTCATTATTTTGTAGGTTGTCTTTATTATTTAGATATGAAGCCTACTATAAATATATCTACACTCAGAAATATGTTATAAATGTCACAATTCAGTAATTCTAATTCTATGGATTGTTGCTGCCGAAAATTAACGAGATCAAGGAACTCATTACAAATTTTGATGTCTTGGCTGTGACTGAAAGCTGGTTATCAGAAGATATACCCACTAGTGTTGCAAGTATTAAAAATTTTAAATTGATACGTAAGGATCGAGGTAGTCGGGGAGGCGGGGTCTTATTTTATATAACAAATAATTTCTTCAAATATATTATTAATACAAGTAATTTAGTAGAACAACTATGGGTATTAGTTAAAGTTAATAATACGAGCATTGTGCTGGGTGTGTTTTATAGAACCCCAACCTTCAACTATAAGAACTTTATAGATGAAGTTGAAAATTCTATTATGTTGTGTACACCATTCAGACCATATTGTATGTTTAGGGGATGGAAACGTGGACTTCCTAATGGCAGCCAATCCATCTACTGAATATTTTAACAATATGTTAGAATCGTTAAGTTTTATTCAAATAATCACGGAACCTACTAGAAAAGATCGCTTATTAGTTATCATTATCACTTCTCAACCTTTATTAATTGCGAAATCTAGTGTTGTAAATTGTCATTTTTCAGATCACGATCTAGCAACCTGCGAAGTTGCATGTCAAAAAATTCCATGTTCTCCTATTTTTCGAACTTATAGATGTTTCAAAAATTTTAATCCTGATCATTTCTATTCCGAATTGCAAACATTATCTTTGGATGATATATTTTATGAAAACGATATTAATAAAAAAGTCGGAATTTTGAGCTCTAGAATATTAAACCTGTTTCATAAACATACACCTTGGAAAACCATCAAAATAACAAAAAAACCTGCGCCATGGTTAACTGATAGTATTCGATTATTAATGAATTTAAGGGATAATGCAAAAACTAAATATAAAAACCTAAAAACTAAAGCTGCATAGGAATATTATAGGATGTTGCGCAATTACACAAATACTGCCATAAAAAATGAAAACCGAGCACACTTGCAATTTAAACTTACCCATAGGAACAACTCGAAAGTACTATAGAAGGAACTGAGATCGTTGGATATCGTATCTTCTAAATTTAATGAAAATAATTCTTTTATTGGCCACGTTGATGAAATTAATAGTTATTTTGTTAATAGTATTCCACATATTCCAGTTCCCGGACATATTTCAAACTACTATAAAAACAATAAATTATATAATACGGGAGATTTCACATTTAAACTCGTAGACAGTAATATTATATCAAAAATAATTAATGCCATAAACAGTAATTCAACGGGATCGGACCGATTAAATACTACAATGATAAAACTATGTTGCCCTTTTATTCTACAATATTTAGTACATATTATTAACTCGTGTATTTTAGAAAATACATTTCCCGACAGCTGGAAGTCGGCTCTTGTAACACCAATAACAAAAATTGAACTACCTGTGGAGTATAAGGATTACAGACCGATTAGCATTCTACCAACACTTTCAAAAATATTGGAAAAGATACGTAACTCGCAAATTAGAGAATATTTAGACGCTAATAATCTGTTACCATCTTGTCAGTCAGGTTTTAGATCTGCACACAGCTGCGCAACCGCTTTGCTAAAGATAACCGATGACATTTTTAAAGAGCATGACGAAAGAAAATGTACGTTATTAGTTTTATTAGATTTCAGCAAGGCGTTTGACACAATAAATCATAATTTACTGCTTAATATATTGCATTATATCGGTTTTAGTAATAATTCAGTCGGTCTGATCCAAAATTATCTCTATAACAGGACACAAAGAATTAAGACATTTCATAGTGTCTCTGTGCCTGTTGATGTTACAAGAGGGGTGCCGCAGGGATCCATATTAGGTCCGTTGCTGTTCACCTTGTATACCAGAGGTCTTTGTGATTCCGTGAGAGCCTGTGAGATTCACATGTATGCAGATGACACACAACTGTATTATTCATTCAATCCGAGTAATATGGAAGATGCTGTTAATATATTGAATAATGATCTAAAAGCTATAAACGAATATTCACTTAACCAGCGTTAATTTTAAACCCATCCAAGTCTTGTGCTTTACTTTTAGGGAATGTGAATAGTAGTTATCAATTGCCACCTATAATAATAGGAGATATTGATATTCCTGTAGTCGAAAGTGCCAAGAATCTGGGATTAATTATTGACAACACATTCAGATTCAAAAACAAATTAATAAATATATACAAAAAGCTTATTATAATCTAAAGCTCCTTTATCCTCACAAACACTACTTGAATAAAAACATAAAAATTTTGCTTAGTGAAGCCCTGGTTCTCTTACAATTTACTTATTGTACACCCGTTTATGGTTCTTGCCTTGATTCTGAGACGTCACGACGTATACAGCGTGTTCAAAATTCTTGCTTACGTTTTATTTATGGACTACCAAAGTTTGCACATAGTATATCTTCTAAATTAGTAGTAACGGATTGGCTTGATATGAAACAGCGGCGTCATATACAGACAACAACGTTTTACCATATCATAATAATTAATAGGCAGCCACCCTATTTATATAATAAGATAAGGTAGAACAGATGTACACAACATAAATTTGCGACATAGAGGTCTATTAACAATACCTAAGCACAATACTGTATTTTATGAGCGGTCATTCAGTTATAATGTCGCAAAAATATATAATGACGTACCTCAGCATTCAAATCACTATCAGTCAAACAATTCAAAAAAGCCTTGATTAAGCAGTTGATTACAGATTCTCATTGATGGTCCAAATTGCAAACAGTCATTACTAGTTATATAAGCATTAAGACGATTATTATTTTTATTTTAGTAGGCTCCGTGCCGGAAAAGTAAGTTAATATTATAGTTACATAAACTTGCTAAGAAATAGGTTGAATGGAAGAGCAGCGATATGGCATGTCATGAAGCTGAACTTCGCCTATTAATATTTGAAACATGTATGTACAATTGTAAAATATTTACCTATAATAAAGACACTATTATTATTATTATAAATTCTGAAAAAATTATAATAATTATTATACACAAAGAGCATGTAGAGGAATTATACTACTATATCGCTTAAATGTATACCAACCCAGAAAACAGAATGCATACAAATGAAATAGTTTAAAAGATTACCAATTCGACAACACATAACATATACGTAATCACTTACTGAAACATTTTAATATCAAAATAATCCAGTCCTTCCAACGTATAATTCGATATTGCAACTGTTAAATTCGCAATTGCTTTTTCTTGACTTATTATCACTAGTGGTGTAACAATCTTATACAATGCAGGCAGCCCTATTTCATCAATACCATTACGTGCACGATCTTGCATTTTGTTGAAGGCTCTTAGCATACACTCACTCAATTCTGGATCGTCTCTGTAGCATTTGGGAAAGTAGGATGCTATGTAAAAAGCATTCATCTTATTATATTTTATTCAATCTTAATTATTTAATTGAAACTTACGTAAATTATAAGAAAGACATGGTAATAAAAATAATACTATTATTGAGTAACTCATACAACGCAACATTCTCCACACTTCACGAACTAAGACCTCTTCTAAGTAAGTTGGAAAAACACAAGACTGACTGAAAATCTGTTGAAAGCGTCCATTTAAATCGAAAGCGGTGACATGTTTACAATACTGTTGTCAGCAATGCAGACAAATGCAATAATAATTAACTGAAGGTAAACTGCTGATCAAAAATATTTTAAACATTTTATTGCAATTTTTATCTGTATGTAGCTGTAGGCCATCTTCAAAATGAAACTGCGGGGTCTTTTTAATGAAATGTGGAAATTTTTTGTTTTATTTTTCTGAATTTAATATTCATGTGAAAGGCAGTCAACACTATATGCAAATGGTAAAAATCTTTATTTTGCCATAGTATAGTTATCGTAACAGGTTATCAGCCCAGAGGTTCAAAAAACTAGACAAATAACAATCACAAGTTTTGGAAGTTTTTATAAAATATCTTATGTTACTCATAAATCTAGTTAATTGCTACAGTGTATAATGGGTTTACCGTCGTTTTATTTTCTTAGAGTTGGAGATTAGATGATAAATTTGTTTTGCAAGGTCGTGTCGGCACCAGACGTCCAAAATAACCGACGAATGCAATATTTTTGTTAATATATTCTAATTAATTCAACTGTCTGCGTTCTGCTGTGTTTTCGACTATTGTCTATTACAAAATATGTTTTTTGTATTTTTACCAATATTTAAAATATGTATATGTCGCAGACAGATAATTAAATCCAGCAAATAACTAGCTGCCTAGTCATTTACTAAACGACGAAGCAGATATTAAAACGAAAATAAATCTATACGATTTTGCTATATGCCTAGGCATTTACTAAATGCCGTTGTTTAGAGCAGGCAATTAGTAAATGACTTCATGTGCTGTCGCAAATAAGGTAATAACAACAGGCAGTTAGTAAATGGCTTAATCTGCTGTCGGCAAATAAGGGTAATACCGGTGCACATTTCTTTGCAGAACATTCTTTTTTACACGAGCACTTGTATAACCTTTGCCCATTGTAAAGAGAGTACTTAGAAGTTGATGCTCCTCGCAAAGAAACCTGCTTATTTGCAGGAACAGCGTGAATACTTATTTATTAACTGCCCCTTCTAAATAATGACATTTAGGCAAGGGCAAAGATTTTCCTAAAGTGTTCATGTAAAAAAGAAAGTTCTACAAAGAAATGTGCACCGGTATTACCCTTATTTGCCGACAGCAGATTAAGCCATTTACTAACTGCCTGTTCTAAACAACGTCATTTAGTAAATGCCTAGACATATAGCAAAATCGTATAAATTTATTTTCGTTTTACTATCTGCCCCGTCACTTAGTAAATGCAGATAGTTATTTCGAATAAAATATATAATAATATATATATAAATATATTTAAATTCGAATAAAAAAATACTCAAAGGAATCGTCATAGGAGGTCCAAGTTATTTCTTCCTCGTGTGTTAACCTCTGGTATTCTAAAACCCGACCCGAATAATGACGTAGAAAAAATTTCTCACTATCTATACGGGTAATAACAAAATCAGATTCTATAACTCTACCTTCAGTCGCTTTGATCCAATCGACGCTGCGTTTGGAGTAGAGAACTAGGAGAAAATCATCCTCCAGGGATTACTGAAGGAAAAGGAAAATTACTGGGCCAATAAACCAAATAAGATTAGGATCTTTTCCTAAATCTACCTAAATTTTTGAAACATACGTCAGCCGATATACGGCATCATACGAGAAAAGTTACCTGCTAGAAAGAAAGCAAGATCAGATTTGTAATCAGCATCTTAAAACATAGCCCAATACACTGAAAATTGTGTGTGATGATCTTTCCTTGTAGACCAGTGTAATTAGACATTAGAAAATTTCTATAAGCAGCAATTTAATACATAAGTACTACATCAAACAGTCTTAGATATCCAAAAATGTTGTTCTATACTCGGGCCGTCAAATAGATATAGTATAAAACCAGTTGAGAATGCGCAGAGCTAGCATTGCCATGACGAACAAAAACAACTGTATACTTAATAATAAACTAATTTATTTTTGAAAACTAATGTTCACATAACACATTAGTTGTCATAAAAACTAAAATTCTGCCTTAAAATTTCTCGATTTTTTTTGTTGCTAAAAATGTTTATTTTTTCGTAAATTCTTAAAAAATACAAAATTTTTCAATTTTCAAAAATTTACCGAAAGGATACTATCGGCTTTCATCGAAATCTCGGCCCCGGTTGCTATAGTTTCAATAGTATTTGCATTAAAATTTCTTGGCCCCGTTTTCAGGCTGGTAATGTATGCAAATTATGATATTTAGCACTAATATTGAGTTTCTTACAGAATTTTCGTTAATTTTTAGTTATTTCTTATTTTTTATCATAAAAGGTGAAAAATATATCAATTTTAAAGACTTTCATTATTCGGATACTAGATGGAGTTAATGGCACTTAGATCATTCTTTGACGTAAGAAACACCCATCCATTGACAATTTAATTGCTAATGTCACTTTTAGATTTGTCAATCTGACATATAAAATGTCAAAAATGACATATTATACTAATATTGTCAATAGAGTGGCTTTCGTATGTAGAAAATAAATTCGATGTTTTTAACACCATCTATACTGTATTCAAAATAACGAACAACTCAAAATAAACAGAACTAACATAATCTCATAGGCCATGTATGTGTCAGTTTTATACTCAACAATTTTTTCTCCTAATATCAAAATTGCTTATTGACAAATTTATGTACGTTGATTGCAAAATAAATAATGAAAAATAAAAGTCCTTTAACAAACAATGAGAAAAATACGATTCTTAACATTTATACGACATTATTAAAAAACAATCCAAAAATAAATTAAAAGCTATAGTAAAACAAACAGCAGATGTAGCAGGTAAGAGGTTTTTAGCATTATCTCATAATACATATACATACATAACTTCTTGCAGGAATTTTATGGGGAACAGTGCATAAAGTCATCAAAGAATACATAAGTATATAAAAAACGCAACCTTTCGCCGCTAGTTAACATTTAGTCATTATTCAAGCGAAGTGTGACCTAATTATAAATATATGCAAGATAAACGCCTCGAGCGGAGCGCCCACGATTGCAGGTGCAGTATCAAACCCACGGCCACGTGTGTGCATAGCAAGCAGCTGCAATACTCAGAACTGTATCTAATGCATTTTCTATGAATTCCTAGAGGAAGTAGAATGCTATCATCACGTAGGCACAGCCCACGGCCACGTGTGGTCAACTGAAGGATTTTTACGCCCACAGAAAGAGTATATAAAGACCAGAGCTTCGTGGGACAAATCAGTCTGAGTTACGACGAAGCTTGAAAGATAGAAACTGTTTATCAGGGTAAATGTTTACCTTCTTTCAAGCCATACTCACCCAGAAAGCCGTAGAAGCTATGGTTACTATTTACCTCGGCCTTTCTGAACATCATTATTACCAGTTTTAAGTTGAAATTGTATAATAGTATTTAAGTGATTATGCAAGTGCATATTGTGTAAATTCACGACGAATAAATATCTTATTGTACTTAACAGTAAACTGTGTTCATTTTGTAACTTGGGCTCCGTCCCTCGCGTTTTTAAAATAAAGTACCATTTTTAAAAACACCTTTCTTCGTCAAGAAAAGTTAATTGGCGCAGTCGGTAGGATAGGCAAAAGGACTCAGGACACCGTTTTTCGAAAATTAAAAGCATCGTCGAGTTCCCTGGCTTTTAAGTCTTTATTTGCCTATCGAGTCTGCATCTGTGAACCAGCGATTCAAAGGACAAACATTGCCTGAGACCGTAGCCGTTTCCAGAGCATCACCTGTAAGTAGCATCGCCGTTTCCAAGGGACAACCATCGCCCGAAGTACGCAACGCTGCTGCAGAAGCCTGACTATTGGAGTCATCTAACGGCAAAATTCAAGCCAACAATGAAGATAGAGTAAGAAACTAACTATCAGTTATTATTATTCATGTTAAATGCGCATTGCGCAAACAAATATCAAACAAATTTACAAATTATATTCAAAAATCAAACAAGATTAACAATATATTAATTTTAAGTTTAATACATACTAAACCCTTTAGATTTAAGTTCACGTGGCTTGTAGTAAGCGAGACCGATTGGTGTATCAACTAGTGATACTTAATTTCCAGCCCACTTGCAAGCAATGGGTAGACACCTTGAATAGGCCCTTACTAACATAAAAATCATTTCTATTACGTTTGTAATTTTCAAACTTTGTTTCAAGTATTTATAAATTTTAACGTGCAAACGATTTACTAATCGTTTAACATTCCACTACTTTGACATCACGAATTCATTTTCATGATTAATACTGATACGTCATCAGATAGTGAAACTGAATTACCGATTAACAAAACTTTTGTAAGATCTGCACCACGACCAATACCTTTACGTCCATCTAAATTATCGATCAGCAAACAAAGCCATACTACAATGGCACAGGGTAATCAACCTCAAGTACAACCCCAAGTAACACCACCATCTATCCAACAGGGCTACCCACCTGGCTTTCATATAAGCCTTTTAAATGAAATTCCAACCCATGACGGAAACCCCGTCGAGTTATCCGAATATATTCAAGCTGTAGAAGACATTTTCTACCAATTTTGGGAACGAAACGACCCAACGGCATATATAAATAGACTTTTACTTTCCTCAGCACGAAACCGATTCAAAGGCCCAGCCTTAGAAGTCGTAACTGGACAAGTATTTGATTCATGGAATTCTTTAAAAGACATCCTTCTTAGTAATTTTGGAGACCAACGATCGGAACTGAACATCCGGATCGATCTGTCTCGTATGAGACAATTATCACGAGAATCTCCCGTACAATTTTATAATCGAATTAGATCCTTATTAGCCATTCTGAATTCTAAAATTGCACTAGGCTCAGAAATACCAGAAATAAAAGAGTACCAAGCCCGAGATGCTAAAAATTTAGCTCTTAAAACCTATTTAGGAGGACTTTCCGAACCTTTTGGAAGTTTCCTTCGTAGTAGAGCACCAAAATCGCTCGAAGTAGCCTTAACTTATATAAAAGAAGAACTGGACATACGATATTTTCAAAATACACAACAAAATAACTCACAACCTAAGTTTTTACCACAACCAGTTCCCCTAAGCAGTTCCTATAAACCCCAGCCAACTTGTCAACCCCTCAGTTTAAACCACAACCATACCAGAACGTATTGCCTCAATTAAAGCCTAATTTTAATCCCACTCATCAATTTAAACCAAATGTTAATAATACAAACCAATTTAAATTTAATCCAGCAACTCAACAGTTCGGAAATAATTCCCGACCTAATGTTTTTTTAAAGAGATTTTCAACCACAAAATCGGCCAGAATCAATGCAAGCTAGTACCATTAAACCGAGACCGATACATCCTAATATATCCATGAGACTCCCTAATCCAAATTTCAATCGAAATATAAATCAACCTAATTTTATTCGACCAAGTCCCCAACCACAAAATTTCCATTCTGAAGAATTATATTCAACAGAATTTCAAGAAGAAATCTCACCTGTTAATCAAATTAACACTGACTTTGAATACGACCACTACGATCCTCATGATAATAAGACCCACGGAGAAGAAGATAACAAAAATTTTCGCGAAGAAGTCTCGGAGAACAATTAAAATCTTTTACATTTAACCCTAAATCGTCTACCCCCTTTATAATTATACCCCAAACAAATGAAACACTCCTAGTAGACACAGGGAGTAGCAAAACTATCCTTTCACCCGAATTTGTTTATAAACATTATCCCGAATCCATTTTTGAATATCCTTTTGAAATTACAACCTCTTACGGTACAACGTATCACAATCAAGTAGCAACAGTTCCTATTTCCCTTTTACTCGATAAAATAGAAGGAAAACATTTAGTATACCTTCTTAATTTTCATTCCAATTACATTGGCATTATTGGGTCTGACTTACTTACGAAATTAGGAGCAAGTATCAATTTTCGTGGAAATTATATCCAACGGAACGGAAAAACCGTAGTACCATTCTTTTTCAACGAACCATCTCTTAAATAAACTGTATTAATACAACCATCCTATTTCGAAAATCCCGCTTCAAAGAAATCCAAAATTTTAAATACTTCAAACAACTTAACTTCACAATTTGACCCAACATATATTAGTTTTAATCAACGTGAAAATAATCTTCCTTCGCAAAATCTGTCGGAACAACATAAAAATGTTCAACAAAAATCAATTTCAAACAATGTTTATTATAACGACTTTGAAAATATTTTTCATTTCCAAAATTTTCTAACTCAACCAAATAGAGAAGACATTGTCCTAACGGTAATTCGAGAAACAAATCCGAAGGATCAATCAAATTTAAATGATACAGAAATCTTTATTTCAAAACTTATTCGAGTCAAAAATTTACGAAATGGACCCAAAAAACGCAAATCTTCTGAAGCGAAACTTGACCCAAAGTTAAAACGGATTAAAAGCAAACAGACCCCAATAAATAAAACACTCAAAAACGGTTTCCGTAAACCGAAACGGAAAAGATATGTTAGTAAATGTAAAACTGTTTTGCATAAAACGAAGAAAAGTATTTCAAGAAAATCAAGTCGTAACAAGACTTGGTTGAAAAGAAATAACCAACAACTAATGGAATACCTAAAATTTTCAAGATAAAAATAAACAGATAATCCCTCTTAGGATAAATAATAGACCATTTACGTATTTAAAGCACAAAATGAAAATATAAAACATCCGAACTTAAAACCTTTTAAAAATGAAAATGACTATTAGCAAAGAACATTGAAAACGATTTGAAACTAAAATATTTTTATAGACCCATCTACTTATTATATTATGTAAATGTGATGCTAATTAACAAAATTCCCCACAAGTAAATCAAATTCAAATCCCTTTTCAACTAAAATACTTTTATGACCTTCTCTATCTATTATCTAATGAAATGATAAATAATTAGATGCAAAATTAAAACACATTCGAGTCTGCACTATTCATACTATCTCTTGCCAATCCTTAATAAGAATCTTTGTTTTTAAATAAATAACCACTTTTGCAAATATAAGGTCTTTATTCCAATAAAGTCGAGACGTTGTTCAACATTGTGTTCCTATAATAAGCAGATTGCGTAAAACGTAACACCTTTTAATCATTTGTCAATACTTTATTTATAAATTTGCTACTAAGACAACAATTAAATATTTTCCAAATTAACCTTCTTGGTAGTACTTATTTACACTCAGCAAATCTATTTTAAAACGAGACCACCTGGTCAATCTCAAGTTATTTACTGATAACAACAAAGCAGTTCATTGCAATAACATAGAAGATAATTTTGCTGCAAGGAATTATTAAATTCAAATGCTTACTTTGATAAAATAAATAAAACTTTACAATTAACCATTTATTTAATTAAGTGTCAACAAATAACTCTTTCGATTAATTTTAACAATTTAATTTACCCAATTTTATAAACATTTCTAACTCCAGAGAACTATATTAACCCAAAAATATTTAAATGCATATAATAAACATACGTAATACATAAATAATACCTTCTTCAACTTTGCTTTTAAAATAAACCTCGTAAATCTTAATGTCAGTTAAAGATGAAATTAAATCGAAGCATAGCTGAAATTATGTAACTACTACAGAAATAATTATTAGAACCATCAATGGAAAAACTTTCCTGGAAATCATCCCTATAAAACAATTTATATTCTAACATAAGACGGAACAATTTCAACCTATATTTAAACTCTTTTGAATTCAAACATTCATCGATTCATCAAAATATTTTAAATGTAATATTTTAACATCGCCATACCTAATAAAAATTTAATTTAGTGCTAAAACAGCAATACCCTCCTTGATAATTAATGATGATACTATAAACATTGAAATAATCAAAAACTTCAGAACCCCATCCTAACTCTTACAATGCTTACCGAATACAAATACATTCAACCACTATTGACGGACATCGATTAATACAAGTTTTTAATCAACAAAATCAAAACAACAAATTTCATGAACTATTACTGGAACATTGTTTAACTCATATTCATTATTACTGCCTCTTCCCAAATGATTCTCTATATAAAGATTTTTCCTATTTTATACTGTCTATATAAACTAAAAACACCCACTAATTTTATAGATGCTTTTTCAAAATTTGCTCAAACCTACTATTTAAAATCAAGTAACATCATAGATGTTGTAGACCGCTTATTCCATTTCATTATAACCTATACCACGCCGAAAATATTAGTCGTTGACGGCGAATTCGATAAACAACCCCTAAAAAGTTTTGCTGAACTGCACAAAATTAAACTGCATGTAACCACCCTCTATAACACGAAAAACCATTACTGGATCAATATTGCTCCATCTTACCAGTGGCTGTTCCGTTCTAATAAATCAAAACGAACTTTTGGCTACATTTCAATCATTTTCCCTAGAAGAAAAACAAATTGCTATGGCATCCATCGGAAAATTGCAACCGGATTCAGTCCATGTACCCGAAATTACAAAAATTGACCTATCGCCTATAAATGTTCATCAATTAATCCAGAATCAAGCGAAATTAACAAAGGACATGTCTACACTCGAAAGTATCAATCCTATCAGATAGACACCATTACATTATGGCCCTTTAATTCTCACGCTATAATCATGACTATCATAACAATAAGTCTTATCTTCTTTGTATACTACAAACGCAGATTAATTGCCACCAAAATGTCTCAACTAACGTCACCCCTTAAAGAACCCGACAGTGTAACTTTTAACCCAACTTCAAGTCCCCTGGTCCAATACAGATCACCTTTAACATAACTATTATTGTTATTATGAATACTAACCTCATACCTAATTATATATTAGTATTATATATATTATCATTACATTATTACTCTGTTCTATTATTCTATTATGTACTCTATACTCCTATTATGTATCTATGTAATCTCCATATACTAAGTACTATTTTATTTACTGTGTTATTATGTATTCTTATTATTATCAGTATATTTGTAAAATGTGACGGACGATTTGCATACATTTCCAATAAAATAAACCTACCAGAAGATAATGGTGACTTTGTACGAAGGATTAAATCAAAAATCTATCAAAAAAAATTAATCAGATAGGGAAGTCAGTAGGTTCCCGTAAAAAAGATACTACCTACTGTAACAAAAAAAAAGTATATAACTAGTACGTATTTATTGCATTCGTACTGACAGCAGTACTAAATGTAATCGCTTCTGAGAAAAAGGGCACAAGTTTTTCTTTGGTTCTCTGCAAAAAGCTCGAAAAAGCAAATCAAGTTGGGTTCAGTCGAGATTTAAATCTGTTTATGTACCTATATTATATATTCAATTAATGACTGATGACCGTACTCGGGGTTTTTGCACTTTTGAAATTTGTAAATTCCCTGACTTTCCCAGACAAAAAAATTTACCTGACAATTCCACGTTTTCCGGGAATTCCAGCAGGTGCTCAAGAACTCTGGCACTGATGGCCTCTGTGATCTCATTACTACAAATCTTTAATTACTTTTTCTACTTCCATATAAGTAAATTGTCAAGTACAAACGATTTACTTGACAAGCAAAGGGTCATTATCAACGCTATTATCTAATGCAGAGGAAAACTGTTACGAGTATGTATATTATGCTACAGTTAGTAGGAACAATTTTGTTTACTACTTATTTGTGTTGGCGGCTTTGCCAGTTATTTTGTCAAAATATTTGACAAACACAGAAATCCAAACTGTTATTTAAAAAATGTCACAATTTGGCAATCAATTTAATGCATGATCTAAGAAAAGATATCGCTCTAGTTGTAAGGCAAATTATGTACGATTGAAATTACTAATTTCTAAGTGTAATTTGCTACTTGCCACTCTCAAAATATAATATACTATTTCTTTATAAGTCCTTTTGTTAATATTTATAATCTAACTAGGCAAAGAAATCTTAAGAAAGAAACTTTATTTTTTTGTCTGTGCAGATGAGCTTATACATACACTTAATCATTTTTTTTTCTAAAATGGTTAAGTATACTAATAGTTACTAATACTGAGCTATATATACACAAAATATGACGACTATAATTGTTTAAAGTGATATTAGAATTATTTACGTCTAGCTTGTATTAAACGGTCCAGTGTGCGCCTTATGGTCCAGACTTTGCTCCCTCAGCTTTCCACGTGTTCGCATCCTTAAAGAATTTTTAGAGGGACAAAAGTTTTACTCTAATGTAAAGTCGTCGAAGCTGGTCGAGGATCAAGACTTTTTTCTCGAGGAATACAGAAGCTTCCTGAACGATTGATACGTATTCAAAAGGAGGGAGACTAATCGCCGGTGTCCACATGCGGGAATTCCCGTTGCGAGCTCGCTGCGGGGCCGCAAATGCGGTCTACGATACTATAAGTTAAATGGTGCAGTTCACACATAGTGCGTCATCCTTGCGAGCTCGCATCGAGCATCTTGCGGGCGATTCCCTACAGCCCCGCAAGGTTGACGCAGCCACAAGTACGGGCTCAAGATACCTATATGCTCAAGCGTATCGAATGCCTTGGATAAATCAAGAAAAACAGCCGCGACTACTTTTTCATTGTCCAAAGCATTATTTATTTTATCACAAAATTTATTTAAAAGAGTTGTACTTTTATATTTTTGAAAACCGTATTGGTTTTTTGACAATAAATTAAATGTATTAAGGTAGTTTGTAAGTTTAGTATGAATGTATCTCTCAATGATTTTATCGAATGTACAAAGAATCGAAATAGGCCTGTAGTTATTAAATTCTTTGACTTTCCCACTTTTATATAACGGTATTACTAGTGCAGTTTTTAAATCTTTTGGAATTATACCTGTCGAGAGTATTAGATTCAGAAGTGTTAAGATAATACTACCAATTCTTCGAAAATTAATTTTGATATCTTTAATTCGAATTTTATCGATACCAGGGGATTTCTTGGTATCCATATGGCTAATGATCTCCTCAAGTTCAGAAATAGTCCTCAAGTTGTTATGAAAGTTATTTAAATTGAACTTGATCGAACAAACACGAGAAATTGATACAAGATCTATAAATAAACCTAAGTAGTTGTCTACCAGTTACAAAACCACGTGCCCTCAGACAGATTCAGGATAACTCAAGTCCATAATCCTAGTATGGATGGATTACAAGGGATCTATGTATACACGTTGCCGCGGGCAAACCAAGAGCGAAGCAGAGCTATGTCGTACTGAATATATGAAAATAGAAAGTAACATTTAAGCACATACTAACAAAAATAAAAAGAAGTTTCGACAGCTGCCTACATAAAGCTCGTCTAAGCCGTTAAACTCAGCTGCTGCTGAGGTTTCATCAGTTCTCACTGAAGAAACACAACCCAGCAGTTCCATCCAAATCTGTCTTGACACTTGTTATATAAACATGTTCTTTTCATTTAATATAATGTTGATTTTGTAACTTTATTTTATATCTTATTCTACCCTTTGCTTCCACACTACACCTAGCTGATTACAAAGGTAGGTCTTGTGGCCATTGCCATTTTTTAATCTTCCTTAAATTTTCCATAAAAAATAACTGTGCACTGTTCAGTACCAGTCCATGCAGTACATCATAAGCAGTTTTTATAGTTTCTGAGCTATACCAATTTTAAGGTTTAGTTTGCTCCCTCTCTACATACGCCACTGCACAATAAAATGATATCTCGTAAAAAAAACCCAACACGGCCCTATGCCATATGACTATGAAATTTCACGTAGGACAAACTGATGAGTGGATGTCCACATATACAACTTTACTGTCATTTTCTTTCTGTGAGAAACTTTGGTACTTTACGTAGTACTCTCCACCCAAAATCATTAGAAATTGAAGCTGCGATAATTACCATTACGTGCCCGGTCTTGCATTTTGTTGAAGGCTCTTAGCATACACTCACTCAATCCTGGATCGTCTATGTAGCATTTGGGAAAATAGGATGGTATGTAAAAAATATTAATATCATATTTTCTGTCAACCTTAATTATTCAATTATTGAAACTTACGTAAATTATAAGAAAGACATGGTAATAAAAATAACAATATTATTGAATAACTTATTATACAACGCGGGATTTTCCACACTTCACGAACTAAGGTCTCATTTAAGTAAGCAGGAAAAACACAAGACTGGCTGAAAAACAGTTGAAAGCGTCAATTTAAATCAAAAGCTATGACATGTTAATGTTTACAATAATGTTGTCATCAATTCAGACAAATGCAATAATAATTAATTAACTCAAGGTAAACTGCTCATCAAATATATTTTGAACATTTTATTGCAATTTTTATCTGTATGCAGCTGTAGGACATTTTCAAAATGAAAGTGGAGTCATTTTAAAGAAATATGCAAATTTTTTGTTTTATTTTTCTGAATCTAATATTCACATAAACAGCAGTCAACAGTATATACGCAATTGGCAAAAATCATTATTTTACCATTGTGTTGTTAGTGTAACAGGTTACAAAACCATAGGTTCAAAAAAATAAATTCAAAAATCACAATCACAGTTTTTTCCAAGCTTCTACGGTATATCTTATGTTACTCATCATAAATCTAATTAATTGTTACCGTGTAGTATAATGGGTATACGATTGTGCTATTTCATTGTAGTTGGAGATTAGATGATAAATTTGTTGGGCAAGGTCGTGTTAGCACCGGATGAAGTAATCGACAAATGCTAGTATGTCCTAATTAGTCCAACCTCCTGCGTTCTGCGCTGTGTCTTCGGTTATTCTAATATAAAGGATATTTGATTAAAAAATATTCAAAAGAATATCATAGAAAACACAAGCTATTTCTTTCTCTCTAATTCTAAACATTAAACCAGATACCTACAATATTATTTCGGTTAAAAGTAAATTTAGTTCTTGCTAAATCTTTAATATTTATAAATATTTAGAAACATGCTGGTTGGCTTGCATAACTTTAAGGGGAAATAACTAATTTAATTTAATTTTTAAAGAAACCAAAGAAACATGTTTCATTTTGTTAAAGAAACATTCTCTAAAACTAGAAAGAGAAAGGATAAATTTTGGAGTTGACTTTTCTTTCTATCTTGATAAAACTTCATGGTTTAGCCAACGATGAGCTATCGTTACATACATTTTGTATATAAATAAGTATTAAAGCCATTTCAAGGCTTGTTTTGACCTAAAACAGACAAAGTGCATAATTGTGAGGATGTATGCAAGTATTAATTACCGTACCTGCAGGTTTGATTAATAAAAAGATCTATTACAAGAATACGATTTAGTAGTTTCATTATAAATTTGTTGTTTTTAAAGATTAAAATGTTTGTGGGCTCAAGTATTTCATTATGTTGTTGTTGTGTAACGCGCTCAAATTCTCAATTTTATAGAAATGCAATTTTATATGCATAAATGGTAAAAAAACCTTAGCTCGGTCCTGCATATTCCAATATATTTCAGCTGAATTAAAAATGCAGTCGATAATTCGAATTAAATGGTGTTCTTTTAATGCCAAGGGTCACCCTAAAATGTTTTCGTATAGGATGAAATTCCTTCTAAAATAATATGACAGATAACATTGCGCCTAGAATAAACATATTGACGTCTTTGTAAATATCAAAGTTCGCTGCAAAGTTCGCTTTTTAACAAGGGAATAAATTATCTAAAAACGCATTAAACCCCAGATTTATAGATCCTGTATGTGTCATTTTAACTTGAATGAATAGATTTTTATAAGTGCAGACGCAATAAAAAGGTATCATATGGCCATCTGCAAAATATCAAGTTACGCCCAAGACGCAGATTTTAGGCGGTAATCCCGCATTTAAACGAAATATTCTAGAAGCTTTTTACGCGGTTATTTTCCTGATTGGTTGAAGGAATGTTAACATCGTTCGGATAGGTTGATTTAAATCCCCCTTTTCCTAAAAAATATCACGTCACGAAAAATCCGTATCCCCAAAATTGAAGTTGAGTTCAAGTTAGTTCGGCACATAGTCTGGTAGAATCAACAAAGGGTACAAGTGACGGGCCGGGCGTAGAGCGGTTTCCCGCGCCGACCTGGGGCTTTCTCCTTGGAGAAGCCCCCGGTGAAATTATATGTTAGTTGGTGTTCCTAAAATTATAGTTTTATGTATGGAACAAAGTTACATTTTAAAAATTATGAATTAGTTGTGTAAATACCGTTTTGTGTAGTTCGTTCCAGTACAGGACACACAACTAATTCAGTGTACCGTCCTTCGAAAATTAGTGAAGAAAATTCAATCTCGTATTGAATTTTAAAGTTTGTCGCGTTGGTTAACTAATCTATGAATAATTTAAGGTATTATTAGTTACCAATTTATGAAGGGAAGTTTTAGCATTCGGAACTTTAATGTTAATAATCATTATTTTTGGGATTTTCACTTTAATCGTAAGTAGTGGACTTGCAGAATTTGGTCAGCTTTATTAAATCATTACGTTAAAACAATATAACCTTCTAATAATGAAAATTAGTTAAAAGAAACTAAAACTTGTAATTAACAAGTGTAATATTGGGATTATTGTAGTTTAGGAGTTTTAGTATCGTAGAGTAGTACCGAATTATTACAGAAATAATTTTCGTAAATCAGTCAAGAAAGTTCAGTTAATTATAGCTGCATCTTTACAAGAATTCAAAGTTCTTCTTCTGTTTTCATATATAATTTATGAAGGCCTTATATCTAGTGTTAAAGTGAAACAAGGGCATTATTGTGAAAGTGTTACTTTTTTTAGAAATTTAAAGAACTATAAAACTCGATGTATCAAGGACTAATGGATGCTTGTTTGATTAGAATAAGTTTTATATGTGAAAAGTATCTGTACCATTCTCCCTAACGATTACGTCTTGCAAATTTATGTACATTATGTTTCTTTATTGAGAATTTTTATTAGGGTTATATTATCCAAATTATTATCATCAAAACCATCAATACTGTCATTGGAGACAAGTAAATATTTTGTTTATAGTTAAATGAACATTTGAATTAAACCCTATTCTGATAATTTTGGACCATTCACTTGTGAAAGTCTTTACAGTATTTTAATCAGTTTAATACTAACGTAACTAAACATAACTATTAATTAAATTTAATCAATAAAACCAGTATTTATTTCTGTTTGCGAATACTAAGGTTTAAAGACTTGCAAGCAGATGGCGCTCATATATTTTTTATTGTGTCTATTACCTCTTATTTTTCTTTACAATTTGTAAGCTATGAAAATCAGACCTACGTCTGAATTATAATTTGATATTAAGAGATCTTAAAAGTCGGAGCATTACAGTAAGTATTTAGTAGTTGAACCTTTAAATGTTTACAGTGACGTCCATCGCGCAGCGTATTTTATGTTTAGTATTTTCAGTAAAGTAATTTCAATAGAGTAACAAAAGAGCTATGTTACACAATTAGTTTCTTGGACACTAAGGCTAACACTGAGACATAAAGGTGAACGAGGGGATGCTTTTTTATAGAAGATCTATGGGTTTGAATACACAAATTTCTACGTTCTTGGTTGATAATCTGAAATTATTTAATTTAGTTGTTAATTTACAATATGGATATCTAAAATTGTGTAAATATTGTTCAATAGGACGTAAAAAAGGATTTTGTAATCAGAAAAGGAGGTAACCAGGCGGCTTTAAATAATTAATACAATTTTTAATGTATAATTGATTGCATTTGAAAATTGATTCGGTTGACATTTAATAGCCATCTTATTATTGTGTTTTAGTATAACTGTTAAGTATCTTTAAAAAGAGGAATCTTTTTTATAGCTAACTATAGAATTTGTTTAACAATTTTAATAATCATAAACAATTATATGGTTATGTATATTTGGTGCTATTTTTGTATTTGTTTCACCCTAGAACAATAACCCTTTTTGTGTTTTGTTTTTGAAAAGATATAAATACAGCAGGCAATTTAGTGACAATCTCTCTGTCATTTTAGTTGTTTCAAGCAGAAATGGACTTACCTTATCTCAAGAATACAGATGGTCGTTAACAATTGCTATTATATCAATTAATTGGATTATTTTTATAAAGAGCTGAATTTTTGCATTTCTACCATTTTGTTATAAAACCATATGGAAACAAGAAAATCTGCAGTTTGTTACTAAGTTCAGTTGGTAATTTAAAAGGCGCCAAAAATTCTGATTATTTGTATATATTTTAAGGTATTTATTTTAATTTTAATTTAGTTTTTAAGATAATATGAATGACAGAGATATTACTTCTTAAGATAAAAAGCATTAGACTGTCTTAGAATTAATCTTTCTTTCATTCATGATATCCAAATTTCATATTTTCTTTAATTTTTAGTATTTCGATTTCAATTTTGTTTGTTTATTACTTGTGTTATGTATTATTAAATAAATTTTGTTATTTAAATTTTAAAATAACTTCAGGTTTATTATTTTATTTATGTGTATATTTAATTATGTTTTATAGATCCATATTTATTTATTGCCCTACTAAAGTAACCCGCCTGTAGAGTATCAGTTGTGACTCAAGTCAAGATTCACAACAATAATTATAGCCGGTGCATTTTTCTTTTATGGTAAAGGTAGGTGGTTTATATTGTGTATACATCATCAGTGTGCTTTTACTGAAGTCTGTTGTATGTGTTGTTTTGTAGTCTTTGTAACGGTTAATTCCGTTTCAGGTTGTATATATCATTGCTATTGCAATAACCTATCATTATCAAGAAGGCTTTTTCATAAAAGATCAAGAGGGAGGAGAAAAAAGAAAAGAAAAGAAAAAGAAAAACAGAATTTTCTGTAAACAGAAAATATTTTTTTAAGAGTCTCCATAATATCTTTGAGATATTTTAAATTAAAGAATATACAGGATATAAAAATGCCCGCAATTAAGGGGTAAGCAAATTATACTTCAAAAATATATTTTCTTACATTATCAATTTTTGATCTAGCAACTTTCTATATGGTGAACTGTCATACGTATAACTTTCTATATGGTGAACTGTCATACGTATAACTATCTATATGGTGAACTGTCATATGTGCAACTTTCAATATGGTAAACTTGCATTAGGAGAAACTTTCATTACGTATAACTTTTCATAATGGGCAACCTGTCATTATGGACAACTTTCATTATGTGTAACTTTTTATTATGAGAAACTTGATTTGGATTTGATTGGAGGCGGCTGTTTTAGTTTTCCTTGTAATCAAAAAGATATTGGAGACGCTGCTTGTTGGAAAGATATGGATGTAGTGGTCTTGAGGATTATCAACGGTTACGTTGATTAATCTGTCCTGTGGATAATTGGTGCATTAGATTGGTTAATAATTTGTTTTCAATATATAACTTGCAATAAACTATAACCCGTTAAATCTTAAATTAAAAACAAAGACATTACTTATCATTTAAATAATTAACAAAACTTTAATTTTTTTACAACTAAAGAAAAGAGAAAGAGGTTTTTCTTTAATTTCTGAATACTACTCCTATATAATATAACATCACGCTAAATACATGTATTTAACAAGGTAAGTGTTTAAATAATTAATGAAAACTGAGAATAGTCAGAAGACCTTTCTTTTTTATTTGATTTAGTTAGTAAATTTTGACATTTTAATTGTCAAAGTTCAATTTATGCTGAACACTTTAACGATTATTCCATCTAATTGTATTTGATTAAATAAACTTGTAAATTGTTATTGGTGGTTGGCTTTTCATTTCATTATATCTTAAAATCACTAATTAGTTCAACATCTATTATTCACATTGATACCCTAGACAATAACTACCGAGCCGAAGAGCTCCCTTTATGTACTTGTTTATAGTGGATAATATTAATGATTGCATAATTATCAAATATGGTACATCTTTTGACCATCGATTATCGTTTGTAAACGATAATATAGGAAATCTAATTGAATTTTATCATTTACTTCCTAAATTTGTACCCTTGCAAATGCAAGTAGAAATTTTGGTATCAATCGACAGAAGAATTCATTTTACGTCAAAAACATATTAAACTTTATGAAGAAAACCAAAAACTATTTAGAAAAATACTTATGCCCTTTTTTCGTTTGCGTTTCTGATAGGTAGTTAAAATTGTACAAAAAGTAACAGTAAACCCCCATAGCAAAAATATCTGATGATAAAAAAACTAATAATAATTTTAATAATGTTCTGAAAATAGTAATTAGTAAGCAATACAAAATGCGAGATTTACTTTTCTTCTGATAAGGATGACACGATCAAAAGGGAATTCAACGAAAATATCACCTGGAATAAAACTATTATCTGACGATACCCTTTCTTTGTTAGGTGCTTCAATTCAGAATCCTGCCAGTCACCACTACTAGCTAGCAAAATTCAGGAACTTGAGCTGTTGTTCACGCGTCTAAAAAAATTAAATAATCACGTGGCGTATTTTTTACTCTGTAATTGCTTTGCAATCCCTAAAGTAACCTACCTTCTCCGAACTTGTCCTGTTTGGAGCTTTCCTAACACTATTTGTGAAATCGATTCACACATTGCCAACGCTAATCTGGACGGAATGCAATGGAAATAGCTTCTTTACCAATGGGTTTCGGAGGAATCGGTGTTCGTAAAGTAGCAAATATTGTTCTCCCAGCCTTTCTTGCTTAGTGAAATGCCACTTTTAAGCTGGTCGAACTGATGTTACCGAATATACCCACCGACCAACTAAAAATCGCGTACTACGAGGATGATTTGGAATAATAGAAACTTAAATGCCCCGACGAGGCTACTCTTATTGCAGTTGTCTCTTTCTTTCGGTATAATTGGGATCTCATGAATATTAAAACTACCCGTTCAACTTTTAATTTTGAAAATAAAATTGATAATGCTAGATATTTAACTTCTGAAAATGAAGCTTCTTGAAAATAAATCCGGTGCATGGTTGAACGTCATCCGCTCAAAAGCTATTGGAACATTACTAGATCAACAATTTTTGGAAGAATGGCCAATTCTTAAAAATCAAATTGCACTGATTTTGGTACCAAAAAATACATATACTAACTAAAAATAATTGATATAACATTTTAATTCTAGATTGAAGAAGACTTCAAATATATATTTAATGATACTACCACATCAGCGATCTACACAAATGGGATTCATTTTGTAATAAGACATTAGACTGCCCCAGTCTGAAAAGACGCGGAGAAATTCTGTTGACGCAAGTGCAAAACAACTCTTTATCTGAGAGTATGTTGTAGCAATATTATATAATTTTATGCTAAATGATTTTGGTTTTTCAGATAGTAGACATGCTGTACAGATAACAATGTTGGCGTCATTATTTCCCCCAAAAGGAAGAATAAAATTAAAAAATACAAATTGGACACCCAGTATAACTGAATCTCAAGAAATCATAATTAACCTCGTTAAGGTTAGTAATTATTTGTTTGATCTAAACAAACACCTACAACAATAAAACAAAAATATAATTCTATTTTAATTAATCAGCAAGCAAAATATCATATACTATAGTAATTCTCTATTCCAACAAAATACATTTTATTAATTATAATCCACCCATAAAAATGCTAAAATTTGTTAAATTTTGTCAACTAAAAGTTAAAACCTAGAATTCCAAGAACATTTAAGAGTAACTTTCTATTATTACCCTGGCAGTTTATTAGTTTGAAAAATAACAATAAAGTTGCCTATCCTAAAATCATTGAGATAATATGATGTTAATTGTTACGGATATTTTACAGAATTAAGGGATTAATTAAACACTTGCAAAATTAAATGTTATAGTTAGTTTAGCCTAGCAACATACATTAAAATACATAGAAATAAATTATATTTCAGATTCCAGGGGAAATAAAAAACTTTATGGCTGAGCGAGTAACTCGTCTGAAATTAGTGAATCGACCTCTTCTTCCCCATATGATTGTGGTGGGAACTGATCTGACGAGTGTGAAAGAAGCTTACCATATTATAGACAACATCTACCAAGCTCAATCTGCACTGCAGTGTTTCGGCTTATTATTTAAATCATTCCATGTCCTATGTGCAGAGTATCCAGCAGAGGCAGAACACTTTTACTACCTGATCCAAAGGGTAATATTTGGAATAACAACTCAATGGGATAAACAAATTCCTTACGTATTAACAGTAATCAATAGTTTAAAAGATTAAACCTAACTGGTGATTTGTTATTATTAATTAGTGGTTCCTTATTTGTGTCAAATTCATTTTTTTGTAATTAATAATGTTTTGTCCTGCATGTGTTGTTCAGTTTATAAATTTCGAAAAACTATTTATACATATCAAAGGTAGGCATAAATACAACGATGTGTTCAGATGCAAAGAAGACAATTGTGTTAGATCTTTTTGCACTGTAACATCATTAACTGTACATCATAAAACATTTGCAAAATAAACACTTGAAACAGAGTGGGCGATATCTGGACGAAAAAACAATTTTCCTCCAAAAATTAGTAAAATTTTCAATCCACTATCTAATAATGACAATCCAGAAGAACATAAACCAGTTGAAACTAAAAATCAGACTACATCATCTACTAAGTTTGGGCTAAAGGATGTTGAAAATATTTTTCGTCAATCTGCTATACATTTCATTTCTAAACTTTACAGTAATCATTCTATTACTAGAACTGTTACTGTTACTGAATTATATAATGAACCTTTACAGTATGTAACAGCAATACTTGGCAACACATCTGAAGTTAAAGGTATAATGTCATGTTTAAGAGAACCTTTTCGAAATTTAGAGACTGAATATTTTCGTATGAAGTTTTTTCAAGAAAATAAAGCGTATTTCCCAGTAGAACAATTAGAAATTGGCCAGAGAAAAAATGATGTAAAAAAAGAAAATGCTACCATATTAGAAATAACTCAATGTTATGCGTATTATATTTCAATTGGCCAGACCTTAAAAGCATTTTTGGTAATCCCCAATGTATATCAGACGATCTATTTCTATGTTACACAGTTAATAGAAAATGACAGCATTACATGCAATACTGTGCAAAGTCGTTTGTGGAAAAACGTTCAACTGTACCAAGATAAAATAGTATTTCCAGTTGTCCTATATTTTGATGATTTCGAAGTTGAAAATCCATTGGGTTCACATGCTGGTGTGCACAAGATTGGTGCTATGTATTTTAGTTTAGCATGTATACCACCAGAATTCACGTCACAATTAGAAAATATTTTTCTTGTTCAATTAAACTTTTCGGATGATCGCAAATCCTTTGGAAACTACTCGACTTACAAAACGTTAATCACGGAGTTGATAAAACTAGAAACTGATGGAATAGGGATAAATACCGTAGATGGTACATTTCATATTTATATAAGTACTATATTAATTCTGGGTGATAACTTAGGGATACATTCATTGTTGGGATTTAATGAAAGCTTTAATTCCACTTATTTTTGTAGGTTTTGCAGAGTAAACAAAGGTGCTTCTCAGAGTCAGTGTACTGAGAATATAGCTTTAACTAGAAACCGAGAAAACTATCAAACAGATTTGAAAACCTTTTCTACTGGATTGAAGGAATCTTGTGTTTGGAATGAACTAAGATATTTTGATGTTACAAGAAATCTCGCAGTTGATATTATGCACGACATTTATGAAGGAATATGCCGATACGAATTAGGTTATATATTGCATCATTTTATCTTTGTTGATAACTATTTTACTCTAGACACATTAAATGGACGGTTGCAATATTTCAATTTTAATACAAAAAATAAACCACCTCTTATCATGAAAAATCAACTGATCAATCATCAAATTACAATACCAGTTCAGAAATGAAGCACCTTACAATATATTTATCTTTAATTATTGGTGATTTAGTTCCACGTCAAAATTTGTTATGGCAAATATATTTGCTTCTTTTTAAAATCATTGAAATTGTCGAAAAAAAGTATATAACAGAAGGCTATAGTGAACTCTTGGAATGTTTAATTGAAGAACACCATTCTCTGTACGTTAAACTCATTAGAACCGTTAAACCAAAGCACCATTTTTTGATACATTATCCCCGTTTATTGCGTCAGATTGGTCATTTATGTAATGTGTCATCTATGCGATTTGAAGCAAAGCATCGTCATTTTAAATCCGCTGCCAATGTGGTAGCGTCTAGAAGAAATATACCATATACTTTGGCCCACAAAAATCAGTTAGTTTTTTGTCACCGTATACTAGCAGAAAATGGCTTACAAAATTCTTTAGAATCTGGACCGATAGATACTCAGTCATTTAAAGTTTCCAGAGAATATTCTACTTTTATGAATTTCCTTGGAAAATATACCAGTGAAAATTGGTTTTCAACGACTTGGATAAAACAAGCTAATATTAAATATCGCCCTGGGCATATGGTGCTGGTTAATAGTTTATCAGAGGATATTATGTGTACTTTTGGTAGAATCGATGTTATTTTATTACATAAACGTAACGTTATTTTTATGTTACAAATGTATGTAACCAAATATTATAATGATCATTTTCATGCTTACGTAGTTCAGGAATCACAAACTGTTAGCTGTATGAGATTCGAAAACTTAATTTATCCAGAACCTCAACTTTTGCACATTTTAGCCAATGGCATAAGCGTTATTGTAGTTTTAGATTGATCATCTAAGTTTGATTTGTTTAATATATTTTTTGTAATTTATATGTTTATGTTTAATATACTTTTTGCATTTTATTGATTTTGAATTTATATCCCTTTCCCTGTCATTTCCCTATTCAACTAATTAATTTCTTAATTCAACACTATCAGCAATATTTAATTCAACACGCGGGGTGCATTACTTTGAAAGTTTGATTTGTTGTATTTACATCGTGTTCAGTTGATTCAACACAGTTGAATACATTGATGTAAGCAATACATTTTGTGAGTATAACATTTCTTTTATTTTTTACAATGCAAAAGTTTAACTTGTTTTGAGTGCCTCCATGCATTCTATGAATCAAAAAAACTTAATGAATATAAAATGTTCGTACAATGCACTAAACTAGTTGGTCGTATTTAAAGTTTGAAAACTGTTAAACTAAAGTGTTTTTTGATTGGTGCAACACTTTTTTTTCTCGGTGTATGATAACGGTAATTGATTAAAGACACCATAACTATTTTATTTTCTAGATTAATTAAGCTAGGTAGTATATGTATTTAATTCTCATTAGTATTAGGATAACATAATTATTACTTTGCGTATTTAAATATAGACAGATATTATTTATACTTATTAGTTATTTACAACTATCATGACAGCAATACGGAATAGTTATCATACATTAACAACAAAAACAACTTTTGCAGCAAAATGAAGAGCTGTAGTGACCACAAGAACCAAACGTTTAGCTAGTGGAGTAGGCCGGATCGAAAAACAGTTTCTTTTTAATCTCGTGATGCCTGCTTTATTGTTTATACATCTGTCAACTTAAAGAGTAAGATCTGTTTATTACATGTTTGACTATTTCGAGCTGTGGATTCACTTTTAATATACAGAGTGGCCCACCGCAAACGAAACGAGCTCATTTTGAGGCACTAAACCGCAATTCTTCGACAAACGGTCGGACACATCAAATTTATTAGGAAGAGGACATGTCATCATATATCTATTTCCGTTCAGCCGTTTTCAACTTTAAAATAGGGGTGAAGCTCACCCTAAAATTTTTAAATGACGTGGAGTAGAAAAAGACATAGCAATTGAAAGCTCCACGAATTTTCTTTGCAGTAGTATTATTATTTTTTGTTTCCGAGTATTAGTTCCCGCGAAAATGTAATTCAACAGTACAAATTCAAATTTAATTTCACATTTGGAGCATTTGTCGAGTGATAACACGGCATTCGTTGACCATACGTTGTTGTAAAAATTTGAACGCTTTTTAATTTGACTTTAGCAAGTCAGTTAAAGGCCGTATTTCGAAGTGTTCGTTGTAATTATTCATTCCACCTATTAAAATCGTTTATTTGATTGCAGAAAAAGTTGATTGACACATGACAAACTGCCAAAAGAAGTTACTGAGGGAACTCAAAACAAGATGTCCCATTTAAAATACAAAAGTCGGTAGAGCTTCCGAAAAAACTAATATCTTGGCAACACTGTCGACATCAGTTTTGTATCCAGTATATTATCTAAATAAAGTTTACTCGCATCGATCGTAAGCCGTTTCAGAGATACTTAAAGGTTTCCATACTTTTGTTCCACATTGTATAAATACTACTATAAAGTAATAAGAAAAGTCTCTACTTAAATAAACAGCGCAGGCAATAATAATGAGATGTCCATATCTAATTTGCATTTGCACTTACATAACAAAGTAATTATAACTCGACTTTTAGTAATATCTCTTTCATATGCTAATTGTTTGATGGAGACAACAGCTGTTGGTAAGAAAACGTTTTCGTCAATTTTTTCATAAACCGCTTTATTCCCATTTCAGATAAAATTTCAAGAACAGGAGTTGCAGTTATGATTTGCTTATTAAGATCGATCATTCTATTAGTCAGGATTTCTAAAAAGATAAATCTTTAAGAACGTACAATGTAAAATCTTCTTTTGTAATCTTACCAAGCCTTTCGTTATTATTGAATAGACCATTAAAGTAAAAATAGCTGCAAAGAAGTTTGATCTTAACATTAACATCTTTGAAACGATAATATTCTCCTTTAGAGGATTTTCTTATTTTTCCGATGATCTCAAACGTTGCATGGCTACCCGAGCAGAAATTTGATAGGGCTAGAATCAGGCCCCTATCCGGCCGGTCCTAATTTAAACAAGGGCCAGATCAGAAATGTAACGCCTTGGCAGATCTGAACCCGATCACGCTTTCAAATATGTATGTCCATATCCATATCCCAGCCTGATAGGGAACAACCTTATAGGTCAGTCCATATTGGAACCTGATCAGGGCCACATATAAATTCCTTAATAGGGAATGCCGTAGTAGAACCTGACCTGGCCCAGATCGTTTTAGGGTTTGCCATAACAAATTTCTGCTCGGGTATGAGTAAGAGAGGAAATTTATAAAACTTATCATCCTGTACATAATACGAAGGTGGTCTGAAAAGTTTCCGACCTAACAAAGATACAAGACATTTTTTCTTTAAATTTATTTTTATTTTTCTACATAGTCTCCTTGTAAGTCTACACACTTCTCCCAGCGATGCTCCCATCTCTTTAACCCGTCCAAATAGTACTCGGCGTTTTTCTCTGCAAAATAATTGTTCACGAAGATATGGCTTCCTCATTTGGCGAAAATCTCTGTCCTCCGAGCGCAATTTTTAGATGAGGGAACAAAAAGAAGTCGCTTGGGGCTAGATCTGGTGAGTAAGGAGGATGGTCAAGCAGTTCAAACCGTAATTCGTGGATTCTCGCCATGGCAACCGCGGAGGTGTGAGACGGCTCATTGTCTTGGTGAAACTGGATTTTCTTTTTCTGCAAATGTGGCCGTTTTCCGCTATTTCTGCCTTCAGCTTGTCAAGTAATGTTGCGTAGTATGCTCCTGTAATGGTTTTTCCTGTTTGAAGATAATCGATTAAGATAACTCCATGACTATCCCAACAAACAGTCGCCATCACTTTCCCAGTCGACATAACAGTTTTTGCTTATTTTGGAGCCGATTCCCCCTTCGCAACCACTGTTTTGACTGTATTTTTGTTTCGGGCGTATAATGGTGTATCCAAGTTTCATCTACAGTAATTACTCGACGCCAAAACTCTGATTTATTGTGCCTAAACTGCGCCAACAGAGCGTTGAAAATGTTCATTCGAACACGTTTTTGGTCTAACGTGAGCAAACGCGGCACCCAACGCGCGGACAGCTTTCTCATGCCTAAGTCTTGATTCAATATGTGACAAACACGTTCTTTGGGCATATTCATAGCCTCTGCTATCTCTCTCACTTTAATTCGACGGTCGTTTAGCACCATTTGGTGAACTTTAGCAATGTTATCGTCAGTGGTTGCAGTTTTTGGACGTCCCGAACGTTCATCATCTCCCAAGCTGGTACGGCCACGTTTAAATTCAGATGCCCAAAATTTCACTGTGGTAAATGATGACGCAGAATCCCCATACACAGAGTCCAACTCATCTTTGATTTGCGTAGGCGTATTGCCTTTCAAAAACAAATATTTAATGACAGCTCGATACTCGATTTTTTTCCATTTTTCACAAAATTATTAAAATTAACAAAATAGTTAAGAACAAGTTGTCGTGGTCAAAACACCAATAACAGGTGCAATGACCTTCCAATTTTTGTAGGTTAACATCATATCTTCGTATTGATTCACGAACTTTTATTCCTCTGCTCTACTACTGACCCATATCTTAGTCAAAATAAATGTTTACTTTTACGTATTAATGTGAGTTGGTATACCTATAAAAACCTTGAAAATCTTCAATTCTACGTTTGTTACAATCTGAGCCATATAAATTCTTAAATAGCACATGTCGAATATCAGTACCAAAATAGAGCGCTTTGAGTAAAGAGTAGCTGTTAAATACTTGCAATTAAAGAAAGTAGATGCAGTAGGCCTATTAGGGGAACATGCATCATCATATGATATAGTGAAACGATGGTACCGTAGATGCATGTCTGTTTCGGCAAAACGTTGAGGTACGCTCAATTAGTGCGCCACTCTCTTATGTGAGTGTTACCACTTCTTACTGGCGGTAGTGAGGTCGCTATCTACCTTCTACTAGCTGTCTACGGTAGCCCACATTCCCTAGGGACTACTTTTACCCCTAGTTCAGTATACGGACTTTACCAACTGACCGATCGTGTCCAAATACAGTTAAATACATTAGGGCATCATCATATGATACGGTGAAACGATGGTTACATGAATATAAGTGCAGACAATAGTGTGAAGTTAACAGCACCCACGACCATTACAATTGAAGAAATTGTTCGAAAAAAGTTTATGATTAATTTAAGTTATTCGATATTGTTACTAATTAATGGGGCATGAGAAAAACAACAAGTTGGGTACCTCGAATGCTAGCAGATGCACGCAAGCAGTATCGGGTTGACATTTGCAAGCGCCTTTTAATTTTCTTGTTGTTGAGTTGTTGTTATTGTTGTATGTGTCTCGGGTCCATTATTATAATGAGGTCAAAACTGAAAGCAAGGAGTGAATACATCGAAGATCATCACCACCTAAGAAATTCAAAATGCTACAATCGGCAGGAAAATTACGTTATCAGTTTTCCCTAGTTAATCAAGGCGTAATCTTAGTTCATTTTTTACAGAAAGGAGCTACAACACAAGTGCTTATTACATCAACTTGATTGTCAAATTGCTCGAGTCAAATAAACACGACATGAAGACCTAGTAAAGGCATACCCTTCTACCAAGATAAAGTGCACAATAAATGCGTTTTCCATTGCAAAGGTTACAATTGCAAATAGTCCAAGAGCCAGCGACGGATTCCTTACAGAATTTCCAACAAGCGTATAACTGCTATGGAAGGTTCCTTTGAATACACTGAGAAGGGAACCCGACCTCTGGCAATTCGGCGGTGGTGTAAAAAAGTACTAAAAAACAGTATAATAACAAGTCTGTCGCTTTGCCATGTTAAAGATAACCATCTGTTATATAAATAAAAAAATTACAGAGCTGTTTGCGAGTAAAGTAAGTAAAAACCCCAGCTTTGTTATTTTACTTTATTTATTGACCAATCTGGTAGTCCTTTGTTCGATTCAGCCCGTGACTGCTGATATAGAAAACCAGATATGAAGGTAGTGTTGAAAAATTCTACCATGCTGCCATAGTTATTCTCTTAGTATTTTCGTTATTTTTAAGTACATCGTCAGTCACTACATGAGCGTAATTTTCTTAAAAATTTACTTTATTAATAATGTACATAAATTCTATAAATTATAAGAAACATCTTGTATTTAAATGTACCTATCTAATATCCATCCTATAAATCCCCTAAAAAATAAAACTATAGTCCTTTCGTCAAACCTGCTTCACGCATAATTGTTCGATCGAGGCAACAGTTGCTGGTAAGAAAACGCTTTTGTCAATGATCTCATAAACTTCATTATTCCCTTCTCAGCTAGATTCTCAAGCACAGAGGTTGTTGCATCCACGATGATTTGTTTATTATCATTAATGATATTATTAATCATGTTTTCTAATAAAATAAATCTTTAAGATAATACAATGTAAGAAATGTTTTGTAATATTACCGAGCCTTTCGTTATTATTGAATAAACCATTGAAGTAAAGGTATCTGCAATGGAGTTTAATCTTGACATTAACATCTCTGATATGATAAAATTCTCCGTTAGAGGTGTTTCTAATTTCTCCGATGATTTCAAACATTGCATTCCCTGGAGCTAGAAGAGGAAAAATTTAAGAAAAATCTTACCACCCTACATATCTGAAATCGGATGTCACTCACCGAAAAGCGCTTGGGCCAAACCGTTACCATCTATGGGAATATCCAATAGCCTTCCCTTCATTTTATATCCGGTAACAACGCTTATAAGATCAAAATCAGCATTGATACGAAAAGTTTCATTTATTGTAGAATCATATCTGAAAAATGTGTGTTTCTCAGTCCATTTCAGTTTCAAGATTAATTAAATAATCCGAGTTACTTTATTTCCTTGATATTGAAATTGTCCAACCCTAGAGCGGTCATATTCCACGAACTAAAGGTATAATTTACCAGGGAATTCTCTTGGGTCGCATAAAACTTTTCCACTACAAGCGGATTCAGTGATGGTAAATATAATTCTTCTATCCCATTTCTCGCGAAAGGTCTTAACGTATTAAAAGCATTAACAAGGCAGTTTTCCAAGTAGGGATCATTACGCGAGCATGTATGGATATAAGAAGCTAAAATATAATTTTTTAAATTAATTTGAGAATAATTAGTTAAAATCTTACGCAAATCACGTGTGCAACAACAGTTCACGAAGGCAATCAAAACTATTAATAAACTGAACATATTGTTAAAACTGAATTAGATCACACATTAACTAGTTTTTGCTACTAAAGCTACTGACTATACGCAGCCAGATTCGACTTCGGTATTTATATGCGTTTTGTGAAAACTTGATATCTTTCTATTTTTATGATTAAAAACAAGTTCTCGCGGTCAACAACACTAATAATAATATTACATTGCCATTTTTTTTAAATATTATCATTATGTTGTTTTCTTTTCGATATACGAGGGGTATATACTTTTACTCCACTTCTCACCCATATTTGAGTCGAAATACTTGTACTCCAGTAAAATAAGGATTCAACACCGGAATGAAATTAAAAAAGCTGTATTTTTGCATGAATCTGTCTTGACGTTCTGAAGACTGGCTGAAAAGTGTCCTATAATCTTGTGTCCGCGTCACAAGATATTAAAGGTCTTATAAGTCTATAATATTAAAGATATAAAAAATCGGTTTTTCGCAATTATCTCGTTTTATATGTCATTTAAGGTTAGTATAAAAGCTGTAGATCATAAAATTATCTACAATTTTTATTTCATGCATTTTATCGTATGATCAACCGTTCTCGAGATATAGCGCGGACAGTGGCACGTGCGCATGTAAACTGCGGAGCCAGGTATATAGTTCGCTATACAAAGTTAATTATTGAATAAATAGGCAAGGAATGTGCAAGAATGTGGGGAATAACATCATATAATATTATGTGAGTGCTATCACTTCTTACTGGTGGGAGCGAGGTTGCGCTAATTATGTGCTCACCCATCGCTGTCCAGGTCTTCTAAGGACTCCATAATCCTTAGTCCAGCATGTGGACTCTGTAAACTTCCTAGTCGAGTATATCCCAAGCGTGGGCAGGAATTTGATCTAAGATTTACCTAGGATCTATTTAGGATTTACCCATCTAGCAACTAAAGGGTTCGTAGGCCTTCGACGACGCCAACTTTGACTTATCTGACTGGAGGTGGGAGTCTTAGAGTAAGGGGCTATAAGTTCGCATCAACTTCTCTTAAGGTAAACACCAGGATAGAAACGGCCATGATATGATGGAACATCTTTAGGATGAATATATTAACCGTAAAAGGGCTATATCGATAATAATGAAAAATATCTTCAATATTATTTATTATAGGAAGTAGTTATCATATGAGTGAGCAAAGGGATCACTCCTGGTATTTTAATCACAGCTATGCTAGCTATTTTCATCTCCATGTTACAAATAAATTATAGTTCGAAACTTTATTTAATATCTTCTTTATTGTTAAATGTTAGCATAAATAATGACAATTACATTAAAGTTACTTCGCCATTCCTTTTAGTTTTCTCGAGTTTATTTACAACATTCAGAATTTTAAGAAATTGACATGAAGGTCGAGTTTAATGTGTTCTGGATTAAATGTAGAATGTAGGATTACTATCACTCCAATTGGCCTACTCTGTTTATTTGCACAAATAGGTATACCATTCTAGTAATGCAGCATCATTTGCAAATATAGTTACTTTTCTATAAGTTTTCTCATTTTCAACGTTAATTTTTAACTGCTTTTTATTCATAAAAAGTAAATTAAAAGTAAAATTAATATTTCTTGACTTCAAGGAATCACTTATTACTTTACAATAATTTACATTGCTTATGAGTTTCTTATAACCGGTGGTTTTAGTTTTCTTGCAACGTCAGTATCTGATTTGATTACAGATATACCTCTTCTACGGGTGACTTTGTGGCTTTTGGTTTTTTATTTTTATGGATGGTCAATTCTTTCATGCTGCTTTCTTTCAAGTACGCTCGGTTTTTATTCCATATCATGGAATTGGTGAAGGAAGCAACTTCGTCTTCAATTTTACGTTCTTTCCACTTGGAGACTGTATCTTGATCGATCAAACTTCTAGTTGAGCATATAGTAGGTATATTAGAAAATGTTGTACTACTTTTCTTTAGAAAGATCAAAAAGTTTTTAAAGATATTTGTTGCGCACTAATGGAGACTTACTTGCTGGTTCGTTTGTCGATGGATCAGTGTGCTGGTTCTTTTTAAGGAGCTTGAAGAAGCAGACGTTCCTTATATATCTCAGAACATCAAACACAGGGAGGCAGGTTAAGATTAATACTGCCCCCTTCTTTCCATATATTTTATTAGCGTCTTTCTCAATTTGTTAAGTTAAATTCCGATCTTCTTAATCTTCTCGATATATTATAGTTTTAGCGTAAATTAATAAATTAATACAAAATGCGTTACTATTTTTCTTCTTCTGTTTTATTTAATGAATGGGTTTTTTTTAAGAAAACTTGATGTGTGTGCTATTTGCAAGTGTTTGCGATGTGCGTGTTAGTGTTAAAATAATATAATTTAGTGAAGTGCAACCAATATTTTCTATGGGTTATGCTCTTATAACAAAGAAGTTTATGCTTATTGAACTCAACTCAATCTGAGTACACTGTATACCCAAGTAGCATCTAAGTAGCAGTAACTGAGATCGGAACTTTGATTGAGTAGTTGTTACGTAACTACAACTACATTTATGACTTTATAGGTTTAATTACTTCAATTCGGGATATTTTAGTAATTGTGTAGTTGTTTATACTATTTATTGAAACTATGTAGTTCAATTACTTCTAAGTAACTTTTAAAGTATGTGGAACGATATTGCCACTTAGTATAATTACTTTAAAGTCGTTGCAACTTCAAAGTGGTATTATGATTGTAGCAGTAACTTGCCCGAAGCTACTTTAAAGATTTTAAAACCTTAAAGTAGTACTGTAAGTAACGGAACTTTACAGTAGTATTGAAAGTAAAAATTACGTTTTTGCTACCCAGGAGATTCACTTTAAAGTTATTTTTCGTAAACTACTCCATCTCCATTTTTACTTGTAAAATGTTGGAGGTCATTAATCAATTTGCAATTTGTTAGGATTGTTATTAGATGTTTTACTAGATAACTTTCAATAAAAATACAAATTTGGTGTCAAATTGTGCCTTAGGAATTGTTATGTATGTAAATTGGATTTGGCAACATTTATTTGTAGTGATGGCTTGGCTTGGAGGGCACACGGAGGGCGTACAGTGTATGCATTGATTATGTAATGCTCCCTGCTCACTCAATATTAATAATGTTAATTAATGACAATAATTGAGTACCTTTTATTTAAACACATAAAAGAACATAACAGGAATAATATAAAAATAGTTTCTATCATGTGCATCAATAAATAAAAACTAACTAACAAAATCCCGATCAGACGCAACGTGAGACAGGGAGACACAATTTCACCAAAACTGTTTACACTGGCTTTAGAAGATATATTCAAGGAACTTAACTGGGAAAACAAAGGAATAGAAATAGAAGGCGAATACCTAAATCACCTACAGTTTGCCGATGATATTGTGCTAATATGACTTGGCAAGGAGAAGGAAACTTCGCTATATCCAAACATCGAACGCACCCAACACCTTGAAAGCACGTACGTTTAACCAATGCATACTTCCTGTAATCGCATACGGACTAGAAACTTGGGCAATAAAAAAATTATTCACAAGTTACAAGTTACCCAGAGGGCTATGGAGGGACGAATATTGGGCGGGAGTCTCCTAGACCACATATGCAATGAAGAAATACGTAAAAGATCTAAGATAACTGACGTGGTAACAAGAATATGAAAACTGAAGTGAAGCTGGGCTGGTCACATTGCTAGAATGACTGACAATCGTTGGACTCACCGAATCATAGAGTAGCGACCACGCAATAACAAGATAAGCCGGGGACGCCCACAAACAAGATGGACCGACGACATAAAAAGACTAGTCGACACCAACTGGGAACAACAAGCTCAAGATCGGGAAAAATAGAAAAGGCATGGACAAGCATATGTACAAAGGTGGACACAAAACTAGGGGAGGCAAAATCCGACTATGGATTGATTGCTGAAAATGATGATGATCATGTGTCATCAATTTATAAGTATTTTTTCTAATTTTATTAAAGACATTTTTTATTAAACAATATAGTTAAAGAAGACGCGTTGTTATTTTTCGACCTATCATCATCATCACATTCAACAGAAAAGTTGCAATGGTTTATAATTTTGGTATACTGGAATGACAAAATAATTAAACATTTCATCACTCTTTGTTTTATTAAGTACGTATTACAAAAAAAATAGCAATCCATTTTGTGACACGATCACAGCATTAGTATAGAAAATGATAAAATTTTTGTTAAGTTGCAAGAGAAAAGAGAAGAAGAGAGAAAAGAAGTTCCACGAAAGTAACAATTGCTACGCCGTCAAGTATCTGCTACCCAAAAATTGACAAGCGCCTAACCTCCGAGTTATCACTAAACTAATCCTGAACTTAACGCATGCGTTTTGTGCAGCGTCTTGACTTCAATTCGATAGGATATTTGCAAATTAATATTAAATATATTATTAATTACAGTTCTGATTAGAAGTAGATAAATACATAATTAACTTTTTTTAGTTAATGATTGCATATAGATTGTATAAGTTAAAAAAAACGACCAAATCCAAATTAACGATTTTTCAAGGAAAGTCATAGTCATTACTAGGTATAAGATTTGTATGCACTTAAAAATGCTGAAATATGCATGCACTTATGCACTATAAAAACGTGAAATATGCACTTAAATATGCACTTAAAAATCATGAAATATGCGTTTATTAGAAATTTTTAATAAATATATGCACTTTCATTATTAAAAAAACACCTGTTTAGCGTTATTTACATTTTATTTACAGAAATTATTTTAATTAGACATCCTATGCAAAAATTTAATTAATTATATTTTCTAAACATAGAGCGTTACAGTTCACAATGACGTACATTTTTAAATTTTCAAAAGTAAACATATGCCTATTATCCCTAAATATTGTTTTATATTTTGAGAAACTCCGTTCCACATCGCAAGACGTAATTTGGGCATACTTAAAATTGTTTAATTCTACAAGCGAATAATGTTTTAGCTCGTCTAAAATGCAGAAAAAACATGCAAATGCATAGAAATCCTATACCTAATCATTACCTTTTGATTTTAGTAAAAGAAACTTTAGTAAACTTTAAATATTTATTTATTATAATGAAATAATGAATAAAAAATAAGTTTTATCACTACATGTTTTTACAGTGGGAAAATCGCCTTCGCTAATTATATTGTTTTTATTAAGTGCTAATTGCAGAGCGATGTAACTCCTATAATAAAATCTGTATAGATAAAATAAAAAAATAATTTTTATCACTGCACGTTTTTGCAGTGGGAAACAGAAGAAGAAAAGATGCAATTTAATTTCTAAAGCCACAGGTGTAGATATCGGAAACATTGCCCTGCAATTAGTACTTAATAAAAGTGATGCCTAATAATAGTGAAGGGGATTTTCCCACTTTAAAAACTTACAGTGATAAAAATACTTTTTATTGATTATTTCATTCTAATAAATATTTAAAGTTTACTGAAGTTTTTTTTTCTTGAAACAAAAAGGTAATGACCATAGTCGTTACCTTTTCAAGGTTTTATGGTTTCAAGGTGTAACTTGTAAAGTTGTAACTTTACTTTGAAAACCCGTTAATTTTAATTTATACAGTCTATATACAATCATTAATTTAAAAAAAGGTAAGTACGTACCTACTCCTAAACAGAAGTATATAATTAATAATATATTTAATATTTATTTACACATGTTTTATCGGATTGAAGAGTCACAACACGCTTTTTATTAAAACCAAAAGATAATTAATTCTTTCTTTCTTTGAAAAAACATTAATTTGGATTTGGTCGTTTGTGTTTTTTAACTTATATAATCTATATGCAATCATTAACTAAAAAAAGTTAATTATGTATTTATCTACTTCTAGTAATTAATAATATATTTAATATTAATTTGCACATATCCTATCGAATTGAAGTCAAGACGCTGCACAAAACGCATGCGTTAAGTTCAGGATTAGTTTAGTGATAACTCGGGGGCTAGACGTTTGTCAAAAGTTGTTCCCCAGTTTGGTTCCAGGCACGTAATGAAACCGTAGCAATTACGTGCTTGTGACAATTAGCAAAAACTTAATAATTCCACTTGTAGTTGCTGGTACGTAGCAATGACTAAAAATGCTGTTTGGGTATTTAAATGTCATATGACAGTTATGATGCCTATCATCCATGTTGGTTCTTGCGAATTTGTAATTTCGCTTTTTATGAAGTCCTACTTTTCAGTTTCTGTATTTGATTTATTTCTTATTTATCGTTTTAGTATATTGTAATATTTTTTTGTTGTATTTTCAAAATTCTGGTAGTATTTTTAATCAAGTAAATCTGACAAATTTTCAAATGATTAATTTCAAGTTTCGTCAAAATATATTTATGAAAAGATGCTTCATCTATATACAGGTTTTGCTTTTTCATGTTTATGTTATTTTTCTGCTTTGTTAACGTTAACCTTCAAAACTATGCAAACGGTAATTGATTAAAAAGACTATAATTATTTTATTTTCTAGATTAATTAAGTTAGGTGTATTTATTGCTCATTAGTATTAGGATAACATAATTATTACTTTGCGTAATTAAATATTGACAGATATTATTTATACTTATTAATTATTTATTATTTACAACTACCATGAAGGCAATACGGAATAACGATTTTCTCATAACTTGGTTTCGGTGGTGACGACACAAGTTACGAGGGTATATGAAAAAAACTACGTAGAAAGACGCTATACAATCCAATAAAGAGCTTTATTTCAAAATTATTTTTCTACATATAGTCCTTCTAGGTTTAGACATTTCTCATATTAATGTCATCATTTTATTAAGACAGCTCTGTAAAACTGCGACAGTCGTGTGCTTTAAACTACTGAAATATTACTTGTTTGACATCAGAAAGGGACCACCAGCAAATTACCTTCTGGTGATCTTTTAACTTTGAGAATACAAGATGCTCTTTTAATTTTGGGAAGGAGATAGTCAGATGGGGCTAGGCCCTGATTATAGGAAGGTGTGAGACTATTGTCGTGATGAAACAAAATTATCTGGTGCTGCTGTCTCGACCGACTTAATAGTGTTATTTAATTTTCGAAGTACACCTGCGTGATAAATACTTAGGATTGTTCTCCGACCTTCTATAAACTGCTCGACTTAATTGGTCCTGAAAACCCCTTTAGGAGCCACTCTTTTGATTGCATTTTATTTTCGGGATCGTACTGGTAGATCCATTTTTCGTCCCAATTTGCTAATCGACGATAAAATCTTCAGGATCACCTTCTAAAAGATTAAGAAACAAGACTGCATGTTACGCTCTTTTCGGTAAATGTTGCCATCCTAAAGCTTTAGACACCTAACACACGAAAGTCTGCTTAATCCCAAATGTCGGTCACGATCTCAAGTCTCTGAGCTGATCCATTAAGATATTAAGGGTTTCTCTGAACAAACTCCGTCTTTCTGGAATTTATTTTCCAGGGTAATCCACATTATCGTGGAAAATTGAATCTTGAAAGTTTCCAATGTTATTAGATACTATCTTGAATCTTCTAAGTTATACCAAAGGACAGAGTCAAGTCCTGGAATGATGCCCATTAGTTAGTAGCCAACATTTTTTTCCCGGGATATTCTAAACATTGGTAAAACTAAAAATTGAAGACAGAAAACAAATTTTATAATTCACAATGATTGAAAACACAGAGCAGAAAGCTTCACGTGGTGGTAACTAAGATTAAAAAAAAATAGTACCCGTCGATCATTATGGACTTCTGCTGCTCATAGGACCTTGCACAGCAGAATCATCTAATCTCCAACTATAGGTATAATGAAATAAAACGATGGTATACCCATCATGCTACACTGCAGCAATTAATTAAAGTTATGAGAAGTAACATAAGATATTGCACGGAAGCTATGAAAAAGGAGAATGTGAGTGTGCTTTGTGAACCTAGTTTTTTGAACTTCTGAGCTAAGAATTTTTACAATCATTGGGTAAAATAAACATTTTTACCCTAGCAAAGGCTGTCAATATTAAATTCAGAAAAATAAAAGAAAGAATATTTTATTTAAAGAACTCCGGATATCTATTTTCGAAATGACCTACATCTATATACAGGTAGAATTTGCTTAAAATATTTTTGTTAAGCAGTTTACCTTGAATTAACTAAATATTTTTGCATTTGTCTGCATTTATGACAACATTGTTGTAAACATCGATATCCATATCCCCGTTTCTTATTTAAATTGAAGTAGTTTGCTTTCAGTACCTAAGTAATAAATCTTGATAAGTTAATGTTAACTTGTATTAATTTACAATTTATACATAATTAGCATCATATTCTGGCATTAGCAAAAAGAAGAAAATGATACAAAGTCGGAGAGTGGGTGAATAGTCGGATTTCTTAAATAATGCAGGAGTTCTTAATAATGCTAAGCCTAAGCCTAAAGCCTGATCATTTTCAACGGGTCTTGTTTGGTTGCATTTATTTAAATAATCACTCATGGAACTCTGAAGATTGTAATCACCTGGGGGATACTCCCTGAGTATGAAAAAAATATTTAAAAAATGCTTTCTTTTGAAAATACGGAGCTTCAAAGTTTGGATTATTATAACACTAAGAAATGAATTATCTTTGGGGACTCTTTTGATGAATAAGTTTTTGTTGATAGAGCAAAGTTTGTGTTGCAATAACAGAAAATTAAATTATTTTATGTTAATAGGAACCAACTGAATGAGTTTCCATCACAAATAAATTTTGTTAGTATTTTTAGTAAATATAACAAATTGTTTATGATTTACAACAAAAGTCATTTGTTGTGAGAAATGATATTATTCTAAGTGCAATAAATTATTAACAGCCAGCCTCGGTGGATTAGTGGTTTGCATGTTTGCTTCATAATCCAAGGATCGCAGGTTCAATTCCCGGCCAAGCTGGTAATTTTCATAGCGAAGAAAAATTAAAAACATGCCTTCTTCTCGGATAGGAAGTAAAACTGTAGGTCCCGTGTCAATATGATGTTTGGCACGTTAAAAATCCCTACTGGGGGTGGAATTCCCCCAGATTCGGCTAAATTCTAGTAGGGTCGGCCAAATGATAATAGCAATCGGTGCCATGAGGTACGAAGGATGCTCCGCCATCCTGATTTCTCGCCCAAAAACAAACAAACAAACAAATTATTAACAAATTTATTATTTAACAAATTATTTTGTTGAGAGAACTACCAAGAAATAAATTAGCTTTGGTAACAAATTCTAATTTGCTGAATTAATTTTTGTTGATAGAACAAAGTGTTGTAATTACAGATTAATTTATATTGCAGGGACAATTTAATGAGTTTCCATTGCAAATATATTTTCTTAACTTTTTATCACACGTGTGCTCAGTTCGTTCAATCGGTGGTCAGTTCGGTTACGGCCCTATCGGACTCGGGACGTTAAGTTACTATCTCATTCTCCCCTTTACGAAAGTGTAACTTTATATCTTGATAAGGCAACCGAAAGCGAAAGTAAAACATGCGAGGTGGTTGCTAGGTATGAAAAATTTCTGGTCCCTGGACAACGAAGTAAAACCGTCAATTTTTAAAAAATATAATATTATAAGATGGCTGTTGTCTATATTACCTTGGTAACAATACTGTTGTATATACAAACATTATTTTATTATAATCACTGAATCATCAATTTACTTATTTACGGTGGTTATATATAAATGTCAAAGGGCGAATGAAAAGTTTAATACATTACACGCTGCGAAAGCCCTTTCAGGTGCTCGGTGTTTTTAACTAACCTCGGCTACGCTTACGCTTCGCGTCGACCAATCAAAGACACCTTGCACCTAAAAGTAAACTTTCGCAGCTTGTAATGCAAATAACTATTTCTGCCTCTTGTCTGCACTCTGCAGTTTACAAGGTTACCTCAGTTGTCTGGCGAGTGCTGACTACCTGTTAGATTACTGTTACTAGATTACTGTTATTATGTGCAACAAGAAGAAGAAGAATTTAGATCTTGAAGGCGTTACGTATAAAGTCACAATGTGTTACCTACTGTGACATGCCAAAAATTGCATATTTCATTCAATGTTATTATTGAAGTTCAGACACAATTTGTTTTAATTTAATCGTTAGTTGTCTAACACATTTTTTATTATTCAACTACAATGAACTGCAATTTAAAACTAAACTCTGAACTGACATTATTGTCTTAAACCACCACCATAATTACATGCACCGAATGACAGTTTTCATCCTATTTTACACATTCTTGTATAAAAGTATAACAAATAAGCCATTATCATAGCAGTTTGGCTGGGGCAATTGTAATTTGTGTTATAACATGAATTTGACACCTGCTAAAATGCAGTGGTTTAAGTCGTTTTAGGCATTATTGAACATTGAATTTTATCTGTGGAGGTTGACCTTTTCGAGGAATCCGCGATTTATTCATAAACATTACGTAAAATATTCTTTTATTATATTTCTCATACTCAGAAAGGCTCTCGAACACTGTAGAGAGCAGTTCATTTGCCATTTTTGGAACATCCTGTATAAGAAAATCCTTCTATAAATTAGCCTTTTGACGGTGTTTTCCGGGTAATTTTAAAAGCACATAAATGTCAACGTTCTGAAATAAATTAATTAATATTAATTAAAAAATGGCGATAAAATTGGGACCAAACATTGCCATAAAATACTTAAAAAATAGCTATATTAAAAAATTCTAGTTTTACATGTGAATGTTCTTCCATTTGGCAAAAAAATTGTTTGTAATATTAATGATGAAAGTAAACGTAAACAACCAAATAAATTTTGAATGTATTATAATATACATATGAGAAAATGAAGGAAATGTATGCTTAATAGTTAATTATCATTTACGAAATTTAATGTAGTACATAAAAAGTTCCAGAACGAGTATGTCTAAATTATACGAAATAATTAAGAATAGTAAATTCAATCTTATTCAGAAATTGGATTCGAATATATTCATTCCAATACTTATGTTTAAAACTAAACATAAAATTTAATTTTTTTTTAATTTCTTTCAAAAAATAATGTAACATTAAAAGGTTAATAATTTCTAGGCCAACTCACATTTCAAAATATGAACAAATGCTTTCTTGCAATATAAACACATTTTTTCTAATAATTGCAAGATATGCTTACTAGTTAAAAATAGTAGGTTAGTATAAAATGCTATTATGCTAAAATAATCACTTACTTAAAGAGCTAACTAGACAAACCAGAAAATAACAAAATGTTAGAATAAAAGTTTCTTGTCAATTAATGTAATTAATGTAAATGTTTTAGCATCACAGATTTATAAAAATAATTATAATTTGTATATAAACAAAGGGAATTTTCAAATAAATCATTAGTAACGTATACTGATCAATCAATTATTATCTCCTTTAGAATCTGATACCAAGCGGTATTGATTACCTAAGGAGGTAAAAATAACAGTCACCCTTATGAAGAAGTGGTGACCACAGAAAGGTCGTAGTACCAATCTGCTTTAACGTAAAATCTACCAAGAGATTTTACATTTTGGTCCTTCGAGCCGGATATGAACCAGCGACCTATGGATCTACAGTCCACCGGTCCACCATGGGCGGATTAGTAACGTATACTGATCAATCAATCATTATCTCCTTTAGAATCTGATACCAAGCGGTATTGATTACCTAAGGAGGTAATCATCTTACCACTCCGAGAACAATGGACCACTGTACTTAAGTCAAAACTAACCTCGGCGTATGAGACTGTACGTCGGCAGTGGTCCAAAACTAACGAAGATCGCCAGTCACACGGACTGAAGAATTACCTACATTTCGGAGTGGTAGGAAGCTGGATCTTGCATTTTGTGTCCGGCAGGATGTTCTACGAACATTGTTAACGTCAACAATTCCTGGTACCACCATCATCCTGAGGACATCTAACCAACCATCTACAACTCAACATTTGGTCTCTTGTGCGGTAACATCACCAAGGGACCGTGAATGAAGATCCAACCAACCAAGATCCAAGCAACCATCAACAACTTTACATCTGGTCCTTCAAACCGAGAAGGATCGTGCACTAGTAAATGTTTTACAAGCATTTACTACATTACCAGTGAAGTCTTCACGCTGGACTTTACATTTGATTCTTCGAACCAAGAAGGATCCTATCAAGTAAATGTCTTACAAACATTTACAATTAGTCTAACCGCCTTGCCGAGTTAGAAATAAAGTCTTCACGCTGGACTTTACATTTGATCCTTCGAACCAAGAAGGATCCTATCAAGTAGATGTCTTACAAACATTTACAATTAGTCTAACCGCCTTGCCGAGTTAGAAATAAAGTCTTCACGCTGGACTTTACATTTGATTCTTCGAACCAAGAAGGATCCTATCAAGTAAATGTCTTACAAACATTTACAATTAGTCTAACCGCCTTGCCGAGTTAGAAATAAAGTCTTCACGCTGAACTTTACATTTGATTCTTCGAACCAAGAAGGATCCTACCAAGTAGATGTCTTACAAACATTTACAATTAGTCTAACCGCCTTGCCGAGTTAGAAATAAAGTCTTCACGCTGGACTTTACATTTGATCCTTCGAACCAAGAAGAATCCTACCAAGTAGATGTCTTACAAACATTTACCATTAGTCTAACCGCACTGCCGCGTTAGAACACACACCACGAAGGACTTTACAATTTGGTCCTTCGAGCCTGTGGGTAGTTCATTTGAAATCTACAGACGTCAAGAGATGTCCACCACCAACATGGAACAAATGAATCAACTCAGCAGCCAGCAAGAGCAATTGGGCCAAAAAATTGCTCAGATTCTAACCAACTCCAAGAAGGATGCTACATCCCGAAAAACAGAAGCCTACATCTCTAACCGCCTTGCCGAGTTAGAAAAACTATGGAAAGAAGTTCAGGAAAAGAACGACATAATCCTGTCCCTCGATCTTCCTCAACATAGTTACTGTACAACAAAATACGTCAACCAGATCGAAACAATTTATAAGGAAGCCTCAAACCACCTTATGAAATGTCCAAGGGCACCTTCATCACGAATTCCCAGCGAGAAGACACCGACAGGGAATGCCCCTGCAAACAACTTCAGGAAACAACATGGAGAACCATCCGTCATCATTCACTATTATCCAGTGGCATTACCACCATCATCATCATATCGATGTTCCTGCTGCTGTTCTGGGGTACTCGTCGACTTTGGAAAAAATATCGTCATGTCCAATCAACATGAACTCCACCTGCAGAAGAAACGCCACCCAGCCATCCTGAGATGATCGAGCTCCGGCCGTTAAGATCACAATCTCCCCATTCCGAGAGCCGCCAGAATGTTTAAAACTAAACATAAAATTTAATTTTTTTTAATTTCTTTCAAAAAATAATGTAACATTAAAAGGTTAATAATTTCTAGGCCAACTCACATTTCAAAATATGAACAAATGCTTTCTTGCAATATAAACACATTTTTTCTAATAATTGCAAGATATGCTTACTAGTTAAAAATAGTAGGTTAGTATAAAATGCTATTATGCTAAAATAATCACTTACTTAAAGAGCTAACTAGACAAACCAGAAAATAACAAAATGTTAGAATAAAAGTTTCTTGTCAATTAATGTAATTAATGTAAATGTTTTAGCATCACAGATTTATAAAAATAATTATAATTTGTATATAAACAAAGGGAATTTTCAAATAAATCATTAGTAACGTATACTGATCAATCAATTATTATCTCCTTTAGAATCTGATACCAAGCGGTATTGATTACCTAAGGAGGTAAAAATAACAGTCACCCTTATGAAGAAGTGGTGACCACAGAAAGGTCGTAGTACCAATCTGCTTTAACGTAAAATCTACCAAGAGATTTTACAACTTAGGAGAGTGATATAATTAAAATTGTTATTTTTATAAAAACTATTAAATAAATTAATAATAAATTATAATAATTATTTATATATAAATATACTAATTGTGTAACTAAGAACGAGAATAATACCATCATATCATTTGAACTTTGGCTATTAAATAAATATTTTCTGTTCTTCCCATACATTATAATATATTCCTAATACAATACAAACATGAATACGAAAAGGATCTGCCTATTTATCGGCTAATTATTACTCAAGATAGCTTCACGCCCAAAATTTATATTAATTTGATGGATTCTATTTACTGCGTACTATGGGTACTGTTCCAAACAGTTATGGCAAAATGACAGCAAAAGAAATCCATCTAATTTTGATGTATGTATGTAAATATATATACGTAAACCTATATGTAAATACATATAGGTTTTCGTTGATAAAACATACAGAATGTGAAAAAAGCAACAAGTGCAACTGATTTCAAATAAATCTAGGATAAGCCTCGAGAGAAATGTTTGTGTTTTATAACAACGTGTGAACCAGGCCTTAAATTATATTTTCATAAGTAACTACAAACAATGTATTAAACAGCAAGGAACAGAAAAAGCAACATTTACACTGTGGGATGGATTTCTAATCCTGATACCTGATTCCTAGTTCTGATGGCCTAGATTCATTCGAAATCAGCTCTACGTCGCCATACCAAATTTCAGGGGAAACACACGAATTTTACTAAAAGCTTGCATAATGTTAATTTAAAAAACATTAATTGACTTCTGAAGCAAACATTATTTAAATAACTTAATTGACACCATTCATAGATGACAAATAAGTGTTATTGACTGTGGGTGGAATTTGTTTTTCGTATACTGCAAAAGAGGAGAAAGTTGTCAAAACTGAAGAAACAGAATTTATGCCTGTAATCATGAATAAGTTGATACACGACTTATATTTCACTTGAACAAGATAAAAGATTCGTGTGTTATTATTGGGAAATATTCACATACTACCAGTCAAAGAAATATGGATAACACCGGGGACCAAAGCTGAACCATTTAGTTGCACAAAATTAGCAGAAAGTTAAGATTCCGTAAGTCGTTGCCTTTTTCCATGTCTTCACAGGCAGCGTTTATACGGCTTGTTTTACGGGAACAGTAAAAATAAAACCACTTAAAATTTTAAGATCAAATACAAAGTATCTGAAAACATTTGCTGATTTAAGAAATCTTAACGATATACCAACAAAGAAGAAATGACGGTAGTATAAGGAATTACAAATGAAATGTACGATTTAATCAAATATGATGATGTTAATGCAGTATGTGAGTTTATTTATTATTTAAAAATATGGTTCGCATTCACTGAAAGGTAAATTTTTAAAGACTTATAGTTTCTGAGGTTCGTCAGATGAATATATGGCAGAGAGCTCTTTTGAAGAGACGTAGATTTTTCTACAGGCAGTGGCGTTGATTAGCCTGCAAGATTTTTGTACCATACTACAGATGTATTATTGTTTAAATAATGCTTCATCAGTTCTACGATTATGTCTGAATACTAGCGAATCTTAATTGCAAATAAAGCATTTTTATTTAAATGTGCTTGTATATTTCTGAAATACACTTATTTCGAGGTCCGTAGCGTCAGTACCCCATTTCAATTAAATTAAAAAATGTTTAACCTATAATTAAAGACTAATTTGTACCAACAAAAAAAAATTGTACATATCCTCGTTTAACCGTATTTTACGCTTTAAAAGTGGGAGTGCTGTCAGTAGTTGCAGCTGGCACCCCCACTTCAATTAAATTCAAACATTTTTAGCCTATAACTAAGTACTAATTAAAGACTGATTTGTATCAACAAAAAAAATACACCTATCCCTGTTTAGCAATAATTTAAGCCTTAAAAGTGGGAGTGCTGCCAGTATTTGAAGTTGGCACCCGGACTTCAATTAGATTTAAAGATTTCTAGCATATAATTAATTACTAATTAAAGACTAATTTATACCAACAAAAAAAATGTACCTATCTTCGTTTAGCCGTAATTTAAGTTTTAAAAATAGGAGTGCTGGCAGAACCTGAAGCTAGCACCCCCACTTTAATTAAATTTAACCACTTTAATTAAATTCAAAAATGTTTAGCCTATAATTAAGTACTAACTAAAAACTAATTTGTAATTTGGCTTGTGTGCATATTTGTTGTCGTTTCTACTAATTGTGTTAAAAAGGTTTCGAACTGTTTTTCACATATTTCAAATCTTGTAAAAAATTTGTAGTATTGTGTTTGAAACTCAAACACATTCACTTACTTGACACAGATCAATTATTAAATTAGAAAACTTGTAAAAGATTTTATATTACCTAAATAAAGTATTTTTATTACATATCTCTTCAGGTATGCTCTAAATGAAAAAAATAATATATACCATCACTTGCCCTATTTCTTTTACGATATTAATGGATATTACCCTGAATCTATCAGATTCCTATATACACTCCGGGTTTATATCTTTGCTAGCTAGTTTTCACACATTTCAATAGATGGCGTGAAATGCCAACAAATTATTACAGGGAGTGACATGTAAATTAACTTATCTAACCAATGGTAATAACGAGCCGTCGTACATAAGTGCATAACGTGCACAATCGCCCGAATACACATCAGCCTGAAATCAACGTTGACAGCCAGTTGACGAAACGTTGATTCAATATTGAGTCAACAGTCCGTCAATAGTAAATGTCTGTTGAATTAAAGTTGATTCAACGTTGATGGCTGTTTAACGTAACTGTCAACCTTGAATGAACGTTTAATTAATGTTGACAGTAACGTTGAATCACCCTTACTTCGATATTGACTAAACGTGAATTCAACGTTGATTTTAGGTTGATGTTATGTTAGGGTCTTTAATGTCTTTAATTAGTACCTACTTAATTATAGGCTAAAAATGTTTGAAATTAATTAAAGTGGAGTTATGGATCTCTTATTTCGCCTCTATCGCATCTAGACGTCTTATATATCATTTCGTCCTCCTTCACACTACATTTTTATGAAAAAGGTTGCGGCGTCGTTTATTGATCTGAATGTGTAAATTGATTGAAATAAATAAACAAGGCTAAAAGGTATTACATCCAAATATTCGACAATTGATCAAGTACCTACACAAAATAACTGGCATTATTGAGAAAACACTAGAAGAGAAAAAGTCTGCTACACAATGTTCTTGGACGTAGTGCAAGCATTTGATTGAAGTTGCACACTTTTCTTCCCAAACAATACTCAGAAATATTGAAATAATGAACCTCGCAATGAAGTCAATATCCTTTAAAATGCAGCCTAAAATAGGGATTAACCTTTTCTGCTCGGAATAATGAGAATTCTTCAACAAGTTTGTACGAGTAATTATGGTTTCATAAAATCAGCATTATTTCCTATCCGTCGTGTTATAACAACGTAATATCCCAAGATAACAATAAACTAACATATTTTTTAAACAAAAAACAATTTTGATAGTGTGGTTTCTTTGTGGGACCCCCAGTTGCAGCGGCGACGAGGTTGGTTGTTACGCCACTGACTACAATGAAATTTGGTACAGGCATCCTGGTGGACTTGCTATTGATCTAATTGATGAAATAACTATTTTTATGGTTTCCTAGAATGAATTAGTAGACTCAAGAAAATAGAATAAGGAAATTTTCGAAAACATAAAAACTTGGCAGCACAGTCGGATGGAATTTGACTCTTAGGGTGTTTCGGACGAAACCGGAAGTCGGTATTTACCTGTACTACCTGTTAGTAAATCCGAAACTGTGTTTAATACCTCTGAAACAAATTTTATATAAAGCGGTTATATAATATTTTGTATAAAATTGTATTCGTAATTATCATCAATTCAACATAAATTGTGAGTTTAATTAATAACTTAAAACGTAAAACAATAACCTTTTAATAAAATTCTTGAGAAAAAACGGGCCAGCCTTTTCGTCCTGCAATTATCCAAGTTGGACCTGGTCACCTTTGGATCTTGGGATCTGAAGTGCCATTTAATCCCGCTATATACTAGTTACGCCACTGCTTTAGGATTCAGGGAGTTTATAAGTGTAGCATATGTTATGTTATATGAAATGTCTTCTTCGGAAAAATCTATTCTCAAAATATCAACCTTCCCTTTACACGCTGTCCTGCGTGGGCGACTACTTGCGGGCGAAGCGAGCGGAGCGGCCGTCGCGGATTTATCAAAACCAAGCAAACAATACAGGTGTCCTACGTGAAGTCGCGTCGCTCGTAACTTCGCTAGATACGGATTTCAGGCGGTTGACGCGATCAAATTATTTGATATTTCCGCCTCATTCGCGTTAGTCGCATCTGAGTCGTTGACATAACAGGAGCAGATATTGTTTTGTTAAGTAGAATTTAATTTTGTAGGAGAAAACTAATAAGAAATATTATTATTTAATAAATAAGAATAATTATTTTTATTTTAAAAGAATGTCGGATACATTCGCAAAATTATTAATAGCCGCCATAAGGCTACCATTATTTGGGATATGACCGATAAAAGGTATCACAATCGGCCGTTAGTTGATCGGGAATGGACACGGATTGCCAATGAATTAGGGGAAACAAGTAAAGTAAAATTACTTTTTATTCAGTAGAATAAGGTTCAAATACATTTAAAACTAGAAGTATCTACATTTTTGATAAGTATATCAATTGTATAAGCATTACTAAATACACAATATTATTAGATTATTATTATATACGTTATATCAGTCGTAGTTTGAAGAACCTGCAAAATTTTTTCCTGGTGAAAGCTGCTTTCTTTGTAGAGGCGTTATTTCTTTTTGCTGCTCTAGCATATGTCCGCGGATCAATCTTTGAATTTCTAAATTGTTGTATGTCAAGTTCTGTAATAATTCCTTCAAAATCTATAATAATATTGTGCAACAAGGTGGTAGCTTTTACAATCTGTACAGCATTTTCTACTTTAGTTTCTATAGCTTTCCCTAAAATTCGGAATTTGGTGACTATGCTTCCAAATAAGCATTCCACAACCATTCTCGCTCTTCAGAGTCGATAATTAAAAATATCATTTTCCTTGCTTTCTTGAAGTTGTGACCGCGGGAAAGGTCTCATGAGGTACTCAGAAAGTGGAAAAGCTTCATCCCCAAGAAAAACAAAAGGTGCCGTAATTGTTGTACCTTCCAAATTTGTTTCTTCGGGCAATTTAATTTGCCCTGATTCTATTCCACGTCGTAAAGGACATGAGTCAAATACACCAGCATCACTATCTTTTCCGTATGATCCTACATTAACCGTGATAAATTTATAGGTAGCATCTGTAACAGCAGGTAAACCGATAGAGTAGAAATTCTTGTAACAATAATACATTGAGCCAGAATTTGCTGACCGATTTATTCTAATGTGCTTTCCGTCTATACACCCTATACAATTAGGAAATTGCCAGCATTCCCAAAATATTTTAGTAATTTCTTTGAAGGATGAAACTGTAGGTTCCGGCATGTGTTTCATTACTAGTGTTTTCCAGATAGCTTTACATACTTCAACAATAATTACGGCTACAGTACTCTTCGAAATTCTAAAAGAATATGCTATTTGTCTAAACTGTATCTGAAAAAAAAGATCATTAATTTCTAAGGTTATAACTGTTAATTAATGAATATTTATTCCTAATCTTGATATTTATTAATTTTTAGAGGAAACGGTGAAAGGGAAGTGGAAAAACCTACGTGATACATTTAAAAAAGAATTAAAGAAAGTTCCAAAGCCTCACTCAGGTGACGATTCAGAACAGGCACCTCAGTACACAAGCTCATGGTGTCACTTCGAAAGTATGCAATTGTTGAAACGCATTGCAACTCATAGAGTAATGGAAGGGAATATACCTGAGTCTCCATCGCAAGTACAGGACTGGGCAAGCGAGAATGAAGATGAACTCTCTCAAAGTGAAATCACAGAATTGCAAATTTCTTCAAAGTCGACAAACAAGACGTTACAGAATGAACTAGAGGTCTTGGAAAAAGCGTTTCCCGACACAAATAATGCAACTAATCCTGTTAAAGTGTTTTCAAAAAAACGCAAAGCGCCGCAGAATGAAGAAACTTCGAATTTTGAACGCGAGATCTTGCAGCTTGAAGCAAAAAAGCTTAGCTTACTCGCAAAAGCAGACGATGATGACGAAGATATTAATTACTTTAAATCGCTTTTACGTCACGTGAGGCAGCTTCCTGCAATAAATAAGTTAAACTTTCGAACCCAAGTACAAAATTTGCTGATCCAAGAATTAATTAAGATACAATCTCAAACGCAAAGTTACTTCAGCAAATACCCTTCTTCAGACTTAGTAGACCATAGTAGTGTACAACCTGGTTACTCTAAATATATTAATGACTAGTACAATCTTTCAGCAAATGAGTTTTATTAGGTTTTCTTTTTTTGTTTAGGTTTTCTTTTTTGTTTTAAGTTTTCTAGATTTTCTTAGTGTATGTTACGTTATGTTATGTTTAATTTTCCTTGGTTATTTCTTTCTTATAATATAGGTAGTATAAGTTTTTTCTTATAATAAAATTATACAAACTACAACAAACCATATTTCTTACCTCAATGTTAGCATTAATCTCTCTTCTACGGAAATCGGTCGCTGAAAATTAGTTGACTGATATTGAATTTCAGGTTTTATGGCATTTACGATATAATCAAATGTTGTCGGAAGCATTCTGCTATAATTGCGAAATAAATTTGAAGAATTTCTTAATCTCTTATATAAATGGTGAAATTCTCCAAATTCCATCCTTTCCAAATAAATAATATTCGTTGGAGACCTTTTCACCAATGCACTTTTTTTTCTATTACCCCAGTAACGTAATTTTACAATTGAATTCTCTGACATTAGAACTTTGCGTCTGTTCGACCAGCCCATTTTGATCAGACTACGGTATAATAATTCTGTTTTATTAATCTTTATTCCGCGCGAATCGCGATTACGAAAATGTGCTACGTAGTACAGGACACTCTCAATTTGCTTCGTCCGTGTCGTCCGTTTCGCCACATTGCTCGCCCACGCAGGACAGCGTGTTAGAAATTCCAAGAGACCATTCTCTTGCACATATTAAGGTTACTGAGCGACAAGGTATCATTTAAGGTGCTCATCATTTAACCCTACATAATATTCATATCCGGTTCTTAATAAACATACAATTTCTAGAGTGTAACAGAGCTTTTTTGTTACTCTAAAATTTCACACACAGATTTATAGGTCCCACAATGGACTTTCAATGTAATGTTAATAAAAAACTCAAATCACTAAATACTTACTGTACTGTATGCACCGGCTGATATCTCTAACTATGCAAATTTGAATTCAGGTGTGGGTGTTAACCCCAAAAGCTTCTAGTTAATTAATGGAGTCAGGAACAATCAAAAACATGTTGGGCGCCACCAAACTGAGTGATATTCATTTTTTTGTTTATTGTTTTCAGCCTTACTTTGTGAAACTCCATAATCATGAAATAAATAAAGATTAGTAAAAGTTTCACAGTTTTATTAAAATACAATCTGACAATATTGTTTCGACAGCTATGCTGTCATTATCAGAGGTAATATAATTATAAACAAACACGTCGCTAAGGTAGATACAAAAATAGGTAACTAGATAAAATAATAATAATAATAATCAGAATTAAATATCTAATACTTCCAGTAACGGAGAATTACTGAGCTCAAGTTGTTCATTCATTAAAGGTACTCTGAGTTTGTGTTTGTATATCTCAAAGGCTTCTAAAATGTCTAATTTGCGTTTGTTATTACAAAAATGTAGGAATTTAATATTATTTTGAGTCATTGTGTGATTTTGTTCTAAAAGGTGTTTGGCGTAATTAGATTTTTCGGGATGTTTATTTTTGTAATGACGTACGTATATTCATTTTGCTTATTTTTATTAATTTTTTCATCTTAGTATTATTTTTCTTCGCTAAATTAACTAAACTGTGTTCATTTTTGTGACTCCGTCTTTTGCGTTTTTGAATAATAAAGTATTGTTTTAAAAACGCTTTTCCACGTCAAGAAAAGTTGATTCTCGGGAGAATTTATTCAAATAACACGTACAGGAACTAATAAATTTTAACTAAATGTCTTTTTTAAGAATTTATTCCTTTTTTAAAAGGGTGATACTATTGCTGAATCTTAAATACAATATTATCTAAATCCTTACTAGGAAAATACAATTCGCAATCGTGAGAACATTTTATTTCGAAATACTGTCTGCATTTTTAAACCAACTGAAATATTTTAAATTTAACAGGACCGTACTCAGGTTCCTTTATTATGTATGCATATAAAATTGCATTTACACTAGAAGGGAAATTTCTGTCCGTTACTAGAGTAACACTGATCTCACTTACAATAAGAGTATAGGAAGTAAGTAAGTAATAGTAAAGCTAAGAGCAGGTAGCCTGAAATATAACCAAAGCAAAACAGTGATCATAAGGTTAGTAAATGTGGTTTGGTTTTTGCACTACTTTCTCCTCTTCGTCTAAAATGAATCATCATTTATATTTGACAAAACAGATACATCGGTGACTTTATTTATTAACAACTAAACAGAACCAAAGTACAAAATAACAAATTAAGCTAACACATCAATCTAAACTAGGAAGAATGTCATTGTACGGTATGTGTTTTGTAAAATGATCCATAAATTTTCTTATTCCAGCCTCCCCAATTTTTTCATGCAATGCACTTGCAGTTTTAGCAAGCAATTTGGTATTGGCATTGAATATTTGATTTGCCATAAAATCTGCAATATAAACATACAAAAATATCATGAGATTGATTTAATAGTAAGACCGGTCTTACTGAGGTGTTCATCGTTATCAAAAAATCCTTTCACATTGCAATTAGTGTCACTAATATCTAGTCTAACGTTAACTTCTTTAGTGTGGTAATAATCAATTCCTTTAGATCGTCTCATTTGCCCTTTTACCTCGAATGTTGCATTTACTGGATCTGTAAAATCAAAACACATACAAAAAACACTTGGTCTTGCAAATCACTATAATTTTTTGTATTGAATCAATTTGGATTCATCAAGTAGCGAACACTTGAAATAGGGAATCTATACTTTTATGAAAACATACACCGAACAGTCGCTCGCTTCACCAAGGTTTTATAGGAAAAAAAATCTACAGGTAAGCGGAGAAAACATTAGTTAATTATTGGAATGTTTGCGTTTTCCATTTTTCACTAAAATACAATTCAATACATTACAAGGAAAATCAATTAGACCATGAATTTTAGTCGGATTTCTTTTTATTAATTCTTTATATTTCTATAGTTTCCAATATAGGGAAAGGAAAAACCAATTTTGATTATATCTAATGAAATATTTGGTCTATAAGTTGGGAAAAAGAGGCAAAAATGATCAACAAATACATCATTTCACAAATTCAAATGTAAATATCTCCCAAACCACCGATTTCAACATGCTTAAACTCAGAATTTGCGGATTTTCATACTATTTACGAAATAGTTAATTTTAGATAGTTAACATCAATATTGTTTTAGTTACGTATTGTGTTAGTTATGTAAAATCTGGGATCTTGTGCTAGAAAAAACAAAAAAAAACCTAAGATTCGCCATATTTCATGTTATTAGGCTTTTAGTCATCAGTAGCTGATAGCGGATCAGAAAAAATTAACCAGAACTAGGAAACAAAAAAAATTTAAGATTTAAATGTGTCGGACAGTGAATTACTGATGTTATGTTAGTTCGAATAGCGTATAAAGACAAAGCATACTCATAATGCAACGTCCGAATCCTGTTCCGTATATATCGACATGTACAATAGTCCCTCCCAGATTAGCATGTCCTGTTGCCACAAGCGAGTCGAATTCAACTCTAGCACGAACTGTCATCGTTTCTGGATCATATCTACAAAAAATATATTTTAAAAACTGTATTAAAAATAAGTATCTGAATTAAGGTCCTTTATTATAAAGATGTTTTAGGCTACTTGCCGCGTACAACATTTATGTTCGTTGTTCATTTATAAATGATAAAATAAGAGAAGTAAGTAACTTCTTTTAGTAATAAATTCAAATTTCTAGTAAAAGTTTTAAGTGAAAGCAAGGTTTTAAATATCCGCCAAAGATGTAAAGTTGCCACTCTTACCATGATTCTATCATTCTAAGTATGTATTACTTACTGAAACATTTTAATATCGAAATTATCTAATCCTTCCACAGTATAATCCGGAAATGTCGCTGTGTAATTTGCAAAAGCTGTATTTTGTTCTATTTTCAATGGTGTGGCAATTTTAATCAGTGAAGGCAATCCTATTTCGTTTATACCATTACGTGCACGTTCTCGCATTTGATTGAAAGCTCTTAACATACAGTCACTCAGTTTTGGATCATTTCTATAGCATTTGGGAAAAGATGACGCTGAAAACGACATAAAGCTTTAATTTGAATTTTAAAAATTAAATTGAAACTTACGAATGTTATTCGAAAGGCATGGTAAGGCAACTATTGATATTATTATATAAGTATAACCCGTTATAATATCCGCACACAACATTTTTCACACTTTATGGACTAAGCAAGTTCTAAATCAAAACTTAACCACATAAAAGTATCTTCAGCTTAAATATGGGTTCGTCATTTACTGGTTTTCCTAAAAAATTGTTATCAATGCTTAAAAAAGTAATAAAAGTTAATTAATTTATTCAAGGCAAACATCTTAAAAAAATTTTGAAGAAGATCTGTTATATAGAATATAATCGTATGCAAATGTGAAAATCAAATTATTTAATTTTTGTAGATATAAATAATATGTTTTTGTGGGAAATGCATACCGATCGTTATTACCTGAGTTATGTCGATTTTCTATTATTGATTTCCTTAATCGCACAGCCCTTGTCATAAATACATTATACGTAAATTACGGCAATACATAAATTCAAGATATCAAAAATTATTTGGATTAATAATTGTTAAGGTAAAATATTCGCGAATATTCACAGTTCACAATATTCAAATTGATTCAAAAATATTTTGAATGCATAGGAATTTGATGCTCATCATCACTATCTATTTTATTTTGAAATTTGATTTTTATTACAAAAGAAACGGAACCTGACATGGGCGGCACAAGTACAATTCGAGACATGGTGAACAATAAAGAAGATATTGTATATTATTTATTGAAGAATAAGTTCAGCTGTTTGAATTCTGAGTACAAACTTTGTTTTTACAAATTAAAACCATGTCCAAATATGCAGAATTTAGGGATAACTAACAATCACGGCAATAGTAGGGCTTTCAGTTCAAATTGATACAATAAATACAATTGGCTAACAGGAAGTGAAACAACAAATAAATTGTATTCTTGGGATTGCTTACTTTTCACCGAAAAAGCTCAAAATTCTTGGAATTCAACAGAACTGCAATATGAATTTTTAAATAAAAACATTCTGTTTATGTCTTTAGGAAGAGTACTATTTAAAAATACTAGTACCTGTTAATAAATAAGTTAGGAAATTCCAGATTAAAACCCTTTTTGAATATAATTGAATAGAAAGTACAGTTTACTTATTGAATAACTTAGGCAGGTATGGTACCTAACAGAAGCTTCTTACTGAAACTAATCTCTTTCCCTGTATTGCTTATTTCAGACACGTTGTGAATAATTGGTATGTCTTTGAAATGGTTGTTTACTAATTTCTTTCAAAAAAACTGGTTAAGAAAATTGTGTGAAAAAATGTGAAAATCCCGGAACTTGTGTGCCGGAAATTTGTCGTGTCAGAAACCCTAGTAAATACGGAAATTTTCTCCAGATAAAACAATTTCTCATGCAGTCATTAATATGCAAAACAAATTAATTATCGTAGTTGCAATAAAACAGCATTAAAATGACTTATAGAACAGAGACGTCTTCGCAGCACAGAAGAATTTCATCCGTATGAGACTTTTATCGTTATTGCCCACCCGCTGCCAATCACCACGAGCCGCCATGGGTTGCTACCAACATCCGCCAAACGTTTTAATTTGCTACTCAAAAGTTCAGTTCTAAATTCAGTTATAATGAATATTCCACAAAGTGCTTTTAAAGTCATAATTTTGTACCATTTCAAGAAATAGTTTAACTTTTGATGATACCCTTCAGTATCCATAGATGGTAAGTGGCACAATAGAAAAGTTAAGAGAAGATAAAGTACGACCTAGTACTCCTAGTCCAAGAAACGTACTCAGTGTGAGATATTTAATTAATGCCAATCGAAATATTATCTATATGGAAATCTCGGAAGAACTAAAGACTAGATTCTTTACAGCATATACAGGGTGATCCAAAATGACTGAGGACTGTTTGAATTTACCGCCACGTTAAATTATTGTCACGTTGGCAACACGAATACTTTTCATATATTCTTATCCTTCTTTTATTTTACAGTGGCGACTGAAAAATAATATAGCTTATAAACTTCATTAATTTTAAATAATAAGCTTACTTAATAATAAAATCGTCTAACAAACCGTAGTTCTAAAAAGAACTGTTTTGTAAAATAAGAAAACAAGCGAAATACAGCAAAAATTCAATGAAAGTCCAAAACAACGTGGCAAAGTACAACGATGTAAACGAGAAAGTGACGAGTTGCCGCTGTAGTTTGACGTAACACATTTCAAGAGTGCTACACTAACACCGTGAAATACACTAAAACCTAAGGCGCGAAATTCAAACCATCCTCACTCAATTTGGATCTCACTGTACTATTTTGCATAAACATCTTGAAATCAGAACTCTAACTAGCCGATAGATATTACATTTGTTGTCTAAAGACAAAAACAGGCTGGTTGCAAAATTATGTATGTTAAATTATGCTTTCTTATGATCCAGTCTTGTAAAAATAGTACAACCAGCAAACTTGTAATCGCAATCTTGTACGAATATTATATCTATAGTTGTCCGGAACAGTGAGAGTAGATAACTTGACGGTAGTCCCCATCTGGTTTTCTCATTAATGTTAGATAACTAGTATAGGCACTCTTCGAAGACGTGGTATGAAGCCGTATCTACAAATGTCGAATTAGAACTGTAATCGCGTGCTGTAATGAAATTGGCAGATTACATTTGAGGTTAAGGTTTTGTATGGAAGCGATTGCAGTTGCTACGACTATTTGATAAAATTCAAAAATGGATTCTTGCAATGTCAATTGCGATAGTAAACTGTGTACATTACAAAATGGTTTATCAACGTAACGTTTCATCAGGAGATTTCTTTATACAGAAAATATATTTATCTACGACCACTATAGAAAGTTACACATTCCGCTCAATCTAATAACCGTAAAAAAAACTCATTGCTCACAATCTCTAAACTGAACGGTAATGACCGTAGGATATGATTTGACACGATCAGTAGTTCTATTAAAACGCCATAGATGTTAGCACATGCAATATTATAATATTATTAATTATTTGAAATGTAAAAATTATAAATTTTAAATAAAGGTAAATTTATTTTGTTTAACTAATGTTTCACATTAAATTATATTTTGAATGCAAATTCATCTAGAAACATTATCGTTTCGGCGGGGAATCGAACTCTGTACGTCTGCTTGCTAAGCCAGACCTCATACGGTTCACCTATCTAGACGACCTAAAATAAGTTAGTTATTATTACTATATAAAGTTATAACGAAATTGTTATTCAATTGACGTAAAATTGATTAATGTTTTACATTATTATATAATTGTTAATTTATTCATTATCATTGCTAAATTACAATAAAAACAATGAAACCTTTTATAATTAGCTACATAATTCACAAGTGCAAGCGCGATGGGTACACCTAAAGCTACCTTTCTTGTTATCACAATATGTTTAATGCCAGAATATGTTTACATTTCGCAGCAAAGGGGTTAATAATCTTGACATTTGAATTGTGATTGTATATAAAAAATTCCTTTTTGAAAACGTACATACGTATGATTGTTTAGCTGTAAGTACTAAATAGTAGATTGATTGAAATTATCCAGATTGTAAACTTATTATTACCATTGTCTTTAAAAATTTAATATTTACTTTTGTCATTTTCGTAATTCTAGATTTATCATGAGTGAGTCCGATGATGGGAAAATGGAGTGTACACCTCCAAACATTGTGGAACATTACATCTCTTAATTTATTGCCACATATTTCACGTAAAAAATATGAATGCGGGTATAAATTCTAGGTTAAATATTTTTCTTAGCTTTTGACGGTTTATTACTTTTTTTTGTGGTCATAGATGAAGTATAGCGTGTAACGCGTGCAAAAACGCCAATTTCACACTCGTGTGATTGCGGCGGCATGAGACGAAGTTGACAACATCAATATTCAAAGCATCTAGAATTATTATGAATCTTTCCGAAAGGAAATTAATCTTATAAATTTTAGATGAAGTTAATTTTTATTAAGTTAATTCACTTTTTCACACTCGTGGGAAATTGGCACTTTTCTGCACTTGTAACACAATATACTATTTCAGGAGGTCGTTGTATGATTATATATCAACATTTAATTAATATATTCTCTGGAAGATGATACTAATAAATCGAATTAATCAAGTTGTGCCACCACGTGGTTAAATGCAAAATATCGTTCTGCGAGAGTGAACAAAAATTGCACGTATTCCTTATGAATGATGGAAATTCGAGTTTTGGAATATGATGAATGTTTGTTAAATTATGAGTGACAGGTTGAACTAATTGTCTTGTTGCTGATCTAGAGCGACCACTACGTAAGCTCAATATACGGAAATGAAGGAATTTAAATATTACTTGGACTTGCAAACAGGATTTGAGCAACCAGCGGAGTCGACCACCCCGGCCAAGTCGACGAACTGAGAATATCTTGAAGCGGTATAAAATTTGAAGTCACGTATTGCATCACGTCGGCAAGTCACTATTAATTAAAGACGGATTATGGAGTTCTAAGAGCTCTATTTATTCATAGATTTGCGAAGTAGAACGAATGTGTGATTATAAAATTATTGGTTCTTGTTTACTTGTTGCCTTGGATACTAACTGCACTATCCAAGGCATGCTAATCACCATAGTACAAGTCAAAAGCGGCACATTAGACTTACTAGGAGGGATTAAAGGTAATGATTATCACGATGCCAAAAGCAAAAAACAGCTTTAGTGGCGCCAAAAATATTTTAGAACAGTCATTTCATAATCAATGTGGTGTAATCGATAGCTCTACCTGATAATTCTTTTAGAGCAAAACGGTGTAATTCTGGAATTTTATTTTAATTGTTTCGTATAACTAGAGCTGATGGTGGTTTAAGCATGATCCAGAAGCGATGATTGTTCGTGTTATAGTCGACTTTGATTGGATTGCAATGTCAGTAATGGCAAGTTAGAAGGGAATGTACACACCGATACTCACGGTATAGGATTCGTGGAATGCCTTTTTAGTTCAAGTGCGACCGCTAAACTCTGACCCCCACCGAACATTTATTTCACGACTAATTTACGAAAAATGTGAAAGTACCCACTGTAGGGAAAACAAAACCTCTTATCAGCCTATAAGCAAATTCTGGCACGATTGAAATTATTGGCCTAAGTCTAGTTAATTAGTACTTCGCGTCCGTTACATAACATACAAATGAAATTTGCATGATTTATAGAGAAGTACCTGCACTTTAAAAATATCCTTGTCAGCGTCATTCCATTCTGAAATGCCTGGCTGACCACTTCGAAGAGGTTTTGCAGCGTGTCGCTTCCGTCATCGAACATCCACTTGCTTTTTTTTAATTGAAGGCTAAACTGTCCAAACATAAAAATATTTGTCAGCCTGAGTAAAAATTAAGGTAGAAATGCGTGGCCGGCCGGTTTTTTAAGAATCAGTAGATCTGCAGCACCTTCTTTTTTGAAAGGATGGGGTAGACTTCATTAGGCCGTTAATTGCAATAGTGCCAGAATTTGCTTATAGGCTTATAAGAGGTTTCGTTTTCCCAATTAATCCAAAATCAAAAACAATAATCATTAAAAGTCAAACATTTAAAACTTACTTCTGCAACGATACTTACTCTAAAACTGATGCTCGGGAGCGACGTCGAGGGTGTTAATCACAAAAGCTTCTGATTAAGAATAGAACACAGGAACAAATAAAAAATAGTGGGCGCCACTCAAACTGAAAACATGTTATTGCATAATTAAACAAAGTTGGGAAATACACAGTCTGGGAAAAGAATATTAAACAAAAAGAAAATTTGGCAACCCAGTCGAATGGAATTTGACTCGTAGATAGTAAAAGAAATAATCCAAGTTATTAGCGTTTTCGGCAAAGAAAGTCGGCTATTTGCTTTTACCTGTCAGTAAATGCGAAACTGTGTCAGTTATAAATCAGTTCTTAGGTATAGGAGATATGGCCTTGGCTCTAGTTCCACTGTCACTCCGTATACGTCTATCAAACTAAATTTTCAAATCTTTCAAAACCTTTCAGTCGCAAAACCTTTAATGATTGACATAATAAGAGTTACTTTTCAAAACCATAACTTTTCAGCTTTTATCGAAAGGTAGATCAAATCTTTGATCTTATATCTGATAACTGTTACTCAATAGTCTTACCCGGAATTACATAAGCAACTAAGGTCATTATCAACAAGTGCACTGATGAATCAGTAATACATGAGGTGTTCTCAGTCTACAGTTAGAGCGTCACAACTGCATATGTAATGAAGAATCAACTTCTAATGTATTTTATGTGCGAATTTCACAAAGCTTTTGTCTTTTCTTTAGAATTTCCAAAGGTCTGCATGTTAAGGTTATTGACCGGCAAGGTATCATTCAAGATACTAAAGAATAACACTAATCCCACTTACAATGAATACAAGCAAAATAAAATAAGTAAGAAAGAGAAAGTTTGCCATCTTGGTTAAATCTAACAGAAGGTAGGCTGAAATATTAAAACCAAAGCAAAAGGGTAGCCATAAAAATTAGCAAAATGTAGTTTTCGTGCTACTTACTTCTTTTGTTCTAAAATGGATCATCAGATATTTGACAAAACAGATACACATTAGTGATATTATTTATTAACAACTAAAAATAAAAAACTAATAATAGCATCAGGGTAATACATCAACGTACACTATGAAGAATCTCGTTGTACGGTATGTGTTTTGTAAAATGTACTGAAGAAGTAACTTGTTTTAGTAATAAATGCTATATTTTCAGTAAATGTTCTAAGTGAAATCAAAGTTTCAAATATTCGCGAAAGATGTAAAAGTGACACCTGAAATGTCCTGGTACACAGAAGTCTTCAATTGTCCAGTGGAATTCACGAGCGCTCACCTACATCCCAAATTCCCAGTTTATTGAAGTTACACAAAAAGTGCTTGAAGGAGGATCACTACCAAAGCACTAAGGTGTGTATCAGCTCTAACTATAAGTTAAGGCTAAGACTAACACGAACTAAAGAAACTATAACAATCGGCAATTATGGATAATTTTAAATCACAGAGATTATTTATTTTTTATTTATTTTTTTTATTTATTTTTGGGCGAGGAATCAGGATGGCGGAGCATCCTTCGTACCTCATGGCACCGATTGCTATGATCATTTGGCCGACCTTACTAGAATTTAGCCGAATCTGGGGGAATTCCACCCCCAGTAGGGATTTTTAACGTGCCAAACATCGCATTGACACGGGACCTACCGTTTTACTTCCTATCCGAGAAGAAGGCATGTTTTTAATTTTTCTCCGCTATGAAAAATTACCAGCTCGGCCGGGGATCGAACCTGCGATCCTTGGATTAATGAAGCAAACATGCAAACCACTAATCCACCGAGACTGGCTAAAGAGAGATTATTTATTATTTTTATTATTATTTATTTTAGAAAGAATTTGTTATTTAGAAGTAAATCTGTTGAAATTTTAAATTTTGATATTTAAATTCAAATAATTGCTTATCTTGTACAATCAAAAGACTTTTAGTCTTACTCGGTCTTACTAATATTAATTTTAATTTTATTTACTTCCATCCACATGTTGATGTTGTCTAGTTCTACATTAATTTTTGTTGTTAATGATAATATATCTTTATCTGACAAGTAAATAATGGTATCATCTGCAAAAAGATGAAATTTACCATATTTAAAAACCTGAGCCAAATCATTAAGATAAAGAATGCATAGTACAGGAACTAAAATACTGCCTTGAGGAACACCAATATTTATCATTTTCTAATTTGAAATACTGTTAAATTATATTTTACTACTTGCCGTCGATTCAATAAATAGTAATTTCTAAACCAAGAATGAACTTGACTAGATAGACGATAGAGCTATTACACAGCTCTGTCTACTATTCTTTAAAGAAAACTAAACTGAATGACTTGTAAAAAAAGAATTATTATTATTTTGGCATATAAAGCCACCTAGTAATCATTCGATTAACGTTTATGATAGCATGATTCTATCATTATACAGTGTGTGGATGGAGTTGACAAACAACCTCCCGGTTGGAGGAAAAGAACTTTTATTAATGATTTTACGACAAAGAGTCATTCTTTATAAAAGGTTCTGCTTGTGGAATAAATAAGTTTACCATTAGAGGATCTAAGATTAAATGTATAGCATGTCCATAAATTAAGATAACATGAAAATGCTTCAAGAGAGAAGTACCATTTATTGCATTTTAAAGTTTACTGATAATAGAAAAAGTTACTTAAAGCATAAAATTAGTTAAAATACAAAATTTCAAGTTTAAATTTAGATTGTTATGGTTGTATGTTGTTAAGTTTAATTAAGATAAAGTGTTATCTTGAATTAAATGTAGATAATCATAATAATAATAATATGTGGAAGTTGGAGGTGGCCTTGTAGAATAATTTTTGTTGACTTTTTTAATTGATTGAAATTTTGTATTTAAACTAAAAAAATGCAATAAATGGTACTTCTCTTTTCATGTTATCTTAATTTATGGACATTCTGTACATTTAATCTTAGATTTTTTGATGGTAAACTTATTTATTCGACAAGCAGAACCTTTTATAAAGAATGACATTTTGTCTTAAAATCAATAACAATTTTTTTTCCTTTTGTCAACTCCATCCGGGAACACATTGTATATGTAACTACTTACTGAAACATTTTAATATCAAAATTATCCAATCCTTCTAAAGTATAATCTGGCAGTATCGCCGTGTAATTCGCAAAAGCTGTATCTTGTTCTACTTTCAATGGTGTAACAATTTTAATCAGTGAGGGCAATCCTATTTCTTTTATACCAGTACGTGCACGGTCTCGCATTTGATTGAATGCTCTTAACATACACTAACTCAGTTTTGGATCGTCTCTATAGCATTTGGGAAAAGATGACACTGAAAACGTTTTTTGAAAAGCTACTAATTCGAATTTTCAATTTTAAATCGAAACTTACGGATGTTATTCGAAAGGCATGGTAACGCAACTACTGATATTATTGTATAACCTGTTATAATATTCAACAGTTTTCGCACTTCATGAACTAAGCAGCTTGCAAACTAAAACTTAAATACCTCAATTATTGAAAGTATCTTCAGCTTAAATATGAATTTGTCATTTACTGGTTTTCCTAAAAAAAAGTTGTCATCAATGCATAAACTACTTTTTTATACTTGCGTGTCCTAATGAACTCCATTAGGACACGCATTTGCGTCTATCTATCAATATGGTTAAATTCCAATATTTTAATAAGATTAAGATTAATTAAGATAAGTTAATTCTTTTTAATAAGATGGAGGGAGAGAATATCTGACCATTTTATCTTCTTGTCACAGAAACTAAATTAATTTTATAAAAACAAAACAATTTAAATAACAAATGCTGAAGTTGAATTTTCAGTGTAGCCAACTGTCAAAAGTACTTAACAAAATTTCACTAACAAATCTTATTTAAAACTAATTTATTTTTTAATAATTAACGAAATAACGACGCAAGTATAAAAAATAGTATAAAGTATTCGTTTCATAAGGCGTTTTAGCGCACTTGTCCGTTAGAAAACTCCCCGCTTCGCGGGTCGTTTTCTAAACTCGGACGCGTGCGCTAAAAACGCGTCTTATGAAACTAATACTTTAATATACTATTGTTTAATGCTACAAAAGTAGTAGTAAAAATTAATTAATTCAAGGCAAACATTTTAACAAATTTTTGTAAAATATCTGTTGTATTCTTAATGTTAATGTGAAAAACAAATTAATTATTATACAGCGTGTTTCTTAGTTCCTGTTAAATATCTGCATAGCGTTATTTTAGACAATTTTAGTAAAAAAACCCTAAGTAAAAAAAATCCCTATCGAGCATACTTTTCTTGTTCGCCCTCAAAGTCTGGTATCAAATGCTATTATAATGCAATTATCTCTGTATAAAAATAAGTTTATAGGGGGGTGAAATAGTAAAACTGGGATGATACCAATCGATATTTTGTCTATCATAAACTTGGAAGCATCTATCAAAAGATTAAAAGTCTGCATTCTACTTTGCCTATTACTTTTTTAAACCATGGCAACCAAATAAATTGTGTATCCTTAGCCAGTACTGATGTTCAAAATTAAATTGCTAGTTGTGAAAATTGGGTGCTCTGCCTTTGCATCGAGAATTTAATTTAAAGTCGTTGTGTTGTAACGGTAACGCTATTTAAAAGTACAGATCCTTATTATATTAACAAACTTCAATAATTATACTAAACAATTCTTTAATGTCTATTAATTTATTTATAAAGGTAATTCTCTACTTTACAACTTATTTAAATTTGAAAATATTTAGAGGGAAATTTTTATCATTACATGTTGAGGCAAACAGGAACACAAAAGGTGTGATAAGAATTTTTGATAAAATTTCTAGAAAAATGGAGGCCTTTCATTGTTAAACACCTATTTGCTTTCTTTATTTAATTAATTTTATTAAGAGAAAAAATATTATTTCCTGATTTTATTTAGGTTTTTTTATTAATCTGGTTTGCGATTTTGAAACCGATCTTAAAAGAATAAGGAGTTAAGCAGATGTGGTTAAAAAATCTATCTCGAATAAGAAATATCATCATCCACTTATCTTGTTGATGGACCCATAGAGAAATTGAGACCAAATTATTCAACAGTGGCAGTAATTGGAAGACTATTGAATGTGCGAAAGGGATCTTCAGATAAGAATCTACTAGATTGTTTGTTGCATCTAGTTAAATGGTTATATACAATCTGTTGTCTAAATTACATGTAAATCAATTGGGGTGGCACCACTTTATTGATAAATGTATATTTATTATCTATATGAGGGTGAAATTATTAAGTGCAATGTCTATTATCTTATTGCTATATCAAGATATTGTTTTGGTGTACAAGTACTAACGTTTTATAACTAGATTTCATTATTATTTGTGGCTATCTATCTAGTCTGATATTTCTTTATTGAAAATCATCAATTCGTTTATCTTATAATATATAAAAAAGAGCCATTTAATGATAAAATTCACAAACACAAAATCATGGTAAAACAGTCTAAAAATATATACACAACTAAATATCACTTTCCTTTATCATAAAAAAATTCTCCGGCTATAATTTCTAAACTGGATAACAAGTTCCATAAATGCTGTTACAATTTTTCTTTAAAGGTTTTTCGCCAGTTCAATTTCACTTAATGTTTAACCTAAAATTTTTCTTTCTTAAAAGGCTTTTCTCTAGTGTGTTATCACATTTCTGTCATTCCATATATGCTAGTGCTTATGGGCACACCGTTCTATTGGTTTTGCCATATTTGGTAATATTTTTGTTCAGGCTACCTCATTGGTGAATTCAGCTTTATCTCGGTTTTCTTCAACCTTAAGATAAGCTACTCACTATTATGCTGTTTAAAAAGTGAGTTGTAACTTGACTTGCTATTAGAGTGTTTACTTCATTCCAGTTTTAGGAAATTTTTGGAAAATCTCTCTCTTTATGAGTTTATAGTGGAATGTAGTTTAGTCCTGGTGATCAGTTTTTCACTGTGGTGATTGTTTGGGGTCACAGGAATCCAATTTATTGGTCTTTTAAGCTCTACTGCAAGGTACCCCTTTAACTTTGGTACACATTTAAATGGATAATTTTATTTATAAACCCATAATTGAAGAAAACCGAAAACAATCATTAACATCTTAAATTTAAATTAATTAAACAAACGTGAAACAAAATCAATTAAATCTTGGTGCCAAATGGATTTAACGAAATAAGAATTAAGAGAATTCTAATTCTCTTTGTCCTTTTTAATTTTTATTTGATTAATTCAACAATCTTAAATTACTATCGAAAAAAAATTAAAAATTGAAAATTATTTTAAATTTTAAAATTATTTAGCGCTCCACAAAAAAATAATCACCCTAATCTGAAGGTTAGCAAATTCCTGATATAGTTGGTAAAATTACCTGCTTATTTGTTGACAAGATGAGCACATTCTAGATCATTCTTCAAATTGATTTTATTTGTGATTTATGAAGATAATTATAATTATTAAAGGTGAAACATGCATCTTCCATGACGTGAGTACATAAAATAATTCGGTTATTTGCAACAAGATTACATTACCTTCCTTTAATTCGTTCCATTTAAAATAAAATTCCAAAAAGTTCCTTCAATTTATGAGATCAGTCTGTACACCAAATTAACACTTCACTTTTTGTTTTATTTCACTTTTAGTTCACTTTGATTGTTCATTATAATTATTATTAATGAAATTATTAAGAACTTATAAAAAAATTTAAAAACAAGATGAGATTTGTCATAACCTCACTTTGTTGACAGTTAAGTGATGTAAAATTCACCAACATAACCTCAAAACTTTATCAAAATAACGTACAACCTGACATGACTGCTCTGTATGGAATTTCAAGAGAAAGTACTCAAATTTTCGTGCTGTTTTTATAATAATTGGAAAACAATTGCAAATCGCTAGTGATTTTCCTAGTTAGGAACTAGATTAATTTAGTATGTTACTAGAAACAAAAGAGTGTTTTTTACACTAAAATGTCCATAACCACATTGTTAATAATAAATTAAACTAATTGTTTAAACAAATGTTATAAAACGAAAGAGGAGAATTTATACTTTCTAACAATATCCAACATAAATGTCCTGATGCAAAATTAACTCCAGCATTCAATAACAATCATCTTAAATTTCCTCACAATCATTACTTCACAAAAATTCAAATAAAAACATTTTAACATATTGCTTCATCCTTTTCTTATCATAAAATTAATCCTAAGATCCTATCAAACAAAAATTACATAAATTTTTACACCAAAATATACATATACATATAAACTAAATTGTAACATTCTAGCAAACCATGCTGAAATGTTTCAATTTTGTATTTTCAAAGGCCTAATCCTTCTCTTAAAAAATTACCCACGTTGACCTTTTAGTGTCAAAAGCACCCCAGAACTTTCTTAACAACATTGCAGTAAAACATTTTAGTTAGAAATTCAAATAACATTTATAAACATTCATTTACTATCGAAAATCATGAATCGTCAAAGAAATAGAACATTTTCTTAAAATTCAAAAATAAAAACTGTAAGTAAAGTAATAAATACTTGTGTATATCTTCTTACTAACCTTCTCTTTCTTTAATTTAAATAAGTTAAATCTATTTTTTAATTAAAGATTCAGTCGCCTGTCAGATAGGCAACACATCTTTTTTATACATCATATTTAGTCTGTGAACTCTATTTTATAAACTCTGCTGGATTAACATTACGCAAACCAGTACCGGCTTATAAAACTTTTACCTGGATGCTTTCTCTTTCTCAACATAAATAAGTAGAAAAGTAATGCATGCACCAACAAAACTAAGGAACTTACGCGTGCGCAGTCATAAATAAGAAGGAAGATTTGATAGAAGACGATTCTATAAAATCGAAATAATTATTTATAACAGTACACTTGGTCTTGTAAAATCTTTTGTACTGAATCAATCTGTAGTCATCAAGTTGTAAACATCCAAGGTTTTGAGAACTTATAATTTTATAAAAACATGTTGTGAGTTCGAACATTTTAGAACAAGCTATAGTACAATTATGCCCAAACACATGTTACAACATACGGTGTTTAGGTTACGAATTTGATTGTCTGAGATTTATTAGATGTATCCCATATTATGAATAATAATTATGTCGATTGCATTTCCTGCCGTTAAAATAAAACCTAATATGACCTTGTATTACGATTTCACGAATTTATTTTTCACGTATTCCAGTGAGCTCAATACAAATTCCTGCTTGTTAAAACATTAAGCTGATTTCTATACTTATTTATGGATCCATGTGGCAAATAATGAATGCATTTCATCTCGCTTACTATAGCTATAAAAATGTATTAGCTTGGGAACAAAATACTTTATATTAGAAATTCATTTATCACGGAAGTCAATTTGGTCTTTTTGTCATTGGTTAACCGTGACATAAGTCAAATCTTAGATAAATTTATTTCCTCGTCCAACCCGTATTTTGGGGTATGTCATACTATCGTTTATACCATAACGTGCACTGTCTCGCATTTGATTGAAATCTCTTAACATATGATCATTCAATTTTGGATCGTTTCTGTAGCATTGGGAAAAAATGACGCTAAAAACGCCTTAAAGCTTTAATTTAAATTTAAAAAATTAAATTGAAGCTTACGTAAGTTATGCGAAAGACAAGGTACACAAGTACTAACAGTATTATTGCATAGCTCGTTATAAAATTCAATTTACTACTTCGATTTAAAATACGGATTCATAATTTACTGCTGCTATACTAAAAAGTTGTTATCAATGCTGACAAAAGTGGTAAAAACCATTTAATTCAAGGTGAACAGATTAACAATTTTTTTAAAATATGTTTTTATAAGAATTGGTTACAGATTAGAAACTATTTATTAAATGGTTAAAAAACAAAATATGACAGTAGTGTACAATAAAATTTGGATCATCTCTTATAACATGACGTGTAGGATCACTAATAAAGCAACCAGTACAGTAAAGCAGTACCAGTACAATAAATAACGCCTGCTGCCTAATGCATGGGAAAATCGACAAAACTTAAAAGCATCTAATAGACCTTTGCTTTTGACTTAAAATAAATAAATAAACACTAATTATAGTTTGTAGCGTTATTTGACAGATTGTGTTTGCAGAAGCGTGTTTACAATGAATGTTGGTAATTTGAAAGTTTGTTATCCGAGAAAGTTGGTTTACGAAACCGTGTTTATGCAGCTCTTGGATACGTGAGCAAAAAGAAAATTGTGTGACAATTTCCAAAGAAAAAAAATCAACGGAAGTATTATCTGCCAGATTATCAAACGGTGGCCAAACAACTAATCGATTGAAAATTCTTCCAGATATGGACGCCCTTTAAAGTTAAGTAGTAAGAATAGGATAAATTATGTCATAACCAGTTTCATCTGAACCGCGGTAAACCCATGATACTAGGCTGTAAAGAATAACTCAGAGAACAATAATCTGAACAAGAGAATCGCGCATAATTAATGAGAAAATCGACATCAAAGTTGTTAATTTCGAGGTTAAAATATCCGTTGTAAATAATGAAGTTGGATACGTATTATTTAAATTTATTTGTAATTATCAAGTTGGTCACACTGTTTCACGAAATGTAATGAAATTAGGGTGGTTCTTATTTGGGTCATGTTGGCATTTGGTTTTGCCGGGTGCCCATTTGATTCTGAAAATTTTTTATGGGCACCCGTCAAACCGAAATTCCAACATGACCCAAATAACATGCTCTCTGTTGCGTTCTCCAACCTCATTCTTTCCACGATGGCTGCGTCGAGTGAAGCTTGGGTGATACCGTCTTCGAGGCCTGTAATAGTGCAGGAAGGTTTCAACGCCTTCTGGAGTTTTTGGTCGCTCACGGGTTGTTGGCTCGGCATTCCCGTGATGGAGATATTTTACTTTCTGGTTATGTAGTGCTATCAACGTTACCCCGACAGCACTTCTCAATGCGCGAATTAAAGTGGTCTTCGCATACTGCAGTCAACTGGTCGTCATTCTGCAGAGAGGTATGAAAAAATTCTATTCGCTCCCGGGAAGAGTAACTGTTAGGGTCTTTTGATTTGTAATGTTTTACGCATTTAAAATTAGCCATTTGAAACTTTTCGTAATTTTTTTTGGATGTTGGTATTACCTTGGTGTTTTCGAAATTTTCCCGCTTAGGAACGTAGTCTAGACAATAACAAATACTTAATTATCAAAAACTTAAGAATACCTTTACATATTAGAAATGGATACGGTTAATAAGTGCAAATCGATGTCCAAAAGCAAGAAGAATCTATTATTCAAATCTTTTCAATATTTAAACATGAAGCGAAAGTTTGACAAAAACTAACATAGACTGGATATTTTTTCTAATAAGTTTTAATAACATTTTTAATAATAATTAGTTTTAATTATAGCATCATTAACATCCCACTTTCTTTGAATAAGATTTTTATGAATAGTATTGCTTTAAGGTCGTATTTGGCAAAAATATTGTGACACACTTTTTATGATTAAACTCCTGTTTCAAGTTAACGAATCTCTCTTACCAGTCCTACAGTTCCATTCTTCTGCTCAAATCTTTATTTAATTAGACTTACAGGTCATGCTTAAAATTATAAATCTCTCTATTTCTCTAATATTACGATATAAAGAGTGTGGCGATACTGAGAAATATGTTATTTTCTATTGAGTTCTTACATGTCTTCTGGTTATTCCTTTTAAAATAAATAAAATAGTAACAATATACTTATTATAAGAAATAAACTAAGGAGAACGTGGAAATATCTTATCGTAAGGTATTAATTTCGTGAATGATCTTATAAATCTCGACAATCCCGCCTCTCCGATTTCTCTTAGAGCTGGCCCTATTGCTTGAGCGACCAATTTGGAGTTGGCATTCAACATTGTAGTGGCCAAAACATCTACAAGAGGAAAATATTGATAAATATGACTAGTAATATCAGCACTAAAACATATATCTTACTAAGTTGTTCATTGTTATCGAAGAAACCTTCAAAGATGTAAGTACCATCATCGACGACCAAATCAAGATGAATATCCTTTGCGTCATAATAATCTACTCCTTGTATTTGTTTTCGTTGTCCTTTTATCTCGAATGATGCATGCATCGGACCTATAAAATTAAAGAAATTTGATGTTCCTTTTTAGTGTTTATTTTTTGGTTTGTAGTTCTTTTATCTAGTGCATCTTTTAGCATTTTCATCATGTGATTCAAAAAAAATCCACAACGTTTAGACATGATTCAAAAAGTAAGTAGGCCATATTAATTCAACATTTGCATCAGCAAGTCAATGTCTTAAACAAGACTTACATACATCTTTACCTCTACCATTTACAAGGTTGCCATGAAGTGCCAGGAATGATCTGCTCCAAAGACAGGAGTTCTGCCAATGGTTCCTTAACAATAGAGAAATTAGTCATCGCAAATGTGTTTGAGATGGTCGTAGATATCCGGAATCATGTGTTTATCGATCAATGCGAGCAGGTCATTTAGGGGTAGTACAGCAGCCAGTTGCACACCTGATTCCTGTTATGCCGTTTTGTGAACAGTAAATATCCTAAAACGAGTACACATCGTGCGCTGCTGACATTTTAAACTGCGTGCTATCTGAGCTTGTTTTCGGCCCGTATTGTTTTTGTAGGTGTTGCTTACGCGGCTGACTAATTCTTTACCTTGTCAGATATTAACGGCCAACTTTGATGAAACTTATTTGACTCGCATGTAATAAACTGGACTGTGCTGATATACTATTAAACCTACCAAACGTGGTATCAATGAATCCTGTTCCTCGAATTGTAATTGGTAAAACCTGTCCTGAGAAATTACAGTGCGTGGATATCGGCAATGGAGGAAACTCTATCTGACCACGAGCTATCATTGTTTCAGGATCATATCTAAAACATGAAACAGATCAATAAGAAATGATATTCACTTCTTTATAAAGGGTGTTATGTAAAGAATAGAGGAAAGTTTATAACCTATTATGTAAGATTTACACTTTGAAGACGGCTAGTTCATTATTGATAAACATCATTTAACGATCAGTAACATCTTTTTAAAACTAGAATTCAAAATCTAAGAAGAACCATGAAAAATACGAGAGCTGGAAACTAATTTACAGGATCAGTTGTGTTGTAGTTACAAGTTAGTCTTTACGTAACGATTATTGAGACAATTTTCCATTAGCGATTATACGCAATATGTAGTTTTATGCAGGATGGTGCCCCAGGACATTTTCATCATAATTATGTACTACTAATTAACTAAATAATTCATATAGTCACAAATGCATAGGTAAAAGTGAATGGCAATCTACGTCCATACATCTAAATGCTTTATTTCTTAATCTTTAGGGCTATATAGCAAAGAACCAAATTTCTAAAGCAAACCAAGCTGAAGCGTTACTTACTCGAATTCTGTAAAATTATAATTATCCAATCCTTTCACAGTAAAATCTGAAGTAGTAACAGAATAATTTGCCAATGGAGTTTCTTGATTTAATACTAACGGTACGGAAACTTTCTTCATTGAAGGTAACCCGATTTCCTTTATGCCAGATCTAGCACGATCACGTAAGTCATTGAAAGCTTTTAACATGCACTTGCTGAGATTCGGATCATCTCTGTAGCACCTCGGCAAATAGGATGCTGAAAAATACAGTACCTTTTTCAATTTAGTATTATTGGTTTTTAAATAGTATTAACGCTTACGTAGATCACGTGCAGAACACAATAACACAAATAAGAGTATTAAACAGATTCTGAACATTCTGAACCGCGTACAGAGTAATCTAAAATGAATACGTCAATTACTCTGCGCGATCTTAGCTTTAAATAGCGATCTGCGTGGTAAGATGTCAATAAAAAAAGTTATTAATGCCGACAAAAAAACAACAAAAATCTAATTCAAGGTAGTCCTCTTGAAAGAATTTAAGATTAATAATAATTGAAGATAATAAATTAATAAGGGAAGGCTATGGATTTTACATAAGAATGTAAAAAATAGTTTCGACATGTTTATAATGAGATTTTTATAGACTTTAATAAATCACTTTCATGTAAGTATACATGTATTTCTATAAATGAATGAGAGAAATTCATAAAAAATCCAACGATTCAAATACTGAATCACCAAGATTCTGTAATGGGTATTGACAAACAAAGTGAGATATTGGTACAGCTTTAATGTATTTGAACAATACAAAGCGTTAATAACCTAATATAGCCAAAAGCATTTATGTGTCTATTACAAATTTAGACAAGATAAACATCTACCTAATAGGCTTTCAAACGCAACTTGGGTCTTAATTGACGCATGAAATCCTACGTCACAGTGATGAAGATGTAGCTATAAGCTAATAAGTCAATGTCAGTCAGTGAACGAACGCATTGTGGGTAAGTATATCTTCCTTTAACATTGTATTTGCCTTTTGTTTTTCACTTGTAGGTCCATTTTTAAGTTTCGGCTTAAATCTGTGCTGCGAAGGTAACAATGTAGTACCTAAGTGATTCCTTCCACTAAAAAGGCTTAAAACAATCTATCAACAAACATGAAAAACTCATTGAGAACAATAATATCAATGCAGTAATTAATAAATGTATTCTAATCATGACGAGATATTATCACTTTTATATGTTCTCAACAAAAAAGGATACAGTTGTTTATTTGAAGATGGGACATGTTTACTTCGAGTAATTAATCACAAAAGCAATCCATAGAATAGAACATTAAGTAACACGAATGAAAAACAACTTTGTTTTTATTTACCAAACAAAACACTATAAAATAGTGTTGATCTCGTTTTGTTTTATTATTACTTAAATTTTTATTCCAATAAATAGCGTAGCAAGGATTTAATCCGCCACTTTTGTAGCACCCTGTATATATGCAATAGCGGCGCATATTTCGACAACTCCTTTAGATTCTTGATACTTTTTTGTATTCCTTTTAATTCTGGTCAATAAAACCGTTGTTTCACATGCCTGGATCATAGGGTGCGTCCAACACACCGCTGGAAATGCAGCGCTGCAGCAGCTTTAAATGGCGCCTTAGATTTGAAAACCACCGTTTAAAACCTTTACTTTTTTACATTATCTACTGCCAAAATTGATGTTCTGACATTTTAATTATTGATATTCAGTAAATCAGTCGTCTAGTGTTACTTGTCAGTGCTTCAAGGGTTTTATATGTATAAAACGTTGGTGTATTTATTGCGTCAGTGGTTTTTCAAATCTAAGAAGGCTGTGAAAGATGCTGCAGCGCTGTATTTCCAGCGGTCTGTTGGATTGTAATTCGACACATGGGGTAAGTTCGGCATTCAGATCTATTTAACTCGAAGAGCTCAGTTTCCATAGTATCCATTATTGCAAATAGTTGTAACTATGACAATAGCGCTTTTGGGGCAAAAAGCGTTACAATGCCGAACTTATCCATGATGTACTACAACTCGTCAAATCTTGGATGGCAGATAGGATGCGCAGAAGAGGGAATGAAATGCAAAATGTGAACAGAGATGTTAGAAGGTAAAGCAGCCAAGTGTGGTAGAATTCTTAAAAGTACACTCGGCTACACAAATCGACTCGTTATAATTCTGCGTTGTCAGGTCCCAGGTGTCTTTCACCCAAGTCTCATCTGCCATCCAAGATTTGACGAGTTGTATATAGTTCCTGAAACTAATGTTTTGTCAAATTAAATAACGCGCGCGGTTAGCAAGTTACGCAAATCGTTGCGTAAGAAAATCCCCCAGAACTTTATTGCCAACTGAAACGGTATTTCTGGATCACTTTGTGCTATTGTAATGAACGGGAAAACCTCATGTGTTTCGAAGAGTTTCTTCATTCTACCAAACGGGCGGCGAAAGCAAACTACGAAACCGAAGCTTCCGAATACCAGAAGCTTCGAGAGTCTCGCGGTAAAGATTCGAGAACGAGTCGCACCAGATAATTTAATTATAAGCTTTAATTATAAAGTAATTCCTTCTAGTTTTAATATTGAATAGGTTTGGATAGAATTAAAGCATCATAGTACTAGTTTTATTATTGGAGTTGGCTATAAACCCCCCTCACTTAATTATAAACTTTTCACTGATGAACTGGAACAATCTCCTTCGCATAGCTTTGTTTACTCTGACAAAATAATTTGCTTAGGAGATATGAATATTAATTAATTATTATTACCATTTTGCTCACCACTTCGAATGGAATTTCACACCTTATATATTTTTATATATTTTTTAGATTTATTTTTTTTTAATTTTCAGAGTATGATTCCTAAAATGATTCTGTTTGAATTTGCACCGAGCTTAACTCCAATTTTTATTTTGTTATTTTTCAAGGTTTTAGTGGAAGAGCAAGCTTTCAGCTTCAACTACACCTTGTGTTTTCTGCAAACAATGTCATATATCTAGTTTCCTAGTATTGTTTGTGTATTGTTTGTATGAAATATAGATTATTATTATTATTTTCCTTTTGATTCTTTTTATTATTATTATTTCGATTTTTCCACGGGATTTACCCGGTTTTCTTCATCAGAGTTTTTTAAATTATCTACCGATAGGTAATTGCTCGTCTCACGTTGGGACAACAGTGTGTGTTCTTATGGACAACGGGGTTGCCAAACATCTTGCAAGCAACTTTTAAAAACACTTTCTAAATATTGTAGTTATAACTGCATAAACCCTTATAATCCCTATTGTTCGAGCAAGTTATATTCTTCTGACAGCGGTAGTAAAACAAAATTTCAAAACATGCTGTTCATATAGTGCGCGTATAAAGTCTGGAACTATAGAAATTTGTTTTTCACCAACCTTTAGTACACAACCCATTTTGTTTTTAACAATATCCGCCATACTCATGTATAATGTACTATGTGCGTTATGTAATACTACAATACGAATAGTTACAACAAACAACACGACAATGTTACAATAATTACAAACGATAAAACCCAAACAACTAAGCGAAGATGCACAAGCTATCAAAATTTTCAAATCGATGTAACAATCGTACAAAATGACAAATACATGTTAATTAGACTTTCTTTTAAGTTCTCCTTTTGTATGGTTACGATTACACTTTTTCGATTACTGTTTTCCAAGGTTTAGAACTTTTGGAATCTTAATCCACATTTCTATAGATTCATACAGTGAAATAGGTGGCAACAACGAAGCACAAACTCCCATAAGAAAGAAAGAAGGTCAATAGCTATGAAAACAATATACTACCCCGACAATTTTCTTATGTCAAGTTGTTGTGACATTTTATAGTGTCATTTTCAAGTTTGATTCCAATCGCTTAACATTTGTCATTTATATATCAGCTTAAAGAATCGAAAATGAGTGATTTGAAGCTTGAACACAGAAGCGTCATGGAATTTCTAACGAAGGAAGGCAGTAGCCCGAAGAATATCCATGAGAGAATGGTAGCAGTGTATGAGGAAAATAGTCCGTCCTATTTCGAATTCAAATATTGGTGCAAGCAGTTTAAATGGGACAGGGAATCCATTCAAGATGACCCAAAGTGTGGAAGACCTCTGGAAGCACGAACTGAAGAAATCATCAACAAAGTTGAAGATTTGGTGTTGACTGACCGCTGAGTAAAAGTTTCAGTTATTGCTAGAGAAATTGGAATATCAGAAACGAGTGTTTTTTAAATTCTACACGAAGATTTGAGAATGAGTAAAGTGTCGGCACGATGGATTCCCAGGCTGCTCAGTCCCGAACAAAAACTGTGTAGACGACAGATTTGCGAGGAGAATTTCTTTATCCCAAGATGAAGACTTCGTCTATAGAATTATAACCGGGGATAAAGCCTGGGTATACCACTGGGACCCTTTTACGAAACAAGAGTCCATGCAATGGATTCATAAGGGCTCTCCATCACCTAAGAAGGCGAAGACGCAATTTTCTGCAGGGAAAGTGATGGCCACAGTTTTCTGGGACGCGGAGGGGATTCTCTTAATTGAGTATATGCCAAAAGGGACTACAATAACGGGAAATGTCTACAAAGACACAATTAGGAACTTGAAAGCGGCTATACGCGAAAAAAGACCCCACAGTTGTGCTCAGAAAACTCTGCTTCTGCACGACAACTGCAGGGTGCATAAAGCACGGATTGTTCAAGAAGTAATCAATGAATGCGGCTTTGAGGAATTGCAACATCCACCTTACAGTCCCGATCTCGCCCCCTCTGACTATTATCTTTTTCCAAAACTCAAAAAACACTTGAGAGGGCGTTGCTTTTTATCGAATGATAACTAACTGTAAAACGCTGTAGAGTTATTTGTTTAGAGTTATTTAATTTTGCAGAATTATCAAAAGAGTTTATTTTCGAAGGCATAGCGTTATTAGAAAAACGCTGGAATAAGTGTGTTAGTGTTCTTATGTTGAAAAATAAAATTTTATCTGTTCAATAACTCGTTGTTTTCATAGCTATTTCATAACTTTAAAAACTCCCCTTGTATTATCCTCATCATGCGTTGTGTTGGTCTATTTGCTGTGGTGGTGCCGAAATTAACATTGGGCAAACATCCACAGCATCTTGTTGACCATGACTAAGGTCGCTGGCTGTACCGTCTACCCGTCTAATAGTGAATCTTACAGTAGCAGGCCCGGGGACCTGGCCAGACATTTTTATTATTATTATTTTTCTACTTTATCTTTTTTCATTCTCGTCTTCGTCGGTATTGTATGCGACATGAGGGAGCATTCACTCCGTCCAAGCAGCATTATTGTGATAGGAATTTTCTAACAATTTGACAGGTTTGTAGGATTACTGCCTTTTGAATTAATATAAAGTCAAATAAATAAATTGGGTAGTCCAAGTCAAGTTTTTCTATATTGGGTTTTAGTTGTTTTGTACAAACTCCATCTACAGATATAACTACTGGAACAATTTCGATCTCTTTTAATTTCCATATTCGCTTTATTCGACTGCTGGATTCTGGTATTTGGCAGCTTTTTCCTGTTGGATCTTTAGCAGGTTATGAGTGAGGGGAACGCCGATATCTATTATTAAAATTTGTTTTCTAGTTTTGTCTATAAATACAATATCTGGACGATTGTAGTCCACCATTTTGTCTGTTATTATTGGGCGATCCCAATATAATACTGCCTTATTCGATTCTAGAACCGGGTTAAGCGAATACTTGTAGTATGTAACATGTTCTATCGTTTCTCCGGGCAGGCCGCATTTTCGACATCGATCCACCACATTCGCTTTTAAAATATTATCTTCAGTCGAAGTAATGCAGCCTTCAGTTGCAGAATATAAATATCCTCTTTTTAAAAAGGATATGGGAGCACCTTTGTCAATGCTATCTGCAGATATCTGAGCAGGATACCTACCATGAAGTATTTTGTCTTTCGAAGCCCTTACTTTATCCGCATTAGTGTGTGTTTGTGCATTTGGTTCTTGGCTATTGAGATTAAGTGCTGAGAGTGAGTTGTCTGCAGCTACTATTGTTTGGAAATTAGGATGGGTGTGGTTTTGGAAGTACATCCGCATCCTAAGTATTTGTGTTTTACAAAGCTGCGAGATGTTTACTAATCCACGTCCACCTTCTGAGCGGGGTAGGTATAGGCGTTCTATAGATGATCTTGGATGATAGTTAAACTTTGTCTATATGTTAATCTGTCTAGTTCGTCTAGATCAGTATCACTCCACTTAAGTATCCCAAATGTGTAGGTTAGTACAGAGATCGCCCACGCGTTAATATCTTGAATAGATTTTTGGAGTTGAGTTTAGTGTTCATCAACTTTGTAAGTCTAAGTTTATACTTATTTAGTATAAATTCCTTTTTAACAGTGGTATGTCAGATTTCCCTACTTTGTTGTATACCAAGATATTGTATACATAGAATCCCCGGGAGGGATTCTATGTCCGCGATAGGTTCAATACTTGGTGATAGTTTCCCTTTGGTAGATGGACAGTGGCGCATTTGTCTGAACCAAAACGCATTCTAATGTCGTCGCTAACGATTTTGCTGGTGTTAATGAAAGATGTCAGTTGCTGTTTTGACTCCGCGTATAGTTTCAAGTCATCCATATATAGGAGGTGGTTATATCTCTTACTGTCTTTGAGGTGCATTCGATAGCCCTCATTAGATTTATTTAGTAGATGCGACAGCGAGTTAAGTGCAAGGCAAAACCACACGGGACTAAAATGCCTTTTCGAATGTGGACGATACCCAAGCTGTGTAACGTCGTTTTTATCGACTCTCAAATAATGCAATTTTGTATGTACATTTACTAAAAAAATCTTAAATGCGTTACTGTATATTTACAGTCTTCTTTAAATTTATAATTACCGCTGGTAACCTTTAATATATTTTATGAGGTTTATTTATACAGAATTGTATAAATACACCTCATAAAAATATATTAAAGGTTATCTTTCAAAACCTCAGACTAGTGGAGCCGTTTTTACAATAATCTATAGCTTCTGTCATAAATAGGGGTATTGTTTTCACACGTGTTGGCCTCTACAGTTCTTGTTATCAACAAAGAGGAACATTTTCAAATGATTTTGTTTTTAAAATCTAAAAGGCTAGCGATTTTAGTCAATGTGATTGTACATTTTTAAATTAAATTAAATATACATTCAAGTTCATATTCTGCGAAAAAATATCATTATAATCTATCTTGCTTTAATTTATGACTTCCAGTACGTGCCTATTGGTAAGTATTATGAAAACATATTTGCGTCTCGAAAGACATCATGTCTGCAGATTTTGTCATAAAACTTTGGGTTCCGAATTTCCTTTGCGTAAAAAATATTAATTTTGATTGGCCTAAATAAAGTCGCGCGATTCCCTTATTGGTCTATGTAAAAGTGCACCCCTCATAAAATCCCGTCTAACGTCGAAATATTTGAATTTTAGAGTAAGCTACGGAGTAGAAGTCAAGCTTTAATACCGGCAAGTCGAAGACAGACTTTGATACCGTCAAGAAGGGTTGCGTTTCGCGGTGTACCTCGTGCCTCCCGTCAAGTGAATTTAGTAATTTTCGTTTGAGTATGTTCTCTGATTACCGTCCGATTTGTTTATTATAAAATAACAAATTAACTATTTAAAGTGCCGTTTAGTTCTTCGAGCTGTTAGACTTAACAATAAAATTACAGTATTACATTATAGTTCAGAATAAAGTTATTTCGTGAATTTTCATTTATATAAAAATCGTTTAGTTGCCGGATATTTGTTATTAGAATCCAGTGTTAATTCCTGTGTATATGAAAAGGGAATTTTCATATCGATATATTGATCTTTTTGAATTAATGGAAAAATAACAAAAAGAATAAGTATTAGTTACGTAGTAATTCCACAATGATTTTCAGCAACATTTAAGTGATCTTGAGTATCGTTCCAGTTAAAAGAATAATAAAGAATTTATTATTAATGGTAGTTATTGCAAATAATTATGTTAAAAGTTTGATGAATCTCGTTAAAAACATTTAGTTCAAAATCCAGAAGATTTCCTTCCCGCAACGTTTCAGTTCAGCAGTTTGTTATTGTGCTTTTGTGTAGAGCCTTTATTGTGTTTTAAGTGTAAGGCGTTTGAATCCTTCAATTTGTGAAAGAAATTTTATGAACATTATTTTGGATGATGAAAAACTGCTAAGGTATTGAATTTTTTTAATATAGTATTGTTTATGTAATATTTGGTCATTTGGGATCCCGAAATTTTATTAAATGGATTAAAAATTATTTTGATTTGATGTGTTTTGTATTTCGAATTTGGTAAACTTTTATTAATGTTTAATTATTTTGATGTGCATTGATGTACCATTTTTTTTTTAATATACAGATTTCAAATTTATTTGATTACTTGATATAGTTTAGTTCAACGAAGTGCTGATGTTTTGTTTCGTTTTTTTTGGTTAATCAAGATTTTTTATAGTTTATAAAATTATCGTCAAAATTAATTAGGAGGTTAGTTCCTTAGCTGATAACTGATGACTCCATTAATTAATTAGAAGCTTTTGTGGTTAACACCTGCGACTTGAAATTAAATTTGTAAAGATAAGATCTCAGTTTGCAACGTAAGTATGATATTTTTAAGATTTTAGATGTAAATTTAGTTTGGGAAATTAACGATTGTTTCACTGTCGGGGCCTTGTTGTTTTTTTTGTGTAAAATATTTATGTTTCAGCTGTTAGAGTTCATTGTTAGAGCTGTTTTCCAAGAATTCATTAGATGATATAGAAGTTGAATGACATTGTGTTAACTTTATAGATTTCTAGTACTTTTATTAGCCAGTTGTGCGGCACAGAGTCAAAAGCTTTAGCGTAATCTATGAAACAGGTATGTATATTACGCTTCTTTCTATGTGCATGTTTCATAATTACTGCGTCTATTGTTAACTGTCCTTTACAACCTAAAGCATTGTGTATGCAACCTTTTTGCTCGAATTCAAATATGTTGTTATTTTCGCAGTGCGTGTAAATTTTGTTGTTTACCAAAGAGGATAACAGTTTATAGAACACAGAGAGGCATGTAATTGGTCTGTAGTTCTTAGGGTTAGTTGGATCACCCTTTTTAAAAATTAGGTACGTTGTTCCAGTTGTAATAAATTGAGGTAGTGACTCAGGGTTATTAATAGCTTTGGAGAATGCATGAGCCAGGGGTGCGTGGATAGCTGGGAGTTGTTTAACCAAAAATTCTGTATTCTGTCAGGTCCTGCAGCCTTCCAGCTTTTAGTTTTTCTGCTAGCAATTTGTACATCGTCAACTGAAAACATTACTGCAGCCATGTTCGGTGTATCTCTACTGTTCCGTACTATATCCAGTTCCGTCTACTGTATCCAGGGTGCATTCAGGTCAGCTTTTCCTGAGTGTGACCATATAGATTCCCAGAATCCTACACATTATTGGGACATTATCGTGACCTTAGAGTCGTCGCTTGAATTGTTATTCAGCGAGCTGTAAACTCTCTTTTCGCTTCTTTCGAAGGCAGAGTTCTGCTTTTTTTCTTTTGGATGTTTCATTATAAGTCTGGCTCCTTTTGGCCTTGGCCTTTTGGAGTAGTTCATCTCGGTAATTATTTAACATTTAGTTGGTATCAGGGCAATTAGGTTCAATATACATTGCTCCCTTTATCGTTTCGATCTTTCGGCAGATCTTAGCTGTTCTGGTGCCTTTCAGGTATTCTGCAATTACGTCGCTTTTTGCACGAAGCTGATCAATTTCTGTCTTGATGAATGTTTTCAAAGTTGGTGTTATTCATAAGATATTCTTCCAAGTAAGTGTTTATCTGTTCTAACAAATGATTAGTTCCTCTCTTATATTCGAGTTTTGGTCTGTTTGTAGGATCTGAGTCCTTATAATAACCGATTGAACTGAGCAGTGCATTTTGTAGTTCTTCATTTTGTGATGGCTGACTTATGTCGAGGGTATTTGATGTACCATTATGATGTGTTTGTTCCGTAGTACAGCATGTAATTTCTACGGCGTCGGTTTCTTGGGACAAAGTCCTTCCTACCTCTTGGCGGATGTTCCCTAATTTATCTTAGGAAACAACTCTTTCTTACTATGTCTTTTTTCCTGTCCGCCATGTTCTGTTCGGACACTCTTATATCTGGATGTAGTTTTAGAAATTCTGTGTGGAATTTATATCGCCAACCCGGCCGTGGGTCATCTTTGCATTCGTTGATATAGTAAAAAGCACGCATTACTGAAATACTTAAATCTTTGGTCCATTTAATGCGCTGAGTGCGTGATCTTTCAGTCGCAGCATTTTTATTGCCAAGACGCGAACGGCTGGGTGAGATTCGATTGATTTGCTGACCCACTGGTCATATGATGGCATCTCTCCTATCGCTATCACTTGTTCGTAAACGAGTCAAATTGTCGCCCCCCCCCAGATCCTATGGGGCTGACCGCCAAAACGGTACAGGATTCTGAAGCATTGCCTCTACTTGCCTGGGGTATTACTTCCGTTTGTTTTACATAGACATCATAACTATAATTGGGTCGTCAATATTTTGGAATGAACCAACCGGGGGATTCTGGGTACCCCTACCCCATCTAAGGGGCACTCGCGACTCGGGGCTATTATTAATACTTTTTGTTATCGATTTACTAGGAGATTATTCCAAAAGATTAACTCCAGGGATATATTTTCTTCCTAAAACAAAGTTTGTATTATTTTTACATACTGAGGTATTTGATGTAGTGGCCTGGTTATTCTCTTGAGTCCCTATGTGAAGCGGTACATATAATCCGTCTCTTAGCTGGTGCTGACGGGAAAATCTTCTCAAATATTTTTGATCTTCATCATGGTGGATGATGACATTGACATATCGATTTCGGACGTGGTATTTTTAGTTGGGTTATGATATGTTATAGTTTTTCCTTTTTTCGGATTTAATTTAGAGCTCCTTTTCTTTTTATTTATTGATGTAGACTCTTGTCGGTTTCCTTTGACAATTGTATAATTAAACCTATCATTCTGTTTATTTGATGATTTATCGGAGAGTGAGTGTCGTGTCATTAAAGGTGGAAGTTTTCCTAGTCTTTTTATTTCTCTTCCATGCTGACTATTTTTTTTGTCTTCTTGTATGCCAAATAACGATCGTTTCGTTTTCTAATCGCCAAATTCAACTGAAACGTTTTGGGTTTTTGGCAATGACATTCGGATGTGTTTCTCTCTATCAGTCTTTTCACCAACTGCACAATTTTTGATGTTTATGTAATAAACAGGAAAAACTATGTCAAAAACTGAAATATCCGGTAAATTGAACTTCTAGTGTAAATTAGCAGTAAGTAAGCTCTCACACTGGCGCAATGCGCAAACAGCAACTAGAAACTGACAATAAGCAACAGACAATATTATTTTGACCACCTCTCACACTGCAGCAACTGATTCCTTTTAGTTTGTGTAGCAATCTCAAACAATCATGTCATTCTCTAACAACTCTGGATATGCGATTTTAATTTGATGGCATTTATTTTAGGAACATGAATTTAATAACAACGAAGAAATTAGCGAAACTTGAATTTATTAACAGATTATTTAATTATATTAGATTATATACACCGTGTTCGTTGTAACATTTGCCATAGGGAATTAGTATGGGAAATCTGAAATATGCCAAATAGTTCGTTCTCGAATAAAATTTGGTGAAATTAATAGTTGCAATCGATAGATAAGATATTCTAACGTACTGTACAAAAATATTACCGTTAATAACAATCCCAATTCTTCAGAAATTATAAATTCATCAATTATTTGCAAAACATTAATTTAAAAACCGAAACCTAAAAAGCCGACGCGACTTGCCCTTGCTAAACCGCACGGGATCGTGGAATGCAAGATCGAACCCCGTTGAAAGCAAGACTTTTTAATTTTATTTGTCATTAACCTTGATTTAATAAAAATTTAAATAATTTGTTATTATTCTTTTATTAGAAAAACGTACAAGAAATAATAAATTACAAATAAAAAATAATGCTACCCAATTAATAAAACGTTCAATCATTCTCATTTCAAATTAAAATAAATAAAATGTAAAATAAGTACTTGTTAATACTGAAACTTTAAATGTATTTAAATCTTCAGGATTTTGTGTGTTAATAAACTAATATTGTAAAAATTGGTTTCAATAATTATATTAGGTATACATAAAGTGCTAGATGAAGAATAATCCAATTGCGTCAGCCTTGCACGCAAAAATTTTTAACAACTTCCTAAAATAAATCTGTTTCTTTTTATTATGCTACATATATGCACATTTCTTATTTAGACCGTCTTTAATTACATCAGCCACTGACCTGATGACCTTGACTTATATTTCGGCCACAATCATATAAAACTACCTAATAATAATTCCAGTAAATAATAAAAAAATAATAATTTACAAGTATTCCTTTATATACTATTAATAGCATAAACAACAGTTTGTTATACACATATGTCTTTATGTTTGTAACAAATGCTCAGTCGTCTGTTGTATACAAATTCCACTCTCTCTTGATAATAATAATGCAAATATTGCTCTACATTGACACGATAATAAAATCGGCTTTCGACATGCAGGGTATATCGCCGGCAACAAATATTAACGCAACCGGCAACGTTTTTGTAGAAGCGATAACAAGTTGCTCCAATGTGAGACGTCTGATTTAATACAATGTAAACAACCCGATGGCGATAATGTTGCGTGTTTCCAATTGCTAGTTGTCGATTGCTTATTGCTTCAGTGTGAGAGCCCCCCCTAACAGCTATTCTACGACACCTACATCACCGCACTAGCTGTTTTTATAATAAAATTATAAGTAGAACTCGTAAATCTCGGCTTAAACCGGGGTACAAAATAATCTGAACCACCCTACGTAGCTAAACGATTATTATTCTAATATTATTATTGTTATTATTATTATTATTATTATATACTTACTAACGCCGACCCGTGAGAGGCAGGCAATGTGAATAGAGTTCACTAAGAGTTTAGTAAAAATAAAAAACTAGTGAATTAAATAACTAGCCTTATGTATAATGTATATATTTAAAACTCAACATTTTTCATATTATAATTATTAAACCTATAATTAATCAAACTGAATAATTAATCTTTCACTAAGAGATTCTGATTCTTTTTCTGGCAGAGTATAATAGGTTTTGCTTTTATTATTAATTGCTTATTGAATAGTATTAGGAATTTCTTAAGTTTAAATAAAATTAATGGTAATGTGTATATCTTATGCAAATATTCAATGTTTTAGTTAATGAATGATGACATCACACCATACCAAGCAACGTATTATTCGGAGTACATGTTTAGTTGTGAAACATCGTAATAAAATCTCTTACTCAGTCATTGCACGGTATACGTCGACATTCGTACTGAAACAAAATTCCAACATTATATTATCTACAAACTTCTAACAAATAATAATTAAAATTGTAATAATGTGTGAAGACAGAAAAAAGCATAAAGACTGCTGCTTCTAGCAAGATTCCAGAAGACCAATTTTTGGATAATTTAGGACAATAATTACTGTTCTGTACTACCTGTACTTCTCCCCCACCTTTATATTATTTCAAGCCCCTACCTGAGGGATGCTTTGATCACAACTGGTCTATTCCATTACGATCGGTCTTCGAGTGAATACTAATATTATATTGTAAATAAAGTTACTTTTTGCTGTACCACCAGTGTTTAATTGTAATTAAAAAGGCTCTGTTAATCGAGACGTAGCGTTAACAATTACATTAGTAAATGTAATATTCAAAGGGCGATTCCTTTACATAGAGTACTATCGTACTGGCTCCCCCAAAACTCATCCTTGCGAGAGTAATAATCGGTCAATTAATTACTTAACACGAGAAAATAAAAACTGTTAGGCAGAATACAAATGGGCTAAGATAAATAGATGAAAGTCATTACAGAAGATAACTAGTAATGTGGTAGCCATGGTCTAAATAAATAAATAAACAAATAGGTTTATTAAAACATGGATGTATAAATGTCTTTCTGAAAACAAAAGCAGTAACTGTCTATTTTATCCGTTTAGGCCCTTATTCTGTAAGCTGTTGTTATTTAACGATGTCATTATTTTAACAACACTTATGGTAACAACACTTTTCTAAATCTTTATTCTGTAAAGCCGTTGTTAACTCCTAATGACAAAAAAGAAGACCAAAGGAACTTTTTCTGATAGTTGGCAATACTTTTTAGAATTATGCGAATGATATTTAGGTGGAATGAAATATATATTTTATTTAAATATGCTTTTTAAATGTATAGATTTGATGATACTCTCTATAATATACTCCGTAAGTATTTATTGTTAATTTATGATAATCGCGTACGCCGCCGTGGAAATAATTTTTTATTTTAACGTATAACAACTTTCATTACGAAAAATAAATAACGAAAACAAGAAAAGCTGCTAAAATCAGAAAAAGGCAGTATAAGATACATTTAGAAGAATTCCGGACAAACAAGGTAATAATCTCTGTGGCAAAATCAATGCTTATGGAGGACCAGTAAAGTCAGAACAAAAATGGAGGTGAGTTAGGAGAAAAAACAGTTGATATTTATAACTGTATGTCTATTTATATATTATATTAAATTATTGTGCAAGTTCAAATCAACGAAAAAAATAAAAAGTACCGACTGTATTTGAAATGTCGGAAGGGGGGGGGGAGGTTGTTTTACAATTCATAATAGTGCCGTTTTCCATGCAACTCAATGTCGTTGCTCCATTAGCAAAGCCTTAGTATAATCTCTGATCCGAAAAATACAAATTTCTGAGTAATAGCATGCCACTTGTCAGCAGTAATCAAGAGAAAGGAGAATCAACAAAAACTATAGACAGTAGTTTGTATAGGTCTTTTAATTGTATTATTTCACTTGCGTTTTCTCAACGAATCTTTGTATTCTTCTTTCTTCTTCCTTTATGCTATTCTTACATTTTACTTCAACAGATTCTCTCACAAACTAAGCATTTGATTTGAACATAAGCAATTATTATTCTTCTTATTATTATTATTATTATTATTATTCTTATTCGTATTATTATTATTATTATTATTATTATTATTATTATTCTTAATCTTCAAGCTTTTATTCCTATTTACAGTAAGCTACCATTTATAAATATAAACTATATAAAACTTTGACAATACTATATATTTATTAGAAAAACATAACACCTGCTTAGATTCTTTAGTATTCTTCATTTTGCATAGATATAATACCTATAAGATTAATTATTCCGAGCTAAGAAGTATTTTATTGTATGGTATACGTTTTGTAAAGGATTTCATAAACCGTGTAATAGCGTGTTTTCCCATATTCTCAAGAACAGGTGTTAAAACAATCTCGGTGATCATTTTGGAGTTACTGTTTAACATCTGATTACCCATATTATCTGAAAATTACGAACTTATAGACATGGTGTGTTGATTTTATTATAATTACCGAACTTACTAAGCTGCTCATCATGATCGAAAAAACCATTTATATAATAACTACTGTCGTCAATTGTTAAATCAACTTTCACATCTCGAGTATCATAAAAATCCAGCCCTTTTGATCGTTTACTTTGTCCTTTTATTTCAAATGTTGCATTAATCTGATCTGAAAAATCAAAACGTTCGTTGCTTAAGATATTTTTGTTGTTTTTGGTTCTTACTATTATCAAACAAGCAGGGTCTAATTATGGGATCATCTCAATTAACATATATGGAAATTATTAAAATATGTATCTATTCTAACTAAAACTGGATTTGAATTTGAACAGTCATGCCTATCTCAAGTAGGAAATGCGTCAAAATCGTAAATCAACGATATAGAAATCTGTCTTGACAAAAACTTTGAAACTACATATTTGGCTTTTTCACAATAATCAAACAATATAAATGACAGTACTACCATTAAACTATACGTATACGTATTGACTTTTTATTAGCTTTGCTACTACAGTCAAACTTCTATATAACGAAGTCGGTAAATCCTGAAAAAAATTCGCTATAGGGAAATTTCGTTATAAAGAAATATCTTTGTAAATATTATTTTAATGCTTTAATTTTAATTCGAGTGATTCCGCAAACTGTAATGCTTTGTACTTAATTAATTGTCGTGATAATGGTGCATTTTTGTTGCCAATTAAATGCGTCCACTTTAAAACTGCTTCTTCTACGTCGTTGTAAACATGAGTTCTAGCACGTTTTGCTGTAAGTTTACCAACTGATTTTAAAATTGATTCGCGATTTTTTATTATAGTCGATAAACTACTGGCAGGAATTCCAAACTTTACCGCTAGTCTGTCTTTTTTGTATACAGTTATATATTTCCCGCAACACGTTGATTTTCTCAGTAATGGTTAAACACTTTCGCTTTGATTTTTTTTGTACTACAGTGTAGGGCTGTTCACTCACAAAACTAAAGTTACAATGAAATTTTGCAATGTAAGTTTTTAACTTTACGTAAATGCTAATTGAATTTTAATCTTTTTTATAGGGGTGGTATCTCCATTTAGACAAGTAACAATGTGTATAATGCATCGAAGTTTAATCTTTCCTAGAATTCTCATTCAGGTAGATTTTCGGAAATCCCCTGAAAAAGTAAGAATATAAAGATAAACCAGTTGTAGGAGACCTTTTAATGACAATTTTTAACCCTTCTTAGAACTTCCATTTAAACACATTTTCAAAATCCCTTTGAAAGGTTTACAGGTTTTTAAAAATGTGTGCAGGCTTCTTGGAAAATGGGTAAAACCCTCGTTTACTGTTGCTAAGAAAGAAAGATTGATGCATAATAGATACATTTACACGGAAAAATTTATTTTAGTTTGGGCTAAATAATTCGTTATATAGAAATTTTACTTCGTTATTTAGAGACACTTTTATATGTATTTTTTCTAAAAGGGCAATGTACAGAACAAAAATTCGCTATATAGAAGTTCGTAATATGGAAGTTTGACTGTATTTGATTTACAACATAACTATACTGTGTTGTTATTTATCATGTTTCACTGCCTGCCATATTTGGTTTTGTCTAAGTTATGCCCACTTTCACAAAATCCCTTTCTCTATCAATTTCTTAAAATATTTTTATTCCTATCTGATAGCAAGTGCTCGTAACGTACAAAAATAAAACTTACCGACACCAGCCCGGGCAAATCCATATCCGAAGAAGTCTGTAAATAAAACTTGTCCTGTTACATTAACATGACCAGTTATCAATAACGAATCCCACTGAATTCCACCGCGAACCGTCATTGTTTTTGGATCATATCTAAAACCGGAAACTGGATTTGAAAACGTTCCACTTTAAAACACATATCATTTAAGACAACTAAATGGTTAGCCGGGTTATTCTATTTCACGAGAAATATGACTTACCTAAATTCTGTAAAGTCATAATTGTCCAATCCTTCCACAGTATAATCCGTGCATGAAAGAGTATAATTTGCATATGGCGATTCTTGCTTTATCGTTAGTGGCGTAACTATTTTATTCAGAGCCGATAATCCTATTTCCTTTATGCCAGTACGTGCACGATCTCTCATCGAGTTAAAAGCTCTCAGCATGCACTCGTTTAATTCTGGATCATTCACGTAGCATTTGGGAAAGTTCAAAGCTGAAAAATTGTCACAATCTTTAGTTTATTATAATTTTTCATTTTTCAAAATTAAATATCTGATACTAACGTAAATTGTTTGAAAAGCTTGGCATGGCAATTAGTAGCACTAAAAAGCCTACATTGTTGACGTAAATAATAGACATATCTCAAAAGATAAGATGCTTCTAAACCATAACTCGTGACAATAATGCGTAACTGCATACATTTTCAGTTTTAAATGAAAATCATTGGTTTGGAAAAAGTTGTTATCAGCGTAAAAAACGAATAAATTTAATTCAAGGCAAACCTAGTAAGATAATTTATGTTGGTTGTTTACAGCAATTCACAAGAAAATGGTGGAAAATCAAGTTATTGTTTATCGCATGTTTAATTTTGTGCTGTTTTTTGATAATTTATGCAAAAATATTACGTATTAAGATTAAGATTTTAACGATTTATTAATTATTCATAACAAGAAATTAATTTCCATCAAACAGTTTGTATACTATAATATTATTCAAAATGTTTTTATATTCTCAATTTTGCCATTTGATTAACGCTGTAGCAGCTCTTTATTGACCTGTTTTTATTAGCTATCTAAGTGGAATTGGACAGTCCATTACTTTTTAATTTTAATTATTTTGTTTGGATTAATACACTCTTTAAAAAAACATTGTGTATGAGAAGCTTATTACCGTAATCAAGTATGTGAAAGGAATCACTCTCTTATACATACAATTACCGTTCAAAACTAATAATTGTCGAAAGATGGACAAAAGAGGGAAGCCAGGCGCTAACTCCATAGGAGAGTGGTCGTGCAGTTTACGTTACTTACTTTAAGGACCACTAGGAAGATGATTATGGGCGCAAGTAACCGATCGCCCTTAGCACCCAAAAAAAAGTTCCTTCTGATACTAGTATTAGAAGACTCGTTAACTCACACAAAAAAAAGATTGCTAAATTATTACACGCCTTTATTATCATGTCCTAAATACACCCTGGAAGATATGTTTGTTCAAATTTGAAAATGGTATTAGATTACTCTTAAATATTTCAAATATACTTCAAATACAGAAGCAGGTTGCCATGTGTGATCACATACGTTCACAATCTGTTCCTTTATTAATAAACGGTACTACGATAAATCAGGAGAAGAAAATAGGACTGATAATAATGTTTGATTCTGACAATTAGGCCAGTAAAATTAGACACGATTGGGACCATTGGTGAAAATAAATGTTGGAAAGCGGGAGATCGCTTCATTTGATGTCAAATATAAGTATCCTAGGTTTTCACGGTCCCTCAACGCGAGCTTACGCGAGGGCATCAAAATAACCACGAAATCTTCGGACCTTTTTAGTTTTTCGCTTATAACTTCAAAGCGGTGCTTTCCAACGAAAACTTCACTATTACAAGAATTAAATAGCATTAAATTCTGCGTCGGATGAGCATCCAACACTTTAAATTCGGTCCAGTGGTATGGTCCAAATCGACGGTCGAAAAACGACAATTTTACAAATTTTCGATTTTCCGTCAGACCGGACGCCAGAGGCTTTCCGTATTAAAAAACCCGTTGCACTCATTTGATTGTTAATAATAATAAATGAATTTATTTCTCTATCACAATTTAACCAATACATATTAAGAAAACAAAGTATACCTAATTATATAGAGAAATCATAAGGTTGCCAATTCAAATTAGTAGTTTCCTACCCTTGCTCCTCCATTGGCACCTTAACCTACTAATATAATTACAAATAAATAATATAGTTGCCTATTTCTAAAATATAAACTAAAGTAAATAGAAAAAAAAAACAAAATATTCTGTGACTGCGTTATTTCGCATACTAAATCGTCCCACGTACAGTATAAAAGATATGTAAGAAATGAAAAACTGCGATTATCCTGTTTGTAGTTCATATAGATGCTTTATACATATGAATCTTAAAAGCATTTTGAGAAAGTTCGTTTAATTTCTGTGGTAGATTGTTATAGATTTTATAAATTTGAAATTGAAAAGAACGTTCAAACAAAGCCGATTTATGTTGAGGTGGAGAATATGTTCCTTTATATCTTAAATTTAAAGTACACTGTAAAAAATGAGTTGAAATTTACCTTGGGAAATAGTTAACTTTCCTCTCTTATTTGCGGTAGTTTTACTCTAAAATTTAACTTTACCTATACGTTAATAGTTGTTTTACTATTTGTGGTAAAATGTTCTTTAATTGTGTAAAATTACACAAATATAAGTAATTCTACTACATTTAACTGGTTAAAATCACTATCCATAATGTAAATTTACACAACTCAGAAAACTCTTCCTTGGAAATGTATTATTACTTAATAACTTGATTCATTTTTAGTGTAATATTAAAGATAAGATGAACTTGAACAAGAATAGTGTAATTTTACCCTTAATATGTTTTTAACCGTTGAGATGCTATTTCGCTGATTGCACTTGTTTGGTGATGAGTGGTGACCTTCGTTTCGTGAAAGAATTCAGGAACCCATTATGAACAGTCCAAATAGGGCTTTTGGGGAATGGTCGGAATGGTGTGTACCATTCTTTTATGATTTCTTGTTACAGGTTTCGCAATCGGCGAAGCGTACTCTATCGATATCGAACGAAGTGTTAATTGCTCATTAATATTTTGTTTTTCGTTGTAGTGTAGTGCGGATTTATTAAAGGCAAATATTTACACTTGTTTATTGTATATATTTAAATATTTACATAAATTTAAATTTAAATATTTGTATATATGTAAATATTTACAAGTATGACCCAAGATGGGAAGAATTTTATTTTATAGTAGAAGTTAAAAAATAATAATCGGTAAGTACCTATATCTTAAAATTACAAATTTAAACCAATAAAATAAAAATATTTAATTTAATGTTTTTCTAGGATGAATCAAAAATTGAAGAATTCGAAATAAACTAGCATAACTGTAATTGAGAAAGGTACTCGTGTATAATTGTTTATATAATTTATAATTTTTTAAGTTTCTAGGTGGAATCGAAACTTTATCTGAATGTCTTTGAGGACCAAATATTTCCGAAAGCCCCTGAAAAGAAGTTCTGTTAATGTCTTATATTTTATATAAGTACATACGTTCAATAAAAATTACTTTGATTTTATTTTGTTTCATACAATTCATTTACCTACATAAGTAATATTCAGAGGAACGATTGAATTTGCAAGTACTTTCGCAAGTCATCGTTACATTCAAGAAGTATTTTCACATTTGCATTTTAACCCTGAAAAGTACTATTGCCATGAAATATTAACTGTGTCATGTAACTTTACACAGGTGTTTTAATGTTAAAATGCAAAATTACATTGAGATTGTAATTTTAATCTGTAAATTTATTTAAAAAGGAAACATTACAATGCAAATTTAACCTAATGTTGAAATTTTCCACTTCCTATGAAAATTACACTTTGAAGTAAATTTACCCCAAAAAATGGAGGTAACATAGTTGCCTCCATTTTTTAGGGTAAATTTACCGGTAATTTTTTAGAGTGTATGTACATCAGTTCTGAACTTAATTTTGTTGTGTAGGTAAGCTGGCTGTTTAGTTTGAATAATCCTGTGACAAAGTGAAGTAAATCGCAAACAACGTCGATTTTTCATATTTAACCATTGCAGATCTTTCAGCTTGTGTGTTATATGTTCGTATTTACGTATGCCAAATATCAAACGCAAGCATGAGTTCTGCACTCTTTGAATTTTACGTGAAGTGTCCTGTGTAATCGAGGATCCGTAAATTTCGCTACAATATCAAAAGTTAGATAAAACAAGTGAATTACAAAGCAGGGTTTTTGTTTCAGTAGTTAATATTTGTCTATGGGGATAGATTAAGTTCAGTGAATACTTTTATTTATACGCGTGTGTATGTATTTCTCATATCGGAAGGTATTATCTATAATAAGACCTAAATTCTTAGCTTCTCTTTTGATAGGAATAGAGATCCCACCAATCGCTACGTTAATGTTGTCAGTTAAAAATTCAATAAAGTCTTTATTCCCAAACAAGATAACAACTGATTTTTGAGGATTTATAATTAAAGAGTGCTGTTGTGACACCATATTTATAGCATTGAGATCGGCGTTAATATCACGTACAGCATCTCGATAATTAACTGGACAAAACGAATGCAGAAGTTGAGAATCGTCAACGAACATTTTCAATTTACACGTTTTAACGTATGTGTGAAAAGTGGAAGTATATATTATGAAGAGAAGGGGCCCCACTATGAGGTACTCCTCTTACTACTGGTAAAAAGATAGAAATTTCATTGTTTATTGCTACACACTGTACGCGATTGGCTAAGTAACTTTCAAGGAGTGAAACCGCAGAACCCGACAAACCAATGTAATTATGAACAGATAATAATATTTTATGATTTATTGTATCGAAGGCCTTGCTGTAGTCGAGCAATGTGGAACCGTTATTTTATTTTGGTCACTAGCAGCTAGTATTTCATCTATGACGTACAACAAGGCTGTCGTACAACTTCTATTCGGCCTAAAACCAGATTGTGTCTCTGGAAGTATACTATTGTTATGCAGGTACTCTCGTAATTGCACGTTTATAACTTTTTCATAAATTTTGGATAAGACAGGGAGTAAACTAATGGGCCTTAGGTCTTTAAATTCTTCAGGTCTCAATTTTTTGGTAGAGGAATAATTACTGCTTTCTTCCAACAAGTTGGAAAGGTACTTGTTTGTAATAAATAATTAATGATATGGGTTAAATATGGAAGCAATATTGGCAAAGAGTATTTTATAATTTCAATATTAAATCCATCATATCCAGAAGTTAGTTAGTTTTAATTTCATTAATATATTGAAGAACGTCTAATGTATTTACTTCTTTAAATTGAAATTGCATTGCATTAGGGTTTAATCGATTATTTTCATAGAAACGTATAATTTCATCTTCATCTAAATTACTAACGTTAGGAATGGCGTTTAAGTAAAAATGGTTAATTAAGTTGGCTTGAGCTAAGTGTTCTGGAATTTCACCCCTTGCCTTAACACCGATGTTTATATTTTTTAGTTTGTTCCATAATTGTTTAGAAGTACTATTCTTAGCTGTAAACTGAAAATAAGCTTTCTTCTCAACTTTTAACATGTAATTAACAAGATTACGCAACGATTTGTAATAATCCCATTTGGCAGAAGACTTTGTTTGGCGGTATTTGGGCACCCTTTGGCTCTTAAATTTTCGTGGCGCAGTTTATCCGTTTTCAACCATTGCATCGATTAAAGTTTCGATTCTGGATTGTATTCGTAGATTCTGGTTTCATCGACGATTATTATGCGCCGAATAATTTCATCAAGATTGTTCGCGCATAGATCAACGAATTGCTGCGGACATTGCATACGGCGCTGCTTATCGAAGGGTGTAAACATTTTAGGTACCCAGCATGCGCTTACCTTACGACATATGTAAATGGTTGTGAATAATTTCATGTACCCGTTCTACACTGTCTCTGCTACCTCCCTAACCTGAAGTGCAATCTTGAAGTACGACGTCCTCTACTTTTTTCACAGTTTCTTCTGTAACTGCACTAACTGGCCTTTCAGCACGATCGTCGTCTTCATTGGATTCTCGCGCTTTCTGGAATAGACGACCACAACGTTTAACTGTAGCATCGGTATGAGACGACTCGGCGCCGACAGTTCGGCGCCGCGTCAGTTCAGCGCCAGAAAAACCTAACCAAACTGCATTTCTGTTAAATTTTACTTTATAGCTCAATTGTTTTTTCAAATTCCATTTACATCAGGTTGAGTTTTTCTTGGTAGTCATTACATGAATATTAATCCTGTATGTTATTTACTCGCCCTCTCTAATATTTTACCAATGCATAAGATAATCATCATATTAAGATGGTTGGTAAAATTTCTAGGAAGAACTTATGCTCTGGGTTTTACTAATAGGGTAGGTTTTTTTGTATTAGTTATTTTATTTTATGTTTGTTGATAATAAATTTGTAGTAAGTGCAATATTTAATAAGGTGAAAATATGTAAAGCTCCCTGAAAATATTACACCCACTTTGTGTTAATTATCATATAAATTTCTATATTTATATTTCTTAATTTGGCCAATATTTAATATTAAAAAATTAATACAAATTGAAAGTCTTGGCAATTAAAATGATTTACTAAGTAAATTTATTAATTTTAAGCAAATACAAGATATTTTTTGATATTCACAGCAATAGATGACTGATGCAGATTTGTATACAAAATACAATGTAGTACAAATTTGTAATGTTTGACGCCGAATGTGTCCGGCGCCGAATTGTTTCAGCGCCGAATTGGCCGCGCCGAATTGTCTGCGCCGAATTGTCTGCGCAGAATTGTCGGCGCCGAGTTGTCCTAGACCCCTGTAGCATATGGGTCATTTCGTGTGAAATCACCTAGGTGGTCTGCCCAACCAGCTCAGGTTTTTCTCAAAATTTTTCTTCAGATTGCTAGTGGAGAGTAGAGGCAAAATTAATTTTTTCAGAATTTTTGGATGAAATTTGACCTATAATTATTATTTTTTGAAATATTGGCTTTTTATTAACATTTTTCGACTGTCTAATTGAGGTATTTGAATCTTTTTAAACGGATGTAGATCAGTTTAAAGATTCAAATACCCCTCCTACTGCAATAATTTTGGTATCATTTTAAATCTGGCTGTGAAACGGCTTTAAACGGTGTGCATTATTCCAGTATATACACTCGAGGAAAAAAGACGCACCACTTGAAAACGCACCAAAATTCCAAACCGTCAAAACTCGACGGATTTTGGACGAAAATGGATAAACCTTTGAGTGCTAAAAAGTTTAAAGTGTCTAGTTTAAGGGCGTGCGAGCGAATGTTAGGTAAAGGCCTTTCCGCCCCCCGCCACCCCCCGAAGAATAAAAAATGTTTTTGATTAAAAAAAAAAGGTTAATCCATTTTCGTCCAAAATCCGCCGAGTTATGACGGTTTGAAATTCGTCAGCATACATTGCGATGTCAGAGTTTGGTGTTGTAGGAGCATCGTGCATGAAAATGTTGAATAGCAAGGGACTTAGTACGGATCCCTGCGGTACTCCCGCATTGATTTTACGAACTGATGAGGTATATCCTTTTATTCTTGTCTGGAATGTTCTGTCAGTTAAAAAAGATTCAACTATATTTAATAGGTAAACAGGGATTGCTAGATCTTTCATTTTGTATAGTAAGCCGTTTATCCATATACGGTCAAAGGCTTGCGCCAAATCAACAAATGCCATTATCGTGTGCATTTTGTTTTCGTAACCCTTTTCTATTGTTTCAGTGAGTCGTAAGATTTGATGACTAGTAGAGTGTAAGCTTCTGAAGCCAAATTGGAATTTGGGCAGGACTGCATTATCTTCTAAAAACTGATTTAATCGGTTTTGAATGGTTCGTTCAAAAATTTTAGAAATTGTGGACAGCAGGCTGATGGGTCGGTAGTTGTTAGGGTTGTCATGCGGTTTATTTGGTTTGGGAATCATTTGAATTAGTGCTCGCTTCCATTCGGTAGGGAAGTAACCCAATCTTAAGCAGGAATTAAATATGGCTGTTAATAAACATATACTTTTTTGCGGTAGATTTTTCAAGATTATGTTAGGGATCATGTCGATTCCTGGTGCTTTTTTGGTTTTAAGTTTTTTTATACAATCTTTAATTTCTGTTGGGGAGATAGGGTTATCTAGCATTTGTTCTTGGGGAGTAATATTTTGTGATTCCACTTCCTGCGGGTGGAATTTTTTTCTTTTATTAATTTTAAAATTCTGGATGGGGGTGTTTGGTTATTGCCAGGTTTGCGTGTTTGAGAGACTGGAGTGGATTGTTTGATAGCCTCATTTGTTGTTTCTTTGAAGAATTCAATGGTTCCGTCAATTTCATCTATGGTAGGTATGGTAAGAGGGCACTTGATTTGTTCGTCCATGATATTACGGAAAAGTTCCCAGTTAACTGGTCCGTTGATTAGCCTTGGGATTTCCGGGTAATAGTAAGGAGTCCAGTTAAGAGTGAATATTATTGGTAGATGATCGGAGGCAAGTTCAGTTATTACGGTTTGGTTTATTGGCAGTTGTAGGTTTTTATGTATTATTATATCGAGGATGTCAGGCAAGTGATTTGTGCGGTAGGGGAAATAAGTGTAGTCTCTAGGAGCTGAAATTTGTAAATCCTAGACGTACATGTTTTATTAGAACTCTTATTTATAAGTGTATAATATTTCGTTAATTCTTTTTCTTCTTAGAAATAAATTTAAAATTAAAATATTTTTATGGAATAGAGAGTGGGAATTTTAATTAATAAATATCCTTTTGAGCACATACGTAACGTATTTTGTAAGAAGTAAGTTTTAATTAACAATTAGTAAATAGTTAAAAAATCTTTTTATCATTTTTAACCCCTTCAATAGAGTTTGTAGAAAAAATAATGTATGATATACATGTTAAAAATACAACAAAAATAAATGTACAGTATAATATTAAATAAATGGATTTATTTATCCATCGCAAGTTTCGCAACAGCATAAAAAATTAGATAAAATAAGTGAATAACAATGCAAGGTCTTTGTTTCAGCAGTTAATATTTGTGTATGAGGATAGATTAATTTCAGTGTTTGAATACTTTTATTTATGCCAGAGTTTATATGTATTTTTCATATAGGAAGGTATTAATCTAGTATTATTGAAACTGACTTAATAAAAAAGTTTCATTTCATATTTTGATATTAGCAAAATCTGCTATGCAATTGTTGCTTTACACTCCAGTGTTACAAACCCTATTAAAAGTAGAACTTTTGACGTTGTTTGTGTTGACGTGAGTCGAAAACCACTAGTATCTAAAGCGAGATCTAAAGTAACACTTTAGACATGAGTGTGAAAAGTAAATTCAATAAATAAATTACCAAAACAACAATTGTTGTGGTAATAACAGCAATGGTTGTTCTGATTAATTATAAGCTTCATTCTTATAAGCGTTCGTTCGTAATTATAAGCCATTCGATCTTTGAATTACAATTTTGTATTTTTATCATTTTTAACCCCTTCAATAGGGTTTGTAGAAAAAATAATGTATGATATACATGTTAAAAGTGAATTTATTTTGTTCGAAGAGATGACTAAATAACTCTGCTGGCGCGTCGTGGGACAAACTTTTCACGAAATAAACATTCACTTTTGACACTTTTCTATCATAAACTATTATTTAATGATTTCAAAATAGTCAGTTAGGGGGTGTAAAAATGTTAAAAAGCAAAATTTCCCTTATGTTAGAATATCTTATTCAAACTAGATATGTGAACGTAAAATGTAGTTACAAACATTTTTTCTTAATAAAATATTTTCCATATTTTAACAAATAAGGTCATTTTTCGTTGATTTAAAAAATTGCGACAGTGTATTTAACAGATACACCTACCTATAATGACACCTGTCAACTTTGACATGGCGTATTTCAAGTATTTTTGGAAACAGAGGTTGTTGCCCTGCATAGTTGTTTCCAATCAGAATATTACAGATTTTTCTTATGTGGAATGTGGATCCAACTTTACGACACACACTGTAAACTAAAATCTAAATTTTTAGCTTCTTTTTTGATAGGAATAGGGAGGGATCCCTTTGCGAATAAAAACTAATACGATTGGTGGAAACCAATTTATGTATTAGTTTTTATTCGCAAAGAAGATTACAACTGATCTTTGAGAATTGATTCTTTTATTTGATATTTTATATAAGATATTATGTATCCATATATGCCAAAGGATGCTGGGTAATCGTATACTTTCAAAATACATATTGGTCGTCTCACGTTGGGACTACAGCGAAGGAAAGATAGCCAATGTATTTCTTATGGGAGTTTGTGCTTCGTTGTTGCCACCTATTTCACTGTTTGAATCTATAGAAATGTGGATTAAGATTCCAGAAGTTCTAAACCTTTGAAAACAGTAAGCGAAAAAGTGTAATCGTAACCATACAAAAGGATAATTTAGGAGAAAGTGTTATTAACATGTATTTGTTATTTTATTAAACATTACTTGGGATTGTTACATAGTACATGTATCTAAATATTCGATATTTTATTACTTATACTTTTTTGTTTAATTCTTTCGTCTTCAAATTCTTTCAAAATAAAAATAACGGCCGGTTAGTTTCTGTATGATCGTTTTAAGCTTAAGCTAAAGTCCCAAACGCAATTTTAAAAGTAAAATGACTCATCATGATAAAATCATTCATTTGCTCAACTTGTTTCAAAAGAAACTTGCAAAAATGGAAATTTAGGATTAGCAGCAAATGCAAAGGATTTTAGTAAACAATAAACCCTTCTGGTTTTTTCTATTTTTACTTCCTGGAACTACATAATACAGTTTGTACTTACTGAAATTATAGTATAACGTTTTTTGTCGGTACTATTATTTGAGAAATAATTATTTGTTTTCAAATTTTGATAGCTTGTGCGTCTATAGATCTTCGCTCAGTTGTTTGGGTTTTATCGTTTGTAATTATTGTTAACATTGTCGCGTTGTTTGTTGTAACTATTCGTATTGTAGTATTTACCTAACGCACATAGTATATTGCGAATTGGATATAAGTTAAAAACAGAATGGGTTTTGTACTAAAGGTTGGTGTAAAACAGATTTTGTCCAATTTGATAAAATATCGTCTTACTGAGACCCGGCAGTCATTATCAGTAATTATTCGACAAGTTTCTAAAGAAACAGGTATTAGCGAAAAAACTTTGTTCTCAGTACTTCAAAAAAGTATTTCACCTGATGGAATAAAATCTCCAAGAAAAGGAGGGAAGAATAAAAATACTTCAAATCGCATTGCATTATCTTTCCAAATCCATCATAAAAAATTAGGGTTTCCATTTAAAAAGTTTTCGTTATCGCCATAACTCGGAAACAAAAGGCGATCTGCAAATAACGATTACATTAAAATATGTCTCCTTTAAGATAAGGGCCGGCCTTAAATTAACTATTCTTGTTCTTGTTCCTCTTTCATTGATCATATATTATTGTATAATAATTATTTGTGTTGAGTACTGATAACAATTGTTCAGACTACATTGAGAATTGTTCGTTGTGTGGTCGAGAACTTATTCTCTTTAAATAATTAAAGGTTAACTCTCCAAAAATAATGTTTGGTGGAGGCCTAGTTCTAGAGGTTCCCCTCTCGTTTTCCTCTTACCGCTGCCCCCCCAGCTGATGGTTCAGGACTGTTTAAATATAGACTTAAACAAGAAGTATCGTTACTACCGGCAACATTGGAATTTTCCTGTAGTTTAACTTGATCAACTTTTTACTCCTTGTAAGAAAAGTAAGTAATTGCTTTGACTTGGTCATAAGCGCTTCATCTTACAATTTATTGAACACTGGTTTACAAAACAAAAATTACGTATGACTATTTTAATTGTTTATTTATCGCGTTACCAAATTATCAGATTACTTTTTTCTTTGAAAGTTGCTGAATTTACTTTTACACATTTATTAAGTCCAAGAAGTGTTTAATATTTTATCCAACACCTCTATATAAATACCATGTTTACTATGGTCTTTTTAAATAAGGAAAGTGATTGTTTACTCTTATGTTACATTATAACCTACGTTGCCCCTAGCAACGTGGGTTATTTTTAAAAAACTCACTCTTTCAAAGATAACAACCAATCACCAGCTTACATTGCATAATATTATTAAAATCCAGTCATCGTGCTAAGAGTATTAAATTTATTACTGTCAAAACTTCAGACTAACTATAAATTGCAAATTCGATGTTTAATCTTAAATAAAGATGCGTTGGATAAAATTTTGTATGGCACGCGTGAGTTAAAGATATTATCCACTCCGAAAAAATAACCCTCTCGCGCCTGCCGGCCCTCGAGGGTAAATTTTTCGTTCGTGGATAATATCTTGCTTAACTCACTTGTACCATAAATAACTATAAATGTACATACGCACAAACTTAATAGCAATAATGCTGGTTTAAATTAAATCCGATTTAATTTATAAATAAAATATTTTTTCCTCTACCTGATCAGAAAGCGCTTTCTAAATGTCCTGTTTTGAGGGCATTTAAGGCTTCGTTTCTGCCTTCTTATGTCAAAGTGTTTTATGCACTCTTAGGTCAAATACATAACCTCTACACTGCTACTAAATAGATATTAGATGTAATGAAATTTTTTCAATAATTAAAAGTTTATTATGATTAGCTAATATTTAGTCTTTTTGTTACTTTAATCTTGTGTAATATATTATTAATAAATAGGTGATGTAGCATTATTTTATTATTATTACATAAAATTGCTCGACCACACGCGTCTTGGGTTACTGACTGTTACTGGGTTACTATCTGTTTCTTTTCATCCTGCTAATATGACCTAACCACTGAATTCTTCTTCATTTTATACTTTTCACTGCTTTGATTTTTAATTTTTCTTTATATATTGGTGTTTATGAGGATTCTGTAATCTTCACCTTCTTGTACTGGTCCATATATTTTTCTGATTATTGTTCTCTACCATATTCGCAGTTTTTCTTCACTTTATTTTGCAAAGTATGCTCTGTTTCCCATTTGTATCCTCCTTTTAATTTCTTTTTTAATATTTCCTGTACTGTCTATTTCAGTTCCTAGAGATATTGTTTTTACTTTTTCTATATTATACTTTCCTATTTTCATGTGATCTTCTACTTCGTTTTCATTTCCTATATGTATAATTGCTTTCTTTTCGTTTATTCTTAGGCCTAGTCTTTCTGCTTCTTTGACAAATTTTATAAATGTACTTTTAAAGTTTTTGCTAATCAAAGCTGATTATTGTTACATCATCAGCGTATGCGCATAGTGGTATGTCTTTTGCATTTATTGGACCTGTCGCTTCTTATTTCCTTACAGCTGATTCTGGTGCGATATTAAAGAGTTTTGTGGATAGGGCATCTCCTTGTCTTACCCCATTTCTAGTATATTCGAATTCTTCTGTTAGACCCATAGGTGTTCTTACTACTGCTTTAGAGTTTGATAATGTTATTTTTGTCATTTTGATTAGTTTACTAGGTATTCCTATCTCACGTATTTCTTGTATTACTATTCTTCTGTTGATACTGCCGAATACTTGGGAGAAATCAATAAGTATAGTGTATGCATACTTCCCATATTCATGTACCTTTTCAATTATTTGGCGGATTATATGTATGTCGTCAATGGTTGACTGTCTTCGCTGAACCCATTCTGGCCCACCCACTCTGGTAATGTCTGCTCTGTATATGTTGTTAACCTTTTGTTGATTATGATGGATAATATTTTATGGGGGATATTTAACAGCGTAATGCTTCTATAATTGTTAGTCATATTTATCATAGTTTTTGAATATCGGTTGGATTATTCCTAGTTTCCACACCTCTGGTCGTTGTTCCTCTTCCCATATCATAAATAAATAAATAAATATATGTTTATTTTGCAATTGTGTAATTTATAAAAAAAAATAAAAAATTAACGGAATGATTAAGTAACAATAAGTTTTGTTAATAATTATTCCGAGCTAGGAAGTAAACTATCCAAAAATGAATAGGGAATTCCACGAATTTTGGCGAAACCAAAATAATTGCGCTAATCTTCCCACGTATTCGTAAATATAAGGTAAATTTAAAATGTTACAAGCACTTGAGACAACATGCTTGGTAAAAATCATCTTATTATTGATTAAAATCAAAAGGTGTTTTTTGCTATTATTTATTGTTATTGTCGCGATAATAAAATTTTATTCAGTTGAATCATTTTTGACATATTCTATCAACTCATAGCGTTTTTCGTAATGCCAAGGCATCATTTGAATAAAGAAACTCTTGATTTGTTGCCGATATTGCATCGAAATGGCCATTCTGGTGCAGAAATTGCTGCTATTTTTAATGTGTCTCCAAGTGTTGTCAGCAGAGCTTTAACCAGGTTCCGTCAGTTGGGGTCTGCAAGAAGAAGGCCAGGTAGTGGCTCAAAACGAAAAACCAACCAGAGGGAAGACCGTTATTTGCGAATTCAAGCTAAACGAAATCCATTTATCAGTGCTCCATCCTTACAAAGAGAGTTACAGAATGCCACTGGAACAGGGGTTTCTGACCAAACTGTAAGAAATCGTTTGAGAGAAGTGGGGCTGTTTAATCGTAGGCCCATCAGGCGTCCAAAGTTAACGGTTGTCAATAGAATGGCCAGAATAACTTGGGTTAATCAACGACTAGAAGATAACTTTCAGTGGCAACATGGATTATACACTGATGAATCCAGATTCTGTTTATTTAGTGATAGTCGCAGAATAATAGTCTGGAGAACACGAGGAGACCGCTACAGGCCCGAATACACAAAAGATCTAGTCTCGTTTGGGGGTGGTGGTATTATGGTTTGGGCAGGTATTACGTTTAATGGCCGCACTAACCTTCACCTCTTTGATAATAATGTCACCGGTCAGATATACCGAGATGACATTATTCAGCAATACGTGGTTGATTTTCGAGAAGCTGTGGGGGAAAATATGGTATTTATTGATGATAATGCGCGGCCACATCGAGCACAAATTGTAATGCGAGCCATTGATGACCTTGGTATTAATCATTTGGCTTTACCACCATATTCTCCTGATCTATATCCAATAGAGCATATTTGGGATAGACTTCAGGAACAGCTTGATAGGCACAATCCACCTCCTGTGAACATACAGCACCTCAGGGAAATTTTACCTAGGTGCTGGGCAAGAGTGTCACAGGATCACATAAACAATTGCATAATGAGCATGCCTCAAAGGTGTACAGCCATAAGAGATGCCCGGGGTTACTATACTCGATATTAAAATTTAATTTTAATGTTTAATTTTCACGGTTTCATTTTTTAATTAATATTGCATTTTTTACTTTGTAACATTTCTTGTTAATAAAAGATCCTACGTATGAAAAATTTAGTCGAAATCTTGAATAAGTGTATGTACGTATATTTGTAATACATTTCATTACAAATTTAAAACTAGAATTTCAAAAAAATACAAAAAAGAAAAAATTCTCTATTCATTTTTGGATAGTTTATTTTATTGTATGGTATACGTTTTGTAAAGGATTTCATAAACCGTCTAATAGCTTGTTTTCCGATATTCTCAAGAACAGGTGTTAAAAGAATCTCGGTGATCATTTTGGAGTTACTGTTTAACATCTGATTACCCATATTATCTGAAAATTACGAACTTATAGACATGGTGTGTTGATTTTATTATAATTAACGAACTTACTAAGCTGCTCATCATGATCGAAAAAACCATTTATATAGTAACCGATGTCGTCAATTGTTAAATCAAGTTTAACACTTGATTATCTTGAGTATCGTAAAAATCCAGTCCTTTCGATCGTTTATTTTGGCCTTTTATTTCAAATGTAGCATTTATCTGACCTGAAAAATCATAACGTTCGTCGCTTAAGATATTTTTATTGTTTTTGGTTTTTACTATTATCAAACAAGCAGGGTCTAGTTATGTGATAATCACAATTAGCATATATGGAAATTATAAATGGAAATTACTAAAATATGTATCTATTCTAACTAAAGCTGGATTGGAATTTGAACAGTCATGCTTATCTCAAATAGGAAATATACTGAATACGTCAAAATGCTAGATCAACTATATTGAAATCTGCCTTGACAAAAACTCTGAAACTAAATATTTTATACATATTTGTCTTTTTCGCAATAATCAAACAAAATTGTAACGAAGGATAAAATAGAAGAAAAAGTTCATAACAAAATTAAATCAATTCATTGTCCTAGAAATTTATTATTCCAAAAAGATATTACAACAATTATTACAAAACTCATTTCTAAATTATTTGAACCAGTAATAAAAATAAACAAATGGATTTCAAATGTGACATGAAGCTACTCTGCAATTTGTAAAATGTGTCATAATACTAGCACAGCAGCATTATGACACTTTGCTGGTTAATAGGGACATGTTGAGCCATCCTTGATTGCAAGGAGTGATTGTGATAAGGAGGTAACATGGGAAGTAAGTAATGAATAAAGTATATAGATTAGACAAAGTGTAAGTGTCCTTATTTAATGTAAAGCTACATGATTTGGTGATATAATGAAGGTTAATACGAAGGAAGGTGAAGTTTGTAATGTGGTGAAGGCAATTAAAAACGAAGCAAGTCAAGCATCGTAATATGACTAAATGCTAAATGACAGTACTCCCATTAGACTATATGTATACGTATTGACTTTTTATTAGCTTTACTATTATTTGATTCACAACATAACTAGAACTACTGTGTTTTTATTTAGCATGTTTCACTGCTTGCCATATTTGACTTTGTCTAAATTATGCCCACATTCACAAACACCCTTTCTCTATCAGCTGCTTCTTGAAATATTTGTATTCCTATCGATATCAAGTGCTCGTAACGTACAAATATAAAACTTACCGACACCAAGCCGGGGACAAGTCCACGTCCGAAGAAGTCTGTAAATAAAACCTTCCCTGTTACATTAGAATGACCAGTCATCAATAACGAATCCCACTGAATTCCACCGCGAACCGTCATTGTTTTTGTATCATATCTAAAAACGCCAACTGGATTTGAAATCGTAACACTTTAAAACATACTTTAATTAAGACAACTAAATGGTTGGTCTGGTTATTTTATTTCACGAGAAATATGACTTACCTAAATTCTGTAAAGTCATAATTGTCCAATCCTTCAACAGTATAATCCGTAGATGAAAGAGTATAATTTGCATCAGGCGATTCTTGTTTTACTGTTAGTGGCGTAACTATTTTATTCAGAGCCGATAATCCTATTTCCTTTATGCCAGTACGTGCACGATCTCTCATCGAGTTAAAAGCTCTCAGTATGCACTCGTTTAATTCTGGATCATTCACGTAGCATTTGGGAAAGTTCAAAGCTGAAAAATTGTCGCAATCTTTAGTTTATTATTTCTCGTTTTTCAAAATTAAATATATGATACTAACGTAAATCGTATGAAAAGCAAGGTAAGGCAATTAGTAGCACTAAAAAGCCTATATTGTTGACGTAAATAATCTAATATTTCAAAAGCGAAAATGCTTCTAAACCATAACTCGTAAAACAATAATCCGTAACTGCATACATTTTCAGTCTTAAATGAAAATCATTGGTTTGGAAAAAGTTGTTATAAGCGTAAAAAACAAATAAATTTAATTCAAGGTAAACCTAATAGGATAATTTATGTTGGTGAGGTGTAAAATGTTTACAGCAATTCACAAGAAAATGGTGGAAAATCAAGTTATAGTTTAACGCATCTTTAATTTTGTGCTGTTTTTTTATGCATAAATATACATAATATAGATCATAACAAGAAATTAATTTCCATCAAACAGTTTGTATATAATATTATTCAAAATGTTTTTATATTCTCAATTTTGCCAAATTTTTATTAACGCTGTAGCAGCTCTTTATTCGCCTGTTTTTGGTGGACAGTCCATTACTTTTTAATTTTAATTATTTTGTTTGGGTTAATACGTTCTTTCTCTAAAAAAAACATTGTGTACAATAAGCTCATAGCGTCATCAAGTATGTGAAAGGTATCACTTTCTTATATAATTACCGTTCAAACCTATTAATTGTCGAACTATTAGAAAATAATAGGGAATTTAATATTGCCAAGCATCTTTTTGACTTAAAACAAAAATTGTGTCGTAACAATAGCCCAGGAGATGAACAAAATAGGGAAGTCAGGCTAACTCCATCGGAGAGTGGTTATAATGTCGCCGTTTTTTCGGCAGTAACAACGTCAAATTCTTGTAAAACTGACATAAAAAACATCATTATGTCACAGCCCAAAGACGTCAATATAAGACGTCATTAAAATGTCCTATACTAGGACTAAGACAGGAATTATAAATAAACAGTTGAATATTGGAAATAACATTTATTATATACAACAGTCAAAACATTTCTAGATTGTGACCATTCCTTGGCCCCTGCTAAAATAATATCTTCTTAATGAAACTTGTACGTATTGTATTGTACTTCCAAAAGACGTCGTTTTGAAGACGTCTACGTACGTTCCATTATATGACGTCTTATGGACATCATTTATTAGTCATATGACGTCGTCGACCAATAATGACTTAAAAATAACGTCATTATAACCTCAGTGTGTTGGCTGGGTGTCCGCCCTTGGTTCCCAAAAAAAGTTCCTTCTGATACTCGGTTACTAGTATTGAAAGACCGGGTAACTCACACAAAAAAAGATTGCTAAATTATTACACGCCTTTATTATCATGTCCTACACCCTAGAAGATTTGTTTGTTCAAATTTGAAAATGGTATTAGATTACTCTTAAACATTTCAAATATACTTCAAATACAGAAGTAGGTAGCCGTGGTTGATCACATACGTTCACAACCTGTTCCTTTATTAATAAACGCTACTACGATAAATCAGGAGAAGAATAGGACTGATAATAATGTTTGATTCTGACAATAATTTATATCGGTTAGCATATGACATAAAAACAAATAAAATGATTGCCCTCGGAAGGCAAGTATTCAATTATATAAATTAATTGCTTACGAACATGTATCTAATTAGGTACCAAAACAAGCATCAATTACTGAATCAACTGTTGTGCTTACATACGTACAATAAGTCCAAAATAAAATATCATTAAATCAATTAACATATAGGCACTCGGGCACATGCACATTTGTACTAAGAACTCTATTTACAGGTATTGATAGTATTAAATTGTTGTGTAAACATATAGCTACACTAATTACAGAAAAATATACCATTCATAAAATAATACCAATGGTTAACTCCTATTAACAGTTTGTTAGTTGACCACAATGACAGATAAGACAGGATCCAATCCCAAAGCAGTAAGCTTGGTGCCTTCGAAGAACACCAACAGAAACAACTAACCCAAAAGGAAACTACCCTCGAACAAAAAGGGAAATCATTGCTTGGCAATTTCAAGAAACCCCGTCTTACCTCTAGAGAGGGTTTGTCTCCAAAATTTGCCTTATCACCTTCAGTCAATAAATCATCCCAGATACGGATAATAAGACCATATGTAGTTATTCCTAAAATAATTAATGCTACTTAGGGGTTTACGAGTTTTGGGATAACCAGATTTTTATTTATGGTGCTGTCATAAATCTTAACAATAAGCTTGAATGAACGACCACGAAATATGAGTAGTATTTGTGATGATTTTCTCAGGTTGACAAACTAACACGCTTTGCTAAATGAATAAAAGGTTAGCATTTAGAATGAGATATTTTGTTTTGGAAATACACAGGTAAGCTATATTAGTTGCACTGATATTACTATTGGTTCCTTTTAATTTGCATCACGTAAGCGTAGGGTCTGTGATCTAATCACCGGTAATTCTAGGAAATCCCAATTTATGATTCTTTGTTAAACTGGTAAGCAAAATTTTGGTTTTGAAAATTTGAGTTTCCGCGCATTAATGTCCAATAAAATGTGTTGATTGGAAACTGTCTGATCTATAATTTATGGCATGTGATTTCTTCGAGGAAATAATTCATTATAAGGTATAGAGTTTGTTAAAGATGTCATCAAAGTCTTAATACCAAATCTGGCCACTTCTTTATATATTGGAGTTAGGACCTGGGTAACCAATTTGGAATTTAGGCTAAATATTGCATTAGCTAAGGAATCTATAAATAGAAAATAATCAGTGATCTAATTTCTAATGGTTGAAGGTAACTGGTAATACCGAGCGACATGTCGTTGTATGCAAGACCAGTAACCTTATAATATCCATCGTCAACATTTAAATCCACATCTACATTTGTTACGTTATAATGATCGACGTTGCTCACATTTGCCATCTTGCCTTGAATTAGGAACGTTCCAGTAATTGGCCCTATAATTTTATAAAATTTGTAAATTATAACCAGCAACGTTTAAAAACCACGTTGTTTAAGGTTTGCTACATTTACTCACTAAGATACTTCAGTCGATCAAAAAACTATTTACAAGATGTATAATAACTATGTATATTATTATGTGTAAGTACCTACCAATTATAACATCACAAATAGCAGCTCCCTCAAATGGAACTAATATGACATGCCCTTGTACTTCACAGATAATTGTCATATGTATATTTTCGTATTCAATTCTACCACGAAATGTCATTGTGTTAACATCATACCTAAAAAAACATTTTTTCAACAACCACGAATAAGAGAGATTGAATGTAGAACATTTACTGAAATTCTATTATATCATAACTATCTAATCCATAAATTGTATAATTCCTTAATATCCCTGAATAATTTGTCAATCGTGCACTTTGCCGTACTTTAAGTTTAGCTACAACCAGTGGTTTGAGAGATGGTAATCCAATTTCTTCGATTCCATTACTAATAAAAGGGCGTAAAGACTCAAACCCCTTCAAAAGACAATCACTTAAATCTAAGTCATCCACATAGCACTTTGGAAAATAAGATGCTAGAACATTTTTCAAGATCTTTGAATAAACTTCAAAAGATAAAAAATAGTATACTTACGTAAGTTAGATGTTGCTATAGTTTGAAATAAAATCGAAACCATTAACCCACTTATTAGAGCAACGAAATATGACATTATTAATAAACATTGACTGCATAACAACTATCTACCCAATGATCAAATTTTGTAAAATTGCTTAAGTACTGTTACGAGCATGACCTCATCAACTTAAAAACAAAAAATTCAAATTTGAATAGATAATACATTAAGTGCTGAAGGTAAACATGTAGGTGTGTACGAATTTTAAGAGGCATCCTAAGAAAATAAACACAAATTGATATGCACTTTCTTTTTTTTTTCGATGTTTTCATATTATTACATTTTATTAAGAACAAGCCTGGAGGTCCGCAATTCAAAACTTTACTGCAATTACAAAAGAAAAACACAAGGAGCACCTCTGTTATAATCACCAATATCACTGCGTCATTTAACGTTCTCAAACACACAGTAAATCATTCTCAACACTTAGATCTACTATCAAGCAAGGTTAGTAATGAAAGGAAAGTATATTTCATAATTAAGTAATAAAGAAAGTGCTTGATACCTCATAAAAACTGTTTTCGTGCTTCAACATAGACGAATTCGGACCAGCAACAAAGAATGGTTAGTGTGCTTGAAACCTTCAGGACTTCGGATGGAAAAAACACAATTCTTTATGCCTGAAAACTGGGATGAAATCAATCGATGTTTTGTCTATCATAAACTTGGCAACATCTATTAAAAGATTAAACGTCTTCATTCGGCTTCACCTAATCATGACAACCAAGTAAATTGTACATCTACGTATATCGAAATGTTATCTCTCAGGGGCGGCTCGTCCAGGTAGGCAGGTTAGTCAGTGCCTACCATAGAAAAATTGAGTGAAAATATATTAAAAATGGTCAAATTTGTTCAAAAGATTTGGTAATCTTTTTTAATAGTAAACCAAAATAGTAGAAAAAATATTGTTTTTGTTTTACATACTTATATCCTTAATACTGAGGCTGCTATATCAAACATTCCACTGATTGTGAGTTTGTTTGCTCGAGATAATGCAAGTGCACGTACGTATCACTGGTGCAGGCCAGGCTAGCCGATTTTGAGATGATTAAAGCAGTGGTAGTCACGGGATTTGGTTTTCCTCTTATACGTAGCAAATGGTCATAATTAACGCTTCAGACCAGGTTGGAATTATTGATTATTATTTCTCCCACATTTACGATCTCATATCATCTTATTTTTTTTGCATAGTTACCCTTTTCCATTAGAAAACAGAGTTTATATTCTTATAACATAATTAGTATAAACTAAGTATTACTTCGAATAAAAATATTTTAGAATCATTGAAAACAAGAATCTGGTTATAATTAGGTTTTTATAGCTTTCAATTTAATGTGTTAAGAAAAATATTGAATTTATTTTTTAATAATTAGAAAATAATGGTGGTTTAAATTTTATTAAAACAAAGTCAGATAGAAAATGCGATCTAATTATGTATATATTCTTAAAAAAACCTAATGTTAATAATAGTATATTAAAGTATTAGTTTCATAAGACACGTTTTTAGCGAACGCGTCCGAGTTTAGAAAACGACCCTCGTACCGGGAGTTTTCTAATGAGGACAAGTGCGCTAAAACGTGTTATGAAACGAATACTTTATACTATTTTTTCTATTTGCGTTAGTTCGTTATCAAATAATTAAAAAAATTACTTAGTTTTAAATAATAAAATTGTTAGGGATATTTTGGTAAGTAACATAGTAGTTGGCAACACTAGAAATTATGCAATTTTGCTTTTTACATAACCTTGCTTAACTTTAGGTAATCCGCGCGACGTAGAAATTCCCATTCTTATCTCATACACACAACGTCCGCTAAGCAGCAGGACCTCGTTCAAATTTGCCAGGTGTATTATACGTACTGTTGAAAATTATTACAAATTCAAAGTAGAATGTATGCCAATATATTTGTGACATAAATAATTGCTACTTAATAAATTAAAAACTTGGAAGAAATAAGAATAATTATATTTCATTTCATAGAATAAATACCTTGTTTGTTAAAGAAATTAATGAGGTATAAATGCAATAGTATTTTCAGCAAAGAATGATTTTTGTTAACCAAAATAATTATTCATTGGATCTTTTGGATATTGTAACTTATAAGGTAAAGATATATGTATGTGGGTTATACGGTTTCATTATTAATAAAAAAAAGCGGTGACCGAATTTCCTATTGTAATATTATCTCTGAATTTTGAAAGCAAGTCTAGTAAGCAAGTCGAATGATCACCTTTCAGCGGGGTTTTCACGAGTTCTGATAAAATAGTTACATGTTGGATAGTTTTAGTATCGGCTTTACAGAAATCATCAATATAAATACAGGTTCCGCGGAAGTCAGTGCAAATTTTTATTCCTCTATGATTTAGTAAATCCCTATCTAAGATAGCATCCGGTGTCATACAGGAGCTATCAACAACATAAAAATCAATTTTAAAAGCAGTACCATCCCTTTCGATAATCAATGTTGTTTTGGAACTCGTCGGGATTAAATTATTTCCAATGCCCTTCAACATGGTAAAACTTGGTTCTAAATGACAATGTAACCGTCTTACAATTTTATCGGAAAGCAGACTGCATTCTGCTCCTGTGTCAACTAAACAATTGATTGCTAAATTTTGTATTTTAAATGAAGTGCAGAAATCATTGTCCAAATTCACACAAAAATAATGAACGTTTGATACGTTAGGTTGTCTCTCCCATTTAATTTTGTAAAAACAATTATCAATACGATGGCCAGTTTTGGCACAGAAAGTACAAACAATTTTATCAGTCAAGGGTTTTCCGGATTTAACCGAATTTATTTATTGAACTTCCCAACAATTTTGGCTATAATGACCCGGTTTCTTGCAATGGTAGCATATTTTCAATTCATCTTTGTTTTTGATTGGGTATGAACGCTTTAATTTTTTACTAAACAAAGGATTAGCGTCATTTTTATTCATCTTATAATTATTTAGTAACGTTAACAAACCGGCTACGGTCGTAACATTACTATTAAATGCAGCTGTTTTAACATTAGAATCTCTTATATCACCAATTACAAGCTCTAATATTTGTGCATCTGAGAGATTGAAATTCAATGCCTTTATTAAAGATATTTTTTTTCTAGCATACTCACAGTACCCGGTCGCACTACTACTGGTATACAAGCTTGCCTTACTGAATCGCTCACTAAGGTTTTGTTTCACTGGATACAAATCGGTGATCTCTGCCTTAAAATTCGCCCAGTTTTTCTCTGTTGGTTGCCACGAAGAAAACCACTCTTTCGCAGCTCTTGCTAGTCCACTGGCGCCCCTGAATATTCGCTCGAATTCACTCCAATTGAAAATGTGACTTAATTTTTCAATTTCTTCACACCACTTTGCGGCCCCCATATCATCTGTAGAAGGGTCGAATATTGGAATTTCAATTGATGAACTAGTCGCATTCACCACATTCTGCCCGGAGTTGTTATCTTTCAATTGTTGTAAGGTTTCAGTCAGGACCTGCGTTAATTGCTCCATAATGCCACGGTTAATTATTAATAAAAAAAAGAAATTCTAAATAAACCCCGTCTATTTTTAATTACAATAAATAAGTATAAACCTTACTCTTCGCCAACTAACTTAATAATAAAATCATAATATATTTTACAAAAATATCAATAAAACAACATATGAGTAATTGTTACATAAAGCTGATTACAAAATCAACACAGGTATCCAGTTGTTAATAATTACGTAAATCAAGGTGAGTGCCCCCTATTGCACATCCAAATCCGGAATTATTTGTCCTCTTCTCACATGTATAATTTTATAAAATTTAATTTTATTACGTTAAGTTTATCGTGAGCTATTAATTGCAGATACACAACACAATGCATCTTTACGATGTCAGTAGCAAAATTTACAATTTCGTTAATAATAAAGTAAAAACTGTTACGCCCTTATTAAGACTAATTATTATTCGGCGCATTTATGTAGCCTGCAATACTAGTTTCGCAAGCGTTGCATTCCAGTTATAAGAGTTCACTGCGTAAATAACATAAGTTTGACATTCTAAGAACAGCTGTCTAACAGTGATATCAACTTTAAAAAATAAAATGTTACAGTATTCTAAAAAATTTTATTAGGACACGCATAATGCGTGTCCTAATGAAGCCATTAGGACACGCAAATATAAAACGATATAGGTCAATATTCAACACAACGTTTATTCAACTATTTTTTATAAGTTCCTAATCAAATAAGAAATAGTTAGAAATCTTTCATGATCTTTAAAATTCATGTTATTAAAAACTATTAAACAATTAAATAAATTTATTATTAGAGTTGGATTGCATTGGTAATTTGCACAGACCCGGCAAGCCTGGGTTGAAGATAAGCCCCGTGCAAGATTCAATTCTATATACTGTCGCCGTTATTATGTCTGCCGGTGTGCTGCATTAAAAAATATAGATGAAGATGAACTATTAACATTTTTAAAAGTTCTTTACTGAAATCCATAAGTCCATGTGTGTGTCCGTCAATCCGTCTGAGTGGTATTTTGGAATTTTAAAATATTCATATTCGGATAGTGCATCAAAATGTAGAAAACGATCTATGACACCAGTTTCTAATCTCGTCGTGAAGAAGTAAAAAATTAACAACTGAGAAATTTTTTTTTCTCGTGCTGATGTTTTTGAGTTTGGTTCTGGTATTGCAGCTTGTTCACTTTTGATTTATTTTTCATAAATAATTTTGTTTATTGTTACTACATACGTATTTTGTTTTTTCTAAAATTTTTTATTTCACGATGCATATAATCAAGGGTCGATCCAGTGAATTATTTTGGGGAGGTGAAATTTTGAAGAATAGTTGTTTTGATAATTAATGATTAAACAAACATTATCTGTTTCTATTCTATGTATATTTATTTATAAAATTTTGGGGGGGAAATTTCCCCCATTTACCCCTACCCCCACCTTGTAAATCTGCATGATATAATACATAATTATTTTTTAATTTTGCTGTTAGTAATAGTTTTTTTACAATCATAATGGTATTTAATTTTTTACGAATTGCAATTTTGATGATTATACCATAAATTGTGTTTTTGTAATTTTGCCTACCCAGAGAAAATGACTACGAGCCGCCCCTGTTATCGCTTTCTATTTTTCAATTTAATATTTTAGCAATAAATAATTCAATAGCATTACGTAGAAAATTCATTAGTAAATCTAATCCATAGGAAATTATCATTTGACATGACAAAATGGACGATGATGGTAAATGTTAATTTAATTCTCGTTAACAAGAGCTTACTTGAGGTTTTACCGGTGAAGATACCGTAGCCTTGAATTCCGCTCTGGGAGATCGAAATGCTTGATAAGGCGTCCGCTCAAACTTGCGACATAATCTTATCGAACTTGAGTCGTAACCCGATCAAGTTCGCATTAAAAAGATATATCCCAGATTAGATAGAGAAAAGAGAAATCAATCTAGCAAAAATTTGATAAAAGAAAATAAAACGTATAAATCTTATGCCGATTACTTTCGCTGATAGAAAAGCTAGGATAAGATGAATGGGCAGGCGAGTATTACTTCTTAAAAAAACAGGAGAAATAATTTACAAACGTATTAAAATAATGAAATTGTTGACTTATAAAGAGAAAATGCAATACGAATACATCCAGAAATAATTTATCCGTTACAGCAGGCGGCTAATAACTAATAACAGCACTACACACTGCTAAATCAGGAAAGTGAGATGTTATCCCCCGAACTAGGGTATTTCTGCATAAGAAACTAGACACTTCACTTCCTTTTGTGCGTATTACAAAATGTCCGACATCTCCCTTACAGTGAGAATCAAACTGAACCCCTTGCCGTCAACCAACATCGTAAACACGCAGGTCTCCCTAAAAAAATGCACTAATCAGAAGGCATAGGTGACAATAGCCCAATTTATAAAAGGAAAATTAACGTTAACTCGAAAACACATTAAAGTCAAACGTTACAATTTTTTCGTGTACTTAATGGAAAAATCCACTTTGTTTATTAAGGTGCAATTCCACTGAGGCAACATTTAAGCAACATGTGGCATGCGGCAATGGCGCATGCTATACTGAGTCTTTGAAAAAAAGCCACATGAAGCGGCATCATAAGCATGCGTCTTTGCCGCATGCCACACGATGATTGTATTTGCCTGGGAGTTTAGAACGTATAGACTTGAAAACGAAGCTCTGTCGAGGGCATATCAGGCCTATAACTGGAAGATCGGGGTGGGAAACCACAACGGTCGAACAAAGATCCCCGACCTAAGTTGGGGACTAAATACTCAGGGAGGGCGGTGCAGACCACACGGCGCCTACCCATAGAACTGGTCCGAGAAACTCTTATCCCAGGTCTTTCTGGGCAACGGTTATTAAGTAAAAAAAAAGTTTAGGTCCCCTGCCTAGGCTTCCAGAACAAAATGTGTGGGAGAGATACACGCAAATGTAGTCGACGATTACTCATTAACGTTGCAGAGAAAACTCTGCTAACATGAGAACCGGTTTGGGAAGCTGCAGTTTGATTAAGGTCTAAGGAGGAGAATCGAAGTGAGGTTTATCCCGGCCTCAGAAGGGTAAATCTGGACCGATGGGAAACTGCATGCCACCAGCTACTGGTCCGGAAGCCATTCGAATCAGTACTGTGATTTGAAGCGGCTCTAGATCCTTTACATTTAAAGGGAGTGATGCGAGAAGGGTACATAGCCTGTCACTCTCAAGACAACTTCACCTGAAAGGGTACATACCTGGGGTCTATAACGTGTAGACTGGCAAACGAAGCGCTGTCGAGGGCACACCAAGCCTATAATTTGGTAGATCGGGGTTGCAAAACCATTAAAAAACCAAGTTCTGCCACAATTGAGGTTGGATTCGATCGGGTAGTGGTCCTCAATTCCACAGGTATGTGAATTTTCCCGGTCTTGTTCCTGAATTGGTGAATTTGCTTGGTCAAGGTTCGAAGAACCTGCTTTATTCGCTAGCTTGATTGAGTTGATTAATTTTTTTAAACACACTTAAAATTTTAAATTGCTACACTATATTTAACGGTGTCTGCTAACCACGCATTGTATTTGACAATTGTAAGACTATGAAACAGATAATGATAAAAATGTATCCCACCCCAAAATTTTTTATGTTTTTATGTTTTTTAAACTGTTTTTGTTAAACTTTCCCCGGATTTTATATCATCGTTAATAGTATCAAATTGTCTATATTTTCCGGTTCTTAGTTTAATAAATTCTTGTTCTTTATAATAAAAATGATTTCATATGCATCAAGTTCTCTGACTGAATGAACATTGTTAAGTATTTTCAATTTTTCTACTTTAATCGCGTGCGCTGTGTCATGTATATGTTTAGCTAAACTTAATTTTTCTATGCAATTGTATTTAAAATCCGCTGTGTTCTTTGAACCTAGTCAAAAGTCTTTTTGTCTTTCCAACGTAACTCATATTACAATCAATGCATTCAATTTAGCATATTCCCGATTTTCTTGTTGTCCAAAATATTTTACATACATAAATTGCTATTTTTAAAAGAAAAACCTTCCATTATTAAGTAAGGTACATACTGTTATAATTATAATTATAAGATAAACAATAACGACGTGTTTGTTTATATTCGTATTACCTTTGATAATGACAGCTTAGCTGTCCAAACAATTGTCAGGTAATATTTTAATAAATATTGTGAAACTTTTTATTAATCTATATTTATTTCATAAAAATTATGTTATACTTCATATCTCTCAAGAAGTTGTACCGTTGTCGGCTATGAAAGATGATGTAAGCATGTTTTTTTTCTAAACTGTACGACTTTGTGGATACCACACTTATAGATAGAAGTTCAATATTTATTCAAAATTTCCGTGTACCGACTGTACCTGAAATGTCGGCAGTGGGAAGGAGGTAGATGTCCACCCCGCATTTAACGTAGTGCGCCTGAACTACAAAGACTGGGAATTATTTCCTGTGTTATATAGAACAACTCTAGAGGGTGATACTAGAAAGAACCCAAGAACTAAGAATTTAGGGACACCCCTATATTCATCACATTTTCAAAAATTTGAATTTGAAAAATTGAAAATAGTATCGTTTTCCATGCAACTCAATCTCGTTGTTGCTCTATTAGCAAACCATAATATAATATCTGATAAAATACAAATTTCTGAGCAATAGCATTTCTTCTCTTCTTCTTTCTTCCTTTATCCTATACTTGAATTATTTTGCTTCAACCGGTAATATCCATCATATATGTACATATCTTGATCTTAAAGTTTTTATTTCTATATAGTATATAAACTACAATTTATAGATACAAACTGCCATTTATACGTATAGAGTTTTCAACGGATACAATAAGAGACAGTACTAAATTGTAAAAGTACAATGACTATATAAAACTTTGACAACAATATATATTTATTAGCAAAAATAACACCTGCTTAGATTCTTTAGTATTCCTCATTTTGCATGACTATAATACCTATACCATTAAGTTTTCCGACCTAGGAAGTATTTTATTGTATAGTATACGTTTTGTAAAGGTTTTCATAAACCGGCTAATAGCGTGTTTTCCGAAATTCTCAAGAACAGGTGTTAAAACAAACTCGGTGAGTATTTTGGAGTTACTGTTTATCACCTGATTACCCATATTATCTAAAAATTATGAATGAATGATATACATGATATACATGGTGTGTTGATTTTATTATAATTAGTGAACTTACTAAGCTGCTCGTTCTGATCGAAAAAATCATTTATATAGAAACCGCTGTCGTCAATTGTTAAATCAAGTTTAACATCTTGAGTATCGTAAAAATCCAGTCCTTTCGATCGTTTATTTTGTCCTTTTATTTCAAATGTAGCATTTATCTGACCTGGAAAATAAAAACGTTCGTTTCTTAGGATAGTTTTATTGTTTTTGGTTCTTAATACTATCAAACAAGCAGGGTCTAGTTATGTGATCATCACAATTAACATATTGCGGTGATCTTTGAATATAAAATAAAATACAATATATCCACCGTTCCAAATATAAACATAAATTATATACGGTGGATTGAAATGAGAATACACCACAGATATTTTTCTTTATTCCTCTCAGCTAGCTCAGGTTTGCTCAGTAAAGCATAAATTATTTGAATTACGAGACTCTTATTTACTTTTATGCCTGGAAAGAAAAAAAAAACTTATATCGTAAGCACTAAAGCTCCTGAAAGCTGGACAACTGCTACTAAACTCTGAATTTAAAAGAAAAGAACGCTGGATGCTTGTATTAACATCAATTAAACACATATGTAAAATTGAAAACACATAAACTTTATTTAACGAACAAAAGTAAAAATCCAAATGGAACGTCAAAATAAAAAAAATGTTATTCAAGATAATACAATTGGTAATTGAGAAATAAATTCTCAGGTTTGCTCAAACGTTAGAAATAATTGTAGTGACCTGACATAGGATCAGTACGGTCATTCTTTTGAACAAACCAACACAAATGAAATTTGTTTATAAATAAAAATATGTGTCAAATGAAAATAAATCTTATATAATGAAATTTAGTTGTTTTAGTTACTTCAAATTAAATAAATTCTGAAAAGAACTTAATAAACTAAACCAAATAATTTTATATTTGAGGATGAACTTTACAAGTTAATTATTATTTATGAACTTGACAAGAATCATTTATTATAACCAACCTTGTATATTACGATATACTTTCCTTTTTAAAAAACCAATCCTTATTATTGGTAACACTGTGACAGAACCTGTCAGCTGACTTCTTGTTTATAAATTATCGATACGTAGATCGATGTCAAAAAAAATAAATTCAGTCAGAATTTATTTAAACAATCACTTTCACTTTTAATAATTGTTGCACAATAATCAAATCTTCTTTTAATCCTTTTAAAAATGTTCAGGTAACGCTTTTAATTTAATTTAAATTTTATTTATACAATGACATTTGCGTCAAAACATATGGTTAACTATCTAACCTCAAATTAATTACAGATATTTTATCCGGAGCCGAGCATGGGTTTTGCGTTGAACGTTTTATCGACTGACTTTGTTACAATTTGCCCCAGCTTATATAGTTTATGCCAGAACAAAAGAAAACTATGACACTTTTTGAAAACAACGGAACATCGAGTAAGCTCGTGACGTCACTAATCCGGCACAGCTGTTCTGGATCATCACTAATCTTAATTCTTATTATAGGATTGTAGCCCTTGAAACGAAGATCAATAAAGTATCATACATTCATTATCCTAAAATGTATCGTAACGAAGATATTCGAGAAAAACGTTTGACAATGTACAAAACTCATTACGATCTAATTACATATAAAGTTCAACAAATCAAGGTTCATCCTTTACAAGCTAGTTACATGATAATACATGATATAGGTAATACAAATAATTTCTCCATAGAAACATCTTTACAATTTAATATAAACATGATTTTTACAGTACGCAATACAATGAATAAGCCAATTAATGCATATACAGATTCCAACTTAAATATAAAATCAATATTAATCAAATTATGTTCAAAATGTCCAGCATACAGTACTCTAAACACTTACATCAAAACAATGGTGAGGAAAAACAGGATAAAAGTCTATATCAACACGAACGAGAGGATTCAATACCTTCATTAATTGTAGTGACCAGAAGTCTTATAAACAAATTGAAAAATTAATTGTATTGTATCAGTCATAATAAGGTTGACCTAATTAATCTATTTTCAGCTAATTAACAGCATGAAACTGAGCTGGCCTCCTGGAATATAGAAAAATCTATCTAACGCTAAACATCGTAATGTGTAAATTTAATATGGAAATTACTTCCTCCTAATAAGTGGGAAACCCGTCCCAAAGTAACATGGGTTGCATAAACGTACCTATGATCAAGCAATCTAACTAATTGATATCCTTTTTCTGAAAATGAAACCTATTATTATTATGCGTGAGAAAACTAGGTTATGTTTGCATGAAGTCTTTATTCTTAAGTTTTTAATTTAAACATTAATGAACCTAACTGTGGTCCTATCTATAACCTTTATATTAATTATGCCCATGACATAACATGTCCCTCTTTTAATTTAAATCCGATATAAAAATATTTGTGTTAACGTTTCTGTTCGGTCGTTAAAATTTTCAATACGGTGATTTGATATCACTGCAGTATATAGGAATTATAAACGGAAATTGTTAAAAGATGTGTATATTTGGTTTTTTCACAATAATAAAGCAACAGAAATGACAGTACTACCATTAAACTATACGTACTGATTTTTTATTAGCTTTGCTTTTATATGATCACAACAAAACTACAGTGTTATTTATCGGGTTCCACTGCCTGTAATAATTGACTTTGTCTAAGTTATGCCCACTTTCACAAAACCCCTTGCTCTATCAACGGATTTTTGAAGTATTTATATTCTGTCTGATATCAAGTGTTCGTTAATATACAATTATAAAACTTACCGATATCACCCCGAACAAATCCATAGCCGAAGAAGTCTATAAATAAAACCTGCCCTGTTATATTAAGATGACTGGTTATCAATAAGGAATCCCACTGAATTTCACCACGAACTGTCATAGTTTTTGGATCATATCTAAAAAGGAAAATTGAAATTGAAAACGTTACGTTTCAAAACACACATCCTTTAAAGACAACTATATATGATTGGCTATCGAGAAACGGCAACGAGAAATATCACTTACTCAAATTTTGTAAAATCGTAATTGTCCAATCCTTCAACGGTATAATCCGACACTAAAAGAGTATAATTTGCATATGGCGACTCTTGCATTACTGTTGTTGATGTAACAATTTTATTTAGAGTCGGTAATCCTATTTCCTTTATACCAATAGTTGCACGATCTATCATTGAATTAAAAGCTCTCAACATGCACTCGTTTAATTCTGGATCATTCACGTAACATTTGGGAAAATTCAAAGCTGAAAAATCGTCACAATCTTTAGTTTGTTAACGGTAAGGCAATTAGTAGCACTAATAAGCCTATATTGCTTATGTAAGTAATCAGTGGCGTGCGGTCCATGGAAGCAATGGAAGCAATGCTTCCCTTGAGAATTTATTAAAAATAAAAACCAATGCTAACAAAAATACTTTTATAAAATTATGATTATTCTTTATTTAAATTTGTAATATTTAATCAACTTAAAGCTCAATATCAATTCCGTACAGCAAAAAGTATAATTATTTAGAGTACTATTTTAAATTAGGCTCATTAAACTTGCAGGGAAAGGTAATACCGATTCAAATGTGTTACATACACTGCACATAAACGCTGATTTCGTTGCTTATAACTGCTCTTCTCCTAACCTCGGCGTGGATCAGCGGGCGTGGTGATTCAGACGATGCTTTTAGCATTGTTTGGTTGTTATTTTTAGTGTGCTTCATGCCCAAATGTTTATTTATTAATTTGAATATTTGTTCGATTTAGTGTTTGTTAAATTTAATGTTACTTATGTTAGTAAATCTGCGAATGAGACTGTATTTTGTCACATTTTATTATTTCAATTTATATTAGTTGAATTTTTTAAAGACAAATAATTCTATTTAATTTGCTCTGTAGGTATGCAAATTTAAAATTGCATTATTGTCATGACTACAAATTCATTTCGAGTACTTCCGATACATCCGAATCGGTACGATCTTTTTATTCAGTTTGTAAGTTATTAATAAAGAATTTTCTGCATACAGTTTTGGAGACAAATTACAAATCATTGAGAAAGACAGATTAAAACCAGAATTTTTAAATTTAACAACAAAGATTAAAACCTGCACCGGTATTTTGCTAAAAAAGACCGGAAAATTGAGTTGCATTATAAATACATAGTAGTAGTTTTTTTAAAATAAAGAATAATAGTCAAATTTCATAAGTATAAGGTGTAAAAGTTCTTCTTTGAAAAACCTAGCCTAAATTCTCACCGCACGCTACTGTAAGTAATAGACATATTTCACAAAGCGAAGATGCTTCTAAATCATAACTTGTAACAATAATCCGTAACCACATACATTTTCAGTCTTAAATGAAAATCATGGGTTTGGAAAAAGTTGTTATCAGCGTAAAAAACGAATAAATTTAATTCAAGGTAAACCTAAAAAGATAATTTATATTGATGAGGTAAGATAATCACAGGAGTATTCCCAAGAAAAACGTGGAAAATAAAGAAAACAAACTGCTTTTTGGTAATTTATGCAAAGATATTGCGTAATTAACATCTTAATGATTTGTTTATTAGTAATAATAGGAGTAAGCTCCGTCAAACTAAGTAGTCAAAGTTTAAGCATTTTATTCAAAAATATTTTTACTGTTGATCTCAATTTTCTGGCAATTATTTTATACTGTATCAGGTCTTTATTCATCTTTTACATTTTAAATGATACAACACTTCAATTTTTTCCTCCGCAAAATTATTTTTGGTCTATCAGGTAGATATTTCTGGTTGGTAGGGTGAAGTAATGCTCTTGCACCTACTCCATGCCAAGTTTTGTTAAATTATATTTGTGAATTCCCTCACACCGCTTCATTTAGTGTTCGCGGATTATATCAGAGTACTGTAGTGATCTTAGTTACAACGATAAAACAAAACGACTTCGAAATAAATACAATAAACGTAAACACTTTTTTTCAAGTATGGCATTATTTATTTCTTTAAACTTAAAACAACACTACTTGAAATACTATATTTGGGTAGTTCTCACATTCGTATTTCCAAATTAATTGCCGTGATTTATATTGTAACATTCAAAAACTTACGAATGGTGAGATGCCTGACTCATTTCTTAGAGATTTTCTCATTGCTACTTTGACAGATTATATTCTAAAAGATTGTCAACCTCAATCTACTACTCCTCCCGTATTTCAAAACACACGCATTTCCAATCCCTCTTCTTTTTCCCACCGAAGACGACCTCCTACTTAAAATCTTAATCTTTGTTATTATCATCAACGATTTGGGCAAAACGCACGTAACTGCATCGCACCATGTAATTCTCAAAAAACTAAATGTCAACTTGACAGGTGCATCTACCCCGACCTCTCATGGGTACGTTCGGCATTCTGATCTAGAGTACGCTTTGTACTCCGGAGCGTCCTTTTATTGCACGAGTGTTAACTCTACCGCGTTCTACATGAATGGAGCAGGTCCACTAGCGTAAACTCTGATGGCTCTCGATTCACAGATCTAACTCTACTGCTCTGCCTGTCAAAATCCAACTCTTATCAAATTGTTGGTTAAAACTTATATTAATTTGTTGTGTATTATAAATTATCTACGCGGTAATTCTCGTTAATCCAGTTTTAAAGTGAGTTAATAATGACTACATCATCGATACTGTTTAAATGCCAAAACTGAAACTTTGTTGATATAGACGAGGTTATAGTACGCCAGCACTTAAAAGAACATTTTACGGAAAACGATCAGCAGCAAGGTAAATAAGATTAATTGTGGCATTAATTAAAACCATTTTTATTTCATTCTTGCAGCTTCATTCTGGAATCATGCTCACCAAATTACTGTTTGCGAGCCTGACCATAACGATCTAATATCACAAACGATAACCCCCGAAAAGTCTCTAAATGTTAAAGATGATCAAAATACTCAATGCTTAAAAATATGGTTACACGAAGACACATTATTGCTCATTTCCTTGATGGAGAAGTATGAAGGTGATTTCGAACATTCAACCTAGAAAAATGTTTTTGCAAATTCAGTATTTGCTGCCACAAAGGAAACCTTACCCTCCCATTTTAAGAGATCTGATAGGAAACACTAACAATTCGTTAACAAGAAATGTTAACGAAAATATTAGAAGTTTCAACAGTGTACTGTCTTTTGCTTCAATGAGGGCCAAGATAGGAGACCTGGCCAGGTATAGTCCGTATTGTTTCAGGGTGCATGGTCAGGTATACCATAGAACCTCACATATGCACCCAGCCGGTGATGAAACTAGAAAGTATGCCCAGCTGTATGTCACTGACTCTGCTGAAGCCAACGCTCTACGTTCAGGAGTTAGTGCCAACAGTGGCTGTGAGCCAAATTTAATGAGGTTGATAGATAAAACCATTCTTTGCATCAATGTATTGGCAAAGGCATATAAAATGTTGGGTGAGGTCGAAAAGTAGGAGTTGGCGAAAGCTCAGACCAGTGGCATGGCTGACCCAGCAGTGAGTATGGCTTTGCGGAGGGATAGGAACGCAATCCAAATCCAATTTACCAGCAATCCAAATTGACCTGAAGTAAAGGACAATCTGCTTCCTGGACAGAAGCCTTCAGACAGGCCAGATTTAGTAGCACGAGTATTCAAAATCAAAATGGATGCTCTTCTGATCGATAACTTGGACAGCCACGTTTTGGGGAAACCTGTGGATTTTGTGTACACTATAGAGTTCCAAAAGAGGGGTCTTCCTCATGCACATCTTCTGCTAATTCTGGATGAAAAAGAGAAAATTCTAACACCAGAGCATATTAACAACCTTGTGTCAGCCGAAATTCCAGACAAAGATACAGAGCCTAGGCTGTTTGAGATTGTCAGACGATGTATGGGACATGGGCCATGTAGTGGCGAGAATCCGTATGCAGCATGCATGGAAGGTGCCAAATGTACCAAGGAGTTCCCTAAACATTTTCAAGAAGAGACTTTGTTGAAGGTCGCTGGATACCCTCTGTATCGGAAAAGACCTGGAGTCAAAAAGTCGGGAAGCATACGGTGGATAACAGATGGATCGTACTGTACAACCGTTTTCTATCTCTTAAGTACGACGCTCATCTTAACGTAGAGGTGTGTACCTCAATTAAATCTGTCAACTACAATTTTAAGTACGTTTGTAAGGGCTACGGCTGTGCGAACGTTGCGATAACTTCTGCGGATGGTGCAACAATCACTCATGACTAGCTCATCAGGTAGCTAGCTATTTAGAAGCGTACGTTAGTGCCCCTGAGGCAATGTGGCGACTACTTGAAAATAAAATGCAGGATCGTTCACATGCCATCATCCTGTTGGCCGTCCATCTACCATCACAACAGTCAGTTTACTTCATCAACGGACAGGAACAAAAAACACTGGGCAGAGCATCTTTAATAAAAACGACGCTTGAAGCGTGGTTTGAGCTAAATAAGTCAGACAGTAACGCCAGGGGAGCTGCTACACACAGAGTTACCGCATCATTATGTTTATTCTAAAGCACAGTGGAAACCGAGGAAGCAAGGTAAGGCCAAGGTGATCCCGAGAATGTACACGGTGAGCCCTAAAGATAGTGAGCGCTTCCACTTACAGCTTTTACTCCTTCATGTAAAAGAAGCAACATGTTTTGAAGATATACGAAGCGTTGGAGATCAGGTCTTTCCAAACTTCGAGGATGCAGCGAGTCATAGACATTTGTTGGATGACGACTGCGAGTGGGATATATGTCTTAGAGAAGCTGCAGCGGTTCAGAGTCCTGCAGCCATGCGCCAGCTATTCGCGATTATTTGTGCCTTTAATTCGCCCAAGCATGGCCTGTCTTTGTGGTAAACATTTAAAGAGAATATGACCGAAGATTTCAGGCGTCTACATACAAACCAAATGTCGGAGATATCCAAGATATCCACAGAACATTACTCTGTCATGGGTTAAAATGCAAGGACTTTCTTTGTTAGACCCTGGCACTGTCCCGGATGAAGTGCAGTTCTATGCTGACAAAGAGGAAATGAGGCAAAAGAAAAAAAAATCAAAAGTTTGCATGACATTCAAAATAAGGTTTTCGATGAGATTGTTTCAGCGGTATAGGTCTCAGACCCACGACAGCTACAGAAGTGCTATTATCTGGATGAGCCCGGATGTATAGGCAAAACCTACCTGTACAACACTCTCATGAGTTATCTGCGGGGACAGAAGAAGATTGTTTTACCTTTTGCAACAACTGGGATTGAGACACATCTATTAAAGGCAGGAAGAACTGTCCACAGTGGCTTCAAGTTGCCGGTACCGTCAGCGCGGGTGACTTCGGACCGTGCATGTAACTTCAGACACCCGTGATTTTCAATGTTCGACGCATATTATGGAGGGGTTAATGTCGACCTTGACAAATGAGTCGCTGATGTTGGCCAATAAACAGTGTGGGTAATGCATAGTCAGAGTGTGGATATTGTTCAGATAAGCCTTGTGATTTTACGTGCAATTTTATTTCGACGCAATATTCTTGAGTCAAGAAAAGTCTGAAAAAGTAAGGGGTGTACAGTTTTTTGTATTTAACATAATTAATTCTAACTTACATCAATCTGAAGCTACATGTATAGTGAACTATAAACATAAAAATCATGAATCCATCTATGATGGTATTTTTTATACAGGGCGATAACAAAAAAATCACTATTGTTGCAGGCGACTTCGGACATGCCGAATATATATAAAAGAGTATTGGGAGGGAGAAACTACCGCAATTATGTTTCCGAAAATTTGGAAAAAGCCATCAGGGACGTCAAATTAAAAAATATACAATGAGGCAGGCCAAAGAAATTTATAAAGTTCCGAAATCAACAATTTCCGACAAATTAAAAGGAATTCATAGCAAAAAACATGGAGGTCAACCTATTCTTTTAGAACTTGAAGAAGCAAAGATTGTTGAATCCATTGAAATCTCTGCAGAATGGGGATTCCCACTTACTGAACTAGACGTAAGGAAAATCGTACAGCATTATTTTAACAGAAAAGGGGTGGTTACGAAATTTAGAGACAATATGCCTGGACTAATTTGGGGTAAGAAGTTTTTGACGCGTCACCCCAATTTGTCGATTAGGCTTTCTCAAAATGCTAAAAGAAGCAGAGCGGAAGTAACTGCCCAAACAATCACAAACAACAATTCAATGAACTTAGGGTTCAAGTACAAGATGTGCCTTCAGAAAACCTAATTAATTATGACGAGACGAATTTTAGTGACAATCCGGGGAACCCAAAGTAATTTGCAAGAGGGGAGCCAAGCATTGTGACCTCATTATAGATTCGTCAAAAACGAGCATTTCGGTAATGATGGCAGCTTCAGCAAGTGGAGAGTTATTGCCTTCTTTCGTAGTTTACAAGGCCAAACATAGGTATCAAGAGTGGGAGGAGGATGGTCCTCCGGGATGCCGTTACACAATAAGCAAGTCCGGATGGTTTGAAAGTGCATCATTTGTTGAATGGTTTAGGCAAATATTGTTGCCTTATGTTAGGAATAAACCAGGACCCAAAATAATAATCGGGGATAACCTTTCTAGTCACATAACTTATGAAGTGATACAAGAATGCGAAGCAAATGCGATAAGATTTGTTCTACTCCCTCCAAATTCGACACACCTCTGTCAACCTCTTGATGTTGCCTTCTTTGCACCGCTTAAGAAAATGAAAAAGAAAGGGCCATTCCAAAAGGCAGATTTTCCAAAACTATTAAAACGCACTCTAGACGGCATAGAAGCATCTTCGTCATCTCAAAAAAATATTATCTCTGGATTTAGGGCCTGTGGAATCTACCCCTTCAATCCTCAAGAATGCTTAAAGAGACTACCCAAAGATTTACAAACCGATTCCGAAAATGAAGTTGCTAGTTTGTTGGGGACAACGATTGTAAACTTCTTAAAAGAAAACAGAATACCAGAACCAAGAGCTAAAACTAGGCGAAAGCGTGTAGATGTTAAGGCTGGCAGAGCACTAACTATCAAAGACTTGCCGTCACAAAAAAAACACTATAAGTGAAGAACCAAACCTTGGCAACCTAGACAGCTCAGATGAGGATTTGCCTTTAAGTAATTTCAGAAACGGCAATACGAATGATGAGCCTATTGATATGGTCTCTAACGCGTCTCTTGAAGATGATTTCGAAGAACAACAAGAATTTGAGTGTCTTCGAGAAGATGATCCTCACAACCAACATAGACACCAAGTGGCTTTAGAAGAAGGTAATTTTGTGATCGTTAAAGTTCCTTTAGAACATTAATCAAAGTACAAATATTATGCTGGCCAAATTGTTGAATCTATTGGAGAAGACGATGTCCACAAGAATTTCTTGATTAAGTTTTTAAGAAGAAAGAGGTCTTCTGTAGGGAGTTATTTTTACTTTCCAGATGTAATTGATGAGGGAATAGTTAGCGGGACTGAAATATTAAAAAAACTTAGTCCACTTCCTTTGCGCAGAGGACGATGCAATTTCAGTGATTTGCCAAGCGATGTTTTTATAGAATAAGAATGGTTTTTTATTTTACTTTTTTACTTTTTATAGAATTGTTCCTTATTTTGTAATGCCAAAAAGTGATGTGCCTTACGAGACTTATGTTGACTTTTTATATTTAAACCCTAGTGTCAAAAATAAGTTGAGTTTTTGTAATTTTTATAAATAAAACTATTGAAATGAAAGAGAACAAATTTTTTTTCAATTTTTATAGCGTAGTACAATTTTTTTACATAAAATTGTGTCCGAAGCTAATATCACTTTTAATAGCTTCGTTTTTAGGCGTTTTTAAACGATGTCCGAAGTCACCTAAAAACTGAAGGTGGCTTCAGACACAAAAAAAGTAAAAAAATATATATGATCGACTCAAATTTTTGATTTTATTTTCATGGCAATACATAGAGGAAGGATGTAGGTATCCCTACCATTTTTTTCAGATTTTTTAATAAAGAATCCACATTCGAACCAACTAAAATATGCAGAAAATCGTCCGAAGTCACCTGCGTTGACGGTACCCATCACAAAAACTTCTACCTCCAATGTGCTCAGTCGGTGGAGGCCAGCGCTCTGAAGGAAGCTGTCCTTATAATAATTGACGAGGCAGCGATGTTGATGTGCCACGCTCTTCGCTGCATTGACTTATTGTTGCAGAAGGTGATGGGCAACAAGGCGCCTTTCGGTGGGAATGTGTTAGTCCTGGGCGGTGACTTCAGACAAACCTTCCCTGTCGTGCCGCGGGGAAGCAATGCAGACATCATCGCTGCCTGCATCAAGAGTTCTCCTCTGTCGCGGCGTTTCAAGTTGGTGAAACTGTCGACCAACATGAGGTCGGTGGGACAAGATGATTTTAACGATTGGCTTTTAAGAATTGGAGATGGAAAATTGACTAACGGCGAAGATAATCTCTTTGACGACAATGTGGAAATCCCGCTTGAATTCTTAGAAGAGACTGATATCATTCATGCTATTTATGGGTCCTCTATAGATGTTCATGATGTTGAAGGGCGGTCAATGAAGATCATCATTACGAGTAAGAACAAAGACGCCTTAACGTTTAACAATCTAGTATATTAAGTATCAAGAACAGTAAGGACAGTTTACAGATCGACGACAATGTTTGGCGACTGAGCGAAGCGAAGTCGCCAATATTGGAGGAGATCGGTAAACTCCTTACTGTTTGAGATGCTTATACTATTTTTTGTACGACCATTATGAATACAAAGGTATTAACTAAGGAAATATCCCCGAAAAAATAGATTTAAGATAATTTATTTTTGCCCTGTATATCCAGCAAACATTAAGTAGGTTTTGTCGTTACCATGGATACGTTTGTAATTACTATTATTTTTGAATGTCACGATATTTGTCAAACTCGTGAGAATGAGTGAATCAGAAAACGAATATAATTGGGATATTGAAGAGGCCTGAGCAAATTTAAATAAACAACATACATTTTTTTAAATAGTCCAATTATTTAGAAAATAAATGATTTCTCGCGAAAGAGACATCTAAAGATCATGAATTTATTTTATAAATTACATATAATTTACTTACCGTTCTGTTTTTGACAGAACTGAACGGTAAGTAATTACTTACCGACGCGTTTTTGCTTAGCAACCAGTAAATATAACCTACTGTTCTAAAACCAAGTATGGTAAACAATCCGAAATAGCATTGTCGTACAAAAAAGTACTTAACCTTCTCCCAACACAAGTCAAAATATACAATAGTGTAGATTCCATCATCACTGAGATCATGAAAATCACTATACTTATCCGATAGAGTTTTTGAATGCACAGACCCCCTCAGGCATGCCACCACACGCTCTGTACTTGAAGTATGGTTCTCTGATAATGCTCATTAGAAACTTGAAAGCTAAAAAGGGTCTTTGCACTGGTACACGCCTTATCGTTAGAGAGCTCTGTACGAATTTTATTAAAGCAGTAATCCTGACTGGTACTCACAAAGGTGACGTAGCATATTTGCCCCGAATAGACATTACACCAACTGACACTGACCACCCCTTTAAACTCGAGAGAAGACAGTTCACCATCATCCCGGCATTCGTTATTACCAAGGGCAACCACATGGTTGCTGAATGGGTAGTTAAGCGCACAATTTCGTGTAGTCGCATGTATACCTAACCGTACCGTAACCTACCGTAATTTTATACCTATACATTCGACTACACGAAATTGTGCAATTAACTACCCATTCAGCACCCAGTTGGTTGGGCTTGGTTATTACTATCAATAAGGCACAAGGGCAGTCTTTTAACGACGTAGGGATTTTCCTTAAGGAGCCGTTATTTTCATATAGGCACTTGTATGTTTGCGCTCACCAGAACCAAATTCAAAACATTTATAATTGTTTATTCAAGATGGTGATGCACAGGGACACGTAGCAAATAACGAAAAAGTGTATACGACAAGCGTTGTGTACACCGAAATATTTAATTAAGGAATCATGTCCATTGCTTGGTCAGTATGTTCGTTCGTTCGCCAGGCTTCTCAATAAAAGTATGCATGCATATAAACTGGTAATTGTTTAACAGTAGTGATTAAGGACTACTAAAATAGGTGGGAGAGTGTTGGTGGTGGGTCCCAAAAAAATAACTTTTATAAGTAGAGCTGTTTTCTTGCTTCGTGAATAGTTGATTCTTCAACGGGTATTATGTTAGTACTTAAATAAATGAGCGCTTCCAAGCTGTTTTACAACTTCAAGCGTGGATTAAGCCGTCTATAATCTTTTGGTGAGATGAAGAAGGCGTTTAATGGTGAGACATGTTCATTAGCTACTGTAAAGCGTTGGTACAATGAATTTCGTCGTGGTCGTGAATCTTTGAAATACGATCATCGTCAAGGTCTTCCGATAAATTTTGGTACTGACCAGAACGTTGCAACTGTACAAGGTAAGATCGACAGGTCACTGATCGCTTGTAAATTGCCAGACTTAGGGCCAGTTGTATAAATGTGGTTAAATACACTATAACTTGTTATTGCGGTGTTGGTTCGGTAGTGTTCGGTATGGTGTTCGGTAGGGTTGTATTTGGTAATGTTCGGTGTGTTCGGTATGGTCGTATTCGGTAATGTTCGGTATGATTGTATTCGGTATTCGGTAAATTGCCAGACTTAGGGCCAGTTGTATAAATGTGGTTTAACTTTAAACTTGGCTTAGTTTCCGCAGTAACGATTGTCAGAACAATCGTTGTCTAGGATATTGATCCTAGTTTAAAATTAAGCTGTATTTATACAACTTGTCTTTAAGCGTTTTGCTCGAAGATCATCTTACTTGTAAGCGCCAATATTTACCGGCTTGACATAGATCCAGGTATCGCAGTGGGTTAAGATTTTGGTAACACATTGATTCAAGTCTTATTTAGCCCTGGAAGGAAACGCTTTATAAGAAAAGAAGTTTATAACTGACAGTCGTTCATCACGATGTCAGAGTCACGAATATTGAGTATCGAGCTGTTATTGGGTGTGGGAGGAAAATCCTCGACTTATTCTGTGGTAAGGTATTGGTCAAAAACGGTTCCGAATGGGACAGGAATCGTTAGAAGACGACGCAAGAACAGGAAGGACGGTGGAAACGGTGATGGACGACAAGATTGTCCTTGTTGAGGATCTCATATTAAGCAATCGACGCTTGAAAGCGAAAGAAATATCCAAAATGTCAAGGCTTTCAGATACTTAAAAAAACACAAAAATTAAAACAATTCACCATCTACTACGAGCGCTTGAGGTTATACATATAAGTTTTTTGCGTACTTCTGGAGAATGGCAGTATAGCTAAAAGGGGAGAATTATCCCTTATACAAGGTCAAATACAGTGTAGACATAAGTTTGTGACAAACATATAAAAAGTAATAAAGAAGAAAAGCTTTAGTAATAAGCAATTTACTTGCTCGGTTACAGGTTTAAAATGTAAAGTGCTTAATGACGTTATTACCTGTCTATTCTAACTAAGATGATCTGCAAGCAGTAAAGGGTTACACAATGTCACGTAAGCATACTTTATTAGTAAATTAGTCAAACAACATTGTGCGCACATTTTAACAGTGCAGTTTTTGTGCCCAAAATGGCTGAAAATACAGATTTATGACAGAATACATTGGTTTACTTAAATGAGCATTAATCTCAATGAATTGCTGGTAGCAAATTTCGTTGTAATCAACAAGTACTTTGATTGGCGTTTTTTTTTTAGAAGAGATCAGATTTCAACGCGAGATGAACGCGACTGAGAACACAGTTCTAAGAAATTGTCTGGTGCTGTAAGAAGAAAATAACAGGCTTTCATAGATAAACTTGATGGTCTGTTTGACAGAGGACACAGATTTTTTATCGAATCAAAGAAAGAAGGATTTCATGTAAGGAAGATACGACCAAGAAATTCTGAACGGCTACAGAGAAGCGTAGAACACTTAGAGAAAGCAAGTTTTTTAAGTCTTATACAGCACTATTTTTATGCCTTTTCCGCTTTTACAAACGTGTTATTATTCTCTTATGTTGCTTTTCCTTTCCAGCTGAAGCGTTTCAATTCTCACCGACATGCAGTTCCCCATCCGTCCATTGCTATCGCAATCAAAGCAGAGAAAACTTTACGACACACACAATGATGCATCATTATATGTAAACCTCAGCGACAGAGATGCAGTGCATACTTTGACAGCTTTTGCTGAAGCTTTAGAACATATTTCAACATTGTCTACAAAATAGAACCACCCTTCACATTGTAGTCAAGATTTTCGTAAAAAACCTGCAGAAAAGCTTAGAAAATCGATTTAAAGAATGAGCTGATCTGATTTGTTAGCACTATAGTCATTTAACACTGGGGTTGGTGTGTTAGGGCTATATTTATTAATTCTTGTAGAAGGAAATAAAACGCAGATTTACTTCTATGAATTATTTATTTGACTCTTATATTTTATTGATACGCGTTGCCTAGTACCATTTCGTATCTATGCAAAAATATATGAGTTGTGAGTCGTCCACAACATTACCCCGCCCGGTCTGAAACGTGGGTATTACACACATGAAAAAGAAAAAATACGGAATGGTATTTTGGAGAAAAAATGGAGTATTTTAAGGGAACTTGAACAATGTTGTAAAATTCTCCAGCTACAAAAACTCTACTAGGCAGTATAGGTAGTTACAATAAAAAAACTTAAGGTTGCGTGTTCAGATCACGTCGGGGTCACCATATATAGTCATTTAACACTGGGGTTGGTGTGTTAGGGCTATATTTATTAATTATTGTAGAAGGAAATAAAACGCAGATTTACTTCTATGAATTATTTATTTGACTCTTATATTTTATTGATACGCGTTGCCTAGTACCATTTCGTATCTATGCAAAAATATATGAGTTGTGAGTCGTTCACAACAGCACCTGCAGTTCACTGGGATGGAAAGCTTATTTCTTCTGTTATTAACACCTGCAAAGAAGACAGACTATCCGTTCTTAGTACAAGTGGTGATATCAAACTTCTTTATAATACCAAGGCTTGATATTTTCAGGAAAAACTTTTGAGATTGTCAGAAATAATTATCAATTTTATTGAAAATTTTTTTAAACGGCTACAGCCGTGACACTACAGCTATAAGAAATTTTCCATTACCTATTACCTTAATATTAATACCTGTTATTACCTTAAGTTTTAATAGATTATTTCAATACTGAAATTTCCTGCGCTACGCCTTCTACATGTCTAAACACAACAATAGAAACCAGGGGTTATTTTTGTTTAAAATCAAACGATTGTAGGAGGTGAGACCGTAAGAACTTGAAAATCGCAAAAATGGGCCAACCTACTGCTCATATAATCTAGTGGTTTAACCTCAGTTGAGACTGACGTTTGTCATTAGTATACTTTGACATCTCACAAATAAAATTCCCTAGTAGTTAGCAGCATTAATATGCTGTTAACTTCTTTTCATCACTTCACCTGTCCATCTGTCTCCTGACGTCCTGAGAGCTATAACGAGAGTCGGCTTCTTCAAACTCCAGCAGCAGCAAGTAAGCCTCCATCAATACTATTACGAACATGATCTCATCAACTTAAAAACAAAAAAAAATCCAAATTTGAATAGATAATACATTAAATCCTGAACGAAAACACGTAGGTACCATGCCAAGCTAAATAACTATGCCAATCCAAATTATTATGCCAAGCCAAACTAACACCTTAAGCACTGATATGGGTTGCAGGAAAAGGTTGGAAACGGTTACGGTGCAACTATATGCAAGCAGGGTGAAACGGTTAAATACACTATAACTTGTTATTGCGGTGTTGGTTCGGTAGTGTTCGGTATGGTGTTCGGTAGGGTTGTATTTGGTAATGTTCGGTATGATTGTATTCGGTAATGTGCGGTACGGTTGTATTCGGTAATGTTCGGTGTGGTTGTATTCGGTAATGTTCGGTACGGTTGTATTCGGTAATGTTCGGTATGGTTGTATTCGGAAGTGTTCGGTTCGGTTGTATTCGGTAATGTTCGGTATGGTTGTATTCGGTAATGTTCGGTGTGTTCGGTACGGTTGTATTCGTAAATGTTCGGTTGTATAGTGTATTATAAATATTATAATGCTCACCTTAAGTGATTCGGTCTACTGGTTCGGTATTCGGTTTTCTGGTTCTGGTACCCTGCTTCTCTACTCGGATGGTTCTCTTAAATATAGCGGAAGAGACTGACATAATAGTCCGACGAACCAGCTTATATACCCACTGGAATAGGTGGGGCTGCGCGTTGCGCTAGCGAGTGTCAGCGGCTAAGAGGGAAAGGACGGGTGGGGACGCGAGACTTGCTCTTCTCGGAGAAGAGCGAGGTCACGCGGCAAAACTTGCATGGCAGTTGTTTCAATAGTAAATACATATACAAATAAATAATTATACCCCGTAATAAGTAACTTCGTTACAGGATGTTATGATTAATTGTATGGTAAGAAAAGGAAGTATCAATGTGTTAAAAACATTTTCAAATTTTTAAAAAATGTATTAATTTGAGGAAGAACCAATGGTTGCCATTGAATCCTGGGGTCAATTTAGCATTTATTTATAAGTGTCTGGTACCTGCAGAGAGAGGAAATCTCCCTCTATCTTTTTATAATATTACCTATTATTAACAATTAATTTAAATTATATTAACAATTTGGTTATAAAAATTTAGTTTATAGATAGCCTTTTGTTTATAGTTTAAAATTTAGTTGGAAACTAGAAAACACACTAAACAATTCTAGTTGTAACTATGAAAAACACTAACTTATTCAACTGTTTTTCCAAATCTTATATAAACTGCAGAAAATCTGGTGACACTCTCTTTAATTTTTGTATTTGTGCAGAACACGCGTTTCGTTGGAGAGCAAAATTTAGAGAATTTTGAGGTTATGTTTTGAGTAGAAACGTCAAACGTCATTCTCCTGTCAAAAATGTGAGGTTATGTCAACCGTTACAGAATTTTTTAATATAACGATAAAGTGTTTAGAACTTAAGTGGGGCATTTGATAATGATTAAATTAATTTAAATGAAATAAAAGTGCAGTGAAATTTAATTGAAGTTTGGATTTTATTTGGGGAACGAAATATTATTGGATAAATTTTGGACTATCTTATTGGAGTTGGGAATGGAAATTAAAGATTCATTCATAAATAAAAATTAAAATGGACTTACATCATAGAAGAAAATAGCTATTGTTTATATTTATAAATATTATCCTGTATTATAAATTGTTTTTTTTCACAAAAGATGGTATTTGGGAACATTTCGACCATTTTGATATTTAAGCAGAAAAGCATACTAACATTTACAGTCAACTACTAATCCAAGTTAGTATTTTTTATGGTGCCAATATTTTGGGAAATTTCTTTAAATTAATGTAAGTTAATTTATTACGGGTCATATTTTCAACTACTTCTCGAAGCTTGTGGATCGTTATTTAGCAACTATTATTTCTTAGCGTAAGTTGTTATGTTGGTTTGCCTTGAGTATTTTTAATAAAATGTTTCATCAAGTCACCAGTTTTACTAGTTTTTGGTTTCCTTGGTTTTTTTGGGATGATCTAAAATATCTGTCAGCTGGTTGTGGTTGCAATTTCTCGGAATTATAATTTGTATTTTTATTACCCTTGAATAGGGGATATATCCGTGAAATTGTTAATTGGCGAGTTACCGTTTTCTGAATCTCATTTCTACCTTTTCGTGCTCGCTAATCTCTTGAAGAGGATCTGCAGCCAACCGCAGTCCCCGGCTACTTTGATGTAAGTTACCTTATATCGATAATTTCTAAATGTCTTATTTTTGGAAAAATAAGATTTCTTATTTTCTTACTTCTTTCTAGTTGAAGTAGTAATCTCCCGACATCATCAACCAAACCGTTTATTGTTTCCAATTGCCTGTTTTTCTATAGCCATAAAACCCTCACTGAGAGGTAAGTGGTATTGGTTAAAGGTATTGACTTTATGTTAAATTCATTTTTCTCTTTTTAGGGTTCTTGGTTTTGGGTTTCCCTTTAAGTTTCCCTTTATTGCGTTACCTATTGTTGTTACTTGTACCATTGAAGTACTCCTCCAATTCCCCTTCTTTACTGCTACTTTGCTCGAGAACAGTTGTAAGGTTACTTTAGTGGAGACAGCGCGACCTGCATGGTGTGTTGGATTCTTTCCAGATAAGTGCCGAGAAAGATACATTTATGATGAAGAAATATACGGACTACCCTTTTTTTTGGTGTTTGGCATATCTTATACAACTCTATGATTAAGACTTATAACTGGTAATATTGAAAACTGGGTAAACCCTAAGTAATCCAGAAAGACCACATCCTTTTCATTGCGGAATAATAATCCATTGCTATTCTATATGTAAAGCCGAATGATATCATAACGCTACTCAAGAAATCCATGAGAGTCTTAACCTAGAATGTCACATAACCTTTAAGTCAAGTTTGACATTTGCCTACTTTTAAATTGACAACCTAAATTAATCATTCTTGAACTAGGCCTACTATCGGTCTGCCAAACTAATCAGTCCTATTCTATTGTTACCTTAATAATTTTATCATACCTGTAACTTATTTCATATTACCGTATGCAATTATACCAACGAGTTGAAGCCCTTAGTTGGTTCTCTTTTAATTTTATTTACATCAGGTACTATATACTCCACTATAGGAACAGCAGCTTTCTATTGAGAATAAACTCGTAGTAAGAGCGTAAGTATCTGTAATCTCATTGTATTTATACGTTCCGCATATATTTGCCTCGAATCACGTTAAAGGGTGTATCGCAATAACGATTGAAGCTGATTGATGCCCTTTTAGAACCTTGGGGTTCATTCTCGTTTATGGACGCAGTCGTTTACTTAAACGAGTGGCGCACGGGTTTTTCTTTTAGCTGAGTTAGCTTTGGGCAATATCGCGTTGACTGCAATCATTCACTTTGATACCGTACTATATACCCTGAGGCTGTGGCAAATTTTTTAAGTTTAGTTTATTTAATGAAAGAAATATTAATTAATAAGACGAAGGGAATTATACTGTATTATAATTTCAATTTCTTTTATTACTTGTGTAAATAATTTTAAGAACTTTGTTTCCATTTTGAATTTTTTTATTTTAATGTTGAATAAATTGTTCATTTGAATTTTGGTTAAAAGAAATCAAATTTTAGTTTATTTAGTTCCTTTGTGTGTGGATTTTAACTATGTTTCATAGATATAATTTAGTTGGTGCTCTAATTAAAGCGACACGCTTGAGAAGTCTCTTTTATCTTTAGTGCGTGCTTTCTAAAATGCAATTGTAGCTGGTGCATTTTTATTCGTTTATAAAGGTAAGTAGTTTTGTGTATGTGTTCCCATTACTTTTGCCAGAATCTATTTTTTGTGTTATTGATTATATCAATAATGATAAATCAAATTTTGGAATTTACCCATTTCTTTTTTTTCATCGATTTAAATGGGATGTTCCTAAGTATTTATTTTTATAATGCTAGACACACACATTTGGAACAACTATGTGTTTATATATCGTAGCAATAGGTTGTTACTTTACTTTACTGTTATTCTCGATTGTGGTAGCATTTGCACTCCGCATTCAGAACTTGCCATTATTTCAAATTCAGCTTAAAAATTGTAAAATTCAATTTAAGTAATTTGGGAAATAATTTATGTAAGCTAGTTTTCGTGAAAACAAGACAAGAGTAGCAAAACAGATAAGAATTATTCAGGAAAACGGAATTATTCTTTGATGTGTAATTTTCTAGAATAAACATGTTTGTAAATATATACATAAAATAAATTTTATATGAATGAAACCACTTGTATGACAGATTGCCGTAGAATTAGAAATTAGAACATTATTAATTCAATTTATTGTAATTACACAGGAAAAATATTAATAATAAATGGTTAAGCAATTAATAAACACTCACAATTTATTTTTTACATGATCTGAGCGAAAATTATGTGCCCCAAGATTTTATCTCGAGTATTATAGAATTAGAACTTCGCAAACCGTAAGTAGGTATTTACATGAGGTGCAATAACTGCAGCAAGTAGTTATCGAAGAAAGAGTCCTCATGCTCCGTTTATGTCGTGAAAACGCTCATAACAACAAATTAATAATATTTTGAAGATAAAATCTATCAAATACCTTCAAAAATACTGCCGTTGTAATGAGATCGTATGTAAGTCAAAGTGAAATACAGCTGCGATTGTGTTAAACAGATTTATTTCCAAAAAGTGCATCTACTGCTAATAATAAAAACATAATAATAATCTAAAATGTAAATACAGAAAAAGAGAATAATAATGATTACATATGATACATAGAAAGAATTAGTCGCAAAACAAAGGAATGCCACTATTTATGAAAATTCTATGGATTATTCGATCTTGGGTCGAATTTGCGTTTATGCACATTACTATTCAATGCGTCGATTTGAAACTGTTTGATGTGTAGTTTATAGCATCTGATTTCTTCGAGGAAATAATTCATCATAAGGTATAGAATTCGTTAAAGATACCATCAGATTCTTGATACCCAATTTAACCATTTCTTTAAACACTGGAGTTACGACCTCGGTAACTAATTTCGAATTTAAGTTGAAAATTGTATTAACTGACCTATCTGTAAATAGTAAATAACCAGTAATTTATTTTTTAATGCTTGAAACTAATTGTTAATACCTAGCTGCATGTTGTTAAAACGACCATCAAACTCATAATAGGCATCTTCAACATACACATCACTATCTACATTTGTTACATTATAATGATCGACGTTATTCACCTTTGCCATCTCTCCTTGAATTAGGAACGTTCCAGTAATTGGCCCTACGATTTTATAAAATTAATAAAATGGTTTTAAAAAAAACTTGTATTTTGATGTTTCCAAGCATTATGTAGAATGCTCTACACGTGTTTCGGTTTATTGCATTTTTTTCGAGTGCTTGCATAAAAGCAACCCAGGAAAATTCAAAGTGTCGAGCTTTGGCCGACAACCTAGCCTTAGTAAACGTTACCATCGGTTTTTAAAAATTTCTAAGAAATAAATCTATTATTAAAGTAGAATTTATTTAAGAGAGGATTTCAAAAGTTGGACAAAACAGTAGTACAGTGCTGTCATTACAGTAGCGTTCTAATTTACTCGACTTCGTAACTTTTGACTAGTCCAGGTCCGGGCTAAATCTAATCTAATCTTAGGATTTTTAAGTTTCTACTACTTTGTCCGATAAAAAATGCTTTTCAGAGGAACACAAAGGCGATATTTTAGAAACCTTCTAGAATAGCCGCCCATTGTATTGACAACAATCATTTCGTAGATGTACATAAAGTAGATATATTACACGTACAAAAGAAAAGAGGTTAGAATTACTGACACAGTTAGAAATTAAAAAATCCTGTAATAATAACACATTTATTGTATTAAATCGCCGAGATTTAACAGTAACAGTAAACAGCCGAGGTTTATGAACATTCCCATAATAGAGTTAGTGGACCTAAGCCGGACACTTTGAATTTTCTTCTATTGCCTTTGTGGAAGCTCTCGAAAAAGGTCTAATAAACCGAAACACGTGTAGAGCATTCTACATAATACTTGTAAACATTAAAATACAAGTTTTTCTTAAAACTATTTTACACAATGTTTCATAAGGAGGCTACCGCGACTTCAGCAAGGTTTAAAAATCATATTTGTTTGAGTTTGCTACGTGTACTCACTAAACGATATTTCAATCAATCGAAACACTATTTACAAGCTATATACAGTGTGGGATTAAAGTATGGAATATTTAAAAAAAAAGCGAACTCAACCGGTTTTTAAAAAATGCTGAAACACGCCGATTTTGTTTTTTAAAAATACACGTTCATATGCGCGATTCACCTTCCTACTTTCATTTGTTTCTAAGTTATGACGTCTTCACAAAAAAATTTATATGACAATATAGATTTTTAATAGTGGAATCCGATAGTGATCTTTCTTCTCTTTATGATCATGTAAAAAAATCATAAGATTGCATAACAAAGATTCTGAGAAAAATCGAGTTGAACATTGTAAATGTTTGTTAGTTATGACGTCATCACAAAAAATCTAAATGACAATATAGATTTTTAGTAGTGAATCCGATAGTGATTTCTCTTCCCTTTATGATCATGCAAATAAATCATAAGGTTGCATAACAAAAATTCTGAGAAAAAACGATCTGATATATTGATATATTGATACCATAATATCAATAACATTAAATGTTCAGATCATTTTACTAAGAATTTTTGTTATGCAACCTTATGATTTATTCGAATGGTCATAAAGGGAAGAGAAATCACTATCGGATTCCACTACTAAAAATCTATATTGTCATTTAAATCTTTTGTGATGACGTCATAACTAACAAAGATTTACAATGTTCAACTCCATCTTTCTCAGAATTTCTGTTATGCAGCCTTATTATTTTCCTGCATGATCATAAAGGGAAGAGAAATCACTATATTATATTATATTATATATTATATGAAGAATTATTACTTCACCAGTAATCGATCTCCGATAGCTCAGCGGTAGAGCATCTGCCCGGATAGCAGAAAGCCCGGGTTCGAATCCTGGTCAGAGATAATAATTTTTCATAATTCCAATTATGTCTTCATATATATATATATATATATATATATATATATATATATATATATATATATATATATATATATATATATATATATATATATATATATATATATATATATATATATATATATATATATATATATATATATATATATATATATATATATATATATATATATATATATATATATATATATATATATATATATATATATATATATATATATATTGGTTTAATCGACGTTGTCGGACCCGCTATATGGTAGGGTCGTTAGTAGACCCGCATTTTTTGATTTTTAAAATGTGTATATTTTACATAATATTGATCTATTTCTGATAAGCAATATTTAAGATCCTCGAGGGGTAAAAATATATGAAAAAAAAATATTGGTGATATTTGACAGTCGTTCTTGAACCCGATACATATTACAGTGTTTACAGACCCATTTGTATAATTTTAAGCAAGCCTACCTACCCTACCGAACCCAACAACGTTGCCGAATGTATCAGAGATAAAATTACGACTGACGTAATGATTTCGGGATGCTAAGCACATAAGTGATCTTTATTTTTGTTGATCTGTTCGTAAATTCCATAAATAACCTTAAACGCAGAAAAATTAACGTTTTCCGTAAAATGATGTAACTCTGAAAATTATTATTAACATGAGAAAACAGCATTGATCCTCTTTTGTTCTAAGATACATAAGGTTTATGCAAATAATTGTTTTTTAATAATTTGTTTTTAAATCATTTATTTTAACATGATTATTTTTGTTTAAAAGAATACAATTAAAAGTTTCGAAAAAATAATAATATAGTGTTTTGAAAAAATAAATGTTATAACCAAATCTTTTGACCTCCTGAACATTTTACTGTTATGTTTTTAGCACAAATGAACAGTTTCTAAGATATGTATATTTTAATGCCACGGTAACAGTTCAGTCAAATTAGTAAAAATAGAGGGGAATTGAGGTAGATCCTTGGATTTTTGATAGGCCTTCTTTGTGATATGTTAAATAACCCCTTAAAAGTTACTACTCAAAAGTGGTGAACCAGAGAAGCTGATGTGGGTAAGCCATGCCCCCAGATGATTTTTACTGTTTTTTCAGAAACTATTAGGTTTATCAAAATGGAGCCAGTTAGGTAAAATAGGATTTTATTTAACTTTCATACTAAAGCTAAGAAAACTTTGTGCATGTTGTCTTGTTTCTGTGTAATCGAAAAACGATCATATGCCACACAGACAAATAATTTGCATCGGTACATATTATACGAGAAGCTTCGAGCATAACTTTGTGTGATTTGATGTTCATCATGAAATACCTATGGAAATCTCGTTGAGCATCGAACGCGATCCTGGTTCAGTCTTCTTCTATCTCAGCATCTCCAGCAAAATCTACGAGGCGATATTATCATTATTATTGGAGCTAGTCATATGGTAATTCTCGTATTGGCAAGATACATTTTAGGGGTATACCCTGTACTAATCAATCTTTTTAGTGAACCTAAAACGTACAGGGTACATCAGGGTTTTTGGATCTCTTACTTCGTTCTTTATATTGATATTTGTATCGAGTAATTTTTTTCTTGAATGGTTTTTGTTTTGGAATTCTAAGTTCACGACTTATTCCACACGTGCTCTAAAATGTAGCTAGATATTTAACATTAAATGGGACTTCACCCATTTTACATGCAGGATATCTCGAGCAGACGGTGCCAATTCCTGAGGGTCAATAGCTTTGATCAAAATAGACCATTAAGCACAACATATCTATGTTCAAAAATGAGATGATACAAAGCTATAGACCTTCAAAATAAAAAAGTCAAAAATGAATACACCATTGAATGCAAAATTTAATTCTTCACAAAACAGGTATACTTGACCCAAGTCGAATAGTGACAAGTCAAATAATGCTCTATAAAATGCAGAAAGAAAATAAAGGTAAAACGTCATGCAGTATGACGTACAAACGAAGTAAGAAAGATTTCAAAACAAGGTGAAATGCCCTATACATTTGGGTTTCTATAAAATAATTGTCCAGTACAGGGTATTCTCCTAAAGATATTCTTTTTACTGCAAAATTATCATAATACTACAACCAACAATAACAACTTCGCTTCATGAATTTTGCAGAAGTGATGCTAAGGTTGCACTGCGAACTCAACATTTTTTTCTTAGCTAAGTACTTGATGACGAATACAAGATCGAAATAAGTTATGTTATAAAGTTGCTCTGTCAAATGTATTGCTAGAAATTGTTGGTCTACATACAGGGTGTTTTACTCAACTTTCGTATAAATTGCATGTGTGATAGTATTCATCAATAGGAACAAAACTCTTTTTGTTTTTACGCAAATCGACAAAAATTTGCTAAAAATGTCAACTTTTGGGAACTGCTGGAAATTATAGTCAAAACAAACTGCGACATCACCTAGCAGCAGCTGCGTCAATGTATCAGATAGACACATCCAGCTCCAAGTGTGATTTTTAGACCAGTGACCTGCTACCCACTTTTCAAAAACCATTCTTTTTTCGGTTATTATGAAAGATAGACACTATTGTTGCATTTTATGTGTACTACCACCTATTCAGAGGATACGAATCTTAAGTGAAACATCCTGTATGATATATATTCATGCGCCAATTAAATAAGCTTTATTTTATCTAACACACTTAACAACCAGTCCATAAACCTAACAGTTTTTGAAAATAAAACGACAAAAACCATCTGGGGGCGTGGTTTAATATTGATATTTTACAAAGTTCAGGATATTATCTACTCGTAAACATGAACAAATCAAGCATAAAGTCATTTTCAAGTTTAGCTGACCAAAATAGACTACATTTGATTAGTTTAACCTAGATTAAAAAAATAGCAGTTTCTATTTTTACTGTGCGTTTGTACAGTTAAAAAAAAATTATGGAATGTTAGATCCCTGCTCTCTGTTTAATGAATTTGAAGGTACAAAACAGTATACACTATATGGTGGTTAAGTGCCTTTAACAGAAATGTCGAAAGATAACGAAGAAGAGAAGAAGTTTTTCAAACCTTGCTCAATTCCGTTATATTGCACTTGTACTAAGTTAAAGATCAATTTTTATTGTATTCTGAAATAGCTATTTGTGAATTGGAATATGTATTATATTCTTAGTGACGAATTTTTACACCAGAGATTTTCTGATTACATTTGAAATATATGTAGTTCTAAATATACCAGGCGCAAATCATATTAGTCCACCCTGTTTCATTTTTGTTAAAGAACGTCCCACAGAATTTATTCCGTTTATCTTTTTTTCTATGAGTGGCCGTTTCTTGTTGCTATAGTGAAGTGCTGCTACTGCATCTACCCCATACCAATGTTCATGAAATTCAATTGGGGGTTGCAACATACACTGCCCCTCCGAACCTTTTGAGTGCCCTGTTTCCATTAAAAGTTCCATTAAGTAATCTTACAAATTACAGACGAGAAAGTTTTCCTTCAGCGTTTTAGCAAAAAAGTCACAAATGATGATCAACTTAGTTCGCCCATTTTAATTTTTGATAAAGAACACCTCACGATTTTTACCCTGAATGGTCTACGACGTTGCTATTTATTGGTGGTATATAGTACATATCGTCGCCGTTAATGCATATGAACTTAATTCTTTGAAATGTTGTAACTAGCAATGTTGCTAGTTGCGATTTCAAAGAATTCATCATGCCATCTGTAAAAAAATTTTTATAAGCATTTAAACCGCGCTCCTGGAAAATTGCCAGAAAACAGTTCCGCTAGTATGCATTAACGTCGATGATATGTATGAATGAGTACTGTGATCGAGTGATAAATATGTATGTGTGAGTGCAGTATCCAATGCAACGAATATAAACAAGGAGTCAGAAAATAATTCAAAAACCAAATAGTTCAAGCATTCATTCTCTCATCTTAACAGTAAAAGAATAAAGCTTTAATTAACCACAAACAATTTTTCAAACAAACATACAAAGAAGATATTACAGTACTTTTATACTAAAAAATTTAATCAAGTTCTTGAAATTTATCGTTTGATTACTACGGAAAATGACATATGTACTTTTCCACCTTATTTGTAAATCATCCACTTTCCCCAGAAATTAACTTTTCCGTATTATGTTGCGTTGTCTCACTTGTTCGAAAATCGTGTTAACCTTACTCTAATCATTTATATAAAAAATGAATTCAGTTATAAAGTCCTACTTAAAGATACCATTGATATGAACACATGGATTGTAGGTATTAATATATGCTTTCAATCATACAAATATAACTTTATAAAATATCACTCTCCAAACTCTAGTGATGCTCAATTTCTAATGAAACTTGAAAATTTGTTTGATGTATATGCTAGTAGATCAGAGACCTTACTAATTATCGGAGACTTTAATATTGACCTATTAAAGGATTCATATTATGAAAATAGGCTGAGAACTTTAATGAAAAATAATGGACTACATTAGATTATCGTATCGTATCTTTTAAAAATCTACCATACCAAATTAAAAAACTTACACTCCGAAAAATTTTTAGGTTTAGTCGTAGATCGTCAATTTCAGTGGAAAGAACATATAGATGAAATGTTACCTAAACTTCAGAAAGCAATTTACTGTATACGACGTTTAAAATATATTTGTGACTTATCAACCTTGCGTACCGTTTATTTTGCGTATTTTGAATCTATAATCAGATATGGATTAATTTTTTGGGGCAATTCGATACATCTCTCTAACATTTTAATACTACAAAAAAGAGCATTAAGAATTATATACAGTATCAAAAGTAGAGATAGTTGTAGACCTTTATTTATAAATCACAATATCTTAACAATTTTTAATTTATTCATTTACGAAAGCTCGATATTTGTTTTTAAGAATAAAAATACTTTCAAACAAAATGCGGATGTTCATGACTATAATACTAGAAGCAATCTTCTGCGACCTAATGCTGCTAAAACTTCAACCTATTATAAATCATTCATGTTTACGTCGGTTAAAATTTTTAATAAACTTCCTGATCAGATCAAAAATTTAGAAAATATTAAAAAATTCAAACGTGCACTAAAATCGTATTTGACTGACAACTGCTTTTATGACCTGGAAGAGTTTTGGAATACTGGAAATACTGCGACTGCTTAGTGTTTGAAATGTAAACTCCATATCTATATTATCTTTAATTACTCCTTTAATATGTTTTACATCTACAATGTTTTTATAATATTTTATATCATATACACTACATGTTTTTTATCCTATTTATATTTACACAATATTTTATTTTATTTTATTAATATGTATGTTTTTTATTGTATTATTCAACGCCACTGGCACCAGAATAAATGTTTATCTATCTATCTAAGAACAGTGCTACACTCATAGATTTTCTTGTATCTAATGAAAAAACCATTGATGCCCAGGTACACCATGTTCCAAAAATAACCGATCACTCAATAATAACTGTAAATGCAAAAGTGAAAGAAAAATATGAAGAATATACAATACAACACAGAGACATGAGCAACTTCAATGAAATGCAATTTCAATTAGATCTAATGGATCAACCATGGAATCCGGACTATACAAACACCAATCAACTAGCAGAAACATTAGTTAAAACCATAATGGACACACTAAACAGGCATGCTCCAACTGTAAAAAAAAACATTAAATGGCAATGGAGTTGTAAGCGTTGGTGGACCCCAGAAATAGCCTTGGAAATTGAAGAAAGGGACCGATTATATAAAAGAGCAATCTTTACACAAGAAGAAAGTGATATGAATAGGTATAGACAACAAAGAAATGGAATTTTTAGTTTGATCAGGAACCACAAGAGAAATTATTATTAAGAAAAAATAGATGATATGAAAGATAACTCAACAGAAATGTGTAAAACAGTTAAAGAATTAATTAAAGGAGGCCATAACAGACAAAAAAAGGAAGGTATTATTTTTGACAATGAGTTAGAAAAAAAGGAAATTCAAATTGCAGAAAAATTCAATATTTACTTTATTAACAGCATACAACAAATTATTACATTAACAAATTTAACCCAAATTGAAAATGATTTAAGCCACATTAATGTACATCAATGCAAGTTCGAAAAATTTTTACCAATAGAGTTTTTGGAGTTAAAAAAAATTATAAACAATTTACCTAATAAGAATAGTAGTGTCGATGGTATTACAGTAAAGATTCTTAAATTAGCTTTCAATGTAATAGGACAGAGATTTTTGGATCTAATTCAAATGAGCCTAGAATGTGGATCCTTCCCAGAAACCTTGAAGACATCCCATATTATCCCCATTGAGAAGATAACCAACACTAACAAATGTGAAGAATACAGACCAATCAACATGGTGCCAACTTATGAAAAATTATTAGAGACCGTCGTAAATATCCAGTTTCGTGAATACATTGAAGTGAACAAACTGTTAACACCTTTTCAATCAGGGTTTCGGAAAAATAATTCATGTTAAAGTGCAATACAATCAGTTCTTTTGAAATGGAAAAATGCTATTTACAAGAAGAAGGTGATAGGTGTAGTTTTTCTAGACTTTAGACGTGCTTTTGAGACTATTAATAGAGATTTATTATTATTGAAATTAAAAAGATATGGGTTCGGCCCAATAGTTATAAAATGGTTTAGTGAATATCTCAAAAACAGATTTCAAAAAACTAGATACTTTAATAGTACATCTTCAGCTAAAAAAAACTACGTTTGGCGTTCCACAAGGAACTGTATTAGGCCCTGATTTATTTGTACTATACATAAATGAATATCTCAAAAACAGATTTCAAAAAACTAGATACTTTAATAGTACATCTTCAGCTAAAAAAACTACCTTTGGCGTTCCACAAGGAACTGTATTAGGCCCTGATTTATTTGTACTATACATAAATGATATTGTTAATGTAATTAAAAAATGCAGCATTCAATTATTTGCAGATGACGCTTTAATATATTTTATAGGAGATGATGTTAAACAGTAATAAATATCGTCAATGATGAATTAGTAAATGTATATAACTGGTTAGGTAAAAATAGTCTTTCTTTAAATGTAAATAAAACAAAATGATAATAAAAAATAAGTTTAACGAAATTGATACATCTAGTCATGTGAGAATACAAATTAATAGTCAAAAAATAGAACAAGTTTAGGAGTGGAAGTACTTAGGCGTAATAATAGATTGTCACTTAACATTTTCTAGCCATTCAAACTATGTTATCAGTAAAGTTGCAAAAAAAGTAAATTTCATGGGTAGAATAAGCCAAAATCTTAGCAAGTGATCTAAATTATTACTATGTAAAACAATAATACTTCCCCATTTTAATTATTGTGCTAGTATACTTTACCTCCTAAATAATACTGAAATTAACAATCTTCAAAAAAAAACAAAATTGTGCGTTAAGAATAATATTAAAATGTAGTAGGTATACTAGCATAAGATAGTTGCAAGTTACATCTTTGTTAAGTGTTAAGGAAAATATATTTTATAATACGATGATAATAATATTTAAAATAAAGAACCGAATATATCCAGAGCACATTTTAAATGAATTACTATTCGTAGAAGATGTTCATGATCATAATACTAGAAGTAGAAATAATTTTTATGTTCATACAGTAACAACAAATATAGAAAAAATAATCTGTTTCATAAAGGTTTAGTTGAATATAATTCACTTCCAGCTAATGTAAAAAACTGTACATCTTTAACATTATTTAAGAAACAGTGTAAAAAATATGTAATAAATTATATTAATATTTAAGAAATTATAATGTATTATATGGAATTTATCTAGTTATATGCTATAAATAAAGTATATTATTATTATTAATAAATATTAAAACCTTGAATTTTTCAAAGCCAGAGAATTATTTAAAAATGTGAAAAGAACTCGCATACGAGCTGATGTAATTCTTACGTCACTTTTCTCAATCAAATATTAAATGCAAGCTATTATAACCAAACGTTTATAAAACAAAGCTTAACATATGCGTCATAGCAATGTTGCCAGCTCCAGGGCTTAGGAAGTCTGTAGAACATAGCGGGTTTGATAGCGTCTTGTATAAAAATATACGATATACACTTGAGAAAGGCGCGACGCCCCCTATAGTTCATTGTGATGAACTACGGTTGTATAAAACTTTTTACAGACCCTACTTTTCCAAACCCAAATTGTATATTTTTTTATTGCAGTTTTAGGTAAACATTATCCTGTAGACCTCGAAAACATAGGAGAACGTTGCCAGACCCAAGCCCGGGTCTGAGAGCGTCGAAAATGGTCCGACAAGTCGGTAGAATATAGCGAAACGGGTGTGTATAAGCGGTTAGACAAATATATATATATATATATATATATATATATATATATATATATATATATATATATATATATATATATATATATATATATATATATATATATATATATATATATATATATATATATATATATATATATATATATATATATATATATATATATATATATATATATATATATATTATATATATATATATATATATCTTGTCTTTGTGACACCAAAATTGCATATTCATTGTAAGAGTGGCACCCAATTTTGTAATCCGACACCCAGCGTTGGGTGTCAGACTGTTTTTAGCTGGAAATAGAGTGTATACAATACAGACCCATCTACATTAAAAAAACACAACTTTTGGTTGGGTGCCAAATTGACATATTTTATATAGCTATATACAATTTAGTTATAGAGGGTCTCCACCAGGCGGCGCTCGTTAATATACAGGTGTATATTTTTATATAATATTTGTCAATGTGACTACTTAACAATTATTGCATTTAGTGACCCCCGACATTTGGCAACTCTGTAATACCCAATATAACCCAGTCGATTGCATTTCAACCTCGTACCAGGCGTAAACAAACCTACTAAAAGATAAATAAAAAGTACAATTGAAATATATTTATGAATGTATTAGGTCAAGTGGGTGTACAAATATACTGCTCAACTAACCATTTGCACAGATTGGTGTAATTTTTTAAATATTTAAATATTTCCCATGAAACCATCGAGTATTTATTTTACAGTACTTATATTAAGCATATTTAATTGTATTGTGCTTTAATATCAACTTACGTATTAACATAATCATATTTTTATTAATAAAATATACGCAAATACCAATATAAACAAATTGTCCAGTTCATTTGTTGAACAGTATATGTATACACTTATTTAAATATATAATCTGTGTAATCTCTATAAAAAGAGGAATTGTGTAATACTTTTAATTTAAAAAATTAGAAGAACCGGACAAAGCACACTATGATCATAAATTTATCACACCATTGAATAGAAGAGGACACACGCAATTTTCTGCTATAGACTGCATAAGACGTTTTGTATGAATTATCTATTTGTTTAATTGTGAAATCTCTACAAATACAAATGGCAAAATATCGTACATTTGCCAGCAAACGTAACGTCCTAGCTGTAAAAAATTAAAGACATCGGTATTCTTAAGGGATGAATTAGCAGGTAATAAAAATGCGTATCTACCCCTTAAGCTTAAAACATATTTTAACAAAATTTAAAATAACACCAGATGGTGAGAAATATCGGTTCAAGTGATTTATTTACTACCTGGGACTGTCAATTTAGGATTTGCAGGTGTTTGAAAGTGTTCTTTATAAAAAATAATGTTTTTTGCCATTTATTCAAGTATTCCAGTATTACTTATTTATAAACAAAAAAAGCTGCTGATACCTACTTCTTGATTGTTTTTTTATTTTAAATTTTCTATATAAGGCTTATATCTTAAATATATATCGATGACAATTTCACCTTGTTTAATTGATTTCTCATTTAATTGTTTTCGGAAAAAATGACTAAAAGTTGACATATTTTAAATTGAAGCTTATGCTTATTTCTGGCAAGAGGCAATTATAATCAAATGCGTGTAATCTTGGCAACATATTTCTCTGAAGAAACTCCTCATCAACTTCAACCTTCAAGTAAATAATTTCTTAAAGTCCAAACGGCAAAATACCATTTCTTTTTTGAAGAGATACTCAATGTCCTTGAACTTGATAAAAATAATTATCTTTTTCATTCGGTCTTGGTCACCATCCTTTTCTAGATAACCATCTATTGTTTTGAATTGCTTCATTTATCTCGTAATTCCTGGCCGTGAAAGGACATTTAATTTCTACTAAGTGTCAAAAATTTTCTTCTATACCGTCTGTTGAAGCACCGAGAAGTGGCCATTTCGCGTTTATAAAAAGCACACAACTAGAAATGCGAAAACCAAATTTCGTTTCTAACAAACATTTAGCTCTATCTTCATTATTTTTCTCCAAGCTGTGGCTCTAGAAAGAAACTCTTTATAAAGGATTCCAGTAACGGTTGAAGCACAACCTGTTGTAGTAGATCGCGTCTTACAAACTTTACCAAATAATGAAGTAGTTAATAACTCTTTTCTATATTGTTCAATCAGACATTGTGAGAATCAGCTTGCAATCAAGTTTGTGCTTCTGTTTCTTTGTAGTTTTTCTCTGATTTTTAAAATTTTCTGGAAATTCCACTTTCAAGTCTTCAAATGCATCTACTAGACACCTCAATTAATACTTTATTTTGGAATCGTTGGATGGTGTCGGTGTTACTTTGTTTGGTACAGCCCCAAAACTGAATACCATAGGTTCATACAGGCTTCAGTATTTGCTTGAAAGCTTATTGTGTAGAGAGAGAGTGGAGTTTATTCCAATCAGCCAATACATTTTTCTGTATTTAATACCAAGTTCTTTTTCTTTTTTAACGTGTGCTTTCCATCGAAGCTTCGCAAATGTAATGCCTGTGTTCGAACATGGAATCTGGTTGTTATTTATACTGACTGGCGTATATTGGATAACTTTATTCGTAAAGTTTACATGTACTGATTTGGATTCATTCAATTTTATTCTCCATTTTTTTGTCCTACAGTAAACTAGATCAATGGCTGTTTATAATTTTTCTATGGCTTCTGCATTGGCTGTTTTTACTGCTAATATAGCTGTGTCATCAGCGAAAGTAGCAAAGGTGTTGTTTTCTAATGCTTGAATATCACAAGTATACAAGAGATACAAGATCGGTCCTAGTAACACTTCCTTGCGGCACTCCTGCTTTAATTTCCTTCAATTCAGAATAAGCACCTTCCTGCTTGATCCCGAAGTATCTGTCAGAAATGTAAGACTTCAAGATTTGAGAATATTGCTTTGGCAAGAATAGTTTCAGTTTATAATTTAGACCTTCATGCCATACCTTATCGAATCCCTGTACTACATCAAGAAAGATGTAAAACAGACATTATTTTCTTCTAAGGATTTCTCTATAATATTAGTGATTCTATGTACTTGATCGATAGATAAATGTTTCTATTGAATTAAATTTCTCTCTTCAATGATAGGTTTTAGTCTTTTTAACAATAATTTTCCAAATAACTTTGATATTACAAGTAGTGAAGATATAGGTCTGTAAGATGGAACTTCATGAGGTGACCTACCAGGTTTGGGAATCATAATGACCTCTGTGTCTTTACACAACCTAGGCACGTACTTTCATCTAAAGGCAGCGTTTATTAGGTAAGTCAGCTTAACTGTAGCTTTTCCTGGTAACTGCTTTAACACTTCACCAGTTATTACATCGAACCCTGGAACTTTTTCGGATTGTTGTTTTCTTTGATTTCAGACATTACTTCCTTAGGTGAGGCAAGGCTTCATCTTGAATGAATCGCAAAATTATTTGCTTTTTGTTCGATATTTTTTGTCCACTTTCCAGCTTCTTGTCTTATTGAAGGAATTTGGGTTATTGGACCTTTCAGCTTGTTTGTAGCTTTCCAAAGAGAATAGTGCTGCTGCCAGTCGTTTGTTTTCTTAGATACGCTTCAATTGATTCATTCTTTACTCGCTTGAATTTCTCTTTTTAGTTGTTGACTAGCACTATTCAGAAGTGTTTTACCTTGAGGGGCTCTAGATTGTTACCACGTACGTCTTAATCTTCTTTTTTCTGTGATAGTTGATGATGCAGTCCAATTTTTGTAACATGTATGTTCTGGGACCTGTTCCTCTTTGTTCTCGGCCCTTTGACAAACACAGACTTGACATACAATATTTTGTCTGTTTTAGCTCCAAAAATTGCAGTCACTCCAGAGAGAAAATTACAATTTCCTCCACCACAATAAGATCGTTTTGTCCAACTGCCATCACAGGCAACTGCGATCGTTGGTGTGTCATTCTCATCTATAATTCAACATTCTATGGCCAATCTAGCTTCTTGTTCCGCAGCTTCTGATGGATTTCCAAGCTATTTCTTCCCAAGCGTTGCATACCATAGTATGAACATTTTTATATAGGGTAAAACTAAAACAAGGAATATCCATGGTTTATGTAATATTTTTAACTATGTGTAGCCGCCAACGGCATTTATGACAGCAGTGACAGAGGAAATGTTAATATCGAGTCTTTTTGGGTTTTCCGGACAACAAACAGTTTCGTGGAAGTAGCACATGTTACACTCAAATGGTAATTTTGAGACTAAACCAGCTCTTACTTCTCTGAATAGAGAATACTTTAGGTAAAATAAAAACATTTAAAACATGTTATCATCCACTCTAAATCTCACCTCTATTTTTTCTGTACTAGCTAGGTACATCATCACGTTCACTGCTTATTGTAATATTTTCTGTGCTGAAAGCAGTGAAGCTTGTTTGGTAAAGTATTATAGAAATATTAAAGTTATCAAAGTGGTAGAAGTTATGACCAAAAACACTTTTTGGAAATCTCACTTTGTAAACAATCTCACTTCAGCAATCGAATTGTTTCAACCAAAAACTTGGAGCAAATTAAATTGTAGGCATTTCGGAAACGGATGGAACAAATTCTAGAAATTTATATGAGCGAATAAGAAAAGTAACGTCATCCATCTTATTGAAAGATATAAGGGTTATTGCTAGCAAATTTTGAAAAAAATTAGTAATATATAATATAGGGCCCGTTAACTTGGGCTCGTCCAATTCATAAATTTCTGTTGAAAACTAGCACTCTTACCTAGCATCGTCTAGCACCCAAATTTTAAAGCTAACACTATTTTAGTTCCAGAGCTACTTAAAGGTAAATTTGAGAGAGGGAAGGCTAAGTTAACGCCAACCCCGCCAATTTGTTCTATCCTTTTCAAAACTTAGCACTAGATAATCCATAGCACCCATGTTACGAAGCTAGCAACACAATAGGGGTGGAAATATAAGGGTTAAAAGCACTATAGATGTATGGTTTTACGTTTTTTCTTGAATCTTTCATCATCGAATGTAGAATTTTTATACTACCTATACTTCTATGATACAGCCAAGTCTCATCTATCTACATAACAATGAAGAAGATTGACTTGTTCTTCACGGAGCGCTTCCAAGTTCTCCTGACAGCACTGGGCCCCGTATCCTCATGAAAGCTTGGACATGTCCAACTCTTCGTGAATTATTTTCCAAATTGCGCTGACCACTGTCCTATGAGATACCTGGTTGCTAGATAGTTCCAGGTAGTCAAAACTGCGAATCAGCTGCTCTGGATATTCTCGGTAAACTCGGGTCCCAGGATTCGTTGAGTCGGAGAGCTTGCGAGTTTTCTCCAGCCTTTAAATGGGTTGGGATACCCAAGCACAGAAACCCGATACGACTGAGCCGAGCAAGGTTATCTTGGGGAATGACCGTATGAGATGTTGATACGGACACGAGTCGTGTTTGAACTAAATACGGTTCTGGGTATAGAAAACACTGATCATTTTGGGATTATCTCCTGAAAAGTTAACTAACGTGACTGTAGGGGTTTTTGATCCTCTTCTATAGTTTGACTCCTCCATTACAGTCACAAACTATCTAAAGTGAATCGCTACCACAAATTGCACAAAGGTCAAGCATGTAGTTAGTAACTCACTTTTTGGGAATGAAAAACAGCGAAAGCTAAATACTCTTAGCTAAGAAATTCAAAACTACGAGCACTTGAAAGCTGAATGCCAACTAAATTGAAAAGCCTCTAGATAAAAAATAAAGTTTTAACAATGGCAAGTGAATCTTCCCAGAACACTATCCCTATTTATATAACAGAATTATATCTAACGCATAATAAGACAATAAAACAAAAATAGATTTCAATTATCTCATTTAAGAAAATTGGATTATTAGTTACAGGTATTATTTTACGCTGAAAGAAATTTTGTGGTAGTATTAATAAAAGGGTTTATTATGATTAATTATAATTTATTATTATAGAACCAACCAAATTTTTGTAACATTGATAACGTCTTCCTGTTGTCTGTTCATCGACAATAGTTAATATATTTGGTTAAATTAAATTATTTGTGTCGGTCCATATTGTATGAAGTTGGTTAATGATTTTATATAAATAAAACTGCAGAGTAGTAAGAACTATAAGCAAGAACTGAAAACAAATGATTCATTTCCGCTTGTATTCATTCACGAATGGAATTTTTTTAAACAGTTGATTTTGCATTCGTTCGCGAACGAATAAAACTGCCTTCGTTAAAATTTAATTCTTGAAAGAATAAATCATAAATTTTTAAATATAAAATTCTTTCACAAATGATAAAATACGAAAAGAATCGAATCTTTTTCATTTGCAAGTGATAATTTCCTTACCCTGTAATAACTAAATATTAAAAAAATTAAAATACATCGTTCAGATTTATTAGAAAGTATTAACTTATGAAATTCTATTTTACATATTAAGTATACAACTTGTCGTCAGTCAAAAGAAAATTATGTACAATACGGCATAAAGTTTTGGAGTTTATAAGGCACAGTAGAGTAATATTGTAAGCTGATTTATTTATCGTAAATCTTTATCGAATTAACTTTCTTTGTATAAAAGATAATCAATTTTAACTAGTAATATTAATAATGGATAACTTGAAGATTATTTGATATGGATTGTAGGTTTAAATTTAACACCAAAGGTTAGTTTATTATATATAGAAAACAGTCTAAACTTATTGTTCTAATTAAGTTACATTAAAGATTAAAGGATCTACCGCACTAAACATAAAACATTCCTTTTCCGTGATGTCATTCCGACCTCTCGAAACTCAATCCCCTAAAATTGCATAAAAGGAGCATTGCTTTGTCTAGAATTGTCATCTTCAATGTATCTTCAATTCCATCTGCTCTTTCGAATTTACAAGTGTTATAACTTATATAAAACAAGACTTGATATATATTTGTTTTATAAGTAGCCACCATGCAAATTAAATATTTCTATTCTGAACCACTCGTAGAACATATAATGTCAATTAACAAATATATCAATGCCACCAGTTTATCAGAATAATATGACAAGTGACACCCGCTAATTTGGCAACGTTGGAGGGTGCCAAACTGGTAATTTATGATATAAAAAATATACACTTGGGTGCCATTTGCACTATATATATGCTCGTGTCATTATGCCCAGTTTTATATTGCAATTATATACACAGGGCGTCACTTTTACATTGATCGTGCAGGGTGCCACTTTCTACAAAACACATGTATATATATATATATATATATATATATATATATATATATATATATATATATATATATATATACACATTAGGCGGCATTACCAAGCCTAAAACAGAGTGTTCTCCTATCTATACGAAGCCCGGCACCAACTTACGCAGCCCGGTTCTGGGCTTCGTAAATTTTATGTGTATAATAGTGTTTTCTTGATTAAGCATCATCAGGAGATGCGGAATCTCGATTTTCGAAATGGCGGGTAAAGACCGTCATATATCTCAAAATACACACGTTTAGTTCAAGGGAAATAAATATAGGGGGCCAACGATCGGTGTTGTATATATACTGTAGACATCAAACTGACCTTACGCGCGATGCAAATTACACGCATTATACGAGTCCCAGTGATCTGGCAATGGGGCTTGAAAGTCAAGTGTTTGGATTATTGATTTTTCTATTTAACTTCACACATTTTTATACCATAAGAGTGGTTAACGTATGTAGGGGGACTGGTTCCCGCGCAAATTCGTTTACTGCTTATTTGTACATTTGCACACATTTAATATTGATTTTTGTAACAAACTTGTATTTTCTTTAAAATTATTTCCTAAGTTTCCGTTTCTTCATGAAAATGTTTAATTTATTATTATATTAATTTGGTAGTTTGTATAGCTATTTATTATAAAAACAAAACCCACACTATAGTATTTGTAGTTGCAGATAGGGAATTTTTAAAATTTCTAATTATACATTTTCTATTTTCGTTGATTTTTTGGTGATATTAGGTACATATTTTATTTCTTGAACAATATCTCTCATAAAATAGGGTGATGTAGGCTTTTTGTAAGAATTCTACAATAATTAGTTATAATTAGCTACGTAGATTTTTCGCTGTAATTAACTTTTTAAATAATAAAGTGAAGATTGAAATGTTTTTATTTGAAAAAAATACCTGATAATTTATGAAAATTGGTAAATGGGTAATTATGAAATAAAATTGAAGCTACACGCAATTTGTTTCAAAGATTGATTACAAAATAATGGGTCATGTGAATAAAATGTAAGGTGTTTTTACTATTAATAAAAGATAACAGTTATGATTTTTAATTATTAAGAATAAAATAGATGTATGTATAGTAAAATAAAAGCTTTTGCCACATCTTATTCGCATTAATTACATTTTAGATTTCAGATCATGTTCTACATGCGTGATTAAATGAATATTTCAAGCTAATAACACAAAGCCATTTTGGAAAAATTTAAAGCATATGGATATTTGCAAAACTAAAAGAAATAATACAGGTATTCCAGAACACTTAGCTAATGTAGAAATGATTAATGACTATTTTATTAATTCTATTTCAATTAATGGAAATACTACAACTAATGAAATCAATGAAACTGTTAACTTTTATAACAACAACGTTAAAGCAACTGTAGGACAATCTTTGCAATTGAAAGTTGTCACCGAAATAGATGTATTAAAATATCTAACCTCTATTAAGTCTAATGCTGTAGGCGGTGATAATATAGAGATTTTTATTTTAAAAGCCAGCGTGCCATTTCTTTTACCAGTTATCACTCATATTATTAACTTCTGTCTAACTCAATCAGTTTATCCTAGTTGTTGGAAAAAGGCCAATATTATACCTATTCCCAAACTGATAACACCTACATCCTTTAAAGATCTACGTCCTATAAGTATACTACCCACCCTGTCAAAAGTCTTGGAAAAAGCCGTTGAAAACCAGATTCGTGCTCACCTGCAGAAATGTAAAATATTACCTGATAAACAATCCGGATTTAGACCAGGTTATAGCTGTAGTACTGCTCTCTTAGATTTAACAGATGAGATTATCAAAGCTGCAGATCAGGATAAGCTCACAATACTTGTTTTATTGGATTTTTCTAAAGCGTTTGACACAATAAATCATAATATCCTCTTATCAGTTCTCCATTATATAGGATTAGCTGATTCAGCAATAAAGTTCTTTAAAAGCTATCTAAATGACAGGGTTCAAAGAGTCATTCTACATAACAACACATCGTCATTTGTTAACGTCGTAAATGGTGTTCCGCAAGGTTCGATATTGGGGCCAATTTTATTTATTATTTATACTTCAACTTTTACAGAACATCTTAAATACAGTCATTACCATACCTACGCTGACGACACTCAAGTTTACATTTCATTTACACCTCAAGAGAAAGATATTGTTTGTGCTAGACTAAATCGTGATTTGAATGAACTATACCTAATATCAAAAAAACATTGCCTTCAATTAAATGCCGTCAAATCTAATGCTATACTCTTCGGCAGTAAAAATGCAAGACTACAATGTACTAATAGCCTAAACGTCGTAATTAATAACACACAATTAAAATTTCAAGAGTGTGTAAAAAATCTTGGCCTTCATATAGATCAGGATCTACGATTTAAAAATCATGTTAACAAGTGTCTCCAGCGTGCTTACATTAATTTAAAATTATTATATAACAACAGGCATATACTAAGTGCGCATATAAAGACATGTTTATGTAATACACTGGTACTATCACAATTCGACTATTGTGATGTAGTGTATGGTCCGTGTCTAGATTCAATAGATAAAACTAGAATACAAAAATTGCAAAACTCTTGTTTGCGACTTATTTTCGGGATACGTAAGTTTGAAAGAGTGTCCCACAAACGTAGAGAGATTGGATGGTTAAGTATGGAGAACCGTAGATATCTGCATGCTGCTTGTCTCTATCGCAAAGTTTTATTGTATAAATGTCCACCGTATTTACACAGGAAATTAGCATATCGTACAGAGATCCATAATCTAAACTTACGCCACAGAGGTCTTTTAACTGTCCCCATCTACCGCAAACAGTTTTTCCAAAGGTCATTTTCGTACTGTATCGTTAAATGTTACAATAAAATATATACCCACACAGTCTTATCACTAAGTAGTTATCGTTTTAAAAAAACGATATATGAATTGCTGGTTGATGAACAATATACGTGAATTTGCAATTTGTTCGTAATCTATAGCGGATTGTATCTGTTTCTTTGTTTTCTTTTTCTCTATAACCGTATTTACAGTAGGCTCCATGCCGGTATACTTGCTTTGTATAATTATATTTTTTATTAAATAATTAAGTTGTAGGTTAAGTGGTAGAGCAGCAACACGACCTTGTCGTTAAGCTGAACTTCGCCTATGAAAAGGTTTTTCTTTAACTATATGTAAAATAAAATCAATAATATATTTTTATTTCTGTATTTGTGTATATATAAAAAAAAGGAACTAAATAATAAAGACAATATTATTATTATTATTATTATTATTATTAAGTTACCTAGGAAATCGCCTTTTGCGCACCGATTTTGATGATTTTTTTAAATTGTAGGTAATCGACTATATTTCAAAGTCTAAATGTTAGATTTGTCCGCTAATGCCCTGTTTAATTGTTGTTAACAAATTTTTACTTTTTCCATAAGGGGCTAATTAATAATTAAATATTTTTTATTATAATTGAATAAAGTTGGCTACTTATAGGTTTTTAGGGTCGTAGATTACGAATCCGTGGTCCAAATTGGTCCAAAGTGCAAAATGGTGGCTATAAAATGGCCGCCGGTGTCAAAGCTTAATATTTGAAATTTCGTATGAAAAATCGTACCAGGGGGTTTTTAAAGTAGCAAATTGTGCTGTTAAGCTAAAAACTGACCCAGATGCAAAATGCTTGTCACAAAATGGCCACCGAAACTAAATATGAATAAAATTCAAAATGTTTAATCTCTACTACAAGTTTGTTTAAGATGGATTAATATAGTAGTTACAATTTTAAGATTGTTGCAATTATTATTTAGTTAAAAGTCAAATTGATGGAATGGAATTCCATAATTTAACCAGATTCCGTTTAAGTCTGAAACTTTAGTTATCGTCAGATTTAAATAAAGAATATTGTATTATTATTTACTTGTGTTTCTTGTGTAAAGCACTGTTAGTTTCTTCATCTACTTCTGGCAACGTAAAAAAAGAATGTGCTCTTTAATTTTTGAAAACTGATTAGTAAGCTTTTTTTTGGAAGACTAAATTCTTTATTACGTGCTCTTACTAGTTGCGACACTTTATCAGCGTTTTTCGGCAAAGGGAAAAATAAATTTTTCTCTTTGCCCCTAAAAAAAAACTTTTTGAATGCAAAACTGTTTCTTCTTATTATTATTTTGAAAAGCATTCTTCATCAGAGAAATTTTCATCTAAATCTTCTTTTTCATTAATGTTTCCTACGTTTGGATATTTCCAAAGATTTGAAGATTTCAGTTTTGTTTTCGACTATGCTTCAAAATTGGCTATAAGTGGATTCGAAGATGCCAAACATAAGTTGAGAATTTTCTCATTAGTTTCTTATCTGGAAGATTTGCATGGATGACCTGTTCTAAATTAACTAATCAGCTTTATTTATTTCTTCTAAATAGCTTGAAATCTTTTTTCTCGCTTCTTCGCTAACTGTTCATCTGTATCTTTTTGATGGATCAGCATTTTATGCCTCGAAGGTTAGTTAGAGTACCATAAACATTTTCTGCAGTTTCCTTGATTGAATGGTCTTGAGCTTTTCAACATTTATTTCATATCAACATGCAACTGTTTGCATAATATCAAATCTATTAATAAATTATCTCTGTCTTAATTTCTGTAATTTCTGCAGAAGTCGCAAGCGCTTTGAAAAAGCACCTGGCAGTATTACTGTCGTTGGTACTATGTCTCTCAATAGCAGTAGAATTGACATTAAATAATGTCATGTTTTATGTTATTATTTATAATAATAATTACCCAATAAAACATGTTATTTAAATAATTAATTTATTAACGTGTTCGATTTACTAATGTCAAACTAGTACAATGTTTGTTTATCTATCTGTAACTAGATCCCTGTATTACATCTCTCTTTTACTAATAAAATAAATAAATTACACATCATTCATTTAACAAATAACATATATCAATCACAACACATCAACTAATTCTGCAGTTATAAATTCAGTCTGTTTGGTTTCTTAATTACTCTACCATATCTTGATATAAGTATATTGTTGTTGAAGAAATTGATCATTCGTTGCTTGTGCTTTTGGTTCTTGATTTGACACACTACTGTCAACTGCTTAACATCATCGCCATGATTTATTTATTGTAGCTCTGGGTGATTTCTTTTGATGAACCATGAATTTCTTCGATATTGTGTACGATCTGGTGTTTGTACAATAGGGTGGTCCAACAAAAAAGCAAAGTCGGAAATCCTATGCTCTCACCCCCTAGGATTATTGTATATCGAAAAAAGAAGTACCCCTATTTTTTATTTTGAAATCGAACGATGTTTAGGGGTGCCTCAAAGCCCTTAAAGTTTCCCATGTATTTTATATGTGAAAAAAAACACGTTTTCGTAGATTTGGCATAGAATCCTAGAAAATCAATATTTTTCAACCGGACTACTGTGTTTCTCTTCAGAAATGTTTAGAGAATGACATCCAATAATTTATTTGTTAAATTTTTTATATTAACTATTTTTTACAGACCCGCAAAAAACCCCATAAATGAAAGAAACAGAAAAATCGTTAAAAAATATTTATTACTATTTTTTAATATAAAATATTTTGATAAATAAATTATTGGATGTCATTTTCTGAACATTTCTGAAGAGAAACAGATTAGTCCCATTGAAAAATATTGATTTTCTAAAATTCTATACCAAACCTATGAAAGAGTTTTTTTTCCCATATAAAATACATTGGAACCTTTAAGGGCTTTGAGGCACCCCTAAACATCGTCCGATTTCAAAATAAAAAATAGGGGTACTTTTTTTTTCGATATACAATAATCCTAGGGGGTGAGAACATAAGATTTCCGACTTTGCTTTTTTTGTTGGACCACCCTATTGTACAATCCACGAGCTTGGTTCTTCTGCCTTCTTTACAACTGTTGCAGGAGTCCATTCCTTGCGTCTCTTTCTAATTAATACTTTTTCATCATTTTAAAATTCTGGTAAATTTGCTTTTGCTCTATCTGCACATTTCTTCTCTTTTAGTTTAATATTTTTCAACTTTTCAGAAACATTTTTAACTGTTTCAGGTAATAATAACTTTGTATTAATGGGAATGAACGTTTTAGTTCTTCGACCCATTAATCTTTGCATTGGAGAACCTAGGGTGTCTCTTGGTGTGTTTCTGTGATGTAAAAGGGCTAACTGGATATCTGAACCTTCTTCTATACATTTATCTAGTATCGATCTTGCTTCTTGTACATATCGCTCTGCTAAACCATTCGGTCTGGGAAACTGTGGACTGGAAACTCTATGTTCAAACCTCCATCTTCTAGCAAATTCTTTAAATTCTTCAGATATATATTGTTTTCCTCCATCTGTACGAAGAATATCAGGTATTCCAAATGTAGCAAACCAACATCTAAATGCTCGAGTTATTGACCTGCTGGTTAAGCTTGATAATTGCACGAAGTCAAAATAACCTGAATAGCTATCTGCCATTAGCAAGTATTCCTTGTCCTTCAAATGATAAATATCAGAAGCGAATATTTGCCATGGCCGTTCTGGATACTCTTGAAGTAAAATTTTTTCTTTAGGATTCTCTTTTTGTTCCTTCGTACCAATCTTGCAGTTTTGCACCAATTTAATAATGTCTACAGACATTCTTGGCCAAAATACGCAAAATCTCTGGCCAATCAGAGAATACCTTTGTGACTAAAGTGACAACATTTGAGAACAACTTCTTGTAGTCTCGGAGGTATCATTATTTTATCATTTTTGAATATGATATCTTCATAAGTTGCTAGTTCGTGCCTGTAAGACCAGTATTTTCTTAGAGAAGCCGGAACTTCGCTTATTCTGTCGGGCCATCCTACAAGTATTTGCTGTTTTAATTCCACCAATTCTATATCTCTATTTGTCTCTTGTTTTAACTGCTGCAATCTCGTTTTACTCATTGGTATTATTACACATGTCTCAAATGAGTTTTCATCCTCGTCATCATGAACATTTTTTGCGCAGTCTCTGCTTAGTATATCAGCTATGTACAACATGGTTCCTTTTTTGTACACAATTGTGGGATATGGCAGTATTTCAAATAGGATTCTCTGTAGTCTGGGAGGCGCTTCAGTTAATGGCTTCCTGAATATGGTTTCTAACGGCTTATGATCTGATTCTACTATCAGATTTTTGTTTCCCCATATATAAACAGGAAATTTCTTGCAAGCCAGTAATATGGCCAATGCTTCTTTTTCAATTTGACTATAATTGATCTGCGTTTTAGTTAAAGATTTGGAGTAATAAGCTATTGGGTGACCATTCTGAATTAATGCCCCACCATATGCAGTAAAATAAAATAAAATAGGTAAATTTGGGTTAAAATTACCAAGTACTGGAGGGTTTTTTAATATTTCTTTTAATTTACAGAATGCTTCTTTTTGTTCATTCTCCCATCTCCATTCATCATCTTTTTCTAACGGCACTCTAAGTGGAGCTAATAATTCTGATAAGTTCTTAAAAGAACTTAGATAAATAAGTAATTAATCCAAGAAAGCGTTGAAGTTCCTTGACGTAACTATCTGAGAACGATAGTTCGGAAACATATGTCTAGCTAGTTTACCCGTAACGGAACCAGACTTAATGCGCAATCACAGAGACATGAGGGCACTAGACCAGTCCAATTCTGAACGAGAGTCACAGATGCCTCGCCTGACATTTTTTCTATCGTTAGGTGAAGTTGGGGCACGCTACTTATTATGCAATAGTAGTCAAACACGATGCAAAGCTAAAAACTAATAGCAAAATTTACGCACCAAGCGCCAAAGCAAAAAAGCTGTAGAATTAAGAAACGCCAAAATTGTCAACCCTGTTTATGTGGTGTATGCATGCTATTCTTCTATTGGCGTTTTGCATTCGTAAGGTAAAAAGCAATTCCTGAGAAACCCGGTTTGAGTTAAATTCATGAGGCAGGTATGGATTGGCTGCATGGCGTACGAATGAAATTCGAAACAACAACATTTGACCTGAATGGAAACAACCAACATCAGATTCGTAATCTTCATACCAAAAAGTTCTAGAAAAGCTATATGAAAATCTGAAAATTTCTTCTGTGCGTACCGTGTTATTTTTTATCATTTGTTTTATATTTTGCCAGTGTAAAATATGTATTACATCAGGATCCTTATGTTGTTCAAAAAAATTTAATGACACGCCTATGGCTTCAGCAGTTTGTCCATAAAGTACTTTCTTCATGTTTAAATCATCATCACCATCACTTAGAATTTCTTGATCTACTTGAGAGGTGTCGCGTAGAATTTCCCTTTCCTCCATTATTGCATCTCCTGTCAGTACTTGGTAACCTTGTTTTTTACGATCACAATGCATTTAAGCTTCAATGTCGGACTCTTCTATCTCTTTCATATCCTCGCTCTGATTTGCCAAACTACCAATACCTTTAGAACAAATCACGTCTTCAGTAACATCTTCGCCGTTAACTTCTTTTCCATTATTCATAATTGTAAAAAACGTTTTCTCGATTGTCAGTTGTTTAACATTGATCCATGCAATAGCGAAAGCAAAAATTGCATCTTTGATATTAGAGAACTTTCAAAATAGCATCATATCAAATGTTTCCAAGAAATTAATCGAAACGATACGTCTGTAAAATCTCTTAGGTGTTTCTTATATATTCTTGGTCCGTTGGTTGAGTGATAGCAGTTACATTAGGTGAAAGAAATAGAACAAAGTTGTTCTCATCTGCAGATCTTAACACTGTCTCATTTCAATGCGAAGGCTGGCTGTTTTACACGAGAGAATTCCTTAAAAAAGCTGTCCGAACTGTAGGATTAATGCTTACTAAATAGTAGTAGTTTAGAAATAACAATGGAATAATGTTAGTAACCTAGTAAAATAGTAAAAAAATCGTTTTCGTAGATAATAACATTTTCTACAACTTTTATTTGAAACTTTTTTCTGTATAGTGCATAAGTTTATATTTATAGCGCGCCAAACTTTTTTCAATATGGTTATTGCTAAATATATAGTTAACGGTTGATGATTTTGTAGAACACAAAATTTCCGATAAAATTTATTTGAAGTTTTTCTATAAAATTGATACTTTAAGACTTATAACGCTGTAAATGCCGAGTTTACGCACAATAGCCACGAAATTATACACTATATATAATCATGCGCCTCTCAATGCGTCCATTAACTCTCTTCGCTAAAAATGCTTCGCCAATTTGGCGAGTAACACCAAACTAAACCTCTCACTTCTACCTCCAACCCAAGATACGGCACGTTACCATTCTTTTAGAACCTACCACCAGGTTCAAACTTGGCTTGGATTTTACCATGATCCTGAAGAATGGGATTGGAAGCGGACTACAAATGGACTTCAACCAATTCGAACTACTATGGCTCCAGCACCCTCAAGTTTGCTGAAAATAATATCTTGCAAATGCACAACAAATTGCGGGGCTGCCTGTGTATGCCGAAAAGCTGGCTTAAAATGTTCCATTATTTGTTCGAATTGTGGTGGATGCACATGTGCCAGATACATTGGAAACCATCGAAGACGAAGTCGATGAAAATGAAATTTTCGATTTACCTCCTACGGATATATCGGTGGCAGAAAACAAGGATGTGGAAGACGATGAGTGACTTCCTTCATCATCCAAACAGATGAGACTTATGACGTAAAATAACTTGCCACTTTTTGTATAAATAAATGTTTTAATCCGTTTTTTATTTCAAAAAATTAATTTGCATTCTTTGAACTCTGTTATCCTTTTCTCCACCTTTCCCTTCTCATGATTATTATTATCATCATGATTATTATTATTTTTTATGATGTACGTGATGTACGTGACAAACTATTATATCTTGCTACATTGACAGTTTTTTATGATAATAGGTTCTACCCATGCAATTTAAGAAAGATGTATAAATTATGAGTACTTCTTGGCACTATTTATAAGATTAATACATTACATTCACTACACACTACACAGTACTGTCATTTTTCTGAACACTTTTCGCCGTTTTATGTGTTATGAAATGTTTACCGTGTACTATGACCAACATTACCACAGATAATTCACGCGGTGCAATAGTTTACCAAGCTATAGCTCTTAAAGTATCAATTTTATAGAAAAAAAACTTCAAATAAATTCTATAAGAAATTTTGTGTTCTACAAATTTGGTTATTACCATTTTTAATGTATTATCAACCGTTAACTATATATTTAGCAATAACCATGTTGGAGAAAGTTTGGCGCGCTTTAAATATAAAGCTATGCACTATACAGAAAAAAGTTTGTAATAAAAGTTGTAGAAAATGTTATTGTCTACGAAAACATTTCATTGCATTATGAACCTACTTTTTTGCTCTTGCTCTTGGACTAATAATTTAAAAGTCATATCATAATTCTTTATGAAGTATTAAATAGCAACTTAGAGGTACACTGCCGCCCATTTGAAAGTACACGATAGACCCGATTTACCTCGGTTATGTTTTCTATAACTTACTCTAAGCTGATAAATTATTTTAAACAAGTATTTGAAAATAATAATAATAAACCTTTCATTCCGCTGCAGCTGTTATAAACACAGCCCATGGAATCCTGACTTACACGATGTCATTTTGGAATATTACATATAAAGAGTCGTGCACTTTCAAATGGGCGGCACTGTACATGGTTAGTGAATAACATAACACGAACTGGGCACCTATCTGTCAGTCTTCCCTTAGTTCCTCTGTCAGTTTGTGGATTTGTTTAGGTCGTTCTTTTTGGGGAAACGGATTTACAAGATGAAACCTTTACTGATTGAAAGCTCATATCATAATAAATTAATCTAAATCCGAAAGTCATCAAAACTTGGAACGGACAAAAAGGCAATACTGTCAAAAATTTAGACTATTCCACCGTCTCATGTAACGGGATTTTGCTTCAAAAGCTGACAAAATGTCGAAAGAATTAAACGGCTAAACTAGCGGTCTCTAATAGGTATCTCAGACATGTATTCACATGTTTTCAGCTCAGTAAGGTTTGCAAAACACCCAGTTCATTCATTTTTTCTTAAAATGTTTGCCAGTGAATCACAGTTACTTGTTTATTGTTTGATACACAGATTCACGTTTTTTTCCCACATGGTTTACAGTTTTAAAAACAAAGAAAATATGAAGCAATGTGCTTTTTCAAAGCGCTTGCGACTTCTGCAGAAATTACAGAAATTAAGTCAGAGATAATTTATTAATAGATTTGATATTATGCAAACAGTTGTATGTGGATATGAAATAAATGTTGAAAAGTTCAAGACCATTCAACCATAAAAGCTGCAGAAAATGTTTTAGTAAAATGTACCTACGGTACTCTAACTAACCTTCGAGGCATGCTGGTCCATCAAAAAGATACAGATGAACGGCTAGCGAAGAAGCGAGAAAAAAGATTTCAAGCTATTTAGAAGAAATAAATAAAGTTGATTAGTTAATTTAGAAGAGGTCATCCATGCAAATCTTCCAGAGAAGAAACTAATGAGAAAATTCTCAACTTATTTTTGGCATCTTCGAATCCACTTATAGCCAATTTTTAAGCATAGTCGAAAACAAAACTCAAATCTTCAAATCTTTTAAAGTTTTGGAAATGTCCAAACGTAGGAAACATTAATGAAAAAGAAGTTTAGATGAAAACTTCTCTGATGAAGAATGCTTTTCAAAATAACAAGAAGAAGAAACAGAACGCAATGACTCTGAAGATGATATTATACAATATGGGATTTGTCAAATAAAATAAAATTAAATCAATTTCTTTTAGTTGTATTTTCATGCAATTTCTAATAAAAAAGTTCCATTTTATTTATTTTCTATATATCTTATCTTGTCTTCAGTAACCCTAACTATTTCTAAAAATTATAAAAACACCTATAAAATTTTGCATTCAAAAGTTTTGAAAAATTTATTTTCCCCTTTGCCGAAAAACGCTGTTGAAGTGTCGCAACCAGTAAGAGCATGTAAAAAAGAATTTATTCTTCCCAAAAAAAAGCTTACTAATCAGTTTTCAAAATGTAAAGAGCACATTCTTTTTCTACGTTGCCAGAAGTAGCTGAAAAAACTAACAATGCTTTACATGAAACACAAGTAAATAATAATTAACACAATATCCTTTATTTAAATCTGACGATAAATAAAGTTTCAGACTTAAACGGAATCTGGTTAAATTATGGAGTATTAATTTATTTTAACACTATTCATACGGAATAACTCCATTCTATCAATTTGAATTTTAAATAAATAATAATTGCAACAATCTTAAAATTGTGTTAACTACTATATTAATCCATCTTAAACAAACATACAGTAGAGATTAAACATTTTGAATTTTAATCATATTTAGTTTCGGTGGCCATTTTGTGACAAGCATTTTACATCTGGGTCATTTTTTAGCTTAACAGCACAATTTGCTACTTTAAAAACCCCTTGGTACGATTTTTCATTCAAAATTTCATATATTAAAGTTTTGACACCGGCGGCCATTTTGAATTTTAGACCAATTTGGACCCCGGATTCGTAATCTACGACCCTAAAAACTTATAAGTACCCAACTTTATTCAATTATAATAAAAATTTGATGAAATGATTTAATTATTAATTAACCCCCTATGGAAAAAATAATAATTTGTTAATAACAATTAAACAGGGCATTAGCGGACAAATCGAACATTTAGACTTTGAAATATATTCGATTACCTACTATTTTAAAAAAATCATCAAAATCGGTGCCCAAAAGGCGAATTCCGAGGTATTTTTTTTCTAGGAAACCGTCTAATATTGATTTATCTTTTTTTAGAAATAATATTTTTATTTATATTAATTTAATTGAAAACTGTAATTTTGTTCTTGCCATTTTCTTTCAAACTAAAATATTTAATTGGTAAAGTCTGTACTGTCAAAGGTTTGAAAATTACTGTTTAATTGTTATTAATAAATTATTACTTTTTCCATAAGGGGCTAATTAATAATTAAATAATTTCATCAAATTTTTATTAAAATTTTGAATCTACGACCCTAAAAACCTATAAGTACCCAACTTTATGCAATTATAATACAAATTTGATGAAATTATTTAAATGTTAGTCCCTTATGAAAAAAGTAATAATTTGTTATTAACAATTAAACAGGGCATTACAGGACAAATCTAATATTTAGACTTTGAAATATAGTCGATTACCTACAATTTAAAAAAAAATCATCAAAATCGGCGGCCAAAAGGCGAATTCCGAGGTAACTTAATATTCAGTTAATTATGCATGTAGAACATGATCTGAAATCTAAAATTCCATCTTCTTTTCATAAAGTTCGTTGTATATAATTGTCTGTGTTACTATGCCGCGAGAAAGCTAAAATAAAATCGATAATAGCCAGACGACCAGCCAGTACGACCTTGACTCAGGCTGTTGGCGAGAACAAAAGTTCCGCTAGGATACTCCCAACTCGGCATTACCATCACATAAGAACGAAAGCATTCGGGAAGTCTCGGTGACTAACCGTGGTTTGTCCGACATTCACAGCCGGCGAGACAAATTACACGATCAATAATCTTACGTTTTGCTGGTAACAGTAGCGGCAACCCTGCGTGGCTTGGTATAATGCGTGAAATATCTATTTTTATACAAACAGGACTGCTACAGTACCAATAATATATGCGGTCTCGTAAAAGCTGTACAGTATATATTCATTTGTATGTAAAAATAACTTACCCCTCGCAGGTTGCGCTTAATAATATGAAATTATCGGTTCGATTGAGGTAGAATATACAGCTTAAACTCTACAGGAAAGCCCGGGCTTCTGAGTGCCTGCGTAACATAGCGGGCTTGGTATGGATAGTTGGGCGTGTATATATATATATATATATATATATATATATATATATATATATATATATATATGTACCTACCTGTCTTAACATTGAGGAGACCCGTTCCTTCCAATGGAACTAATATGACATGCCCATGTATTTCACAAATATCTGTCATATTTATATTATCGTATTCAATCCTACCACGAAATATCATTGTGTTAGGATCGTACCTAAAAAAACATTTTCCGGCAACCATCAATAAGAAATATGAAATGTAACATATTTACTGAAATTCTTTTATATCATAATTATCTAATCCAAAAATTGTGTAATTCGTTAATGTCGCTATATAACTTGCAAATCGTGAACTTTGCCCTACGTTAAGTTTATCTACAACCAGTGGGTTCAGAGGTGGTAATCCAATTTCTTCGATTCCATTACTAATATAAGGCCGTAAAGACCGAAAACCATTCGAAAAACAACTACTTAAATCTGGGTCATCCACATAGCACTTTGGAAAATAAGATGCTAGAACATTTTTCAAGATATACCTTAAAATACGAAATAAATATAACACTTACGTAAGTTGGCGGCAGCTATAGCTCGAGAAAAAACGAAAACCACCAATCCACTTATTAGAGCAACGAAAGGTGACATTGTCAATACACTACACATTTACTGTTCAACAGTAATATACGCAATGGTCAATTGTTACAGTTTCTAACTTTGCTTAAATACTGTTAATCTCACAAAACTAAAAACATCAAACGAAAAAAATCCAAATTTAAATAATTATACATAAATACATTAAATCTTGAAGGTAAACAGGTAGGTTTGTAGGTGCATATCAATATTAAGAGGCATTTTATGAAGTTGAACCAAATTCGCGTGTATTTTCTTTTCTTCGATGTTTTCATATTATAATTTTTTATAATTGCCTCCTTTTACAAATACTACAAAATACCAAAAAATACATAAAAGATGAGCACAAATAAAAAGATGAACATGGAAAAAGTCAACATGGAAAAAGGCGACAGACCGACAGGCAGACAGACTTCACGAATTCACAGACGAACTTTTTGTTCGTCGATAATTATACATAAATACATTAAATTCTGAAGGTAAACATGTAGGTGTGTGCCAATTTTAAAAGGCATTTTATAAAGTTGAACCAAATTCGCGTGTATTTTCTTTTCTTCGATGTCTTCATATTATAGTATTTTTTTAATTATCACCTTTTACAAATACCAGAAAAATGAAAAAATACATAAAAGATGAATACAAATAAAAAAATGCAAAAAAAGCGATGGAGATTTATATTATTTTGTTTTGATCACATTACGGTAATTTGCATCTGATTACATTGACATTTCTTGTTAATTAGCGACTGAAATCCTGTAATTAAATGATGTTCGTTTTACAGCTACGTATTCATAATATTACTATACCGGATTTATAGTTGCGTTGATGTTTATTTCATCTAAGATAAAACAATTTTATAGATTATAAAACTTTATTAAACATCGAAGGCTATATTATCATTTACAATAACATAAGTAGTCTGTATTTTTATCGTTCAAAAATAATAATTTTCGTAAAAAGATATGTCTTTTATAATAACTAATGAATGATGTTAATAATTTAAAATTATTGTAAATAATTATTTAAATGCAAAAGAAATACATACTACATATTAGGGTGGCCGTTATTTTGGACAAGTTAAAATTTTCTAGCTCCCCCCCACCACTAAATCTCTTTAAAAATCAAAAAAATGTGCGATGTAAAATTTCAGCCCATTTGGTCAATATTAACCAGTGCCACCGAGAGGGTAAAGTTTAAATGGGATTTAACATGGGTTTGGAGCGCTTCTAGAGACTTTGTGTCATAACTTTTTATCTTTCTATGTTTTATCGTGAAATATTGTGTACTTATGTGGAGGAACTTTGTTAAAAGAACTTTGGCAGTTCCTCGAAAATGCTCATTTTAGTGAAATTTACCGCTTTTTTGACAGCTGTCAACTGTTAAATGGGTTTTTGACAGTTTGAATTTTATCATATTCGTGTTCAGCAGTTCCAAAAACATAAGTATATAAATTTTCAAGTTAAAACGTAGAAAGATAAAAAGTTATGTGCGAAAGTTTCTAGAAATGCACCAAATGTTAAATTCCATTTACACTTTGATCTCTCGGTGGCACGTTTTAAAGAAATCTAGGGGGGGGGGACCTAAAAAATTTTAATTTTTGTAAAATAACGGCCACCCTACTATATACCCTTTTTATAGTCTCATCTAATCAAGTTTATCTTATCAAGTCGAAAAGAATTTTGTTAATGGTTGCTAATAAACAAACAATTCATAGCTAGTACGCGTATCAGAAATTGAATTAATTTAATAAACATTTTAATACTTTTGGTGACACCTATTTGGAAGAAGTCATGATACAATCGTACCTTAGAGGCTTTGATTCTTCTAAAAGTGTACTTTCACCAGAAAAGTAAAGACACGAAAAACCCTTCTCTCCCATATTACAGTTATAAACTGTTCTATTACAAGTTAATGTAAGTTAATTAGGTAACTTACCATAATAAAATTAAATTAGTGCTGCTTAATTTTTGTGTTACTACAAACATCGTAAACCATACTGGTATTCGTCCATCCTGTCTTCTATTACTTTCCTCATTCTTTTTTGTATGGTATTCGTTAGTATCTTGTATACAGTGTTCAGCAAGGTGATCCCTCTATAATTGGCACATGTCAATGGGTTACCTTTCTTAAGTATTGGTACTATTAACCCTTCATTCCATTCTAGAGGCATGTTTTCCGTTTCCCATATTTGATCTATTATTTTATGCATCGCCCTTATTAATTCTTCTCCGGCGTACTGTATCATTTCGTTCAGGATGCCATCTGGTCCCGCTGCTTTGCCATGCTTTAAATTATTTACGATCTCTGTCACTTCTTCTTCCGATGGTGCATCTTGCCGTTCTTCTGTATTATGCTCGTTCTCCTCTTCAGTTTCATTCGTTTCCTGTTCTGGTTTTGTAAGCAGCTTCTTAAAGTGTTTCATCCATTCTTTGTTTTCTATTCTTGCCATGTTTGGTTTCCTGTTCTGTTTCCTGATGTATTGATATAGTTTAGCATTATTCTTGCTTTCACTCTCCATTTCCTCCATTATCTGTTCCACCCATATATTCTTTTTCTTTTTCATTATCCTATTTCCTTCTTTTCTTATTTCCTTATATCTCTTATAGTCTGCATCTTCCCCCGTCTTTATCCATTTAAGTCTGGCGTTTTTCTTTTTCCGTATTGTTTGGTCACATTTCTCATCCCACCATTTGCTTTTATTTCTTCTCTTTTCTATTCCTACTACTTTTTCTGTGGCTTTAATTGTTGCATTCTTTATTCTGTTCCATTTGGATTCTATTTCGTTGTCTTCTTCCATTTCTGTTAGTTGCTTTTTTATTTCTTCCTGGTATTTTCCTTTCTTCTTTTTAATATTTTTTGCATCCCATTTTTTCCTACCTGTCTGCTTCTTTGTTTGGTCTATTCTTCCTATATTGATCTTTGCTACTACCATTATGTGGTCCGTGTCTATGCTTGCCCCTCTGTATGATCTTACGTCGTGTATCATTCTTTCTCTCTTTTTTGATACTATATAGTGGTTTATTTGATTTCCTGTGGTTTTCCCCGGCATCATCCATGTAATTTTATGTTCATACTTATGTTTGAATTTTGTACTGACTATATACATATTCATTCCTGTTGCCAGGTTACATATCCTCATGCCGTTGTCATTTGTTTCCTCGTGCACTGTGTTCTTTCCTGCCACTTGCTCTATGTACTCCTCTTTACCAATTTCTGCATTTAGGTCTCCTAATATTATGACGGTTTCATGTTTTGGTATTTCTTCACATGTTTTTTCTAGCGTTTCATAGAACTTATTTTTATCTTCGTCGTCTGCTTCCTCCGTCGGTGCATACACGTTTATTAGTGCTAAATTTGCTATTTTATTTTTAATCCTCAGGTATGATATTCTTCCATCCACTCTCTTGTATATGATCACCTTCCTTTTAAAGCTTTCGCTGATCAGGAAACCCGTTCCTCTGTGTCCTTGTTTTTCTTCCCCTCCGTAGTATAGTGTATAATTCTCTTAATCTACTTTTCCTTCTCCCTTCCATCTAATTTTCTGTACTGCCATCACTTCTATTTTGTATTCTTTCATTTGCTTTGCAATTTCCTCCATTTTTCCTACTGTCAACATCGTTTTTACGTTCCATGTCGCAATTCTTATAAGATTTCTTTTTATTTTTTGTTTTTTTTTGTATTTTTCTTGTTTCCCTTATATCCTAGCCAAATCAGTTTATATCCATTCATATTATATAGATCTACATTCTTAATTTGAAATGTTTCGGTAAGTACTATTACTCAGAGCAACTTTTAACACCCCTACAAGAAAAAGAAAACAGTTTAGTATAAACAGTAACTCAACATTCGCAAGCAGAATCTACCAATACCATTCCAATTTCAGAAGAACCATTAGATGTAAAAAGAAATCAAGTAATTATAGAAATCATTCGGGACGTAAATAAGAAAAAACCCTTAATTCAAAATGTAGGTGATAATAAAGTCCACACAGTATATATAAGAGATAATTCAAAGTCAGAAGACATAATTAATTTTATTAGGGAATATGTGAACCCAAGATTAAATATTATTGTTTATTTCCAAATGAAGATATTTATAAATTATTTTGCAAAATAAAGATAGACCACTTTAACCAATTAGAATTTATTAAATGTACTAAAAGAATACATCATGTAACTGATCCTCAGTCACAACTAGAAATTGTTTCAAGTTATCATGAAGGAAAAACAGGTCATAGAGGAATAACTGCAACTTCATTAGCAATAAAACGAAATTATTATTGGAAAAATATGGATCAAACCATAACCGAATATTGAAACAAAGCTTTTTAGCCACGGTAAAATAACAATAAAAGGCCCCGCGATTGGTCGCCAATGAAACTCACATAAATCTTCTACACAAAATAAACAATAAAATATAAAATTATATATACTTACTTTATATATACTTAATTATATATACTTATTATATATACTACTTTATCAAAGAAGCTCAAAATATTTGTCACAGCTTGAGATTTAAACTCTCTCTTATAAATTTATTATTCAAGTCGTAGGTATTGGTTCCACAGTTGTATAAATTGTGAAAAGGAGTAGATAAAGGTCTCAAAACACAAATAATAACTCAAAAAGGGCGCCATCTGATTATGAAGCTTAAGGTGTTTATTATAAATAAACTATCAAAGATGTTAATTGAATAAGCTTTAAAATTTATTGAATTCATTAACCAGAAAAAAAATAAAATATTAAATTAAAACAAAAGATTTTGTTTATTTAAAAATTTTGGAATAAAAATGGAATAAGATGTTCATAATTGTATGGTTCCGTTTTTTTATCCATAGTATAAATTGAAAACATTTATATAACAAGAAGAAAAATGGATAAACAAATAATAATACATATGAATAATAAAACGCACACTCATAAATTTATTACAAGTATAATCAATATTCGTTAAATAGTAATTAACCTCTCTAAAGTAATTTACACTAAAGTAAATCAAAAAGGATTTTCTTAAAACCTTTCTTTAATCAACAAAAGTAACCAAAAATTTTTATCAGAATGATCAAAAAGAATTATTCAGTAAAAATTACTTAATTATTAAAATTTATGTTGACTCGACTTCATTGAAAAAATCTACAAACGGATATCCAAAGGATATTATGCAATTTAGATTAGTCCAAATATTATTAACATTGATTATTTTAAAGTTCTTTAATATTACAGATTCCTAAATAATACAGAGAGCTCTCTTCCTTGAATAAAGGATTCTTAACTAACTGCAATACTAGACAATCACTTAAAATTACGGTACCTTTAATTTTATTCCAACTAAACTTGTAGAATACAAACAAAAACCATCCAGTAGAAATTGGAAAAATGACCTCTATTTCGGAAGATCGTCGTTGACACCTACTCGTTCTTGAAGTGTTGATTTTCAGTGACAGAAACCAGGAATGAGATTCAATTCAATTACTGTCATTTACGCATATGATTTCACAAATAAATTTGATCGAGCACACATTAAAAAATCCAATATTTTAAAATGTTTGACCGGTAGGACAAAAAGTCCTCAAAGAAGGTACTCGAAGGATAATAAAGGAAGAACTACCTCAGCTTTACCAGACTTTTACTGGAACCCGATATCGGTGAAGGAATTTCTAGAGCGCATCCCACCGCGCTATAATAGACAAAGTCCAAGATTCAAAAGAAGTCAGAACCCGAAGGCTTGTTCTGAAAAGAACACGACCTCAAAGCTCGATACGATAACACAAATCTGAACGCAAAACATCTCAAAATTCGCAGACCCTAGGTCAGATACTAACATCTCAATAGGACTTTGTGAATGGCCCAATTATACCACCACGCAATTCTCTAATACGCACTGAACTGAACACCATAAGGTCACTAAAACCTTTTCAAATTATCAAGTGTCACACAAATTCCAACACAGTAACACTCATACTGAATTGTCACAACAAACTGTAACGATACTGAACGGTACATACGAAGCACAATAGAATCATAGGGTACTTCGAAAAACAAAACAACAATGGCGGTGATCAAAATCACCAAACGGTACGGAACAGAGACCAAAATGCCTCCAACAACGCACTACAAATGAAAACTGAACGACATCACCAAAACCTCACACACTCTCAAACTTCAAAAATGGTTCTAAACCACAAGACCTAATAGATCTCAAACAGATTTATAATTTAGCTTTTAACAAAAGCTCAAGGAAGTTCAACGAACTTGAAATGCACAAGGACTCAAAATCCCAACAGATTATTATGTTTTCTGAATATTCACAATGAAGTAATAACTTCACACAAATTTTTAAATAGACAGAACTGTCAAAATCGGTATAAATATACTGGTCACAATCGGGAAAATTGTCTTACACCCTGCGTGATTTCCGACCAACCTACCAAGAAACACCCAAGGGATAAAATATCCCTGCGGTACTCTACGCCAACACAAATCCATACAAGATTTCCAAGAAGATATTCAGTCACTCAAATAAGAAGAGGGCACTCAACAAATCACGCCATCATTGTTTTATGTAACTCCCACAACTAAAAGAGGATAAGAACACAATAGTACTGACCTGACAGAACCATGAAAGAATATTATACCAACAGAAGATTAGTAAATATTATTTTGAAAGGGAAATAAGCCCACCCGAAAATGAGTTAAAATTCAGGGGCCAATGATCTTAGAAGATCTCAATATAAAGAGTATTTGATATTTATTATTTTTATTAGAATGGCGAATAGACTCCTCTTACGTACTAAAGAAATCATTTATCAGCATTCAGTGCCACATTCACATTCAATCATACCAAGTGTATTCACCAAACCAAGAATAAGGTTAAAACATGTATTTAGGAAAGATGGCAAAAATAAACATGAGAAAGGTCGTAAGTTGAACAAGACCTACTTTATTATTTAAGAATTAGAATTTTATTGCTTAGAAAAATCACAATGATTTTCCTTTAAGTCTTTAACATGGAAATTGCCAACAGGATGTCCATCTAAATCTTGTAAATGATAAACAAGTGGGGACAAAACTTTGGTAACTTTACAGGGAATATATTTAGGGGCTAACTTCTTAGAGTAATCTTTAGAAGCATCAGACAAAGTAAAATTTCGCTTCCAGACTATATCTCCAACAGAAAATTTGAGCGGACGTTTTCGTAAATTATACTGACGGGAATTTTGCTCGTAGGCTCTGTGTAATCTGGACTTAACATCCTCATATAATTCGGGAAGCTGAGTTAGCTCACGGGTCCAAAAGAGTTTGTTTGCAATCTCTAAAGGTTTATCGGGGTCAATAGGACTATAGAAGTCTCCAATAACTGGAACATGTCGACCAAAGACCATGAAAGAGGGGGAAACTTGAGTCGAATCATAACTAGCAAGACGTATTGCCTGGGCAATATCGAAAATATGTTTATCCCATTCACAATGAGAGTCTTTAATATATGACGCAATAGCTGTAACAAGAACTCGATTAACTCGTTCTGTAGGGTTAACTTGAGGATGATAACGAGCATTCAACCAAACATTCTGTATTTTAACGCTATCTAGAAAATCTCGAAATAAATTGCGACCCATTATCAAACATAACGGTCTAGGGTACGCCAAATATTGAGAAAACTTGTTCCTTTAAGAACTTTATCATAGGCTTAGTAGTGGCCTTACGTAATGGCTGTATTAGGACACACTTAGTAAACCAATCGGTAACAACAAACAAGTACTGATTACCAAACTCACTTCGCGGCAACGGACCTAACAAATCCATACTAATTAATTGAAAAGGAAAGCTAACTTTCTTTTCTTTACCCATAAGGCCTGCACGTGAAACATTCTCACTTTTCTGACTCGCACATACCTTACAATTGCGTACATACAAGTTTTGGCCAATAATATAATTCGGAAATACGGGATAAAGTTTTCGAAACTCCAAAATGGGCAGCTGTAGGTTCATCATGACATTGTTGCAAAATCTGTTTCCTATTAGCAGTTGGAATTACTAGTTTCCAATCGGAAATATTAGATTCAAGCGGTAATAAGGAAGGCAAGAACTTATATAGTCGATTATTTTCGACTTTAAAATACGGATATTTTTCAGGAGAAGCTTGGACTAATCCTATCATGTTAAGATACCAGTCATCAGGCTCAAGAGTGTCGATATTCATTACAGAAATAGATCGAGACAAAGCATCCGGGATAATATTTAATTTTCCTGAGCGGTGCTGTACATCAAAATCAAATTGGGAAAGACGCATACACCATCTAGCTAAACGACCTGTAGGTTCACGAATATTATGAAGCCACTTAATTGCAGCACAATCTGTAATAACTGTAAAAGGGGTACCCTCAACATAACCTCTAAAATGTTCTATACCAAAAATAACTCCTAATAACTCACGCTCAGTAGCTGAATATTTTCTTTCTGTAGAAGTCAAAGTTCGACTTGAATATGCAACTGGATGTTCTGAACCGTGCATAATTTGAAACAATACAATACCTAAGGCTACGTCACTTGCATCAGTCTGTATATAAAATCGAGAGGAAAAATCTGGCGAGATTAACACAGGAGCGGAACTAATACGCTGTTTAATCTTTTGAAATGATTGCTCAGCTTCGGAAGTCCAATGAATAGGATCTCCTTTCTTTTTACCTTTAATGAGAGCGGTAATGGGGGCGGAAAGTTCAGCATAATCTTTAATAAAACGTCGATAGTAACTAACTAAACCTTTCAAACGTTTAACTTCAGTAGTATTGCGAGGAGTAGGAAAATTCAAAATAGCTGATACCTTATCTGGATCAGTTCGCAAACCTTCTGGATCAATAACAAAACCTAAAAATTTCAAAGAAGAACGACAAAACTAACATTTGTCTAAGTTAATCGTAAAACCAGCATCTTTCAGCCTTAATCGTAGAAGATTCAAAATCTTAATATGCTCCTCAAAAGTAGAAGACGCAATAATAATATCATCAAGATACACAAAAACTTTCTCATCCAACATAAGTAGACCTAAAACTTTTTCCATGCATTTCTGCATCGTTTGCGGACTGTTCGATAAACCAAAAGGCATTACAGTAAATTCGAATAAACCCTTACCAGGCACACAAAAAGCTGTTTTTGCATAAGATTCCTCTAAAGGGATTTGCCAAAAAGCTTTACGTAAGTCTATACTGGACAGAAACTTAGCATTACGAAGTCTATTTAAAATAGCATCGGTACGAGGTAACGGAAAAGCATTTTTTTTTGTTACACTATTTAATTTTCGTGCATCATAACATAATCGTAGTTCATTTGTTTTTTTCTTAACCCACAACACTGGACTACTCCAAGGACTATTTGACTCACGAATCACTCCAAGTCTTAACATAAATAAACCCATTTTAATGTAACTCTTAACAAATTTATCTTTAGGCGCTAATAACTTGTTCTTAATTAACTTTTCTCAACTTGTGAGACCATTTTTCACGCGATTTTATCTCATACAATACACCCCCAGCTTCTCGTAACCATCCAACGAGTTTTAAAAATTTTAGGTTTAGTGATAACGCTCGAACCGGTGATGCTTCTGAATCCGGCCCCTAATTCCGGAATTCTCTAAATCAAGAATTTTTAGCTTCTGCATACTCAGAACTATCTCTAATCACTATTATCATCAAATCTTATCAATTACCCACAGTACCCGCCAAGAGAGTCCTCCCTGTGGCTTAATTTTTTAACCACAAACTTGATTAAAAGGTGTATTGCCTATTTCTTTGCAAAGCGGACCAGATATAAAATTCGGTCCCGCAACACTTTTTTCCCATACCCCTCTTAACTTCTTCTCGTATCTAAGTGCAATTTCCATCATTACATCTTACCTTCATTACCATCATCTTACATCCATCATTACATTCCTATTCCGCCCATTATGCCTCAAGAGCATATTTGTCCATGTGGGGCGACGTATCGAACCAGAAGTGGTCTTCTAAACCATCAAAGGATAAATAATTGCGTAGAGAAGAATTTCCAATGCTCTCATTGCCCCCAATCTTTTACCTCCTACACCGGCCAAAGACTACATGAACGTCAAGCTCATCATGTAGAATATAATCTAGAAGTTGAAAACGCAGCCACCATCAAGAATAAACCGTGGAGCAATCTCGAAATCCTAGATCTCGCAAAGGCCGAAATTGACTATACAGGACGCTTCATAAACAAAGATCTTGGTATAAAGTTTGGGAGATCGATCGACAGTATTAAGGGCCAAAGAAAAAAAAACAACGTATCAAAGAACTCTGGCCAAGCTCAAGGACGATCTAGAAAACGAAGAAATTATTGAACCACCTGACTCCCCTCAAACCCCCCAACCTGGTCCCTCTAGAGAACGATCCTCCCCCGGTACCCAGATTGTTTCTCCCCGGTAATTTTTCAAACCAGTCCTTCCTCGTCTTCAAACCAAACTCCACCCCCTTCTACAACAACACCCCCTCCTCAACTCTCTCAACCTCAACCATACCCCCCACCCACGCCCGATCCACCCCAAGATTCTCCTTTTATAAAATGGTTCAGAGACCTGCTTCGGACGGCAGGGCTCACCGATTTGGAAATTCGACTCCTTAATCTTCTAATCGAAGAAGATAAGAATAACGCAATTAACCATCTCCAACTCCTGGCAGATGACATAATCAAGCCCAAAGAGAATAATAGACAAGATCCATCGCAAACTCAACAAAATATCATAAAAAAAACAACACAAAGGGAAGAAAATACAATAACAAAACAGCCCAAAGAGCTTTGGCATTCAAGAATGCCCAAACGCTCTATAAAATAGACAAAGCGAGACTTGCAAATAAAATTTTCGACCCTACAGACAGCGATGATGTAACGCCCTCAATAGAGGAAATCGAAGTCTTCTATAGTAATCTTTTGAAACCCCCTATAGAAGATGACAACCATCCAATCATTCCTAAAGGGGATTGTGAAGAAAACAGTCCTAGCATATACTATCCTATTTCTATCGAAGAAGTGTCAATATCTCTTAAAGGGAATAAATCCAAGTCCAAAGGCCCCGACGGTGTCTCCTTGGCCGCCCTCAGAGTTACTCCTCAGGCTAAACTTACTCTTTTATTTAATGCCTGTCTCTTCCTGGGAGTGTGTCCAGAAAGCCTACGCCTTTGTCGCACAATTTTAATACCAAAGAAAGGGAATTTAAAAGATGTCTCCAATTGGAGGCCGATCACTATTATGTCCCAAATCCTTAGAAGTTTTCATAAGATATTGGCCCGACGCTTTCAATCTCTTCCGCTAAATAAACTTCAAAGCGGCTTCGTAAAAATCGATGGTTGTCTAGCCAACAACATTATTCTTCAAGGCACTATCAAAACACATCGAGCTGAAATTAAGCCATACCACATCATTTCTATAGACCTGAGTAAAGCTTTTGACTCAGTTAATCAGTCATCAATCAAAAGAGCCCTAGCTAGATTTCAAATCCACCCTTCCCTCTCTAACTACATCATGCACTCTTACAAAAACACCACTACAACTTTTAAATGCGCGGGGGCAAAGGTGCAGCCACTAATCCCATCGAAATTCAAAGGGGGGTAAACAAGGGGACCCCCTCTCACCCCTGCTTTTCAATATGGTTTTAGATGAGCTTTTGGATAGCCTAGCTAACTTAGACGCCGGCCTAACTGTTAACAACGACTCGGAGGCCAAAGTTCCGGCTTTGGCTTACGCAGACGATCTTCTTCTGTTTGGCAATACTATAGGCGAAACGCAGGCACTATTAAATAGATGCCAACACTTTTTCGAAAGACGAGGGCTCTCAATAAATCCGGGAAAAAGTATAGCCATTTCAGCTAGTGTCGCTCCAAAGAAGAAGAAACTTTTCTTTGCCACGACCCCTCGCTTCCAAATTAACGGTACATTGATCAAACAAATAGGACCCAACGACCTTTTTAACTACTTAGGGGCCACATACGGGGGTATTGGACTATACAAAGCCAATCACGATCGTCTATCTGATCTAACCGAAAAATTATCAAAATCCCCCCTTAAACCTTACCAAAAGCTAGAGATGATGAAGGCATTTCTAATACCTAAAGTCCTTCATCTCTATATAAACCTAGCAACAGATAGAAAAACCTTGGTTAGAGTTGACAAAATCATCCGCAGAACCAAGTTTGGCCGTTTCTTTATTCGTGGTACTCTAACTGGTGACAGTTATTTGCAATTATTGCAACAGCAAATTATTCCAGCTTGCCAAGCAAATCTTGATGATTTCAAAGTTGGTAGAATTGAAAAAATAAATAAAAAAACAGAAAATTGACAAAAACTTTACTCAATTTTCTGTGTCAAACAAAGAATTTTCAAATGTCACATCAGTGTTGTAAACTATCACAAAAACCCCTAAATTTTGAAATTGCGATTTGTTTATTTAAAAAGGGAATAAAAGACGCAAAATAGAAAAAATAGCAAAAAAAACTCGTTTCATAAGTAATTATTGCACTCGTCTTTTAGAAAACTCGCCGCAAGTGGCTAGTTTTCTAAATTTGGACTCATGCAATTTTGCCTTATGAAACTCGTTCTTTAATATACTAATTTTACACAATAATAGATTTGAGATAAAAACTTAATCTGTCCATAAAATAGTGTATGTATAGCTGGCGTTACTTGTTTTTATGGCCCTACAGCGTTTTCCGCTTCAGCTTCCGTTCATAAACTCTTTACGCCCTTAATACATAAATAACTATTGTATCTGCACACGACGTTCACCCCTAGAACTGGCTGCCTTCTACCCTATCCCTATCAAGGGCAATGGACGAAGCTGTCAGATAAAGTGTGTGGTAGAGAAATTCGTGAGAATTCTCGACGGTTACTCATACCGATCAGGGGGAGCCCTGGTAGATGAGACCGGTGTGGGCGGATTCGAATCTCGCCTAAGAGAGGAGGTCATTTATGGTCACCAAGGAACCCGCTGCTTGGCTGAGGGCAATCATGGTCACCAAGGAACCCGCTGCATGACCTAGGTCATGTAAGGTCACCAAAGGAACCCGCTGTTGCCCGAGGCCATTTATGGTCACCAAAGGAACCCGCTGTTTGACGGAATCTCTAGTGCGGTGACTAGAAGTGAGGTTCATCCCATGTGCTGGGAAACTGCAAGCCGCCAGGTAAATGTGCTTGGGAGCTGTCCTGGCCACCCTTTGATCCGGACTGCAGCTGGGTACGGTGATTGGGAGAAGCTCCGAAAGCCATTACACTTAAGGATAGTTGAAGCGAATATATAGCCTCTCACTATTAAGACAACTTCACCAATATCGGGTACGCACCGGGAGTCTATAACGTGTAGACTTTAAAGAAGCTCTGTCGAGGGCCAATTGCACGATTGCCGGTTGTGCAACTTGCGCGCTGATTGGGCGTATCCCAATCACTTCCTCATGGAAGGAACGTGGGGGTATGTTAACACGGGTACCCCACGTAAAACAATCTTGGATCTATGTATCTGCACCCTAGTGTCATGGTATTATAACGGTATTATGTATTCATACATACATCGACTATAGAGTAATAACTCTATTAAAAAACTGGCATTGGAAATTTGTTCCCAAAGCAATTTCTTTGAACTTTTCTTAGAAACCCTTAGAAAGAACAAACCATTTAAGCATACATTTGTATAAACTTTCAGGTTCGTTGTGGGAATGTATTCTATACATATATCAATTATATTTGATCTGTATCAATAATAAGAATCAAATAATAGTGTATAAAATTATCTGTACACAAAGTAATGTATGGTTCGGAAAAAATATTTGGTTTCTGTACGTGATACCGGACCCGTAGATTGGCATACTACATTTGTACATTTCACCAGCGTGCAGTGCATACGAAACAGTGGAAGCAGTCGCGATACGACGTATGCGCTATTACGCTCATACGCAATGTGTATGAGCGTAATAGAGCATACGTCATATCGTCACTGATTCCACTGTCTCGTATGCACGGCACGCTGCTGGTACATTTGCATATTACAGAAAATTTGTTAATTTAAAGTCTGACTATCCACCCTCTTCACAAATATTTCATTATTAAAGAATACAAACAATTATAAAAATTTTTTTTTTCTCTCCCTTAATTGGGTGTAATGAGGACTAGCAGCCAATAAATAATAATATTAATAAAACAATTTTTTTTTTAAATCTATTAAAGTGACGTTTCGCCTAATCAATGTAGGCTTTTTCAAACATTTATAAAATTTTACATGATACATAATAAAAACATTTAATCTTAATATTTTCTTTTTCCCTTATTTAATAAAATTTTAAAAATACAAAATTAACATTTTGAAATTGTACAATTGTTACATATATAATATTTGTGAGATTTTTTTTGGTTTTTTCTTTTTTTGGTCTCATGATGATGTAGATATAAGCGAAAAACAAATTATTTATTGCTTAACCACTTCTTTAAGAAAGTTTTTTTTTTGTTTTTGTTTCTTAAAAAAAACTTTCTTAAAGAAGTGGTTAAGCAATAAATAATTTGTTTTTCGCTTATATCTACATCATCATGAGACCAAAAAAAGAAAAAACCAAAAAAATCTCACAAATATTATATATGTAACAATTGTACAATTTCAAAATGTTAATTTTGTATTTTTAAAATTTTATTAAATAAGGGAAAAAGAAAATATTAAGATTAAATGTTTTTATTATGTATCATGTAAAATTTTATAAATGTTTGAAAAAGCCTACATTGATTAGGCGAAACGTCACTTTAATAGATTTAAAAAAAAAATTGTTTTATTAATATTATTATTTATTGGCTGCTAGTCCTCATTACACCCAATTAAGGGAGAGAAAAAAAAAAAATTTTATAACCAAAAGTTTACAGCCAAAAAGAAAATAAATTTCACCAAATGAAAATTTATTTCAAATCAAAAAAATTTTTTAATACAAACAATGTTGGAAATTATTATGTTCTTTAATCACAACTAAATAAATCAACTGATATAAAAAATAATGCATTATTATTTCAAAATTATATTTTAAATTTTGTTATTAATTTACTTAAAACATATTATACGCACGCCTATGGTTTTCACCGTCTCCTTATCATTCAACTAACAATAATAAGTTTATTCGTACACCACCGCGGTAGGAGGTCGTAAGAAAAATGAATTATTGGATGACGTCAGGTGATTAACAGTTAATAGTTTTTTGCCGAACAAACAAACCACGCCTCTCAAATTTGGATACTTCTAATTCGAATAAAACTAAATTTCGGAAGATGTATAATTCATAAAAAAATTTTACTTGCAATTTTAGCATCACTATTGTAATAGACATCACTTGACATCTTTTTGAAAAAAATTTATTTTTTATTTTTTTTCTTGAAAACTAAAGACACTAACGGCTTGAAAATACTTCAAACCCGAGAAAATGTTGTCATATATTGCTATAAAAAAACAGCATTGTACGTTATACCAGTTTCTATAAATTGGATCCCAAAGTTTACATTTACTAGCATAGGCAGACGGCAGTCTTAACAATTTATCGTAGGCTTTTATTGTGACAGAAGTTTGTTTATTTAATTAAGTTGTTGATACATGCAAAAATAAAAATGGTTCATTTAACAGAAACTGAACGTATAGAAATCTTAATTATGGTCGGTTATGGGGATCGCAAACGAACACAATTAGAAGTATGTGAAACTTTTAATGAGCGTTATTCACATCGAGAACCAATCGCCCAGTCAGTAGTTAGCAAAACCTTGAAACGGTTTAGGGAAATTATCCGAAGATGTCTACGATCGACGTGTTGAATTTTGTGAATTATGATGGAGCGAATCAACAACAATCCACATTTTCTTAATAATATTGTTTTTTTTGACGAGGCTACGTTTTGTTTAAATGGAAATGTAAATAGGCATAATTGTCGATATTGAGCCGCTGAAAATCCCCATTGGATGATTCAAAATCATACCCAAACACCACAAAAATTAAACGTATGGGTGGGAATTTGTGCAGATCACATAATTGGACCTTTCTTTATTCGTGGTTCTCTAACTGGTGACCGTTATTTGCAATTATTGCCAAGCAAATCTTGATGATCTTTGGTTTCAACAAGATGGAGCACCGCCCCACTATCATTTAGATGTGCGCCGATATTTAAATGTGGTATTTCCGGCCCGTTGGATAGGCAGAAGAGGGTCTGTGGAGTGGCCTCCCCGATCTCCGGATCTTACACCTTGCGATTTCTTCTTCGGTGGATATTTAAAATCAAAAGTGTATACAAACCGACCCCAGAATCTGGCCGAATTAGAGCAACGAATACAAAATGAAGCTGCAGCAATTTCTCCCAGATCGCTCAGAAATTCTTTTCAAGCTTTTCGTGATAGGTTGGGCCACTGCCTTGCAGTTAATAGTGAACATTTTGAACACCAATTGCCATGAAAACCATTTTATTGCTAATTTCGTTTTGTCTTCAAGCTTTATAAGAGACGTACATAATTTTCTGTTCATTTGTTTTATTTTGTTTTTTGTTCATTTGTTTTGTTTTGTACATTATGTTGATGCACATCTGTTTATTTTAGGGTAATAATTCGAGATACTTTACGATCTCGGATATCTAGATTCATGTTATTGGTGAAATTAACTTCCTCACCTATAAACTTGAAAACCAAAGTTTTATCTTTATTAAATAATTCAGAAATTTGAATTTTTCGTTGGATCTGATTGGCCGTTTCAGTGTTTATTTGTATTTACATTTGTATTTTGTTATTATTATAGTAATTTAGGAACACTATTTATCTATAGCATTACTGATATTATAGTTAATTTTCTGTTTCTGTCTAAATGTTTAGTTTACTTAAGATAATTTCGTGGCGTCCTGTAATTGGAACTCTAATAGTAGTTCTGTTGGACAACCTATTACTGTAAAATAAAAAAATTAAAAAAATAAAAAATAAATAACCACTTCTTACATTGAAGAAAAATGTACAAAACGGAGCATATTATCGTTTGTCGCCCGCCTATTTGATGTGCTCGGCCTAGTGGCACCTGTAATATTATATGCCAAATTACTTATTAAAGAGTTGTGGAATTGCAAAGTAGGCTGGGACGAGATTCCTCCAGATAGTATTATTAATCGCTTTATGTCACTTGTGAGAGAACTCTCCTTATTTTCTAATATAGTCATTCCGCGACATATTGGGTTTTCGAAAAGATGCCTAGTTAATATTGTTGCATTTCTGATGCAAGTTTAGATGCTTATGGATGTGTTGTGTATTTACACGTAACAGATGCCATCGGAAACGTAAGTGTTAGACTTCTCTGTCCTAAATCAAAGGTTTCTCCTTTTAAAATAATTACTCTTGCACGTTTAGAGTTATGTGCGGCCGTTTTAATGTCTAAACTTGTCAAAATTGTGTATGACACTTATCATCCCCGCATTTCTATTGAAGGAATTTATGCATTTTCTGATTCCACTATAGCTCTCTCATGGATACACTCCTCACCCCATAGATGGAGTAGTCTTTTCAACAAAGAATTGTGAAGAAGTACCTGAATATAAGTCGAATGTTCTAACCGCAACTGTTCAGTGTGAACAGCCAGTACTTTATGACTTAGCCCAGCGCTTCTCGTCTTGGGACAAATTGCTTCGTACTGTAATATATATATATATATATATATATATATATATATATATATATATATATATATATATATATATATAATGATTAGAAGTAATAATGCGCGTAGAGATATACAAGAAAGTGTTATAATAATGGGATATCGCGCAACAGAGAAGAAAGAAATCATAAGTTGCAGCCGTCTACACGTGTTTCACACTTATTAGTGATCATCAGGACGGCATAGCAGATGGAATAAATATAAAAGCAACTAACTCAGAAAGATGTAACAACACTAGGTTTCACTGATAGCAGCCAACCGCACATTTGCATATAATCATTGATATTATACTTTGGGATTGGTTGTCTCACGGTAGTGGCTTTAGCTGCCTCCGTAGTGACGTTTGTTGTTGCACTGAAAACTCAGTGTCTTCAGGCCGATACTGCAAATGTGCGGTTGGCTGCTATCAGTGAAACCTAGTGTTGTTACATCTTTCTGAGTTAGTTGCTTTTATATTTATTCCATCTGCTATGCCGTCCTGATGATCACTAATAAGTGTGAAACACGTGTAGACGGCTGCAACTTATGATTTCTTTCTTCTCTGTTGCGCGATATCCCATTATTATAACACTTTCTTATATATATATATATATATATATATATATATATATATATATATATTTGTTTAACCGCTTATACATACCCGTTTCGCTATATTCTACCGACTTGTCGGACCATTTTCGACGCTCTCAGACCCGGGCTTGGGTCTGGCAACGTTCTCCTATGTTTTCGATGTCTACAGGATAAGGTTTACCTAAAACTGCAATAAAAAAATATACAATTTGGGTTTGGAAAGGTAGGGTCTGTAAAAAGTTTTATACAACCGTAGTTCATCACAATGAACTATAGGGGGCGTCGCGCCTTTCTCAAGTGTATATCGTATATTTTTATACAAGACGCTTTCAAACCCGCTATGTTCTACAGACTTCCTAAGCCCTGGATCTGGCAACATTGCCATGACGCATATGTTAAGCTTTGTTTTATATACGTTTGGTTATAATAGCTCGCATTTAATATTTGATGGAGAAAAGTGACGTAAGAATTACATCATCTCGTATGCGAGTTCTTTTCACATTTGTAAATATTCTCTGGCTTTGTAAAATTGAAGGTTTTAATATTTATTAATAATATACTATATTTATAGCATATAACTAGATAAATTCCATATAATACATTATAATTTCTTAAATATTAATATAATTTATTACATATTTTTTACACTGTTTCTTAGATAATGTTAAAGATGTACAGTTTTTTACATTAGCTGGAAGTGAATTATATTCAACTAAACCTTTATGAAACAGATTATTTTGTCCTATATTTGTTGTTACTGTATGAACATAAAAATTATTTCTACTTCTAGTATTATGATCATGAACATCTTCTACGAATAGTAAATTCATTTAAAATGTGCTCTGGATATATTCGGTTTTTTGTTTTAAATATTATTATCATCGTATTATAAAATATATTTTCCTTAACACTTAACTAAGATGTAACTTGCAACATTCCTCTTATGCTAGTATACCTACTACATTTTAATATTATTCTTAACGCACAATTTTGTTTTTTTTGAAGATTGTTAATTTCAGTATTATTTAGGAGGTAAAGTATACTAGCACAATAATTAAAATGGGGAAGTATTATTGTTTTATATAGTAATAATTTAGACCACTTGCTAAGATTTTGGCTTATTCTACCCATGAAATTTACTATTTTTGCAACTTTACTGATAACATAGTTTGAATGACTAGAAAATGTTAAGTGACAATCTATTATTACGCCTAAGTACTTCCACTCATAAACTTGTTCTATTTTTTGACTATTAATTTGTATTCCCACATGACTAGATGTATCAATTTCGTTAAACTTATTTTTTATTATCATGAATTTTGTTTTATTTACATTTAAAGAAAGACTATTTTTACCTAACCAGTTATATACATTTACTAATTCATCATTGATGATATTTATTACTTTTTCAATATCATCTCCTATAAAATATATTAAATTGTCATCTGCAAATAATTGAATGTTACATTTTTTAATTACATTAACAATATCATTTATGTATAGTACAAATAAATCAGGGCCTAATACAGTTCCTTGTGGAACGCCAAAGGTAGTTTTTTTAGGTGAAGATGTAGTATTAAAGTATCTAGTTTTTTGAAATCTGTTTTTGAGATATCCACTAAACCATTTTATAACTATTGGGCCAAACCCATATGTTTTTAATTTCAATAATAATAGATCTCTATTAATAGTCTCAGAAGCACGTCTAAAGTCTAGAAAAACTACACCTATCATCTTCTTCTTGTAAATAGCATTTTTCCATTTCAAAAGAACTGATTGTATTGCACTTTCACATGAATTATTTTTCCGAAACCCTGATTGAAAAGGTGTTAACAGTTTGTTCACTTCAATGTAGTCACGAAACTGGATATTTACGACGGTCTCTAATAATTTTTCATAAGATGGCACCATGTTGATCGGTCTGTATTCTTCACATTTGTTAGTGTTGATTATCTTCTCAATGGGGATAATATGGGATGTCTTCAAGGTTTCTGGGAAGGATACACTTTCTAGACTCATTTGAATTAGATGCAAAAATCTCTGTCCTATTACATTGAAAGCTAATCTTTACGGTAATACCATCGACACTACTATTCTTATTAGGTAAATTGTTTATACTTTTTTTTAACTCCAAAAACCCTATTGGTAAAAATTTCTCAAACTTGCATTGATGCACATTAATGTGGCTTAAATCAGTTTCAATTTGGGTTAAATTTGTTAATGTAATAATTTGTTCTATGCTGTTAATAAAGTAAATATTGAATTTTTCTGCAATTTGAATTTCCTTTTTTTCTAACTCATTGTCAAAAATAATACCTTCCTTTTTTTGTCTGTTATGGCCTCCTTTAATTAATTCTTTAACTGTTTTACACATTTCTGTTGAGTTATTTTTATATCATCTATTTTTTCTTGATAATAATTTCTCTTGTGGTTCCTGATCAAACTAACAATTCCATTTCTTTGTTGTCTATACCTATTCATATCACTTTCTTCTTGTGTAAAGATTGCTCTTTTATATAATCTGTCCCTTTCTTCAATTTCCAAGGCTATTTCTGGGGTCCACCAACGCTTACAACTCCATTGACATTTAATGGTTTTTTTAACAGTTAAAGCATGCCTGTTTAGTGTGTCCATTATGGTTTTAACTAATGTTTCTGCTAGTTGATTGGTGTTTGTACAGTCCGGATTCCATGGTTGATCCATTAGATCTAATTGAAATTGCATTTCATTGAAGTTGCTCATGTCTCTGTGTTGTATTGTATATTCTTCATATTTTTCTTTCACTTTTGCATTTACAGTTATAGGGTGATCGGTTATTTTTGGAACATGGTGTACCTGGGCATCAATGGTTTTTTCATCAGATACAAGAAGATCTATGAGGGTAGCACTGTCCTTAGTGATTCTTGTAGGTTGGTCGATAATCTGATGTAGTCCATTATTTTTAATTAAAGTTCTCAGCCTATTTTCATAATATGAATCCTTTAATAGGTCAATATTAAAGTCTGCGATAATTAGTAAGGTCTCTGATCTACTAGCATATACATCAAACAAATTTTCAAGTTTCATTAAAAATTGAGCATCACTAGAGTTTGGAGAGTGGTATAAATTTATAAAGTTATATTTGTATGATTGAAAGCATATATTAATACCTACAATTCATGTGTTCATATCAATGGTATCTTTAAGTAGGACTTTATAACTGAATTCATTTTGTATATAAATGTTTAGAGTAAGGTTAACAGGATTTTCGAACAAGTGAGACAACGCAACATAATACGGAAAAGTTAATTTCTGGGGAAAGTGAATGGTTTCCAAATAAGGTGGAAAAGTACATATGTCATTTTCCGTAGTAATCAAACGATAAATTTCAAGAACTTGATTAAATTTTTTAGTATAAAAGTACTGTAATATCTTCTTTGTATGTTTGTTTGAAGGATTCTTTGTGATTAATTAAAGCTTTATTCTTTTACTGTTAAGATGAGAGAATGAATGCTTGAACTATTTGGTTTCTGCATTATTTTCTGATCCCTCGTTTACATTCGTTTCCTTAGATACTACAAAGTATCCAAGGCAACGGTGATCATCACATTTATTGCTCCCTTGTTTTTTAGAATTTTTCCAGCAGAAAAAGTCTCCATCAGTTTGCTTGAGGACAGGATTGGAAAGAACTAGTGAATGTACGCATAAGATGCGGTTGTGATTGTACAGCAATTTGATAGATACGTAAAAACCGCGTTTTTTTCTTTGGCTGGTTTTACAATTAATTAAAGTTAGTACAGGGCTCTTAATGTTAATGTTCGTTACAATGATAAGAACTTAACCAATAGAAATGAGCTAATAAGAATAACATGAGAATTGAATGAGATAATTGGAAACGGTTAAAATTAAGACAGCAGATTCTTAATTTTAGGGCTCGTTGCAAAATGTAAATAACTAAAAACTACAAAACTTAACCTAAGAGGAACGTATGAGGATTCTGTTGGACTTGTATTTGTTGTAGGTTGTTGGTTGGATCATAATCGTATATGCAACATAAAAGGAAAATAGTAAATGTATGTACACGAATATGTCTAAAAGGTAACAAAAAGTAATTGCGAACGTTCTATACATAAACGTCACAAAAAAAGATAAGAAGGATTTGTAATGGGCTGCATCCGAGTTTATCTGCTATGTATTCCCTGTATCACACGATTCCCGATCACACGAAGTAACGAATTTTTGGTACGACCGTTTATTGAAGTTCACAACAACCGATTTGTAATTATACGTTTTGCGACACACTGTTGTGTGGGTTTCTTGTAGGGTTCTGAAACTTTTTCTGGAATAAATAGGTTTAGCTCAGGTTTAAATCGACAATTTATGCCAACGAAATGGCATAATTCTTGTTGCATTCTAAGGATTGGAAAGTTATGAATAGCTTCTCCTGTTGAAATTTGCGGCGTAACTCCATCACTCTTCACTGTGTGGTCGAGACAAGTTAGTTCTTTGGCTTCAAAGATTGTTTTTTTTAATTTGATAGTAAACCGTAATGATATAGGAGTTGAAATACTTTCTTTAAATGCTGTAGTAGTCTACTTTGATGGCAGAAAAATTTAGAACAGAAAAAAACTTTATACAACCGTGACTTCAGATAGATTATGACTTCAGCGATGGAACTGCTCCATGTACTGGTAGTGGTAGTAACCTAGTAACTAGGTAGTGGTGGTGCTGAGAGAGTATTGATTCTCTACTGAAATTATGCTAATTGACTTCTCGACATCTGCTTCATAAATAGGATCCTGGTATCTTGAATGGTATGCTTGCAAGAGTAAGTTTCTTGACAGATTGTTGCGTGTTCAATTAAAGTCGGCGGTCACCACATGTAATATCTTCTGTGTTTGTTTGTTTGAAAGACTGTTTGTGGTTAATGAATGCTTTATTCTTTTACTGTTAAGATGAGAGAATGAATGCTTGAACTATTTGGTTTCTGAATTATTTTCTGACTCCTTGTTTATATTCGTTGCATTGGATACTACACTCACACATACATATTTATCAATGGATCACAGTACTCATTCATACATAGCGTCAACGTTAATGCATACTAGCGGAACTATTTTCTAGCAATTTTCCAGGAGCGCGGTTTAAATGCTTATAGAAACTTTGTTACAGATGGCATGATGAATTCTTTGAAATCGCAACTAGCAACATTGCTAGTTACAACATTTCAAAGAATTAATTTCATATGTATTAACGGCAACGATATGTACTATATACCACCAATAAATAACAACGGCGTAGACCATTTAGGGTAAAAATCGTGAGGTGTTCTTTATCAAAAATTAAAATGGGCGAACTAAGTTGAGCATCATTTGTGACTTTCTTGCTAAAACACTGAAGGAAAACTTTCTCGTCTGTAATTTGTAAGATTACTTAATGGAACTTTTAATGGAAACAGGGCACTCGAAAGTTTCGGAGGGGCAGTGTATGTTGCAACCCCCAATTGAATTTCATGAACATTGGTATGGGGTAGATGCAGTAGCAGCACTTCACTATCGCAACAAGAAACGGCCACCTCATAGAACAAAAGATACACGGAATAAATTCTGTGGGACGTTCTTTAACAAAAATGAAACAGGGTGGACTAATATGATTTGCGCCTGGTATATTTAGAACTACATATATTTCAAATGTATCAGAAAATCTCTGGTGTACAATTCGTCACTAAGAATATAATACATATTCCAATTCACAAATAGCTATTTCAGAATACAATAAAAATTGATCTTTAACTTAGTACAAGTGCAATATAACGGAATTGAGCAAGGTTTGAAAAAACTTCTTCTCTTCTTCGTTACCTTTCGACGTTTCTGTTAAAGGCACTTAACCACCATATAGTGTATACTATTTTGTACCTTCAAATTCATTAAACAGGAAGTAGGGATCGAACATTCCATAATTTTCTTGTAACTGTACAAACGCACAGTAAAAATAGAAACTGCTATTTTTTTAATCTAGGTTAAACTAATCAAATGTAGTGTATTTTGGTCAGCTAAACTTGAAAATGACTTTATGCTTGATTTGTTCATGTTTACTAGTAGATAAACTTTGTAAAATATCAATATTAAACCACGCCCCCAGATGTATTTTGTCGTTTTATTTTCAAAAACTGTTAGGTTTATGGACTGGTTGTTAAGTGGGTTAGATAAAATAAATCTTATTTAATTGGCGCATGAATATATATCATACAGGATGTTTCACTGAAGATTCGTATCCTCTGAATAGGTGGTAGTACACATAAAATGCAACAAAAAAGCTGAAAATCATTAATGTTTATCTTTCATAATAACCGAAAAAAGAATGGTTTTTGAAAAGTGGGTAGCAGGTCACTGGTCTAAGAATCACACTTGGAGCTGGATGTGCCTATCTAATACATTGACGAAGCTGCTGCTAGGTGATGTCGCAGTTTGTTTTGACTATAATTTCCAGCAGTTCCCAAAAGTTGACATTTTTAGCAAATTTTTGTCGATTTGCGTAAAAACAAAAAGAGTTTTTTGTTCCTATTGATGAATACTATCACACATGCAATTTATACGAAAGTTGAGTAAAACATCCTGTATGTAGACCAACAATTTGTACCAATACATTTGCCGGAGCAACTTTAGAACATAACTTATTGCGATCTTGTATTCGTCATCAAGTACTTAGCTAAGAAAAAAAAATGTTGAGTTCGCAGTGCAACCTTAGCATCACTTCTGCAAAATTCATGAAGCGATGTTGTTGTTATTGTTGGTTGTAGTATTATGATAATTTTGCAGTAAAAAGAATATCTTTAGGAGAATACCCTGTACTGGACAATTATTTTATAGAAACCAAAATGTATAGGGCATTTCACCTTGTTTTGAAATCTTTCTTACTTCGTTTGTACGTCATACTGCATGACGTTTTACCTTTATTTTCTTTCTGCATTTTATAGAGCATTATTTGACTTGTCACTATTCGACTTGGGTCAAGTATACATTAAACATATCACTACCACAGAACTCCGCATCTAGCGGTAGCGGGTACGCTACAGCTACCACAAGCACAAAATAACACTAATGTATGTTCTAATAACAACTGTCCTTCAACACAAAATTTTATCCAAATTGCATTTTTGACTTTTTTATTTTGAAGGTCTATAGCTTTGTAACATTTCATTTTTGAACATAGATATGTTGTGCTTTATGGCCTATTTTGATCAAAGGCATTGACCCTTAGGAATTGGCATCGTCTGCTCAAGATATCCTATATGTAAAATGGGTGAAGTCCCATTTAATGTTAAATATCTAGCTACATTTTAAAGCAGGTGTGGAATTAAGTCTCTTAGAATTATTAACTTAAAATTCCAAAACAAAAACCATTCAAGAAAAAAATTACTCGATACGAATATCAATATAAAGAACGAAGTAAGAGAGATCCAAAAACCCTGAAGTACCCTGTACGTTTTAGGCTCACTAAACAGATTGATTAGTACAGGGTATACCCCTAAAATGTATCTTGCCAATACGAGAATTACCATATGACTAGCCCCAATAATAATGATAATATCGCCACGTAGATTTTGCTGGAGATGCTGAGATAGAAGAAGACTGAACCAGGATCGCGTTCGATGCTCAACGAGATTTCCATAGCTATTTCATGACGAACATCAAATCACACAAAGTTATGGTCGAAGCTTCTCGTATAATATGTACCGATACAAATTATTTGTCTGTGTGACATATGATCGTTTTTCGATTACACAGAAACAAGACAACATGCACAAAGTTTTCATAGCTTTTTGGTATGAAAGTTAAATAAAATCATATTTAACCTAACTGGCTCCATTTTGATAAACCTAATAGTTTCTGAAAAAACAGTAAAAATCATCTGGGGGCATGGCTTACCCTCATCAGCTTCTCTGGTTCACCACTTTTGAGTAGTAACTTTTAAGGGGTTATTTAACATATCACAAAGAAGGCCTATCAAAAATCCAAGGATCTACCTCAATTCCCCTCTATTTTTACTAATTTGACTGAACTGTTACCGTGGTATTAAAATATACATATCTTAGAAACTGTTTATTTGTGCTAGAAACATAACAGTAAAATGCAGGAGGTCAAAAGATTTGGCTATAACATTTATTTTTTCAAAACACATATACATGACGTGTCTTCGAAACTTTTAATTGTATTCTTGTAAACAAAACTAATCATGTTAAAATAAATGATTTAAAAACAAATTATTAAAAAACAATTATTTGCATAAACCTTATGTATTTTAGAACAAAAGAGGCTCAATGCTATTTTCTCATGTTAATAATAATTTTCAGAGTTACATCAGAGTTTTACGGAAAACGTTAATTTTTCTGCGTTTAAGGTTATTTATGGAATTTACGAACAAATCAACAAAAATAAAGATCACTTATGTGCTTAGCATCCCGAAATCATTACGTCAATCGTAATTTTATCTCTGATACATTCGGCAACGTTGCTGGGTTCGGTAGGGTAGGTAGGCTTGCTTAAAATTATACAAATGGGTCTGTAAACGCTGTAATATGTATCGGGTTCAAGAACGACTGTCAAATATTACCAATATTTTTTTTTCATATATTTTTACCCCTCGAGGATCTTAAATATTGCTTATCAGAAATAGATCAATATTATGTAAAATATACACATTTTAAAAATCAAAAAATGCGGGTCTACTAACGACCCCACCATATAGCGGGTCCGACAACGTCGATTAAACCAATATATATATATATATATATATATATATATATATATATATATATTGTTGTGTATCTTACTAAGATTACTGAAATGCGCCGGCTCAGCTACTCAGAACAAGAGACAATAGACTCTTTCAGGGTCTTTTAAAATTATATAGGTTCGAAATAAATAAAATATAGTTAAACTACCGCTCTGCAACACCTCTGTAATAACTTACGAAAAAATATATAAATAACTTCATTGACTTTTCGCTTTGGAAAAAAAAATAAAAACAATTATGGTATGGATTATTGATTACTTACACTAATGCTTATCTTGTTATCATCTCTGCACACAATCACCATTGGACGATGATTCCAGAATGATCCCCTATTTCCCTTTTTTATTTGAATGTAGAAAGAAACAGCTTCAAATGTGTATGTTTATGGAGCACCAACTCTGCTTTGTGAGATTTTACAGCAAGTAAAGTCTTACGGGTAAGTACCTTTTTATATTTTACTGTCACTTATTTAGAATTTCTTAATTCCAATAATAAACCTTTTGACAACAGAAATTCATTTTTATTTAACTTTATGATTTACACAAACACAATAACCTTTCATAAAAATTAATCAAAATTTTATAAAAATTATCAATCTTTTAATTTTCATAATTGTGATTTTATAACCCATAACTTAAAATTTAATTATAATAGTTTGATCTAGGAAATAATCATTTATATAATTATCGTTAACTTTTGTAGATTTATCATCCACTAGCACTTTTACTTTTTACTTTTATTAAAGTTTCTCAACTTTTTTTTCTATCACCACATACATAACTTTATCTTATATACACTCCTTTATCTTTGTAGCACAATAATATCTTCTCCACTAAATTACATGTAATTATCTTTACCTAAACTAAAATCAATTTTCATCATAAATTCATTCTTCAAATGCTTTATTACAAATTATACGAGCATGTCTTTTTAACTGACTTGCACCGACTATATCCATTTTTATCCTTTTTAAACTCCAACATTTTTGATAACAATTTCATATTGTTGCATTTCTATTCTTATCTATCTCTTTTATTTTTGCAGGTGAATAACCAAAATAAAAGGAAGAAATTACACAACTTAACTAAAACAAAGTAGGATTTACATAAAATATATTAATGTAATCAATAACCAGACTGTACAAACTTATTGAAATTAATTATCGTAATTTACTAAAATTTCATTAAAACAAAAATGCTGTCAGAGCTATAATCAAACTATACTTCATCAACACGTATGATTTTGTAATAAACAAACTAATAAATGCATCTTGTTCTGCCACTCTCAGACCAGCTACATAACATTATCATATAACTCTTTTAAATAAACTTTATATTATACGAGGACAACTCAAAAATAAATTACACAAACTATTTTGATATTCTAATTTATTTTTAAAACTGATTTCCTTATATTTAAACATATAGTCTCGCTTGAAAAAAAAGAAATAAAATACTTCAGCAAAGTTTATTATTTGTGCAAAACTACCCAAACAAATAATACAACAATATATATATATATATATATATATATATATATATATATATATATATTGCTGTGGATGGTAGTTTCAAAATTTTGGAAAATTTTGAAAATTTTGTGAAAATCTAAAATCTTTGCTAAATACTAACATTTTTGAAATATTTTTATCAACTTTTCCAGTTAAAAATAATTTTAAGTTATTTAATGGAGTGTCATTGATTTTGAAATCAATGTGTATACTTTTTAATAAGGTTAAATAATACATGTTTCTTTATTTATTATCAAACAGTTTACTCACCGATTACTTAAGTGTACGTAACATCCAGTTGTTCGCAAGTTTTTGTTATGATGTAATTCAATTATGTATACTTTCAAATGAGTATATCGACGGGTTATGTGATTCTTTAAGGTTTAGTTAATGTAAATAGATCGTTATTATTGCGTAAAAGTATTGTGTAATTAATGTGTAATAGATGTGTCACTTTTATAAGAATATTAATCTGCTATTATGTATCATATGAGTATACAGTTTGTATTAGTTCGTAAGGTGACGTCAAATTGTGTAACATAATTATGTAAATAGTCAATAGTATATAAGCTTAGAAAATAATAATTTTAGAACTTCCTGACATAAAGCGACGCAGTAAAGTCGTGTTAAAGACAATAATAAAAATGTAAATGGACACTTACTGTTAAACGACGAAAGAGTAAAGACACTTACTGATAGAAAACGACAGAGTAAAGTCGTGTAAGAAATATAGTAAATATGTAAATAGGCACTTACTGATAGAAAGCGACGGTGTAAAGTCGTGTAAGATAAAAGACACTTACTGTTAAACGACGAAAGAGTAAAGATATTATAGTAAATTAAGCGACAAAGTAAAGTCGTGGCTGATAATATTGTAAAAATTTAAATAGTCTAGAATTAAATAGACAAGTTAAGTTAGTTGGTGATTTGAATACGCGAAGGTGTAAAAAGTATAAATTGTAAAAGTGTATATGATTATAAAGAACCACATTTAAGATAAATTACTTGCTAAAGTTAAGCAAGATAATAAATCAACGTTAAAACCATAAACTGGTGTTTTATTTTATTAAACACAAAAACAATAAAACTATAAGTATTTTACGAAAAAGGGAAATTGTACTCGCAATTAATAAACAAAAGTGAGTTACCAAAATCAAGTTTTGGAGGATATTATATGGGAGATCCGTGAAAAAGGAAGAAAGTCAACCGGAACTGGAGACCAGCCCTGGATCAACATAAAGTGATCTACTCTGCCAATGGTTTGGGAAAGAGGACATCTATAGTTAAAGGAAAGAAGAAATATTATAAAAAGGTAGGAAGTTACTTCCTTTTTGAATTGGCATTTGCTGAAGAAAAGACTATCGTTTGTAAAAGTGTAGTAAAGTGATTTGAACAATTTAGTAATAGGTTAAAATTAATTAAGATTTCAATTTTAAAAGTGTTTTTAAATTTCAATTTGTATATTTTTTTAATACCACAAGAATCCACATTCACCCTGAGATGAGTCTTTATTAAATTTAATTCTGTTATGTTAAGTTATTTAACTGGCGCCCAACTCTCTTACGTAAACTTGAGTTAGTCAAGAACTAACGTAACACTAATTTTTATATAACCATTGCATTATTAAATCTATTAAAAGGTATTTTCAAATCATATTAGATATTATAAAGAGGGAAGTTGAAAAGCATTTCCAAAGTTCACAGTCATTTAAAAAATTAATTTTATTATAAAGTAATTATCTACGATCGAACGGCAATTATTCACAGTTTTAAAATATATTATAATTTTTTTTTTTAATAATTTTTATTTTTAATTATCCAATATTACAGCATTAATATTTATGACGATGTCAACGCGGGGCATTTGTTAATGTGGGGCAAAATACTATATTTTTCTAAATGAAATATCACAGCATTTATATGGCGCCCAACGCGGGGCATTTTTTTTAATGAGATATTACAGCAATATATATATATATATATATATATATATATATATATATATATTAGGGTGTATCGAAAAATTTTTTTTTCGCCGGCTTAGCAAAAAAATAATAGTTTTTGATGAAAAACAAGCCTTCATGATAATAATTCGTAATTTAAATTATGTTTAGGGGTGCCACCAGTGGCTCAAAAACCCAATTTTTGACTGTTTTTGTGGTTAGCCTCTTCCAACTTCTACCAGTTCAATCAGACAAACACTGATTTTGGATATTTTGTGCCCAGACCACTACTCTATAATTCCACAATACAAACCACTTAATACTATTATTCCCTAGTATGAAGAAAATCCCCTAAAAGTTACTATTTTTGCGATTTTCTGATATTCTTTAGCCAACTTCTGTTAATTTCATCACATAACAATGCGCGTTGGGGGTTTTGTGCTAAAACGAATACCCTATAATCCCACAATACAAAAAGCTTAATACTGTTACTTCCAAAAAAAAGGACCTAAAAGTCACTATCTTAGCGATTTTCTGATATTCTTTAGCTAACTTCTGTTAATTCCATCACATAACAATGCGCGTTGGATATTTTGTGCTAAGACGAATACCCTATAATCCCACAATACAAAAAACTTCATACTGTTACTCCCTAGTGAGAAAAAAATTCCCTAAAAGTCACTATTTTAGCGATTTTCTGATATTTTTTTATCTAACTTCTACCAATTCCAACAGATAACCATGTGCGTTGGAGATTTAGTACAAAGATCAATACTCTACTTTCCAAAATACAATTAACGTAATACAGTTATTTTAATTACAATAAACTTAATTATCTGGGAATACAATCCGAGCGCGGACTTAGATTCAACTAAAGGGGTCAAGTGTTGTATGGAATTCTATTAGTCAAAAAACACTTTGTAATAAAGATCCAATCTGGAAGCATCAAAAATATACTAAAAGGACAATTGAATTGGTCAAAGCAGAGACTGAATATGTCCCAACCACCTTGTTTTGAGAAAAACAAGAAAAACTGAATTACTCAATGTTGCTTTTATGGACTTTCGTGACTTTTTGGGATATGAAAGAAGGGTATCTATTAGGTAAGATCACATGATTGAATTTACTTAAAGTTTTGTATTCTAAGAGAAAAAAATTCATATAAGACGTGGACATGTTCAGTTTCTGCGTTGATTGCAAAGAATACGCAAGAAAGTATTTTGTAACCAGTGCCGACCTTTGAGGGGGTGCGAGGTCGGGCGCAGCATGAGGGCGCTAGGCTGTTTGGGACGCCGAAGTTGGTAAAATCATTAAAATCATTCAATAACAGTTACTTTTTAAAGTTAATAAGGGCGCTCTGAACGACTTTTCCCGAGGATGCCGAGAGGCCTAAGACCGCCACTGTTTGTGACAAAACAACAACTGAACTTAATATTAACAAAAGAAATCTGAAAATCCTAAATACAAATAAAAATATTTTTAAACATTGTCTGCTTTCACTGCGCTGTCTTCCTCTTTCTCTTTCATAGGCCATTTTAGGATAAAATTGCTGGTAAAATTCGTCAAATTCTTTCTGAATGTACTTCATAAATCTTTCAGTTTTGGATAGGTTGTGGAGTCAGTGGGAAATACCTTCAACTGTTTCCTAGGTTGTTCAGTTTTACTTTCTTCTTCGTAAACACTGTTACTAGTTGACTTAGAAATTTTTGTTGATTCAGAAAATCGCTAAAATAGTGACTTTTAGGGTATTTTTTTCTCACTAGGGAGTAACAGTATGAAGTTTTTTGTATTGTGGGATTATAGGGTATTCGTCTTAGCACAAAATATTCAACGCGCATTGTTATGTGATGGAATTAACAGAAGTTAGCTAAAGAATATCAGAAAATCGCTAAAATAGTGACTTTTAGGGGATTTTTTTCTCACTAGGGAGTAACAGTATTAAGTTTTTTGTATTGTGGGATTATAGGGTATTCGTCTTAGCACAAAGCCCCCAACGCGCATTGTTATGTGATGAAATTAACAAAGTTTAGCTAAAGAATATCAGAAAATCGCTAAGATAGTGACTTTTAGGGGATTTTTTTTTGGAAGTAACAGTATTAAGCTTTTTGTATTGTGGGATTATAGGGTATTCATTTTAGCACAAAACCCCCAACGCCCATTGTTATGTCATGGAATTAACAAAAGTTAGCTAAAGAATATCAGAAAATCGCAAAAATAGTAACTTTTAGGGGATTTTTTTCATACTAGGGAATAATAGTATTAAGTGGTTTGTATTGTGGAATTATAGAGTAGTGGTCTGGGCACAAAATATCCAAAATCAGTGTTTATCTGATTGAACTGGTAGAAGTTGGAAGAGGCTAACCACAAAAACAGTCAAAAATTGGGTTTTTGAGCCACTGGTGGCACCCCTAAACATAATTTAAATTACGAATTATTATCATGAAGGCTTGTTTTTCATCAAAAACTATTATTTTTTTGTATATATATATTCCGTTTCATTAAGAAGTTGTCTCGTTCCAATGTCATTAAGGCTGCTGAAAAGGGAATAATTCGATCAGTTCAAGTGGTGCATTTTGCAGATGAATTGAATCGCTTAAACAAATCGGATTTATCCTCTAAAAATCTCCGCAAACTTTGTCTTTTTATTGACGAGGAAGGTACTTTACGCATCGAAGGAAGATTATCTATCTAATTCGGATCTTCCTTATGAAACTCAACATCCCGCGCTGCTTCCAATACATGATCATGTTGTTAATCTTATTATTGATCATTATCATAAGATCAATTACCATACCGGTGCAAATCTCTTAATGTCATTGCTTCGCCAGCGTTTTTGGATTCTTTCCGCGAAAAGCGTTGTGAGGAAAAGAGTTCACTTATGCAATACATGCTTTCGCTTGTCACCTTCTCATCCATCACCTAAAATGGCTAATCTGCCTCCATACCGTGTACAAGAAACTAAGGCTTTTGTACACACCGGAGTAGACTACGCTGGTCCTCTCAAAATCACGATATCTCGTCGACGTGGTCAACGTTCTCAAAAAGCTTATATATGCCTTTTTGTTTGTTTAACGACGAAAGCTGTCCATATTGAGTTGGTTTCAGATTTAACTTCGGACTCTTTTCTCGCAGCATTCAAGCGTTTTATTTCCCGCCGTGGTCCAGTTTCTTGTATGTATTCTGACCACGGAACAAGTTTTGTCGGTGCTAAAGCACAGCTCGATGATTTATATACATTTATTCTTTCTTCTGAATATAAAAACACTGATGATTCCGCCCCATGCTCCACATTTCGGAGGCATGTGGGAGTCAAACATAAAAGTATTAAAACGCATTTATATCGAGTAATTGGAATTCAAATTCTTTCATATGAAGAATTAATGACTATACTTGTTCAGATCGAATGTTTGTTGAACTCTCGCCCTCTTTGCATATTATCCTCAGATCCGCAACCTGAAGTTCTAACAACCGCTCATTTTTTAATGTCTACATCACTTCAATACCTGCCCGCATCTGATTTATCAGGCGAGCGGGTTAGCATAATCAACCGCAAAAAGTTATTAGATCAACTAGTTCAATTCTATTGGAAGAAATGAAGGTTGGAGTATCTGCACACATTACAGATTAGACAGAAGTGGTGTACACCAGATAATCCTGTAAAAATAGGAACAGTAGTTCTTATTGATCAGGATAACATTCCACCGCTCCGATGGCCAATTGGAATAATACAAGAAGTTTATCCTGGTCCAGATAAAGTTACCAGGGTAGCTTTAGTTAAAACAAAGAGTGGCACATTTAAACGACCTATCATTAAATTGTTTCCACTACCTTCACAATAATATTTGCATTTCAACAACCGTCCAATTTAGTTTATATCAATTTTATCGCAAAATCTGTACATAAACATATTTGTTCTTGTTTTTCTTTATTTATTTATATATATTTTTTTAAAGTTCTGCAAACTTTCAAGGTGGGCATGTTTGAGGTGACGCCATATATCGCAGGGCGCTCTCTTGTAATTTTTCCGCTTATCGCTATTTTCGATAGCGTCTATGGCGTTGCCAGGATATGATGGCCGCCAACTATTTGTTTTGAAGCACCTTAGCAACGAGAACAAAGACGGCAGGAAAAAGACGTTGACATAATTGGTATTTTGGCCCCTTTTTGTGTGAATCCTATAAAACCGCCCACCCCTTCAATTTCACCATTTTGATTATTTGGTGTGGATGAACCAGAAGTCAGCAGCAGTAGGAGTAATTACTGGTGAGTCCCTTGTGTTTTGGCTCTCAATAGCATAGAGTTGTAGACCAATCTTACTTCCACATTTTTTGTTACATTATCATTCTTTAATTTTCTTAATTTTTTTTGGTGAAGCTATTTACACGCCCCATCAACTGGAATAGTATAAAAATAATGAAATAATCAAAAAATAAATTTTAGAAAAATCTTTTTAGCTACTAGAACTGGATGAGTTTGAGACTTTTATACTTTTTCCAAGAAAAAGTTATTTACATAATTATGTTATTAAATTCTGTTTTTTCTTGAACTATGTGGATTTTATTTTTAGATTTTTTCTGTGGTTCTTTAGTTCATAGGTGAATAATAAATAAGTTTTTTGTATTAAAAGACGTTTCGAAGGTGGGTTTCCTTCTTTATCATATTTATTTGCATCTAAAACAATTTAAAATGTATAATTTATAAAATTCTATGTATAAGTAAATAACATGAAATATAAAAATCCAAAAATCCTCACTACAGAAAACAATTACCAAAAAAGAACAATAAAAGAAATGATCTATATACAAAAAGATAAAAATAACATTAATTACCGAACTGATACCCAATACTTAAGTCACATTTATACTAACCTGCTAACAATTTAACTAATACCTACCCTATTTTCACTTTTCTGTTTCTTACCATATATGTCCATAATACTTAATGAAATAACCTTTACTTCAGTCACCAATACTTATTTCCGTCCACCTTGAATTTTTATAACTGATAACATTCTCACAAAACAAACTAAACCATTACTTTCTTTCCTGTCAAAATGACAAAACAAACCAACTTGTTTCAACAAATAAAAAAACATGTAAATTCAATAAATCAATATCAATAATAACATATCATAATAATTAGCCGTCTACGATACGTACCTTTTTTAATTTTAAATGTCTATTGTTTTTTATTTCATGTTATTTACTTATACATAGAATTTTATAAATTATACATTTTAAATTGTTTTAGATCCAAATAAATTTGATAAAGAAGGAAACCCTCCTTCGAAACGTCGTTTAATACAAAAAACTTATTTATTATTCACCTATGAACTAAAGAACCAAAGACAAAATTTAAAAATATGTTATTAAAAATAAGGTAAAGACGTAAAATAAATAGCATTTACACGAACTCTTCTTTATTTTAAGAAATATTACAAAACCTAAAATGCTTCTTTAATATTTAAATGAAATAACATGCAAAAATTGTATTGCTAATCGTTTACTAATTATCCCTTTTCATTTGATTGTATTTCAGTTTATAAGTCATTATGCATGTTTATCTTTAAATATGTTATTATTTATACTATAGCAACAAAAATATTGAAAATGCAAACGCAAGCTCTTGCAAACTTTGAAATCTATCTGAGAAATGGTAGAAAAATTAATTAGATAGGTTTACATTTAAAGTAGGTCTGTCAGTTAGTGACTGAGAGTAGTTCTCAATGATCTGTAGTAGTTCTACTACCTACTTAAAATTAATATCAGTTGTAACCTAAAATTTCCAAGGCCTTCTCTGAATCAAAATTCCGTTGCTCACACCTTATATATATATTTGAATAATTGAGATAACATTATACTAATAAACATAACATAACATAACTAGAAACCTGCGAATTTACATAAGTATGGGAAAGAAAGAATTGCTAATAAAATTTAAAAAATTACACTTAATTGGGTAAATGTATTTAATTATATTATATTATATATTCTAATTTATAGCGATATATAAATTATATGTAGGTTCTTGTTCCAATTTCAGTACTATGGCAAGGTTCAGTTACTTTAAAGGATTTCAGACAGGTGGCAGGAACTTTTAGAACTAGTTTAAAAACTTTAAAGTAACTATGCTATGCTACTTAGATGCTGCTAGGGTGAAAGGTGCAATAATTGCAGAAAACAGTTATGGAAGAAAGAGTCGCAATACTCCGTTACTGCCCCAGTGTAAATGCTCATGAGAACAAATTAATACCATCTTGAAGATAAAATCTATCAAATAGGTACTTTCTAGAGATACTGCCGTTGTATTGAGATCGTAGGTAAATAAAAGCAAAACAGAATTATTTCGAAAAACTGCATCTACTATTAATAATAAAAACGTAATAACAATCTAAAATGTAAATACAAAAAACTGGAATAATAATGATTATACCGCGTGTAGTTTCAAATCAACATATTGACTCTTTAAAATCTGCACATAAACCGGCTAATAACAAAACCAGCGGCGTACATGTTTTCTAATAAAATATACTAGCGACACGTGAAAAGAATTAGTCACAGAACAAATAGGAAGGCCACTGTTTATGGAAATTCGCTGGATTATTCGATCTTGGGTCGAATTTGCTTTTCTGCAGATTACTGTTCAATGCGTCGATTTGAAACTGTTTGATATGTAGTTTATAGCATGTGATTTCTTCGAGGAAATAATTCATCATAAGGTATAGAATTCGTTAAAGATACCATCAGATTCCTGATACCCAATTTAGTTACTTCCTTAAGTACTGGAGTTAGGACCTCGGTAACCAATTTGGAATTTAAGTTGAAAATTGTATTAACTGAACTACCTATAAATAGAAAATAACCAGTAATTTAATTTTTAATGGTTGAAACTAATTGTGAATACCTAGCTGCGTGTTGTTAAAATGACCATCAAACTCATAATAGGCATCTTCAACATACATATCAACATCGACATTTGTTACATTATAATGATCGACGTTGTCCACCTTTGCCATCTCACCTTGAATTAGGAACGTTCCAGTAATTGGCCCTACAATTTTATAAAATTCATAAAATAGTTTTAAGAAAAACTTGTATTTTAATGTTTCAAGCATTATGTAGAATGCTCTACACGTGTTTCGGTTTATTGGGTTTATTTTGAGTGCTTGCACAAAGGCAACTGAGGAAAATTCAAAGTATTCAGCTTTGGTCGACAACCTACCCTTTCTGTTATTAAAGCAGAATTTATTCAAGAGGATTTCAAAAGTTGGACAAAACACTTGTACAGTACTATCATTACAGTAGCGTTCTAATTTACTCGGCTTCGTAACGTGCCATTTTGACTATTCCAGGTCCGGGCTAAATCTAATCTAATCTTAAGATTTTTAAGTTTCTACTACTTTGTCCGATATAAAATGCTTTGCAGCGGAACACAAAGGCGATATTTTATATAATAAGAAACCTTCTAGGTAGGACAACAATCGTTTCGTAGATATACACAAAATAGATATATTGCACGTACAAAAGAAAAGTAAGAGGTTAAAATTACTGACGAAATTAGAAATTAAAAAGTTCTATAATAATAACACATTTATAGTATCTAACATCTGAACATCCCCATAATAGATTTAGTGGACCTAAGTTTGACACTTTGAATTTTCTACAATGCTTTTATGGAAACACTCGAAAAAGGTCTTATAAACCGAAACACGTGTAGAGCATTGTACATAATATTTGTAAACATTAAAATACAAGTGTTTCTTAAAACTACTTTACATAATGTTTGATAAGGAGGCTACCGCGACTTCAGCAAGGTGTAAAAACCATATTTGTTTAAGTTTGCTACGTGTACTCACTACACGAGATTTCAATCAATCGAAATACTATTTATAAGCTGTATATACACTATACTTACCGGTCTTAGCCTGAAAGGCACCCGTGCCTTCCAATGGAACTAATATGACATGCCCTTGTATTTCACAAATATCTGTCATATTTATATTATCATATTCAATCCTACCACGGAATATCATTGTGTTAGGATCATACCTAAAAAAACATTTTCCGACAACCATTAATAAGAAAGATGAAATGTAACACATTTACTGAAATTCTTTTATATCATAATTATCTAATCCAAAAATTGTGTAATTCGTTAATGTCGCTGTATAACTTGCAAATCGTGAACTTTGCCCTACGTTAAGTTTATCTACAACCAGTGGGTTCAGAGGTGGTAATCCAATTTCTTCGATTCCGTTACTAATATAAGGCCGTAAAGACCGAAAACCCTTCGAAAGACAATTACTTAAATCTGGGTCATCCACATAGCACTTTGGAAAATAAGATGCTAGAACATTTTTCAAGATATACCTTAAAATGACCTTATAAAATACGAAATAAATATAACACTTACGTAAGTTGGCGGCAGCTATAACTCGAGAAAAAACGAAAACCACCAATCCACTTATTAGAGCAACGAAAGGTGACATTGTCAATACACATTTACTGTTCAACAACAATATACGCAATGGTCAATTGTTACAGTTTCTAAATTTGCTTAAATACTGTTAATCTCACGATGATTTCACAAAACTAAAAACATCAAACAAACAAATCCAAATTTGAATAATTATACATAAATACATTTAATTTTGAAGGTAAACCTGTAGGTTTGTAGGTGTGTACCAATTTTAAGATGCATTTTATGAAGATGAACCAAATTCGCGTGTATTTTCTTTTCTTTGATGTCTTCGTATTATAATATATTTTTAAATTACCACCTTTTACAAATACCATAAAAAACATAAAATACATAAAAGATGAGTACAAATAAAAAGATACAAAAAAAAGCGATGGAGACATATTAATTTGTTTTGATTACATTACGGTAATTTGCATCTGATTACATTGACATTTCTTGTTAATTTGCGACTGAAATCCAGTAATTAAATATTGGTTTTACAGCTACGTATTCATAATATTACTATATTGGATATATAGTTGCGTTGATATTATCTCATCTAAGATAAACTAATTTTATAGTTTATAGAACTTTATTAAACATCGAAGGCTGTTTATCATATACGGTAACATAGACGTCTGTATTTTTATTATTAGAAAATAGCAATTTTCGTAGAGATATTTACAGGGTGTTTTATCGGCTTTTAAGATAGGGGAATAGCATGCAAAACACAATTTCTCAAACATTGGCTCCCCTAATTATTTTAGAGCAAAAGTCACTACAGCAAAGTAGACCTTATTAATACTGTTCAAAACACCCACACTTTAGCATCTGTGTTAAATAGTTTCCAAGATATAAATGATTTTCTGGTATAGGAAATTAACATTGTAAATCGGCAATTCACTAATAGCAATTACCACGTTAGAGTTAGACATTTAGGTGTAAATGCAAGTATTATTAAGGACAGTTTCATGGAGTAAAATTCAATGGCGTGCGTCCATGGAAGCAATGCTTCCCTTGAGAATTTATTAAAAATAAAAACCAATGCTAACAAAAATATTTTTATAAAATTATAGTTGCCGTTTATTTAAATTTAAATTGTTTATTATTATTTTTATTAATATAAATTTATTATCATTAATGATGTTATTATTTTAATACATAAAAAAAACTACGACTAAAAAAGTTTTCCCAACAAAATTAATTCTATTATAAATAATAATAATCAGCAGCAGAATGAAAGTACATACTTCGCAAATCATTAAATAAACTGAGCAAAATACACATGCGGCATAAACATACACACGAAAGTCAAAAAACGTCCACATTGAGGGCACATGCGCTGCATATTTTCTTTGAGAAACCACCTACCAAAGCTACCAAAAACCGACAATATGGCTCGCATCATGCGTCTTTGTAGCCTCGCGTGAGTCAGGTACATGGTCTGAGACGGAACGAATGCACCGTCTGTAACGGTACATTTTCTATCGGTATTAAGTATGTGAATTTCCTACGTATATTTATAAGAAAAATCTTAAGTTCGGTTCTGCAAATTTGCATTCTTATTAAAATATAAGTGTTTAACAAAAATGATAACTCGAGGCGTTCGCAGTTTTAGAGGAAAAATCAATACTTGCTTTTTAGTTGCTGTGCCCTGATTCGTTAAGTCAAAACACGCGACTTGTTGATTGGGTACTAAGAAAAAATCAATATTTGTTCGTGAGTGAGACCTCGCTATTGGCTGATATTCCTACGCAGAAATAAAAATGTGTTCCTACGCGTGAGATTGGGGTTGGAGCGTCGCGTCACTTCTTCCCCGTTTGAGATTCGAGGCGGAAGCGTTGAGTAAAGACTTCCATTTTGATCTTCGAGCAAAGAAGTTCGATATGAACAAACTTGCGGTCCATCTTTGAGATTACTTAGTCGACTTAGGGGGTCGGGTTTATTGTATTATAATTCAGTGTTAATTATTCAGAATTAATGAAATCTTTTGAGTACAGTTCTCGTATAGTTTAGTTGTGATTTGCGGTAAAAGTGAACTTTTGAAGTTAATTGTGTTTTGAGAATTTTCGTTTGAGAAGATTAACTAATATCCTCTCGTTAATAATCATTTATAGTTGGTTTATGTGTACTGAACCATTAAAAACGATTACGCTGTCAGTCTGCGTTAAAAGAAGAAAGTGTATTTGTTATTAAAACTTACGTAAACTGAGTATTAGTTTAAATTGTGGATTGTCATTTTATCTGCCGACAAAGACAGACAGTTATTTGGTTACGGAAAGAATTTTAATGAGTGGCAAGTGTTACTTGGTTTAAACCGCTGAGTTTTAAATAAATGAGATTACAATTACTCCTCGAGAATAAATTCTAAATAATAAACACTAATCAAATAAGACTGTTTAAACTGTCTTTAACGGACTTTGGTGCTGAAATTGTATGGATGATTGACTATTGTTATCATATAAAATATTTGTTTGGACCTGCTACTGTCAAACTGCAATTTAAAACCATCGAATCATCGAGAATCAACCACGGTTCTTTCCAAGAGAAGCTTTTCCAACTTCTAACTGACCAGTATGATTTGCTTTGTAAGGCAAATAAACAAAGGTTTAAGGTATTGTACTTTAAGAATTGTTTATCTTTATTATTTTAATGATGGATTATTTTAAATAAGTGAATTTTGTTGTCCTTTGAAGAAGAGAGCTCTCAGTAGTATTTAATTTTAGTTCATTATTAGTAGTGAAAATTAAATTAATAAATCTTCGAAATATTTAATTAGATTATTTTAGTTTAAATTGATGGATATTTGTTTGTCAAATTTTTTAAAGGATTTCATCTCTAAATAAATTCTTGAGTTTGAAATTATGTTGGAATACTTCATGGCTAATAAATCCGGATATCTTTCAGATCTTGTTGAACTTTTGAGACAATTTATATCTATTCAAATTCTAATCATTTTTATTCTGGGCAAACACTCAAATTACCTTTGGAACTGCCTTATGTCAATTAATTCTAAAGTAGTAAACGATTATTTACTAAATGCTTAGTTTTAAGTTTAATAAAATTATATTGTTTATGTGTTTGACTATTTTTATACCTGTGTCTGAATTATTTTCTGCTTTTATTATTTAATAAATATGTTTAGTTTATATCAATGATCTAAACGGAACCATATAATTATGAAAGTCTTGTTCAAATTTTACTTTAAAATTTTCTAAACATTTCTAAATTTTTATCCAAAAACCTATTATATTTAATTCATTTTCTGGTTAATGAATTTAATATCTAATCAGGCTTAATTAAACATCAATAATAAGCTTCATAATCAGATGGCGCCCTTTTAGTGTTCTTATTTGTGTTGTAAACCCTTATCTATTCCTTTTCACAAAATAAGACAACTGCAGAACCAATACCTGCGACCTGAACATTAAAATTTGTAAGAGAGTTTAAATCTCAAGCTGTGGCAAATATTTGGTGTATCTATGATAATGTAAGTATGATAAATCATTTTTATAGTCGTGTTTTTGTGTAGAGAAAAACTTGAGTTTCACTGGCGCCCTCCGCGGGGCCTAGTTTTAGTTAGTTTCACTGGCGCCCAATCGCGGGGCGTGGTTTCTTTTGTGAGTTTTATAGGACGTTCCACGTCCACATTAGCATATGCGTGCGTTCTCTTCTCATGTGCTCTCAGGTGTGTACCCACCATAACATACACTGCATATAAGCAGTGATTTCGTTGCTTATAACTGCTCTTCTCCTGGCCTTGACGTGGATCAGCGGGCGTGGTGATACATGCGATGCTGTTAGCATTGTTTGCCCGTTATTTTTAGTGTGCTTCATGCCCAAAGGTTTATCTATACTAATATTATAAAGAGGAAAGATTTGTATGTTTGTAACGAATAAACTCAAAAACTACTGGACCGATTTCAAAAATTCTTTCACCATTAGAATGCCACATTATCCCTGAGTAACATAGGCTATATTTATTACTAGAAAAAATTAGGGATCTCTACTAAAATAATAACAAACGCAAATTAGACATTTTAGAAGCCTTTGAGATATACAAACACAAACTCAGCGTACCTTTAATGAATGGAGAACTTGAGCTCAGTAATTCTCCGTTACTGGAAGTATTAGATATTTAATTCTGATTATTATTATTATTTTATCTAATTACCTATTTTTGTATCTACCTTAGCGACGTGTTTGTTTATAATTAACTTTTATTAACTTATTATAATTAATTTTTAGGTTATTGTCAGGATATATTTTAATAAAACTGAAACTTTTACTAATCTTTATTTATTTCATGATTATGGAGTTCCACAAAGTAAGGCTGGAAACAATAAACAATAAATAGATAGTAGTAGTTTTTTTAAAATAAAGAATAGTCAACAAATTCAAAAACAAATTCCATAAATATAAAGTGTAAAAGTTCTTCTTTGAAAAACTTTTAAGCTTAATAATTATAACACTGTTTTTTTATTGTACCTAGTAGGTGTTCGTTATTTTACAAAAGTTAAAATTTTTTTAGCTCCCCCCTCCTAGATCCTTTTAAAATGTCAAAAAAATGAGCTGCACAAAATTGCAGCCCATTTGGTCAATATTAACCCGTGACACCGAGGGGTTAAAGTTTTAAATGGGATTTAACATGGGTTTGGTGCACTGCTAGAAACTTTGTGGCATAACTTTTTTTATCTTTCTATGTTTTAACGTGAAATATTGTGTACTTATGTTGTTGAAGTTGCTTAACACGAATCTGAAACTTTCGCAGTTCCGCGAAAATGCTAATTTTAGTGAAGTTGACCGCTCTTTTGACAGCTGTAAACTGTGAAAAGTTTTTCTGACAGTTTGAATTTTATCATATTCGTGTTCAGCAGTTTCAACAACATAAGTATATAAATTTTTGAGTTAAAACATAGAAAGATCACAAGTTACGTCACCAAGTCTGTAAAAATGCACCAAATACATGTTAAATCCCATTTAAACTTTAACCTCTCGGTGGCACGGGTTAATATTAACCAAATCGGCTAAAATTCTGCTCAACTCATTTTTTTGAAATTTTAAAGAGATCTAGGTGGGGGGGAGCTAAAAAATCTTAACTTTTGCAAAATAACGGCCACCCTAGTACCTAGCAGGGGCGGATCCAGACAATTATTTTAAGGGGGAAATTTTTGGAAAAATAATGTTTTAACAAATAATAACACTGTACAACATTATTGGACTTTAAAAAAATTTCCAGGTTCTAATACACTTTTTCTAGAGGTTTTTAAGATGCAGATCATGAATCTGCTAAGGGTTTTTTCGGGTCAGGTCAAATTTTAGTTATATTCCAATTTGTTTTCAAATAAAACTCGTTTTTAAAATGCACGAGAAGGGTAGGCAAACTTTTACGTTTAACGACACCCTGTATAGCTACCTGTATCTGCAGATACATCATACTTGTCTTAGTAGATACAATTTGAAGGTTTATGTACAAATATATACTAAATACCTGATACAATACTCTTGTCTGAACTTCCAGACTCATGTTTTGTGAATTAAAAGTGTGTAACTACCATATTTAACAATTTTTTTACTCCTGTTTCCAAAGGCTTCTCAAAATGAAACTTACACCAAAAAGAGTCTATACCTAGCTGTATAACATACTGTATTTCTAAAGAAATTGAAAGTACACTTTCTTAGATATTTAAGGTCAAAGGTCACATCACGTGACCTTGGAATGAAGAATTCAATATCTAATATATAAAATTCTCGTGTCACAGTTTTAGTTACCATACTCCTCCGAAACGGCTTGACCGATTTTGATGAAATTTTATATGTATATTCAGTAGGTCTGATAATAGGTTGTTATCTATTTTTTATACCCCTAAGTGATAAGGGTGGTCCACCCCAAATTTTTTTGGGACAAAATTTTTTATTTTTATTTTTTTATGATGTGCCATTAAAAAATACATGCAACCCTAAATTTTCACCCTTCTACCATCAACCCCTATTTTTTAATAGCGATATTAGTAATTCAATAATTTTCAACCCCGGTCGATAACTGAGCAATTATCACTTGATCAGTTATCCCCGCCAGGCGTCTACCGGTGTCACTTCTGACCCAGTAAACAGCACGGAGTAGGGATGAGATCTCTCTCATACAATAAGCCGTTTACTTGGATCTCCGGTTATTTTGCTTCGTAAGTTGAACCCACCACGGCTGTGTAACGGCACGCGATTAGTTATTAAAAAATTAATGAAAAACGTTGTCGAAGCCATCATTTTAAATGGCAAATTTCGAGGTGAAAATATATTACTACCACGGATCCCTATTATACCCACAGATGTGCCAATTCAATTTAAACGTCTTCAATTTCCAATAAGATTGGCATTTGCGATTACTATCAATAAGTCTCAAGGCCAAACGATGTCTGTTTGTGGCTTAGATTTGAGCACACCATGTTTTTCATACGGACAATTATACGTGGCATGCTCTCGAGTGGACAAACCATCCAGTTTGTTTGTGTTAGCTAAAGATGGGATAACAAAAAATATTGTACACTCTATTGCGTTAAGGGATTGATATTGTTTTTTAGTAAAATTATTATAATTAGCGATATATATAATTTTAAAAAATAAATTACAATGAATTAAAAATATAAATGTTTGGTATTGTGTTATTTTTATATTCCATCATCGTTCACAACGCTCCATGCCTCTTCCACGCATATATACCACATCCTCACAATAAGTTAGTAATTTTTTTTCTACTAAAATAATCCTAGGAATAATTTATATGGCAAAACAACGTTTGCCGGGTCAACTAGTTTTTTTATAAAACATTTTTATGAAAACTATGCTCTTTTAGCTTTTAAACAAGCCTAAGATAAAAGTTCTACTATGATTAGAAGCAAAGTTATGAATTGTTTTTGTTCACCTTGTAAGCGTAAATTTTACATTTTTCTATCATATTTGCAACTCTGCTGTATGAATAGATGAATACCAGAGAAAAAACCAATAGTAGATTCGTGATCTTCACACCAAAAAACTGTAGAAAAACCATATGAAAACCTGGAGTTTTTTTGTGTTGTACAGTGTAATTAAACAAACATTATTTGTTTATATAGTGTCTCGTCTTCCTTGTTTACTTCTACCTCAGGTGTTCCACAAGGATCAAATCTTGGCCCTTTGCTTTTTCTTATTTTCATTAATGACCTTCCTTTGAGTATAGACTGTGAAAAGTTATTGTTTGCTGACAATTTAAAACTATTTACTTGTATAAACAACATCGTTGATTGTTCCGCTCTACAAGTTAATATTAATCTGTTATGTAATTGGTGCCAAATAAACGATCTTAACTTAAATGTAGATAAATGCTCTGTTAAATATATAATTATCGTATCAATAATCGCACACTGAATCGCGTAAATACTGTTAAAGATCTTGGAATATTGTTTGATAGCAAACTCTGTTTGGCCGAACATATTAACCAAATTGTTTTGACATCTAATAAAACTTTGGGTTTCATATATCGGAATTGCAAAGCTTTTTCGAACAAGATTTGTTTTAAAATATTATTTCTTGCATTTGTCAGATCCAAGCTCGAATATGGATCGTTAATTTGGAGTCCCATCTATAATACTCATATAAATCGAATTGAATCCGTTCAGCAGCACTTTGTAAAACTGGCCTCTTATTTATCCACAGGAATATACTCAACTCACCACTTTCAATACAGTAACTCCCTTGTAGCTTTTGACATCGTTTCTTTAAAAACTAGGAGGATAGTGAGTAGTATAAAATTTCTATATAATTTAGTTCATAACAATATTGATTGTTCAAATTTATTGCAGAAAATAAACTTTAACATATCTGCACGCAATTTACGAAATTTCACCTTTTTCTATTGCAATACTGCACACATTAATATTATGAAATCCAGCCCGGTAGCTCATATGTGCGACAATTTTAACTCCATTTCATCGCAATGCGATATTAATTCAGATTCTTTGATATTCATAACTAATGTAATCTTAAACCATTACGAAAATACTGTACAAAATTAAACTAAATAGTTATATAATTTTGTTACATAATTTTTTTTAAGCTCTTTTATATTTAATTTTTTTATTGTTGATTATTATACCTATGTATTTATTTAAGAATTTTCCTATTATAGGTTCATGACCTGTAAGGAAATAAACTATTATTATTATTATTCTATCTTGCCAAACATAATAAAATAAAATGTACATAAATAGATCACGTAGTCGAAAAGAATTTTAATAATGGTTGCTAATAAACAAGCAATTCATAACTAGTAGGTGTATCATAAATTGAATTAATTTAATAAACATTATAATACTTTTGAGTCGGCAGTCGGCAGAGTGGTTGTAGTGGATTTCTATCGCTTAACATAGTTAAGTCGAGTTTGCGTCGGTCAGGACTCGGATGGGTAAACCTCGAGCGTAGTGTACTTGCCTATATGGCTCCGCTGCCTCGCCTCACACGCACGTATCCACTCTGCGGCTCGGTGTGTCTGACGCCTCGACACCGAAAGGTATATGAGGTTAAAGATTATGTATGTATGTATAATACTTTTGGTGATATCTATTTGGAAGACGTGTAGAAGCAAACAATCTTAAAAAATTGAATACTTATAAAAAATCTTCATAAAACGCAAAATGTTGATAAAAAACTAATTAATAATTTTATCTAGTGGATAACGTCATTTTGCCTAGTTTCTTCTTTATGCATATCGTTTGGAGCAACGAGATGAAATAGTTCGTTGGAGTCTAAGAACTACGAATTAAGATTTAACAGTACAATAGGTGATATTTGTGCAATTTAAATACACTAATACAGTCATGATACAATCGTTTACCCTAGATGCTTTGATTCTTCCAAAAGTGTACTTTCAACAGGAAACTAGATACCAGAGGCACGAAATACGCTTCTCCCCCATATTACAGATAATAAACTGTTGTATTACAAGTTAATACAAGTTAATTACGTAATTTTACTTGCTTAATACATTATCGTATAATGTATTTATACTACATAGCTGTCACGAAAGTTGAACGTAAGAAACTTGGTTTCTGCAGCGATGACGTGCTAAATGCAAATTGACGGAAGTACAGATAGGCAAAATAAGGACAACAAATTTGTGTAGATACATTCTTCCGGAAAGTCCCGCGGAATTACAAACTGCTTTTATAGGTGTCACTCAAACAAAAGAATTTGGAGCAAAAGGACTACGTCGATCTGAACTAGATCTTACAAGAGAATCACAAACATCCTTAGAAAAAAATTGCAGGAATTACAACAGACGGGGAGGTCGCAAATACAGGAAGAAATTGAGGCCTTTTGGAAAGTCATTTAGGGCACGGAGTTATTACTGTCTGGTGCACTTGTGACCGGTCGGACTTGGCTATAGATGCACTCGGGGCAGTACTCGCTAGAGTGCCAAAATTGAAAATGTGGCTAAACAATTTGAAAGCATGGCTTCCTGTTTTTGGACAGCTCCGAACAAACTCAAACTCTTCCAAAGATAAGGCGATCGTTATTGGAATGTTAAACACCTGGAAACCTGACTGTCAAATTGTGACACTCTCAAGCCAGAGACGCGGCTTTGCAAAAGTTAAACTTAGTTGAAAAATTCATGGCCAGGAGTCGAAGAAGAGAGACTTTTGGAAAATTTGCTAGATGCTCTTAATGTATAAATGATGTTGAAAAGAAAAGAAGCAAACGTGATGTTCCAAAGTCGTACGTAACAACTGGAAAACGCAATTTGTCTGCTGTACGACAAGAAATTGTTGCGTTTTTAAAAAAAAACTTTAGGCGCTAGCCTTAACGTAGAAGAAGATGATACTATAAAAAATATGTATTGCTTCTTTGTGCAAAGTCAGCTACAGAAATAATATCACCTGGGCGACCCTTAGTTGAAAATTTGTTTGGTAAAGATGAGGTTACGAACTTTTCGAGCGATGTTTGCGATTGCTGGCCGAAAATAGAAAAAATTGCAGAAATTGACTCGGCTGATGTGGGAATCAAATACGCGGACAAATTCAGAAAGCTTTTAGTATTGTTACAACACCGCATACAACGATAACCGAGAGTCATTTCGCACTACAACAACATTAAGACATTAAGATCACAGAATATCATTAAGTAATTTTTTAAGGACCAAAGGGGAGAAGGTTTAGAGAACCAGATGTTAACATTTACCAAATACGTGACTTTGTAAAGAAATTTATTATTTTTATAGGTGTGAGCTCAAATGCCTTGTTAAAATATATTATAGTATATTTTGACGACGCCACCGAAAAACTGGAACATATCGAAAACGTCCTAAACTAGTACACGTTATGCACATACGTATGAAAAATGTTTCACGAACCAGAAAGGCATTCCGGTCCAATTCAAGCTCAGCATACATCATCAGTTTTAAATGAAAATAAGTGGTTTGAAAAAAGTTGTCATCAACCTAAAAACAATCAAATGAATTTAGTTCAAGGCAAACCTCCTAAAAACATCATTTAAATTAACGAGGCAAGATAGATTATGAGGATATTCCATAAAAAGTAAAAAACCGAATAACAGTTTATTCCCATCATTAATTCTATACATTCTGTACACTTCATTTACAATAAATTTTATTTTTATGCATAGATATGAGCACAGGTCCATAATAGTTTGGACATTATAATAGTTCGACCAAGACTGTAGTAATATGTAGGATAAAAACTAGTTGTTAATTTGTTAATCATTTTTTATGTACTTTTTGTGTATTTTGCTGTTTTTCTTTTTTCTATTTTTATTGGTAGATACGATTTACTTTTTCGTTCAGTTTGTATCACTTTTATTTATTTGTATGTAATATTTTTGTAACCTGTCATTGGAAATTTTCTGTTGGTTGCAATAAAATTTTAAAAAAATTAAAAGGACACCCCAAAACATCCACTACGATTTTTTTTGTGTTGCTGTTTGTTGTTAGAGTGAAATACTGTTCCTGAACTTTCATAAAATTCTATTAGGGGGTTTGCGATTTGCCATTCTATTATATTAAATTTTCAGTGCTAAAATATCTTTCGTGTAATTGTAATTATATATCTATGATTACGATTACAATTAATTTGAACATAATAAGAGATTTACACTATATACGAGGTAAGCGCCATAAATTCTCGGCCTGATATAGAAAAAATAAACTTGGTAAAATATAATAATTTTTATTTTTCAATATAATCTCCCCTAATGTCAATATACTTATTACAACGTGGAATTAATAATTCAATGCCCTTGTAAAAATAATCTGAAGTCTTTCCTTCAAAATGTTCAATTACAGCCGTTAGCAACTCGTTCTCTCGCCTAAACGACGTCCCCTAAGGTCTTTCGTCTTTAGACCTGATATAATGACATTTATTATTGAAACAATTGTAAGGTTAAGAATTTATTAAAAACTTGTGAAACTTTTATTTACATTTTTTTAAATTTAAATACATTTTCAATTATATCTAATAGAAAATTTATTTCCTAAAATAAATCTACTGCTAAAATAAAAACGTAACAATGAACAATATAACAACAGTAAACGGAATAATAATTTATAACATTTCATCATTTCTTCGAGGAAATAGTTGATTATAAGGTATAGAATCAGTCAAAGCTACCATCAGATTTTTAATGCCAAATTTAGCTAGTTCTTTCAGCGCTGGAGTTACGGCCTGTGCAACCAACTTGGAATTCAAGTTTAATATTGCATTAGTTGAACGAGCTATAAATAGAAAATGATCAGTAGTTTCATGTTTAATGTTTGAAGGTACTTTTAATACCTAACGGTATATTATTGCCAAATAAACCGTCAAGTCGATAATTGCCATCGCCAATATATAAAATAATATCTACATTTGTTACATTATAATGATCGACATTTCCCACCTTCGCCATCTTGCCTTGAATTTGGAACGTTCCACTAATTGGCCCTACAATTTCATAGAATTCTTAAATTATAACAAATGTTTAGGTTAAAGTTTAAAGTTAAGTTACTCACTTAACGATACTTAAATAGGTTGGCTGTTAAAAATAACTATTTACAAGCTATATACAATGTGTCCCTGGGTGCGGTTCACAAAAGGAAACAATTTTTCATTACTGCTTCTATGACAAAAAATCTCATTCTTTATAAAAATGTTTGCTTGTCTCAAAACCATTAGAAAGTAGTTATAACAGAATTTCAATATGTTAATAATAAAGTAGAAAATGCATTATTTCCTATGGAACATACGACCAAGTCTATATTTATTTCACTTTAAAGCCATGGTGCGATGTTTTAACCAATACAGTAACAAACAAGTAGCAATGTAAATAATATTCATATATAATAAATATGAAATTCTATTATACGTTTCAGTAGTTTTGAATCACGCAAAAATCTTTAAAAAGAATGTCGTTTAAAATCAATATCATAAACGTTTTTCCTCTTGTGAACTGCATCTTGTGATAGATACACTGTACACCTACCCAACACAGCATTACAGACACCAGCTCCTTCCAATGGAACTAATATAATTTGCCCAAGTATTTCAGTGTAAGCAGTCATATCTATAGTATCGTATTCAATCCTACCACGGAACGACATTGTGTTAGGATCGTACCTAAAAAAATATTTTGTTCTTAAAATCGCAAATAAGAAAGAATAGAAAATAAGCGATTTACTGGAATTCTTTTATGTCATATTGGTCTAATCCATCAATTGTGAAATTCGTTAATGTCATTGTATAATTTGCCAATCGTGAATTTTGTCGTACTTTAAGTTTAGTTACAGCCAGCGGTTTTAAAGATGGTAAACCAATTTCTTCGATTCCATTACTAATATACGGCTTTAAGGATTGAAAACCCTTCAAAAGGCAATCGCTTATTTCTGGGTCATCCACATAGCACTTTGGAAAATAAGAAGCTGGAATATTTTTTAAAATATGTTCCTTTAAATAGCCTTCAAATAACGACAAATTTACTTACGTAAGTTAGATGTTGCTATAGTTTGGGGTAAAACTGTAACCACCAACCCACTTACTATGAGACCAACGAAAGGTATCATTTTCAATAAACATTTATGTTCTACAGCAACATACATAATAATCGAATTTCGTAGTTTCTAGATTTGCTTAAATACTAATATTAAAATGAGCTCATAAAACGTAACATAAAACAACTTCATATTTGAATAAACAACACATAAAATCCTAAAGGTAAACATGTAGGTGCGTATCAGTTTTAGAATCAATCAAATACTTTCTTTGTTCGGAAGATTTTTTTATTATTATAATATTATTAAGGATACTACCTAGGATGTACATAAAATGAATACAATTAAAATAGAGCAAATTGAAGAGATGCGTCAAGATGGTACAATACCACTGAATTTTGTTTCTTACTATACAAGCTATTAAAACTGCTGTATGTAAAAAAAGTCGACCGGATTATGTAAACACGTGCCGATGCGTGCCTCATCGAACTTGAGTTCTTGTAAAATCGCCTAAATCCATATTTATATGTTGTTTTTCTTTACTCGATAGACTGGTAATTAAAAAACATCACATCAATTTTTTATCGGGTTCTCTGGGGTGTTGGTAAGCTTCACGTCATATGCAACAAAGGATGAAGAGCAGTACTGTGATTATCACCGCTGCCTGGGATAATTTGTAGTATCCAAGGCAAGGAAAGGTAAACAAAGTAGAGAAATAATTCAGAAACCAAATTATCTCATCTTGCCAGTAAAAGAATAAAGCTTTTATTAACCACAAAGAGTTTTTTAATCCAAACCAACACAAAATATAAAACATTAACAGAGCTTCTTTTAAGGGACTTTCAGAAATGTCTCTCGAGACATTTATCGACAACAGATAATCAGGTGTATTCTGTAAGCAAATTGTTGAGATTGTTACGCTTGTTATACTTGATATGCAACAAGCATAACAATTCATGTGTCAAAAACGGTATTCTGTAAGTATTTATTTTGTTTTGATGTTAGTTTTTACTTTTAAAACGTGTCGTATATGAACGAAAATACTTGGAAATTATATAAAATATAAGTAATTTTAGAATAAACGCCCTAGCAATTGTTGTCGAAGAAATAATTTTCCTCTTCTAAAAACGTTCAGTGCATTTCGACTTCGTAGGTTGCGGTCAGCGGAACTGTTTGTTGTTATTAGTAGTATTGGTACTAAACGTAAATAAATTTTTTAATGATTGCCTTTGATTCTTATTACAATAATAATGGGTTTGGAAGGAAACGTGTTCCTGGGTAGAGTAGAAGAAGTGGAAGCAGCAAATGAACGGTAAAAATAAATCAATAGTATAGTATAAAAACTTAACCTAACATTCTACACAGAAATCGTATTTGTATATCGCAAGGCAAGTATGGGATAGTAATGACCCTTTCTCTTTGTCAGATGCATCCGAGGCAGCAAGGAATGATTTATCAAGCGATGTTGATTGTAGAAGACAAATAAGAAACAACATATAAATCACTTCTTATAGAACGAGGTAATATTTATTTTATTCGAAATTGTTACTACATTATTTCCTATTATTGTTCTTTAGAAATTGTAGCAAATTGGCTACAACATCAATAACAGCAGCCCTTTAATCTCTTTATGACAGTAGTATTCTTGCATATGCAGTTGTAGTCAGTCCTCTTTGCAGCAGAGAGTAGTGCATCAATACGACGAACGGTTATTCGTCGCTTGGAAAGTGCTTCAGTGCCACCGTTTGCACCCTTGGATCTTTTAGCACCCTAGAAAGTCTAACTGGTTACTTGAATATCCTTTACTTTGACTTTCATCGTGGGAGATTGTACAAGTATGATTTCATTCATTCAAAACATCTTGTAAATTGTAACGTCTGTTGCAGTAATCACTTCTGCTGAGATGTTGACGGAATTGGTGGTTCTAAGAAAAATGGCAAGTTCCACCCTTAAAAGTTCGAGCTCTGTTTCTAGTGTTGCAATTATATACATTTTGTAAATTATTATAAATAAATGTAGCTTTTTTAAATGAAGTGTTGGAGTATTTTTTATCTTTAAGTTTAATTTTAATATCTTGGAAGTATTATTTGCTGTCGTCGCTTGATATGTGTATTTTTAAAAATTGTTGTTAGACAATATTTTCTCTAGATTATAAATTCGGTAAATGTAAGTTGTTACCCCCAATTTATTAATGCATAGTAATACTTAGGCATCTATATTTCAAAGTCAATGTTTTAGATAAAAACAAATCATTTATTCAACTTACGACCTAAGGAACTGATTGTGACCTCAGATTCCCAAGAAATTGCATTATATTTTTATATTCATTGGGGTTCTTTCACACAATTTTGCAAAATTTAAGTATGGATAATAATAGGATTTCTTTCTTACTATTATTTACATTATAAAACTGTAGTTAATATTGTTTATTACTTTAGAAAGAAAACACTGTTGCGACTTGCGACACACACAGTAGTTTTTTAACGTTCATCCAGTCATCACCAGTTGTTGCCCCTGTTGGTCGATTTGCGACAATTTAGTATACTAGTAAGCTCTTTCCACAGTTTTTGTAAACATTCAAACCCTTTTCCCGGGCTCAATCTTTCCGTAAGCAATATTTCTTTGATGAACATAAACTCCAACATTACATAAAATTGCTTTTTGGTGTGTTGGGTATTCTTCTTCATGTTTCAAATTCGCGCGTCTAACTATTCGAAACTGTCAAATGTAAATGTAACTGCTCGAACGCGCATGCACAGTCGGTAATATAGTTCATAATTAGTTTGCATTTCAGTTGTTGTGATTCATTTCAATTTGATCATAACAAGTGAAGTTACAGAATACCAAATATTGCACGAATTGTTAAGATTTCGTAGCAATCGGGTTCATAACAATTATTGTTATACTTAACAATTGATATGAACCAGTGCTTACAGAATACATGGCAATGTTTCGATTCCACCTAGAAAATTTAAAAATTATAAATTATATAAACAATTCTACACGAGTACCTTTCTCAATTACAGTTATGCTAGTTTATTTCGAATTCTTCAATTTTTGATTCATCCTAGAAAAACGTTAAATAAAATATTTTTGTTTTATTGATTTATTTGTAATTTTAACATATAACTACCGATTATTATTTTTTAACTTCTACTATAAAATAAAACCTTGGGTCGTACGTGTAAATACTTGCCTTTTGTAAATCTGCACTGTACTACAACAAAAAACCAAATATTATTGAGCAATGAACACTTCGTTCCATATCGATGGGGTACGCCTCGCCGATTGCGCAAACTGTAACACGAAATCATAAAAGAATTGGTACACACCATTCTGACCATTCCTCAAAAGCCCAATTTGGACTGTTCATAATGGATTCCTGAATTCTTTCACTAAACGAAGGTCGCCATTCACCAGCAAACAAGTGAAATCAGCGAAATAGTATCTCATCGGTTAAAAATATACTAAGGGCAAAATTACACTGTACTTGTTAAAGTTCATCTTATCCGTAATGGATAATAATCCGAGTTATGTAAATTTACATTATGGATAGTGATTTTAACTAGTTAAATGTGGTAGAATTACTTATATTTGTGTAATTTTACACACTCAAAGAAAATTTTGCCAGAAATAATAAAACAACTATTAACGTATAGGTAAAGTTAAATTTTAGAGTAAAACTAACGCAAATAAGAAAGGAAAGTTAACTCTCTCCAAAGGTAAATTTCACCTCATTTTTACAGTACAATCAACAACCTACAAGTTCAACAGAAGCTTCACACGTTCCTCTTAGGTTAAGCTTTGTAGTTTTTGGTTATTCACATTTTGTAACTAGCCCTAAAAGTTAACAATCTGCTGTCTTAATTTTAAGCTTTTTCAATTATCTCATTCAATTCTCACGTTATTCTTATTAGCTCATTTCTATAGGTTGAGTTCTTATGTTATAATTGTAATGAACATTATCATCAAGATTCCTGTCCTATTTGTAATCAATTGTAAAACCATTTCAAGAAAAAAAACGCAGTTTTTACGTACCTATCAAGTTGCTTTACAATCACAACCGCACCTTATCAGACAAAGCGTACATTCACTAGTTCATTTTAATCCTGTCCTCAAGCAAACTGATGTAGACTTTTTCTGCTGGAAAAATTCTAAAAAACAAGGTGGGGAATAAATGTGATGATCATCAGTGCCTTGGATAATTTGTAGTATCCAAGGCAACAGGCAACAAAAGGTAAACAAAAGATAAAAATAATTCAGAAACCAAATAATTCAAGCACTCATTCTCTCATATTAACAGTAAAAGAATAAAGCTTTTATTAACCATAAACAGTCTTTTACTCCCAACCAACACAGAAGATGTTACAATAACTACAATTTTTTTAAAATTTCAGTTCCACTATGCTTCCAAATGGGTTTCTTCTGAGCAACAACTAATCATTTATTCCTAAGAAAAACATATTCTCCTTTTCGGCTAAATTCTAGTTCAGCCGCCCAAATTATCATAGTAATCGGCATGAGGTACGAAGGATGCTCCGCCATTTCGATTCCTCGCCAAAATAAATAAAACAATATTCTCCCTTGTCCTGCTATACTAATACACTAGTTATACTAATTTAAAAATATTACTAGTTATTGTTAATAATTTTATAACTATGATTAATTTAATAAATTGTAAAAAGGCTTAAATTGCCAATGTGTTTTAAAATTCATTGCATTTGTTTCCCAAGATATATGTGGCACATTTTTAAAAATAATCTTTTTATTCGATTGTACGTAAGATCATGTTTTAGGGTTAGAACATTTGGACGTAAAATATAAAATTCATCTTTTCATCTGTTTTTTGATTACGGCCTTGTCTTCAAAACATTTTTTGACTTTTTTTTTGTTTATTGTTTCCAGCCTTATTTTGTGGAACTCCATAATCATGAAATAAATAAAGATTATTAAAAGTTTCACAGTTTTATTAAAATATACCTGACAATATTGTTTCGACAGCTATGCTGTCGAAAATTTTTTTGACACTTGTTTAATAGGCTGTTTAAGGTTTACATGTATTATCTACATTTTGATCTTTTATTAAATATTAAATTAAAAAGTACTTACAATAATTAAAACTGTGTTTTAATTAGCTTTCATTTTATTTATGTTAGTTGAGCGTTGTAACCTCATCCTGTCATGTTATTGCCGGTGAAATAGGTAACGATACATGATGTAAATTGATAGATGACGTAAAAGGAGCTAATTTCATGCCGTATAATTAAATTATGATGGTATATTATGCAACGACGCTATAATGAATGCTATTATTACCTAGGATGACGTTTGCAACACAAGCGAGAGAGAGAGTTGTAATCATCCCAAGTAATAATAGCCATTATAGAAACAAAAATAATCAGTAGTGTCACTACTAATTGATCAAGATTATATACAATAATCAATTAAAGATTATACAAAAAAGTCGTCTCCCTACTTACGTGATTCACAAGTCTTCCGTGATTATTCGAATTCTTCAATGAATCAAGTGTTTGTTATTCTGCTGTCCGTATTTATTCTTATGATTCTGTATTGCATTGAGATGAACTTCGCTGTTAATAACCTATCGATATAATCAGAAGCAATATTAATAATTAACAAAATACATTCTTAACGACGTTAACTAAGCAACCTGATAACCAAACGTGGGTATACCTATACACTAAATGATCAGAATAAAAATGGACTATAATCGGAATAAACAATTTAGAAATAATATAACTTATTTACAAGATTATTGTAAATAAGTAAATAATATTATTATTATATATTATTTACAAGATTATTAAAAGATAATTGAAAATAACTAATTATATGTACTATGTAAGTACTTCTTTAATCCTTGATTCTATAGTAAATACCTATGAATCTTATATTAAACACTATATTTATACCTGGTACCACTAGCAAACCATACAATAAAAACTTACATATTGGATATTTAAAATAACTTCACCTGTCGTCACTGTCACGTTGGAAATGTAATAATTATTATCGTCATATGAAATTGAAAACGTGTCAAATGACTCTGACTGTTCTTAAAACAAAATGTTTGAGTTCATTAATTCTTACTTGTTCGTCTCATAATGACCATATCTTATGCAGCCTAGTAAGAAGGCACGTCAACCAAGGTGAAAGTAAACAAGCCCACAACTAGCATATAAAAAGTGTTAACTATATGTCAAATAGTAAATTGTTCATATTATTCTCGATTTAAAAATTGGACATGCGTAAAAAACTTATATTTTTTCCGATTTCTAGTCCGCTAAGTTTTACCTTCTTCCCTTACTGATTACACTTACAAAATAATTGAACATGCCTATAAGCTATAATTTAACGAGTCTCACGTGTGAAAATGCATCAAGGTGTGAAATATTGTTCTACAAACAAATGGAGATCAGTAGCTTTTGCGACAACTAAGGATGATATATTTGAGTATGCAACTGAGTATTAGTATAATTGTGTAACTATCTCTAGTGAGTTGAGTCAACAACTCGGATAGCATTATTTTAACGTGGAGCAGCTTAAAATAACCACACCCCCTTTCGAGGACACGAATTGAGATACGCCCAATTAGCGCACAATTATAATTACTTATGCAAACGCTACCAGTAGCACTGCTGGGAGCGAAGTTACTATCCAACCTAGCCTTGGAAAAAATCTATGGAATACCTTCGAACAAATAAATGCCGCTGTATTGAGATCGTAAGTAAAATAAAAGCGAAATACACTTGCAATTATGTTAAATAGAAGATATATTTAAAAAAACACATTATTATACACAACAATCTAAAAACATAACTCCAGAATACGAAAATAATAATAATTAATTTATAGCATGTGATTTCTTCCGAGGAAATAATTCATCATAAGGTGTAGAATTCGTTAAAGATACCATCAGATTCCTAATACCAAATTTAGCCATTTCTTTAAGCATTGGTGTAATGGCTTGTGCAACCAATTTCGAATTCCGGTTTAATATTGCATTAGTTGTACGACCTATAAATAGAAAATGATGACTAGTTTCATTTTTAATAGCCGAAATTAATTGTTATACCTAGCTGTATATTATCCTTAAATAAACCTTCAAGCCTATAATAGCCATCGTCAACATATAAATTAACATCCACATTTGTTATATTATAATGATAGACACTTCCCACCGTTGCCATCTTGCCTTGAATTTGGAACATCCCATCAATTGGCCCTATAATTAAACAGCAAGCTTTAAAAACCATGTTTGCTTAAGTTTACAACGTTTTACTCTTGACTTTATTCGAGAATGCAAAAGTAACTTTGGAACCGTGTATCAAACAATATTTCTTCCAAAACTGCTTCAAAATAATGTTAAAATTGTCGAAAAAATTAGTAAAAAATTTTGACACTTACGATAAATTTATTTGACGTTTATGATAAAAATATTAATCAATTAGATTCTAGTATGCCATAGGCAAGTAATCATAGAAACGAACAAGTACGAAAAAGACTTTTTTGCACGTCCTATATATAAGGCTCTACTTTAATCCCCCAAAAGAAGGAGTAAAGTAGCACTTTTACTCCCTGAGGGAGTAAAGTGTTTACATGACAACAACAACAAGTAAACAACAAAAAAAGTAATCGCGGTACATGTTAAGATTTATTATCCTGAAACTATGTGATTTTGGCGTTTGCAGAGTTTAATTGTCAGAATGACATGTAACGAAATTTTCGGAAAAATTTTCGAAATTTTAAATTTTTGCGATTAAGTCCTTAAGGACGTGCAAAAAATAGCGTATATACCACTGGACTAAAGTGCCTTTTAATCCCTCACATTCGGGATTAAAAGATGCACTTTAGTCCCTGGGTATATAATATACCATTTTTGTTCTAGAATAAAAAAGTCTTTTTCGTTCCAGTTAACTAAAGTGTCATTTTCACACTTAGTAAACAGAATGAAAATGTCGACATTTTATGACAGTTTTCGTATATACACCTACCGCACACAGCATTACAGAAGCCAGCTCCGTTCAATGGAACTAATATAAGCTGTCCAAGAACTTCAGCGTACGCCGACATATTTAATCTATCGTATTCAATCCTGCCGACAAATGTCATTGTGTTAGGATCGTACCTAAAAAATACTTTGTTCAAAAAAACACCAATAAGAAAGATGGAATGTAAGTGTTTTACTGGAATTCTTTTAAAGCATAATTATCTAATCCAAAGATTGTGAAATTCCTTATTATCCCTGTATAATCTGCCAATTGTGCACTTTGCTGTACATTAAGTTTAGTTACAACCAGTGGGTTTAGAGGTGGTAACCCAATTTCTTCGATTCCATTACTGATATAAGGTCGTAAAGACTGAAAACCCTTCAAAATGCAATCGCTTATTTCTGGGTCATCCACATAGCACTTTGGAAAATAAGATGCTAAAATATTTTTTAATATGTACCTTAAATAGCCTTAAAAATACGAAAAGACTATACTTACGTAAGTTAGGGGTCGCTATGGATTGGGGTAAAATTAAAACCACTATCCCACTTATTAGAGCAACGAAAGATAACATTTTCAATAAACATTTATATTCAACAGCAGTATTTATACACAATAATCGATTTTGCAAGTTCCTAGATCTGTTTAAGTACTGATATTAAAATGAACCCATAAACCTTGACACAAAACTGTATATTCGAATAAACATAAAATCCTAAAGGTAAACATGTGGTATCAATTTTAAAATCAATCAGGTACTTTCTTTATTTGGATGACTGTATTATTATAATATTTATAATATTGTAATACAAGTATGTAAGAATGACTGCCTTTTATAAAAGATCGTTGTCTAGGGTGTAAATAAAATGAATACATATAAAAAGATATTAAAAAGGTGTGCCTACTAAAGTAGATAATTTTGCTTGTATTGTATTACATAAGCTAGGTTTCTTCTTAATTTGCATCTAAAACCTGGTAGTGGTAGCGGTAGTACTAGTATTAGCGGTAGTATTAGAAATGGCTCAGTTTTACAACTTCTCATTCATAAAAAGTATTATGTAATACATGTTATGTATTGTATTCCTAATGTTATTCTATAGTATAGACTATAGGTAATACGTATTGTTTCTTTAAAGCTATATTAAGGTGGTCCTTATTTGTATAAAAAAATGTAATTACCCACCAATTTTTTACACTACATGTAAGGTATTAACCTAAAGATTTCAAGTCGACCAGATCATGTTAACACGACTTTCATTGACGTCAAATTTAATTAATTTAAGCTGTTTTTTACTAAATGCACAGTTGCAGTGATTAAAACAAGTTATTCTTCTTTTTTTTTGTACGAAATTTAATATTCTATATATTTGATTTGAAAGTTTGTTGTGAAATAAAAATCAGATGCATATCCTGCCAGACAAGGCCAGATTTAGGCAGTGGCGTGAGGTGAGAATTTAGGCTAGGGAAGCAACCACGATTTTAATTATAATACACCTAGGTACAGGCGCGGATTAACGGGGAGGGAATAATCCCCCCCCCCCCAATTTAGAAATAAGTTTACATATAATAGAAACAAATAATGCTTGTTTAATTATTATTTATTAAAACAATTATTTTTCCAAAGATTTCCCCCTCAAAATACTTCTCTGGATCCGCCCCTGCTAGGTACAATAAAAAACAGTGTTATAATTATTAAGCTTAAAAGTTTTTCAAAGAAGCACTTTTACACTATATTTATGGAATTTGTTGACTATCATTCTTAATTTAAAAAAAAACTACTACTACGTATCAATTTTACGGTCTTAGCAAAATACCGGTACAGGTTTTAATCTTTGTTGTTAAATTTGAAAGATCTGGTTTTGATCTGCCTTTCTTAATAATTTGTAATTTCTCTCCAAAACTGTATGCGAAAAATTCCTTATTAATAATTTACAAACTGAACAAAAAATCGTCCCGATTCGGCTATATCGAAGGTACTCGAACCTTTCACCGAAGCAGTTGAATTTGCAGTCGTGACGATAATGCAATTTAAAATTTGCATACATGCAAACTAAATAGAACTATTTGTCTTTAAAAAAAAACAACTTATAAATTAAAATAATAAAATGCGACAAAATACAGTCTCATTCGCAGATTTACATTACTTAAGTAACACTAAATCGAACAAATAACCAAATTATAATAAATAAACATTTGGGAACGAAGCACAATAAAAATTACGACCAAACAATGTTAACCAGCCAAACAGCATCCGTCTATTATAACACCCCGCTCTCGCTGATTCACGCCAAGGTTAAGAGAAGAGCATTTGTAAGCAGTGCTTATATGAAGTGTATGTATCACATTTGAATCGGTATTACCTTTCCGTGCAAGTTTAATGAGCCTAATTTAAAATAGTACTCTAAATAATTATACTTTTTGCTGTACAGAGTTGATATTGTGCTTTAATTTGATAAATATTTCAATTTAAATAAACGATAACCATAATTTTACAAAAGTATTTTTGGTAGCATTGTTTTTATTTTTAATAAATTCTCAAGGCAAGCATTGCTTCCATGGACCGCACGCCACTGGATTTAGGATAGGTTGACTTTGATAGTTGATGTGTTGCTGACGCATTGCCAGTCCATGAACTGAATAAGCAATTATATTTAGTACACTTTGTATGTTTGCAATTATCTATGTAGTTAGTATGCAAAACTTTTCATCCTACATCCTATATGGATTTGCATTCAGAATATGATTTAATGTAAAACGATTATAAAAATTAACTTTATCCTTAAATTAAGTTTATATTTTGGTTTTGTTACGTTGATGGCATTTTTTCATATATCCCATATATCCATATTTCCTATTTAAATTTTCCTTATACAGAAAACCAACACATACGGATATAACCATACCTGTCAGCACAAAGCACATAAACTACAAAAAGCAGCTTACAGGTCCTTAGTACACAGAGTTATTCCACTCACACAGCCAGATTGTAGAGAAAGAGATTTCAACCATTAAACAAATAGCACATGTAAATCGTTATCATACGAACATGATTGGCACTTTAGTAAAACTAAAATAGTGTAGATTAGCTATCAAAAGAATATACTCCACTGACAAACAAACGACAGAAATTACATATTTATACCATATTTTGGCAAAATATCAGAAAAAGTTGCACATATACTAGAAAAACCAACACTAACACTTTTTCATTTTTATTTAATACTAAAGACGACCACACTATAATGTTTTTTGATCTGGTACACTGAAAAGAAAAATTAAATATCATGCACTTTTAAGGCAATCTTTCCTGAAGACATGACAATTACATAACTCTTTATATAACTGGATTGGGTTTGAGAATGATCTTAGAACAAGACTGGACTCCAGTGCGGAGAGTCTCACCAAACCTTAATTATGGTAGGGTGGGGTGGCTGAATTCTGGGATATTCTTAGTAGACCCAGTTTCCCAGCCCCACCCACACTTGAGGTTGGACTCGTTCGGGCAATGAGTCTGCATGCTAGACTAGAGGTGATGAGACTCCCTCGGAGACGGACCCTGACGGGTGAGCACGTAAATTGGGTTACCGGGCAGTGGAAGTTCGTATGTTGACCGAAAGATCAACGGACTCCCTCGGGAGGAGGTCCAGACGGACAAGAACTTTAATAGTTCCACAACTATCCTGGAAAGCTAGTAGAAGGTGGATAGCAACTTCCCTCCCACCAGTGAGAATTGACAGCAATTACTTAAGAGTGGCGCCCTAATTGAGTGGCCCCCTCCAATTCCTTGCCCAATAGGAGGCCGTGACTGTAAGTTAAACGCGCGTAAGTAACGTAAATACCTAAACAATGACAATGACAACCCTTTTTGCAAGTCAGTATTACCCATGCGACTTCAGAAGTTTTGGAAGGTGCGAAAGAACCGCCGCCAGAAGTCCAATAGAGGAACCGTTACAAAACTATCTATGAAAAGATTTAAAAATGCATATTGCGTAGTTCAAGAATTAATACCTTGCTTTGTACCCAGTATCCGATTTATTAGTGGGAATAATGCAACCTAGCGAGGTAATCTTACTCGTAATGATTAAAAATCTAGTAATAAATAATGGGGTTGTAAAAACTAATAACCACGGACCAATTTTATTTATTTAGAAGGGGGTATTTTTGTCGTGAAATAACCTCCGACAGCAATCTAGATAAAGATCGAGGTTTAAAAACCTGAAGCAATGTATATTTTACAAATTTATTAAACAAAGATATAATATAAAAGTATTCGCATTAGGTAGTAAGTGTGCAATGTCCGAACTAAAATGCCTCTATATATTTATATTCTATAAACTTATACTCTAAGCACTGCTTTAATAATACTAAGGATAAGAATTGTGCTGCATATCGTCGCAGACGTAGCTCCACCTGGAGTAGTCGTTTGTGGAAGTGTAGTAGTAGAAGCAGGAGTCGTGCTTGTAGTAGCCGAAGGAAGAGGTTTTATAGTCGTGGATTCTGAAGTAGTAGTAGTAGTACCTATCGGAGTGGTACTCTTTACTGTAGTACTTGCTGTAGACTCTTGTGTAGTAGATGTAGTGGCTGCTTCTGTAGTACTTGTTGTAATTTCTTCTGTAGTGGATGTGGTGGCTGCTTCTGTAGTGCTTGTGGTAGGCTCTTCTGCAGTACTTGCCGTTGCTTCTGTTGTAGTGGATATAGTGGCCGTGGTAAGTTCCTCTGCAGTGCTTGTAGTCTCTTCTGTAGTAGATGTAGTGACCTCCTCTGTAGTACTTGTAGCTTCATCTGTACTTGTCGTAGTTTCTTGTGTAATTGTTGTAGTAGGCTCCGGCGTTGTACTTGTCATTATCTGTTCTGTAGTGGTTTTGGTAGCCTCTGTAGTGGTTGTGGTAGCCTCTGTAGTGGTTGTGGTAGCCTCTGTAGTGGTTGTGGTAGCCTCTGTAGTGGTTGTGGTAGCATCTGTAGTGGTTGTGGTAGCTTCTGTAGTTGTTGTAGTAGCCTCTGTAGTTGTTGTGGTGGCCTCTGTAGTGGTTGTTGTAGTAGTAATATCTACGGCTTCCTGTAGATAAGACAGTAACGCATCTTCATGTTTTTCAACCCACAATAAATTCTCAGTGGCTTGTTTGATAGCGGCCTCTCCTATTCCTTCTAGTACAACTTTGTTCTCGTTAATAAATTTTCGAAACTAAAAAGTAAAATTTTTACTTCTGTTAAACTGATATTCGGATAAAACGAAGGTACTCACTTCTTCAAGTTGTTCTGGTGTAGTCAGTTTATCTCCTGTTATACTGATTACCGAAGATAAAGCGTTCAATCCTCCATACCTAAAAAGTAAACGTATAAATTAATTACTACAGCGAAAATAAAAATAATTTCTCGTATGATATAGTATGTATTAGAAGCTGTGTATAGCTATGCACAGGCTCATTTTGCAGCAAAATGGCGAAGTAGTGTTAATTCGATATTACAAATCATTGCATTTTTCCAATAATAACTAATTCCATTTACTTACGCCGTTTGAATTTTCTTGAAGTTTTCTCTTAAGAATTTCAAAGCTACAGGTACTGCTTCGGGATTTCCATTAATAACGGCTATGTATACAGCTGAGGCATCTTGTTCACGTATTCCAGATTGGACACTTATAGAATGTTGTAAGTACCTGTCAAGAGTGATTTGTATAGTATGTCAATCCCAGATCAATGACTAGTTTTCAATGTTAACTAGTAGAAGAGAATGTACTAACTTATTTAATACCTTCTCGTCTGTAGTGCATCCTAAGGCTAAAATAATAATTCCGATTTCAGAAGCTACTTGAGTTTTACCAAATCTTTCCCATAAAAAGTCCCAGTCTCCTCCGTCTTTCGAATAACGAAGACTATTGCAATATACTATATATCTTAAGTCTGGGTGTATTCTACAAAATTTAATGTCTACAAATCTACATTAATAAGAAAATATTGATCTTACTCTTCGGCATTCTCACGGAGTAATTTAAACAATTCCTTAGACTTTTCGATGCAGTTCTCTTTTCCTAGTTTACAACCCGATGTTAAAGCCAACATCTTTTTATGTTTACCAATTTGAGTTTGTTCCTCATTATCGAACGATACGCTATTGTAGAACTTAGTCATTAGAGAGCGAATAAATAGCTACGACAGAGACCTTTAATATAGAATGTTGATATCCGCTTCACTTTATATACTCACGTTTAGCAACTTGGCCGTCTCCGAAGCTGGATCTAATCTTTGAATTAAATAGGAGAATGACCTTAATGCAGAATACCAAGGGAAGTAGTCGGTTTCCCTAACTAGGTATGAGGCAACATCTAAAGCTAGATCGTAGTCTAAATTGCTGGCGCGTGCCAAATTCAATGCGTCATCTACTAACTGAGCTCTGTTTAAGACGTCGATATTATTGAAGTTTTTTTCATCTAAAGCGTTGCTTATCAATGCCTTCCAAAGATCGTCCTGATAGTTCACTCGGTAATATCCTGAAATGATTATTTAATGACGCCTATTAGTAGAATAAGATTTCTTCGTAAAATTGTGCTTGTGCATTGCTACTTTTATAACTGTGAAATATAATAGGGCAAGTTCATTCGTTTAGATTAAAGCTCTATCTGAAAGTTATGTTTTTATAAATACGATATACTAGGAAAATTTTGTTTTTCTATAGTTATATACCTTATAGACCGAATTGAATGCACATACTGCATAAGCTTGGACCGTTTAGTCAAGTATTGTTATAGGTATTCATTACAAAGACGTAGGATTGAAGCTGATGCATTTTAAAATCTATTATAGTGTTTGGTAAATGCTCTAATAGTCTTTCAAAGATATCAAAATTTGAAATGCAAGTTGTAACTTCTGCTGAGTTTAGAGACTAAATTAATTATCATAAAGTAGTTTACATCAATAAGACTTGAATCTAAATTGCACGTGTTCTATCTTAGATTGGTGCCAGCAACATCACTACGGCGACTCGTGAGTATGAAAGAACATACATAATCTTTAACCTCATATACCTTTCGGTGTCGAGGCGTCAGACACACCGAGCCGCAGAGTGGATATGTGCGTGTGAGACGAGGCAGCGGAGCCATATAGGCAAGTACACTGAGCTCGTGGTTTACCCATCCGAGTTCTGACCGACGCAAACTCAACTTAACTACGTTAAGCGAGATAAATTCACTATAACCACTCTGCCGTGCTGCCGACTAGTATGAAAGAACAAGTTTTAATTATTGTGCTTATTACAATTCTAACAATCTTATGTTATAGAAGTAATGATTAAAATACCAGAGTCTTTAATGTTGACTAAGATCCACGAAGATGAATCTTCTATAACATCTTTAATAGGAAGTTCTTGTTCGGGAATTAGCCATTTATTAGTAGTTTTATGATCTTTGTGTGTTATGTAGCTTACAGGAATAAACCATGATGATGGAGGTGGTTCAGATTCTACTTCATGAGAAAAGAATCTTTTCTACGAAAAAAATTGTTGTTAAAGAATTTGAGTTGTTTGGTTTTAGTTTATATCATAATATGTCATATATCATAAATACTCACCTGTGTTAATTTTAATGTTTTTGTGAATGCTTCTAGTTCCACAGTTACAACAGGATATCCTGCTTGGTTGGTCCAGGCATCCATTACCTGCTTCAATTTCCTTTGTCTAGGTAATTTATCTTCAATGCCTTCTATGCCTTCGAATGCAGCCCACAAGTTCTCTGGTTTTGCACTCTGGCTTTTACTGGAATTCGTAGGAATTATATTAAATAGTTGTAAGATTTAATAAGACTTACTGTGCATCTAGATAGATTTGAATTCCTTCTAAGAATATATCATTTCCTAAGAAATTATTCATCATACGAATAACACTGCTGCCTAATAAAAACAATTTTAATTACTAAAAACACCAATAATTTAACAAGATGTAACTAACCTTTACTGTAGGCGACAGCATCAAACTTGCTGATAATATGACTAGGTGTGAGTACCTCGTCATCATTTGATGTAAGTGGTTTTGAAGTTTCTAAAGAATCGCTGATGAATACCGTTCTTTGTTGTTCAATAACAAATTGTTTATCCATTTCCCACTCTGCTTCAACCTGTTTCAAATTACAACAAAAATAGTATATAATTTCTCATAAAAATTATTTTCATTTCCAATGTACCTCGTTCATGATTAAATTCTCAAAATAGCTAGCAAACCCTTCATTAAGCCAAATCGCCGACCACCAGTTACAGGTAACTAGATTTCCAAACCACATATGAGCTAATTCGTGAGCTACTGTGGATGCTACCGACTGTTTGCTTCTGGTAGTAGATTCGTTATTCCATAGTAAACCGTCCTCTCTATAATTATAAATGTAATGAGTTTATGAAGGTTACATTTAAAAGCAATTAATTATCTTACCTGTATGTAATAAGACCCCAATTTTCCATAGCTCCAGCAGAGAAATCAGGAATAGCAATCTGATCAAGCTTAGACATATAATTCCTATAAGGAAGTTTAGTCATTTCATTGAGTTTCTTGACAATTTTAGGAGCAATAGCGTGACTATATTCAGCGTACTCTACTAATCCGTCTCGTGCCCAAGCTCTGTTATCTCCTACAAATTCGTCGTTGCTCTTTAAACTCTTAAACTTCGAAACAGTAAACGCAACTATGTATGTAGACATCCTCGTAGTTTGTTGAAATGTTGTTGTAGTAGTACCTTCGGTTAGTTCTCTAGTTTTCGAGATTTCTTCGTTGCTTAATGAATTGTATTCTGTAGGATGAGTGATGCGTATATCAAATGTTGCTTTATATTCAGGTTCGTCGAAACAAGGAAATGCTCTACGAGAGTGTGTGGGTTCGAACTGTGTTGCAACTAACCACCTATGAATAACAAAGATAGGAAATGTTAGCGAAGAGTAAGTTAAAATTAATAGGATGTGGATTTTTAATGGCACATTTTTAATGGAAGTTTCCAAACATGATGTTCTCAACCGTAGCAAACAAAGCTAGTTCCTACGTATTTACGGTAGGCTGACAAAAGGCTTGGTAGAAAGTGGATTCATCGAATAAACATTATTTATATTTTCTATAAGAATGTAACTTACTCTATTTCACCATTGTCCTGACGTTTATATGAACTTAAATACACACCATACATGTCTTTATGCAGTGTACCTTCAAATGGAATAGCCAAACGGTACGTTTTAGTCTTATCAAAGGTCTTGTCTTTTTCAAGCGTAAATACGATTCTCTCTAAAGAAGCATTTTCTTCAATATTGAATAGCATGTTCTTCTTATCTTCGTCACCCACATCATAAAGTGTTACCCCGTCTTTATCCAATTTCAGATATTTTGCATTCAATGTAACTGTTGGTTTGAACGTCTCTAGTTGTTTAGGTTTTAGGGTTATTTCCACAACGGCGGAAAATTTTTTAGTTTGGTAAAAATCATTAAGCAATGTTAGATCAATTTTGTAATTTTCTGGTAGAACATCGTTATCCAATCTGTAATTTTCTTTTACAATTTCTGATTCTTTTGAAATTGCATCTCTCGTAAAAATAGGTCCTTGTCGACTAAGCTTTACAACTACTAATAGAAAAATGAGATTAAGAAATTTGTGTGGAACCATTGTGTTCACCTGCAAAACAGAGTTTACATTAGCTTAAGCACACATTTGTTTTTTATGATGTATATGTATTGAGCAAATCGTATACTAAATCGTGAATTATATATATTCATCAATCATTCTTCAAAACTAATTAGACCAGAAATTTCAAGGATGGTCTGTGCAATTTTTAGAACCATTCTTTAATTATTGTATATAATATAGATTGTGTAATAACTTCTTATCTGAATCATCTAAAATCTAATTTCTCTATAAAAAAAGTTACGCAGATCCAAATAGCACTTGAAAGAATAATATTGTACTTTGATAGTGATATTTTTGTGATAAGGTTTGTGGTACTATGACATAATTAATAGAAAAAACTAATTCACCAAATTTATATGATTTCTAACAAACCTTTTTTGTTGATTTATTTACCAGTACGTGATAGATTGTTAATGCGAAATATTTTTATTTTCCACTCAAATCTGTTTTATTAACATCATTAATTTTGATTCCTGATTTAAGAATTATTTGAAACACTGAACTACTAGTAACAAAATTTTGCTAAGGGTTTAAATTATTTAATTAATTAATTTAAAGTACTTTTAAATACTTAATTACTTTTTAATTATCAACAAATCTTAGCATTCGTTTATACACCTAAAAAACGTACTCACCAATTAACGAACACACAAAGCGCCGGTTAATAATTTTGCGTAGGGTCTTATATATAGAATTAGCTTATCTCAAAAAATTTTTGCTTATTGGAAACTGAATGCATTAATAGATAGGGATGAGTGTTGATAACTTTATTAAGTACCGACTTGTTTTTCACTATAGATACAGGAATTTAACATAAGCTTAATTAATATAAACTAGCTTTATTGTTGCAAAATATTTAGGCTAGGTGTGTGTCATTTTTTTGAATAATGCCTTAAATAATATTTTTGGTGCGATAAACTGTTACCTTTTATCACTGTCTGTAATTAGAGAGTCCATGCCAATCTCAAAGAACAAGCAAGCTGTTTTACTTGTTTTATTGAATCCGCTGTTCTATGCTAATTTCTATTCCATTTCCGTGTACCTGCCATTGTTTTCTGAAACTCTGCAAACTCCAATACCAATCGTAAAATCATCATCAAGAGACAGCCAACAGTAGATGTTGCAAGAGCCCCCTGGACCTTACATCTTGCTACCATCGTCAAAACTTTTAGAAGACATGGAGGCGGTATCACCAAGTTCATTTAGCGTTGATGGAAATATGATCTTTAACAAGGTTAATGAAGATTGATAAACTACTTAAAGTGGAGTTGTTGGAGTGGGTAGCCGCGCGGTAGAGAGTTGCATTCTCAAGAAAGCAACCCGGATTAGATTCCCGAAACGGATGAAGTGAGATTCTTCATCGACATGGGCACGCTAAGCAATTGCTCCGGCAATCTCGCAAACACTTGCAATTGAGTTCTCCTCTACAATTATAGACTAGCCCCTGCTCGGTTTTAAAATAAAAAAATGTACATAGTAGCACCATTAATGGTAAATAACAGGTCTGTGGCCTATGGAGGATGAGTTGGTAAAACTGACTAGAGATACTTGGAGATGTATAGACCTATTGTCTTTAATTGCAATAAAAAATTGAATTATTTTCTTCTGTTAATCGTAAATGGACATATAATTAAAATCCTCGAAATCCCGAACAGTGTTATAAACAGCGTTAATATTGCGGGTTGATCAGATGGTTGATATGTGAATGGTTAAATATTTTGAAAATTAGTTATGGGAATATTTTTTATACCTCGCCTCAGGTAAATATTTTCGAATTATGAAATCGATATCTGCCAGCTGAAATCATATGGTTTCAACAAGATGGAGCACCGCCGCATTTTGGACGACAACTACGCCAATATTTAGACGAGACATTTCCTGATAGGTGAATAGGACGGAGAGGAACAATTGAATGATGGCAAGCTATATGGATCACCTGATTTGATGACTCGGGGTCATGTCAAAAATCGGCTTTATGTTAATAAACCACCAAATATCGAAGACTTGAAAGAGCGTATAAGAAACGAAATTGCTGGTATTTCACCAAATACTTTATTATTGTCAGGAAGTGAGTGGAGAACACTTTAAGCACTTGTTATATATTTTTTTGGAAGCTTATTTTTTGAATAATGTTAAGATTTTCTACATATTTATAACATCTAACATTTCAATTAATATTAAAATAGTTCATTTTTGAATAGTGTTATTTATCTCGCAATAGTATTTCTTTTTGGGGATGCAAATCAAGCGAAAATTTTTGTTTGGATTAATTTAAGAGATAATTTAACTCCAAGAAGTTATAAAATAATATTTTTTTTATGTTAATCTTCATGTAAACAACCCTCTAGACTTTTCAGGTGAGGAAACCTGGATATTGTTCAATTAATATTTTGATTATAAAGAAGTATTTTAGCTCCTTTTATGGACATAATGGTTAATTATATGATAGGGTAACAATCTTTTTAGTTAAATCTCGAATATTTAATAACAGAAGAATATTTACAATAATTAACGTCTAAAACTAATTAACACACAAGAACACTAACCATTAAAGAAACTGAAACTATTTATTTAACACGATGAAATTATTTATTTTAAACGCACAATTACTTATTATTTATTTCCAGTGAAGCCCATTTATGTATATTACGATACTTCTAATGACCAACTCCCCATCCTCGTGCGGTCGCCGTGTTTATATGTCCCTTACGGATATTTTTCAGTGTGGTCTAGGTCTTCTCGATGCTTGTCGAACGCCGGCCTCTGCATTGTTCGAAATACACAGCATTTCCTGATTCGCTACAATAGAATATAGTACAGTAAAGTATAGATAGCATAATGTAATAAATATGGTTATCATAAACGCCATTCAATAAAAATTGTCAGATTTGATGAGCCAGCGAACAGAAAGAGCTCTGTTTGATGAGGTTTAGATTTTGGCCAAGCTAATTCTTTACTACAAAATTATATTTTAATTTAGCTCTTCTTTTATAATCATTTCTAGTACCTCTTTTCTTTCTTTTTACACGGCTGATTTTAATTGTAATATGAAGTTTTGTTTGATACAAGTGGGTTTGTTTATCTTAAAGTATTGATACAATAAAGAAGACCAAGCAACTCTATATGAATCAAATAGTAGAATTTATTTTGGCTTTGCTTAAAGAGTTAGAATTCAAATGCAATTCTAAGTCAGAGAATTTCATGAATACAATTACCTTTCATAGTATTTTTAAAATTTAAAAAGTTTCCTTAAATCCGATGGAATCAAGCTCGATTTGCTCAGCTAGTATTCAACTCAATCTGCTCAGTTAATGCGAAGACTACAACTACTTAAATTTACTAAACTACACCTAGTATTTTCCATACAGTTGGCGAAAAAATTAGGTTAGATCCTTGAGACCCAAGCCTATGTTATGGCTTTAATTGCAGCATCCAATAGGATTTCTTACAGAACTTTCTAAACGATATATCCTGACCTTTAACTTTGAAACAAATTTTTACTAATCATTCCACATGCATTTCAATACTACAGGTTATTTTTTTATATTTAAACCAGAGAAGTCTCATTATGGTTCATTTGACAAAATTAGTGTTACATTATTACAAACCTGTGTTACATCATTCGATATCAAAAAAGTATCAATAATTAGTAACTACTACGTTGCTGTATTACTATCTTTTTTACTATTAGAAACACACCCATTTTAAGTGTTTCCAAACACAAGGGTTAAGCAATTTGATTTTAATTGTTGTTAGAGTAAATTATTTTGCAAAACAAGATCCAAATTCTAAATGATTAAAAAATATATTTCATAATATGTTCCTAGATTTTTCGACAGTCAATTCAAAAGTCTAATTTCATCATAACACGAAACTATTATCAATGCATGAAGTACGAGCCCAGTCGGAGATGAATTGAACCACATTTACCGACCAAACATTTTCTAAACTGTACATGCAGATTATGTAAAACATTTTTATTTTTATTAAATATTATGTATTTCACCAATAATTGCAACATTCTTTACTGCCAAATATTATTTTATTATAGCAACCTAAAACACAAACTTAACAGATCATATAAGTCGCACATGTTTTGGACCGCTGCATTAGACAAATCATGGTTAAGTTGGCTTAGAGAACAATTTACAACTGTCAACCTATTTGCAAAGTGTAGTACATTCTCCATAATTACATTAAGAAAAACCTGTACATACTTGAAGCGAATATCACTCGTGGAAAGCCCTCATCAGGTGATATTCGAAATTCGATACTGCCTGCTCATAATAAAGGTAATTCTGGTCGTGACATTGCGAAATATTTCAGTAGGGGAGACTTGAGCATAGGCTGTGTTCACAAAATCTATATGTTTAATTAAATCTTAGTTGGCAGCCCTGTTGGGCTCCTTTCCTGTCAGGTGTTTTTAGAAATTTTCAAGTGTCTAATGCATGTAGTAGGGAAGAAGATCCAACTCTATACTTTTGTGACAAAAAGAAAAACTTTTTAAGGTAAGTTCAAAGTGTTTTTAAGATATTATAATATGTTATGTTTTATTGAACTGCAAGTTTATTGTAAAGTACATTCAGTTAGCTACATTTTATGCAAGCCACATGTTTAATTTGAGGTTATGCCTTTAAAGCCAGATTTTTTTATTTTAATGGTGTTTGGGAAGACTTGATCAATTCTCTCCATAACCTATGTTGTACATCTTTATCAATATAAAACCATAAATAACAGCCATAAAACTAAGATGACTGAACAATGGCTAGCTTATAGATATAAAAACATAAGTGAAAGACATTGTATTAGCACTATGCCGCGGTTCTATCAGAGAAAGAAAGGAACAAAACCTTTACATTAATGGAACATTGTTGTTGTTATTAATTAATAAATACTCATTTAAAACTGAAAATAGTTCTGGCAAAAGTAGTGATAATACATTGCTTGTGGTTCAAATACTAAGTAAAATCAATAAAAAGAAGAAAACGAAAATCATAAATTTACCAGAAAGTATAAGGTGATGTATTTTTTCTGAGTTCAGCAATACCCCATATGTGGTATTTAAAATTAGTATTTTTTTGAAATATGGAGGACCGAATGTGATAAATTTTCACGAAAACAATAGTTTTCAATCTAACGACTATTTTCGTGAAAGTTATTACATTCGGTCCTCCATATCTCAAAAAATACTAATTTTAAATACCACATATAGGATATTGCTGAACTCAGAAAAGATATACTTTTCATTTCTAGCAAAAAAATACGGGAGTTCCATTTAAAAAAAGTCGATGACGTCATAGGCTCCACAGTAGTAAACTAAAAAATTAAAATTGACGTCCATAAAATCCGCAGGAAAACAATAAAATTGACGTGTCCGAGCTTTTTTCCAAACAGTGATAATACAAAAAATATGAATTTTATTCCATACTTTATTTACACACTGTCTATCAGAATCAGAAAAATCGATTTGAACATTTAATGTTATTGATATTATGGTATGAATATATCAGATCGATTTTTCTCAGAATTTTTGTTATGCAACCTTATGATTTATTTGCATGATCATAAAGGGAAGAAAAATCACTATCGGATTCCACTACTAAAATCTATATTGTCATTTAAATTTTTTTATGATGACTTCATAACTTAGAAACAAATGAAAATCTGGAGGTGAATTGCACATATTAATGTTATAACGTTTATTCAGTGGGCTTTATTGGTAAAAGAGATTTGTTTTTAGAACTGTTTTATTTCAAAAAACAAGTAGTGCAAAATTTAAAATAAATGATTCATTACTTTATATTCATAAATAAATCGCTATATGTGTAAATAGAGAAGTTATTTAGAAAGAGACTTGATCCTGACGCCACCCAGTGCAGGGTAGAGGGATTAGAGTGTATGCGTTTGGCAGAGTGCATCATTTGACTTTCTGATTAAAGGTCATATCGACCTTCTCTTTGTTTAGATGTCTCTAGAATGTCAGATGCAATGTTGGAATTTGTTTAAACATTTTTCTGAGTTTGATAAGTAAAAATTGATTTCTGGTGTTCATTTATTTCCTTGTAATCAATTGTAGTGAACACAGGATTCTAATATTGTAAGTTTATTCTTCTTGGTCTATTAGAAGAACCTTAGAGGTTACTAATTATATCTTTGGTTTATTAGCTGTGTTTTTTTGGAGGCCTTTGTTTTCGAATTTTTAATGAGATTTACCTTAATTTATCAATGAATGTTGGGGATCAATTTTTAAAGAAGAGATCCATTTTGGAAAGATATTTTTGATGGAAAAAACTTTTGAGACCCTTTCGAAAATCTTTTAAAGAAAATCTTGCAATTTAACAGAGCAATATTTCTCTTGTTAAATCTGGACCGGCCATTATTCAGGAAGTTAATTACAGAAGAAAACTCTCCACATAGTTTTGTTTTCACCGGTGAAATGGCCACTTGAATGGAATGGTGATTTTCCAATTTCTATATTTAGTGAAACAAGAAATTTATGGGAATAATTGGTGTATTAAATTCACTACTGGTCTTTTGGGTTGGGAATTAAGTAAAACTTTCTACGGTTTAAATTATCCACCTACCAGATGACTTCAGATTGATACTTTACTACAAGTTGGCTGCTTTCTGATCATTTACATCTATCTGGACTTCGATTATCTTTTACTTGCAGTTTTGCAAGCATTGAGTTACAGGTATTTTTTTTTAGCTAATTTATTTGCTTACTTGATTTTTTGTAACTGATAGGAATAATTTGGTAACAAATTCTTTAGGGTATGTCACATGTATTTTTTAGGAACATACCTGTACGGTGTCAATAATGTTAATATTTGGTAAATCAAAGGTATTTGCTAATCTCTAAATTCTTTTCAACTATTATTTGTTGTTATTGTAAAATATTTCTTTACTAGACTATTTATTTAATTGAATTCTGATAGTATGTAGATGGTTTTGCTCATAACTTCATGAGAATAATCGCTTAAGCTTTTGGTTATCCTCAAGTATCTTACAATTATTACTGCACTTGGTATCATTTTTATGTCACAGTGGGATATCTTAGCTTCCCATATTTTGTTTATAAATTTGGAAAGTTTTATTTATACTGGGGTGAATTTATAGGGGAAACATTTTTGCTGGTTGCATATTTTTTTATGTACCTTTTGTCTGGGTGCAGATGCACCACTGGATTTTATTTTAGTGGTATTTCTTTGTATTTGGTATCGGCAATTTCTATGTACTTGAAACTGTTTGATAGATTGTGTTGCTTTATTATGCAATTTGTTAAATAATCGTATATTAATATATTTATCACACTTGCATGATATTGTTGTAGCAAATTATTTTTGCGTATCTTGTTTGATTGTCTATTGTGAGACATTGCTTGTCTCTTGTTTATTATATACATATTATCACTTTAATTATACTATATTTACTTATATATTTTTTTATTATATGCACTTGTTTAAATTGCGTTTGCTTTTATTTCAATCATATGTGTTTACCTTGTGTTTGTCAACAGATACACTCAATTTGGGCTTTGTCATTTTTGGTAGGGCTCAATGGCGCCACAACTCGTCACTAGCGATTGTTCAGAAGATTCGTGTATAAGAACTAAAGTTTGCAAAATAAGAACCACGCCCTTAAGCTCTTCCGAGTTGCAACTGACACTAGAAAAAGGGCTCGTTACAATGTGTATTTTTAAAAAACAAAATCGACGTGTTTCAGCGTTTCTAGAGAAACCGGTTGAGTTCGCTTTTTTTTAATATTCCATACTTTAATCCCACACTGTATATTTCAATATAGATTGGAATAATTGGAGGATCTAATGGGGACAGCCTCTTATAGAGACAAAGAGAGTGGCTACAAGAGAACCAGTAATTGACGTTCCAAGAGAACCAAGGGAAATTGCAACAAGAGAGGTTTTATTCAAAGATTACACCTTATCTTGCCTGGATGTATCATCAATAACACTTGACAAATTGACAGACTTAATAAAGTGAAATATAGAAGGTTGTTCATGCAATGACAAGCACAAACGCACGACGAAATCATACGATCGAGTTCGTGGCTGTGACCGCTATTTTGTAATAAAAAATGGTTTGCCGCGAAAATAATAATAAAAACAATTACTTTTGAATCTTTTTAACTTTTGAACTGTTTAATGTAATACTACATATACGTTTATAAGTTTATACGGATAGAATAAGTTCAGTTACTGTAAACGAAGAAAAAAAAAATTATGCATCGATGGGGATTAACATACCCTCTACACTTAACAGTATGAGAGGGATAGATTATATATATATACTTTTGAATCTTTTTGAAGTTGTTAAAAAGGTTGTCGAAAATTCGTTTAATTCCAATAGTTAGCTCTTAAAGCTTGGTTTAATTAGTTTAAACCAGCGATGATTCATTAAGAAATATTATTTCGTGTTATTTTTGTGAGTGATAAAAGGATTAGAAAATTTGGACCAGTTAGAAAATGTTGAACCATTAGAGGGAAACGATTTCATTAATTTTGGACACCGTTTGGGGCCCCAAATATTAGAAATTTGGGGAATATATTCGAGGATAAGAAACCATCTCAAGTAAAGGTAAGTTCCTTTGATAGGGTTTCCATAGCTATCTTCTGAATCCTTTTATAAACTCGCATTTTATTATTGCTAATACAGTCCATTTAATTTACCGATGAAGCATGCATTGATTCACACCAGTTATATAATAACAGACATAAACCCAATCCATCTCGAGTGCCCAATCCCATTGATAAAGAAAATCCTAGATAATTATGTGAGATGTTTAAAAAATTTAATCTCAGATATCCAATATGTCAATAGATGCTATAATAAATATTAATTGTCACCACTGTCAATAGATTTTCTGTTTTTAATGAAGAACTTTAATGAAGAAAATTGACTTCATGGAAACAATGGAGGATAAGTGGTTAAAAGCAGTACTAGGGTTTCCTATAAAAACTGAATTTAAATACAGAGCTATGTACATTTCTACAGATTTGATGGAATTCGAACAACAATATAGGACAAACGAGTCAGGAAAAGAGATGAGGATTAGAATACGAGAGGAAACTGAAAATTCTAAGTTTGGAGACCTGAGAGGGGATTTCATAAGAAATGGAACAGAACTATTTTATCATTGACAGTGAATTTTACTAGTTATCGGGATATATTAGGACTATTAGATGATATAGCCATAGCATTATATATAAAATGGTCGTTTTATGAAACTAATGGGAAAAGTGAGAAGAGAATTGAAAGACAGGTAATTTAGAAGATAAGAGATGGACCACATAAATTAATCAAATGTACAAAGGGGCAATTCTTAAAAATTGGGGATTGTCAGGATCGACAATTGATTGGAATAATGTGCATAAACAACGATACAAAATTCGTCCCGCAGGGAAAACCACAATATCAACAGATGGGAATATTAAAGAATACAGGCGCTGAGATACAATAAAGAGTAATTTATTTATTTATTTATTTAACATTGTGACCAACAGCAAAAACCAATTACAGGTCACAAAAAATAAATGTATACACATGAAAAAAACACAAATAATAAAAATGATAATATAAGTAATGACAAACAATAAAAAAAGTGAATTAAACTAAAAATGATTTAGTAGGTACATGATAAAACTATAAGTAACAATACAAAATTATAATAATTACAAACATGCCAATTCCTAACAATTATGAATTCTAATGGATATAAATAAAAATAGATAAAAAATTATAAAAAAAATAGATAGAAGTAGATTCCTTCAGTAAGAAGTAGATGCCCCTTATATATACAAAGTGAAAATCATTATAAATTCATCAATTTATAACAATTATAAATTCTAATAGATATATAGATAAATACAAATATATAAAAAATGACAAATAATATAATAGACAGAAAAATAAAAAAATAGAAGTAATCTCTTCAGTAAATAACTCTAAAATGTGCAAAGTGAAAATAATTATGTGATCGGAAATTCATAACAAGTAAACTTTATAATAAATACAAACTTACGGGTCTATTTTGTAACTCTCAACGATCATCATTACTAAAGGATTCCTCTTTAGTTAGTGATTGATCGCAAAATAGTGACCAAACGATATTTTGTAAGTTTTGCTTCTCGCTAAATAACGTAAGCTGACGTCTGCTGTCATCGTTAAATAGTTGATGCATTTTTAATATCCACTATATTTCCTTCGTGTTGATTTTTCATATAAATAAGGCAAAAAAGCTTGGCTCTTGCGAGTTTTTCTAGCGATGAACAGAGACATATTGATGCAAGTAATGGCAGAACTGGAGAGGAGGTATGTTCTTATAAATTATTATTAACTGATCGGTACAATATTCGTTTTGTACACAGAGATCGTGATCGATTGTTAAATCGATATTTAAGAGACGTAAATGATCCGTTCTTTACAACTGAAGAAACTTTCAGAAAACACTACCGACTTAGTAGGGAGGCTGGACAAGATTTGTTTTTAGAAATTTTACCTTACATAGACAACGGCAGAAGAGTCACAAAAATACCTGCTGTGATAAAATTTGTAGTAGCCCTGAGTGTTATGGCTCACGGCAGTTACCAAAAGCCTGTAGGAAGCAATAAGCAATGTGCTATGTCTCAGGCTGCAGTCAGCAAATGTCTTCATGAAATTGTAGAAATTATGGTAGAACACTTGCCCCAGACTTATATAAAATTTCCTGTTAATCAGAATGATGTGGCTAGAACGAAAGGTGCGTTCTATGAGAAATTTCATTTCCCTGGAGTTCTGGGTTGCGTTGATGGGACTCATGTTTTGATACATCCACCACCTGCGAATAATCCTGCGTATCCTCCACGCCTATTTATGAATAGACATAGCACCTACTCAATAAACTGCCAAGTTATATGTGACGCAAATTTAAAAATTCTTGCAGTGAACGCATCACGTTACCCGGGATCTGTGCATGATTCGGCCGTGTGGATGATGAGTAATGTCAAGAGACTTTTACTGAGAAATTGCAGAAATGGAGAAAGGAATTCTTGGCTGTTAGGCGACTCAGGCTATCCTCTGGAACCATTTCTACTTACACCGATAATTGGAGCAGACCCTGCGACTCCTGCAGGACGTTATACTAGGGCACATATTTCCACTAGAAATTCAATTGAAAGATGTATAGGGGTCCTAAAGTCCTATTTTCGTTGCCTACTAAAAGATAGAGTGCTGCATTATGACCCAATATTTGCTGCAAAAATTATATATTGTTGCGCAGTATTACATAATATCTTAAGGACTAGAAACATAGAAGATAACGACATTGAAATCATTTTAGATGACGACGACGATGATCCGGTTGATGATAACAACCTTTTGCGTCAAGGACAAAATACCAGGGCTAATGTTATACAAGGGTATTTCAATTATTGATTATTATTTATTGGTAGGTACTTACCTAATAATAAAACGCAACAGTTAAATTCAAAAGTTTACAATATTTATTCAGTCTTAAGTTTAATGTCAAATTAAAGGCAATTAACCACAATTCAATAATAATTAAAGATTTTGAAAGAAAAAAACAGGTACCTATACCTATTTTAGCAAGCACAACAACACTTTACGTTTTGTTGTTATCTCACTCCAAATCTATTTGAACATCTGGATATTTTAACTTTATTTTCATAAGTTCAATATCAACAAGTCGCTCTTGAACATTTATTAATTTTACTAAATTGTTATTTAGCTCTTTCAAGTCACTTTCCCGCTGCATGTCATTTTTTTCAATTAATTTATGTACTGTAGAAGTTAAAGTGAGCTTATTTATATGCGATGAATTAGACGATTGTGGCTTGGGAATTTTTTTTGGTGTTTCAATAATTTTGGGTTGCTTTATTGGGATCTCTGCTTCGTTTTCTTTATTTGAATCGTCTTCTTCTATAAAACATTCATTTTAAAAATAGAATAGAACAGTAGTAGTGCAGTTGCATTACCCAATATTCCATACTCCCGCAAGTTATCAAATCCCTCTACTGCTGCTTTTCCAGTGATGTTCAGCAATTTGGTTTCCAAAGTAGTTAGAGGTCTTTCAGGGGGAGTATTTTTGCCAGTTTGCTGCTCTGCTAAGTTCAGAACTCTTGCCTTCTTACGAATATTATATTTCCAATTTGCAAATACCTAATTTTAACGGTTCATGTAGTTAAAATATGTACATAGACTGGATACATACACTTTTCCATTCGGAAGAACTATTAGCTGGACCTCCCAGACTATTTAATCTTTCGGTCAATGAATTCCAGGTGGTTTCTAATATGTTTGGATGCTCAGGATCATTTTTATTATTCCTGAAGAATGTATTGCTTTCTAGTTCGTCAACATAGAGCTGATACTGTTGCTCAGTCGTCTTGCATTTACGCTTGGGCATTGTTTTTATATATTACTTTACACAGTCGCGAACTTTTCTTGCCTCTTTCGTATCACTTATTATTGATAGGTGTTGACAATAAAAAATCATAAAAATGACAGAAATTGTTATGAACATATACTATAAAGCACTATAAAGTTGGCCGTTGTGCTACTATCCATCCTAAAATCGTAAACTTATGCCATAACGATGGTTATCGAATTATAATGATAACGATAGGATTTAAGAAATACCAAATATGCTGAAATCGTTGTAGTTCAATAGCGACCAATGCGTAACGAGCATCACTATCGAACTGATAGTTGTTTAATGATAAGTTACAAAATAGACCCGTAACTCATATGATTATTCGTTAAATGGCTCCTTGGACCGAAAGAATCAAAATCTGACAAGTTTCTTAAATGCGTTTACTGAAACTGTCAAGATATCGCAATTGGTTATTTGGTTGATTAAAAGGCACATCCTACATAAAGGCGAGTTAAAAGCATGGTTTGTTCTTTGACGAGGTATGTAAAACATTTCAGACGTTCTGGAATTATATTGTGGAATTCTGAAATTTAATTTATTAAGTATTTTTGACGAGTGTATAAGTCCTCTAATAAGCTTAAAAATGAATAAGGCATCAGTAAATTTACGTCTGTTTTCTAGTGTACTTATTTGAAATTCCTGACGCAACACAGAAGAACGAATGTCGTAAGGGTATTCGCCATATTTTTTAAAGTAGATAAACCGTAGAAACTTTTTTTGTACCATTTCAATTCGGTTTATGTGAGCATAATAATAAGGGGACCATATAACTGAACCATATTCCAAATGACATCTTACGAGTGTATTATACAGTGTAATGAATGATTGAATTCTCTAAAACTGCCTCGAATTTCTTATTATGTATCCCAATGTTCGATAAGCTTTATTTATCGCTTGGGTTATATGGTCATTAAAGGTTAGCTTTATATCAAACAATATGCCCAAGTCTTTTGCATACGTCCGCCTTTCAAGAACAATGTTTCCCAACTTATAGTCATAAATATAGGTGGTAGTTTTCCTATTAAACGACACGACTATACATTTGTTAATATTAAAATCAAGATGATTTCTTTCAGACCACTGATTGATATTTGTTAAATCCGTTTGTAAGTTACTACAATCAGACAGTGATTTAATAGTATTGTAAATCTTGAAATCATCTGCAAATAGCTGGTAGTTAGAAAAGGATATATTTTTTGGTAAGTCATTAATTAGTATTAAAAATAATAGTGGTCAGAGATTAGATCCTTGAGGCACCCCTGATAAAGTATGGAAATAAACCGAAGCAGTACTATTAAATACCACATATTGTTTTCGATCATGTAAATATGATATCATTAATTTTAACAAGGGATCAGAAAAACCAAACATGTGAAGTTTCTTTAAAAGTATATCATGGTCGACTCTATCGAAAGCCTTTGAAAAGTCTGTATAAATAACGTCAACTTGAAAATTATTGTTGACGGCATCAGTTAATTCCTGAGTGAATTGTACTAGATTTGTAGACGTTGATCGTTGAGGCATAAACCCATGTTGGTTGGAATCAATTCTCTCTTTCACATGATTAAAAAAATATTTGTGCAAGATCATTTCAAAAACTTTCGATGGTGTAGACAGAAGGGCCACAGGTCTGAAATTAGTAATATCGGAAGAGTTTCCTGATTTATAAATGGGACAAACTTTAGTTGTTTTCCACTCTTCAGGAAAGGCAGAGGTGCGCAGAATTAAATTAAAAATATCTGTTAGCGGCTTCGTGAGATATTCAGACAACCCTTTAATTAAATACGGTGGAATACCATCCGGGCCTACTGATTTTTTTGGTTTTAGTTTAGAAATAGCCTCACGAACATCCTCCTCTGCAATTGAAGTCAAGGTAAGCGTAGGCAATATAGATATAATCGATGCATATTCCTTTATGTCATAGTTGGCTTTATTATTTCGATAAACTGATTTAAAATAGTCGGCAAAACCATTTGCAATATCTTTCCTATCCGTTAAGATTGAATCATTATAGTGCATCTCGTCATTACTAGTTCGATTATTTCGTCTTGAAGCTTTGACAAACGAAAAAAAGGTACTACTATCAATAATCAAATCATCTTCTATTCCTGCGACGTACATTTTATAAGCTTCCTTAATATCCCGTTTAATTTTTGTTCTTAAAAATTTAAATTCATTTAAATATTCCATATTGTTTGATGTCTTATATTTATTTCTGCATTTGTTTTTTCTTCTAATATTCCTAATTATGTCTGCTGTAAACCAAACAGGATATACATGTTTTCTAGGCTGAATTTTTGGTACACATTCGTCTAGGATTTTGTATAATTGTCTATAAAACAATGCAATCAGTTGATTCACATCAGTAATGTTATTATTGTTCCAACTAAATTCCCTCATTTTGTTATATAATTGCAAGAAGTCTGCCTTTTTGAAGTTATATTGTATACCACCAAAGGTATCGGAAGACCCAATCTTGGCATTCCTAATACACAACTCACAACTTAATGCTGGATGATTACTGTCTTCCAACACCAATTGAGTCTGACATCTATCTAAATTAATCGCTGTGTTGCTCAATATAACATCTAAGACTCTCGCGCGAATTTTGAATATAATTATATTGTTGGAAATTCATCAAATTTATGAGAAGGAATCAAGTAATGGAGAAGGAATTGAATTATCTCAATGAAGCCATTGAATTAGATGATAGCTCTATGTTAAATCATTTTGACTTTAAGAGGACATTAAAAAATTCTATATCAGGAATGTGAACCAATTTATCTCCAAAATTAAGAGCAGTAAGAGTGATTTCAGGTGGAAGAATTCTTATTTGTAAAAATTTATGAGACCAGAAAACAAAAAGGAATGTATCAGCGATAGCAAGAAATGTTTTATGTATGATGATGTCAAGAGGTGATAGCAACAGCAATCCTCTAAAAATACAAATCGGATAACGCAATTGGTAGAATAGACAATGAAAAGAAAATTTTCTTAAACAATATAAATTTAATATTTAAAGCAAAGGGCAAGACTATATATAATAACCCAAATGAAAATGTGTAATTTAAGATTGATAGAAAAGTCATCAAGAAACAAATACCAGAATCCATAAAAATATGGGAATGTGTAAGCAAAATGAGCAGAGGATTGTAACTTTAAATGGTAGAACGGAAGAAATGTCAGCGGAAATACGAAGAATGAAAAGTACGGTAGATACGAATAATCGTATAACGAGAGGCATGTTATGGAAATGTAAGTAGCGTACAATATAAAGCGTTTGAAGGGAGAGTAAAAGAAATGCCCATGGTATTCTTAAAGAAATTAGATGATATAATGAAGAACACCTTGAATAACAGCAATAAAATACAGATCAGGGGTAATTCTCATCAAGCGAGGGTACGTACAAGATTGACAACGGGAAGCTACGTAAGAATAAAGGATCTAGAGAGATGTATGTTATTCTCATGTACAACCATACACAACATTTAACACCGAAATTAAACGAAGAGGAGATAGAGATAGAACACATCTCTAGTCATTTAGAAATGGAAATTACGAGAGCTGTTGCTGTATAAAATGTGAAAACGTTGAAAAATCTTTTAGTAGTTAGGAACTATGATTATGCTTATAACAAGGAATGTTAGCATGAAGTAAAACAAAACAGGAAAGAAGCAGAACGCAACAAGACACGACTTATTACAATAGACAAAAGAAAAGATTTGAGGACAGAAGGAAAGAAGAAAATAGAAACAATTATCAAAGGTACAACTACAACAATTATTCTTACTTGAGATCTAACAATCATTATAATCCTATGAATAACAACGACATTACAATGATAGATTTAACAATAACAGGTACAATAGAATCAATAAATAGTATATTAAAATACAAGTTGCAGAAGGGATCTATTCAAACACGAATTTGAAATTCCGAAACGAGCTGCGTAGCGGCGAGTTGAGGAACAAATGAATGCTTGAAGGACCTTCTGCAACGAGTGTTTTATACTATTTTTTCTATTTGGCCGCTTTATACCATTTTATAAATTAAAAAATAAATAAATCCCAATATGCAAATGAATTTCAAAAATTTGAAGAGTGGCACCAGCAAAGTAACATACAAGGAATTTCCGAAAATATTTTACTTGCCTATTTTGATCTTCAACGCCAAAAGTATAAATCGTCCACTTTATGGAGAATTTATTCGATGCTGAGATCATGTTTAAGCATACATATGGATGTGGATATATCGAAGTACAGTAAATTACAGGCACTTTTGAAAAGATCATCTCAAGGTTACACAGCAAAAAAATCTTACATTTTAGAGGAGGATGATATTCATAAATTTATTCAAGAAGCAAATGATACAAAATACCTGGCGATAAAAGTAAAACAAAATTTTTTAGATTTATATTGTAACTTCTGATAATCTTTTAGGTTATTTTGATAATAGGCTATAATGGGGCCTGTAGGCGTGAGGAACTAACGAATTTGTCTATTGAGAATATTGAATATAAATTAGATTCCATCATGGTGTCCATACCTGAAAAAAAAACAATGTACCGAGACAATTTCTAATAACAGATCAACACTGGATTGATTTAATTAAAAAATATGCAAACTTAAGACCTGCTAAAGTTACACATAAAAGATTTTTTTTGACTTATCGTAATGGCTGTTGTGTTAATTCTCCAATTGGTATCAATTCTATGGGAAAAGTGCCCAAAGAGATTGCAGTTTTTCTTAAGTTGCTAAACCCAGAACGTTTTACAGGACACTGTTTCAGAAGGAGTAGTGCGACACATCTGGCATGGTGGTGATTTGTTGACCATTAAACGCCATGGAGGCTGGAAATCTTCGGCTGTGGCCGAAGGTTATGTTGAAGTTTTTGAAACTATTCTTCAAAATCACATTTTAGGTTATTTTGAGAATCTCCAGCTATTTTACAAAAACCAGTATGGTTTTCGCAAAGGCAAGGCTACAGAACATGCCATAATATATTTACTACATAAGATAATACAGGCACAGGAGAGGGGTGAATATGCTGGAGTCACATTTTTGTGACCTCCAAAAAGCCTTTGATTGTGTGTCTGAGATATTGATAGATAAATTGAGATACCTTAACTTTGATGGTAATAGTTGCATGTTAGTTGGTTCATATTTAAAAAATAGAAAACAGTACACATTTTGTAATAATGCATGTTCCAGTGTAATGAACGTTAAAAGAGGTGTGCCCCAAGGATGTGTGTTGGGAGTTACCCTTTTTCTTATATATATAAATGATTTAAAAAATGGGCTCCCACAGATTGATCTAATATTGCATGCTGATGATACGACATTATTGTCTGCAAATAAAGATCTCATCGTCTTAATGGAACAAATGGCAAACTATCAGTCTGAAGCTGAAAACTGGTTTGCAGCAAATAACTTATTTCCAAATAACAGGAAAACAGTGAGTATGCTTTTTACACATAGGTCAACTGATAACTTTGAGAATCCCAAGGCTGTTAAATTTTTAGGTAATCATTTGGATCCCGAATTAAACTGGAATCCTCATATTGACTCTGTATCAAGCAGATTAGTTTTCAAGCAGCTGTATCAAAAAATACATTTGTAATACGCAATTTGGTAAATCTTGTACCAGAGGAGACTCTATTAATGGCTTATCATGCTTTAATCACATCTGTGATGTCCTATGGTTTAATAATTTGGGGGCATTCGCCAGGGACGCAAAGAGTGTTTAGTCTGCAAAGAAAGATTATTAGGGCCATAAAAGGGAGAGGCTTCCGTGATGACGTTCGTAGGGATTTCATTAATTTGAAAATTTTAACGTTGCCATCCTTATACATATACAAATGCCTTCTTTATACATACTCAAACCTACTAGATTGTACCATACAAGGTAATATACATACCCATGATACTAGATTTAGTGAACTAATACGATTAAAGTTTTTTAGGCTTACATCAAGTAGAAATGGTTTTAACTACTATGGACCTAAGTTTTTTAACAAACTGCCTGATAAGATCAAGCAACTGTCTTTTAAAAAGTTTAAATTAATTATTAAAAAGATACTTATGGAAAATGCGTTTTACACCATCAATGAATTTCTAGAAATGAACATAATAGACTTCTATGATTCTGAAATGGCATGATACTACTTGCTTATACTCATGTATATTCAATACTTTAAAACTTTTATGTATGCATATCTAGATTTATATTTTTATACTAGACTCTTGATCTATCTTGTTATTGTGTTTTTATTGTGTTTTTTCCTGTATATTAATTTTGTTGTAACTTATACAGTTGTTGTAAAAACTTTTCTTTGTAGTGTAGTTATTCACTGACAATTTCCGATACTGTATAAAAAAGTCAAAAGGAAAAATAGTTATTTATTATACAAGACGATAAAATTTTACTTTATCTTCGAGAGCGTTTTTTAGCGTCGAGACGTCAGTCGAGACGCTAATTACGCTCAAGAAGATAATGTGATTTTATCGTCGTGTGTAATACAACATTTTTTTCTATAGCAGGACTTCAAGTTCAAGGGAAAAATAACATTTCAAAGAAAATTACAATTTTTGTCACAAAAATCGCAATTGTGTTGCTCCGTTACTATGGATTACTTTGTCAACAAATTTTTCATTCTGCTTTTTGCGTTTTGTACGAAATGTACGGCAAAGATTTAAAAGAAGAGGAAGAAGAAGAAAAACTGCCTTCCGACATCGAAGATGCGGTGTTGGAGGCGGAAAGCTCATTGTTGCCTGAAAAATCTAGGAAGATGTATGAGAAGGAATACCAGTCCTTTAAAAAGTGGAAAAGCATCAAGAATATCAATAGTGTGAGTGAAAAAGTGCTTATGGCGTATTTTTCTGAAAAGGCAAAGAAAATGAAGCCATCGTCACTATGGTCGTATTATTCGATGCTGAAGCGTACGTTGTTGGTGAATGAAAATTGTGACATTTCCAAGTAAGTAATGCTTTCGAATGTAATACCATATGATATCATAAAATCTGTACAGATTCGGCAAGTTAACTACTTTACTGAAAAACCTGAGTGGTGGGTACAAAGCTAAAAAGTCCAAAATCTTGGAGCCAGATGACATTATTAAATTTCTGACAGAAGCTCCGGATGACGTTTATTTGTTCATGAAGGTTAGAGTTTTATAATAATAATTATTATTGCTGGTCTATATTTGTGTTTGGAATTGCAGGTTATTGCTGTTTTTGGTGTGCATGGAGCGACTAGGTCCGATGAATTGCACAAGTTAGAAGTGTCAAATGTGGACGACAGAACATCGGTGATAGTCGTTTCATTATTTGATACTAAAACTAAGCAGGATAGGTCTTTTTGTATTACTGACAAAGAATGTGGAGTGAGTTTCTTGGAAATTGTGAGAAAGTACATAGCCTTGCGACCCAAAAACGTACCTCACAATAAGTTTTTTGTCAACTACCGACAGAAAAAGTGCACTACGCAACCGGTGGGGATCAACACCATATATAAGATCCCCAAGAAGATTGCGGATTTCCTGAAGCTACCAAATTCAGAAATGTACACGGGGCATTGTTTCCGTCGTTCTGCAGTCACCATGTTGGCAAACTCTGGTGCTGATCTGGTTACACTGAAACGGTTGGGTGAGTGAAAATCGTCATCCGTTGCAGAGACATATATTGAAGAGTCGGTAGGCAGTAAGATTGCTGTATCCAAGCGTATACTTGGTGGACCAGAAAATACATCCAGTACCGCTGTACAATTGTCAAAGCAAACAATTACAAGTTGTGCTGTTCCAAAAATAGATGTTTCTAATAATGTTAATTGTACAATTAAAGTTATTGTTAATAAACCTTCGAATTAATATTAATTCGAAGTTAATAACCCTTCAAATTGATATTAATTCGAAGGGTTATTAACAATAACTTCAATAATTGTACAATTAACATTATTAGAAACATCTATTTTTGGAACATATGTTGAAATGTGTGTAAATCAATTGAATAAAAAAAAGTTAAAACATTTTATCTACCCTTGCTGTTAAAGTGTTACTTTATCTACCCTTGCGGTTAAAGTGCAACTTTATCTACTCAAAAAAGTTGATAAAGAAGTAGTTTTAACATCTGCTATAGAAAAATAAATATTATTATATTATTATACCGTGATATCAAAAATTATCTTGGTCAAGGGTTGTTATGGAATATAAAACGGTTGTCTTAGTTTGAATTTCTAAATCTTGTTCTTAAAATAATTCTGTCGTTGTCAAGCTACACTGACATCATCAATAACCTACAAATGTGTTACCTACTTAGTTCAGCTGTAAAATTTATGTCAATAATTGTTTGAGTGTCAAAATCTGTCAGATCATTACGTTAAAGTTTTCCAATCTTACGCAGTTTTTGAATTATGGCTCTCACCGTACAGCACAAAATTTACATGATTGAAGTCTATTTTCGAACGGGTGTGCTAGTTAATGGAAATTGGCAATACAGTCAACGTTTGTGTTTGGACAATTTTCGAGAGCACTTCCCAGCCGTAGCAATATTACCGGACAATTTTTATGCGTGCCTTACAAATTGTGTTGAAGTGTTTCGCGAAACTGGTTCTGTGACTCATAAAAAAGGTGCTGGTAGACCAAGAGTTCGTACAGAAGAAGTTGTTAATGACGTTCGTCAACGTTTGGAAGAAGAGCCTACAAAAGCTTTAAAACGTCTCTCTCAAGAAATTGGACTTTCTTATGGAACATGCCAAAAAATTGTAAAGAAGGACTTGAACATGCATCCATATAAGATGCAAGCTTATCAAGCTCTTCTGCCCGCAGACCACCCCAGACGTCTTGCGTACTGCCATTGGTTTGTCAATAATTGTTAAATTCTTATCGCGAAGAATTAAAGAAAACCTCTTGCAATCTGCTAAAAAGAAACGCGGCATTAAAACGAATTTATTAGGATTTACGAGTGCTTCCCAAAAAATTTATATTAATGAGCATTTAACGTCAAACAATAAGCTCCTGTATAAACAAATTCGCGAAAAATCTAAAGTGAAAGGCTACACGTATGTTTGGGTAAAAAACGCTAAGTTCTATGTGAGTAAAAATGATACTTCTAAAATATTGCTAATCAAGTCGTCGACGGACTTGGAGAAATTATAAATTATTATTAATCGTTGAGTTTTCTCAACTAAAAAAGTTATTTATTTTATCTGTTTATGGAATTATCGTTATATTATCAAAATGTTCGTGGCATTAGATCAAAAACTAATGACTTCTTTTTAAGTTCTTTAAATTCAGTTCATCATGTACTGTGTATCACAGAATCTAACCTTAATGATTCAATAGTGGATAGTGAGTTCATAAGTGGAGATTTCCTAGTTTTTCTACGCGACCGCTCTTCTACCGCTTCTCGGAAATTGGATGGTGGGGGCTGTTTCATAGCTGTTAATCGTAAGTTAAATTGTTACGAAAATGTACAGTGGCGTAGTGATGCGGAAGATATATGGGTTACTGTACCCTTACTAAATAATAACGGTGTTAGAACAAAGCTACATATTTGTTGCGTTTATATTCCACCTAATGATGCAACTGCTCTTACGTCCTTCCTAACTAGTAGCACTGAGATAATTAATAGTCACTCTGAGGACAAATTTCTAATCTGTGGTGATTTTAATCTTCCACACATTAATTAGTTACCTCAAAATAATGTAAACTATTTATCTCCACAAACAGTTTTCAATCAAAATTCTGTAGATTTTTTAGACTCAATTTTTATTTCAAATTTATTGCAATTTAATAATGTAAAAAATTTTAATAATAGAACTTTGGATTTGGTTTTAGCAAATTTTGAAAATATTTTTGACACTCAATGTTTATCTCGATTATCAAAGATTGATGTTCGTCATCCACCTTTAGATATCATTATAGAATTTACTATACCAACTCCATTGTTACATAATGACAGAAAAATACTTTATTTCAAATCAGCTGATTACAATACAATAAATAATGTTATTAATTCTATTAATTGAAACACAGAGTTGTCAGAACTTAATGTTAATGAAGCCGTTAATGTTTTTTATAAGCACATATATACTATCGTAAATGAACATGTACCTTCAAAAAACTTAAGAAAAAATCAATATCCTTTGTGGTATTGTCACGATATCAAAAGGTTGTTACATAGAAAATTCCTTGCGCATAAGAAGTATAAAAGAACAAAATCTCCTTTGGATTATATGGAATTTTCTTTTTTAAGATCCAGAATAAAATTATTAACACGCCTGGAATACAGTAAATATTTGCAAAAGACTGAAAATCTAATAACAAAAGAACCTAAACAATTTTGGAAACACATAACTAGTAAAAGGTCCAAAGAAGGTATACCCAAACTTATCAAGTTTCGGGACAAAACTGCCTCAGATGGAGTTGGCATATGAAACTTATTTGCGGAGTTTTTCAAGTCAGTGTACAGCGAGTCATCGAGTGTTGGTGAGTTAAAAGAAATTTCACATTCTCACGTTAACAAAGAAAATCTAGACATTTTTAATATATCTTTACAAAGATTCAAAAGACTAGTTCAAAAGCCTTCAATATGAATTCTCCATGTAACAACTTTTTGCAATCAACCTATTTTAGTCTACTTACTTAATCTTTTCATTCCATTTGTAATTGAAACATTATGCCTATATAATTGTAATTATAGAATTTATTCTGGATACACATGTACTACCGTATGACTTTATTTCTTTTTGTTCTTTTTTGTAGTTCATACTCACTTTGTAACTAGTATTTTTTTTGTAAAACCAGGGAAGTTTGTTATTGGACTTTAAGTCTATTAATTTCCCGAACTTGTAAATAAATAAATAAATAAATAAATAATTTAATGAATGACGATCTGCTGAACTTAACTTTCTTTTCTGACGAAGCGTGGTTCCACCTTTCGGGATACATCAATTCTCAGAATATGCGAATGTGGAGCACTGATAACCCGCATAATTTTATTGAAGCGCCACTACATGCTCAGAAAATTGGTGTTTGGATGGCAGTTTCTCGCAGGAGAATTTTTGGGCCGATTTTTTTCGATTTCACCGTCAACGCAGAAAGGTACAGAAACAACTTTTTAACTGAATTTGTGCAACAATTAGACGATGATGAACTTCAGTACGGTTATTTCCAGCAAGACGGTGCAACAGCACATACTACACGAGGAAATCTTGCTTTCCTGCGCCAGTTTTTTGATGACCGGCTGATAAGTTTGCATACAGCAGTTGAGTTTCCTCCGAGATCACCTTGTTTGACAATTATGGACTATTTCATCTTTCCTTACTTAAAAAACAAGATTTTTGCAACTCCGGTAAATGATTTGCAAGAACTGCGACAAAGAATTGTTCAGCAATGTGCAGCCATAACACCAGAAATGCTGCAAAACGCTTTTTACAACATGAGGAGGCTCGTAAACTTGTTCATTGAACAAAACGGAGGACATTTCCAACATTTACTGTAGTTCAGTTTTTCTTGTTAATAAAAACGTTATTTATTTCCTAACTTGTAGTTCATTATTATTTTACAGCTGAACTAAGTAGGTAACACATTTGTAGATTATTGATGATGTCAGTGTAGCTTGACAACGACAGAATTATTTTAAGAACAAGATTTAGAAATTCAAACTAAGACAACCGTTTTATATTCCATAACAACCCTTGACCAAGATAATTTTTGATATCACGGTATTAAGCTTCCTTAAAGAAAAAAATTGAAGTGTCACAAATGCATGGGTCTAAGCAAGCTGATTCAGTCTTACCTGGATGTTCTACAGCGTGGAAATAAATGATTTTCATCAAGTTCCCTTTGGAATTTTTTCACATGTAAATTTTTCTGCACCGCTCTACTCTTTTTGATTTAGTACTAAATTAGTTCTGTCAATAAATGAAATCAATCTGTCAAACAATTCATAGAATTTATTGAATTAATTTATTTTGAGGTTATGGTACTGCCTTCTCTATTTTCGTAGAGCGGCACGTCGTGCTTTTACATGGGGAATGCAATGGTAACTTGATGAAAATCATTTATTTCCACCCAGTACCATTTCACAACAACGGTCTGATTATGGCACAAATAGAAACATTTCTGTTATAGGCAACAGTAATGTTCATCAAAATATTGTGTCGCATCAGAATTTACATGGTATCACTATAAATCTCCAAAACAAATCGCATGTAACTGTTAATGTGTATAATAATTGTACTTTCCACGGTAATAATTTGAATTAAACTTTGTTTTCATTAATTTGCTGTTCTCTGCCTCTGCTTTGTGAGATTTATTTTTTTGACGTATGTCAGTTGACAGTTCAACCAAGGCTACCAACATCGATGCAGTAAATTTTACTAGCCTATTCTAGCACACCAACCGCTTATTCTAACACTCAAATGACGTCATTTGGGTGCTAGAATCGACTTATTCTAAACGCAAAATAGAAAAAATAAATTTATCAATCGGGACAACTATTCTAACATCTCCAACAATAATAATAAGTAGGTATAAGATTTCTATGCATTTGCATGTTTTTTCTGCTTATAGCAAATATATGCAGAGTTATATTTCTACATGTTTAAGCCACATATGAATCACATATGTCAATTTGGAAGTGCATATAAATGCATATTTAGGTGTTTTTTATAAATGCATGCATATTTTAGCATTTTTGAACGAGTGTGCATATTTTACCACTTTTTGAGCGTTTTACATGCTTTAATTATGAAATTTCTAATATTTTTAAATAATTTTAGCATTTTAGACAACCAACCAAGGGCGGCTTAGTTGAGTCTAGGGCAGTGATGGCGAACCTTTTTGAGAAGTGGATCAGATTTTGTTCATTATTTGTTTTAATACCAGCCCGTGGGTCACTTGGACGGAGGAGGGGGTAAAAAGGATACCAATAATTTGGAAACATCAAAAATTTGTTTACAGAACAACTTGACAGATGGCCCTTTTTTGATTATCACTTTTAAAATCCTCTAAGAAGGTTTACGATTCCTTTTTGTTTTACAACTTTTACTTTTGTTGCAAGTGAAAAGCAAAAAATAAAGGTCGACGTCAAAAAATTGATATCAATTGATACCGTGAATGATCGCACCAGGTGACACCATGCCCAGTGGCGCCTCTGCACTGAGTATTTGAATGAACAAGGATTTTTTTTATATTATTGGTTCAGCCAAATCAACGATTTATCGCTATGTATGGCTTTTTGTTAAATAGTTATGTACATAGTGAATATAATCGCTATTGGAATGTATGCCGCATTGACACTTAAGTATTTTTGATATACTTCACTGTTGTGCTGTATATTGAATTTTTTTCACTTTCACTGCTTAAATAAATGTCTTGTGGGAGTTTGCGTTTCAGTCTTGTATGGACATGTCTGTTGCCTGTGTGGAAGTTTCAGGCACCTTCACATTGGGATATGCGGTGGGAATACTTCTTGGAGAGAGTCCTAATAAATTCCTCGATGGTGGGGATGTTTGCTTCTCGATGAAGTTGTGCGTTGCGCGTAAACCATGGAGCTCCCTGCTCCCCACACTTGACAGGCGTAAGTGAGTATTGGCCTAAGTATGGATTGGTATAACAATATTCCGTATTGTTGTTTCAGCGGAGACTAGAGCGGAGACGAGGTAAACGCCAAGATATTTGATCGCACTATCTGCAGGGTTCCACTCTATCATTGGTTGTCTATTAAGATGTTCGGTGGAGTATTAGGTCGACGTAAAGTGAATATTTTTGCATCTGTTTTGGTTACATTGAGCTTTATACACCATTTATTGAACCACTCTGTGATCACGTTAACGCTGTCTTGTAGTTGTTGAGTAGCTTAAAGATAGTTTCTTAATATTAGAAATGATAGAAAATCAGTTAGCCAACGTCCACTTTGAAATATACATACTTTTTATAAATTCGACATTAGATATTTATACTTTTAATATTTTTTAATATTTTTCTAATAATTCGATTGTCTGTTATTTAAAAAATAATTTTATAAAAATCAACGCGTGGGTCATTTAAAAAGCCTTCGTGGGTCAGTGTCTGACCCTCGGGTCAAAGGTTCGCCACCACTGGTCTAGGGGAAATCCATAATTTAAGCTTATTGTTAAATACTAGGCTTTAAAATATTTTACTGCCTTAACCATCTGTGTGCTTGTTAATATTTTCTAAGAAAGAAAAAGTTTCAACTAAAATTTAAATACTTACATCCTACGGTATTGTGATAAATAGGTATTAGAAAATTCCAAAGACCCCTTGATAACTTCCTGTTCATAGAAAAATCTTCATAGAAAAAAAAAATCACAAATTTTGTGCGTTTAGCTAAAGTAATTCAGAAATTAGAAAGTCAGGGAAATCCATTAGATGAATCTCTTGAGCATGTAAAATTGTTAGGTGTTTCTTTGAATAAAGTAAAAGGGCCAAAGGGTTTGATATAAAACAAAAATTTAAATCCGTTATAGACAAAATTCCTGGTTTTCACTTAATTAAAAGCATAAACGATGCAGTATCTGGCCAAGACATTTTAGACGAGCTAAAACATTATTCGCTTGTAGAATTAAACAATTTTAAGTATGCCACAATTACGTGTTGCGATGTGGAACGGAATTTCTCAAAATATAAAACAATATTTAGGGATAATAGGCATAAAAATGTACGTCATTGTGAACTGTAACGCTCTATGTTTAGAAAATAAAATAAATTAAATTATTGCATAGGATGTCTAATTAAAATAATTTCTGTAAATAAAATGTAAATAACGCTAAACAGGTGTTTTTTTTTTATAATGAAAGTGCATATATTTAATAAAAATTTCTAATAAACGCATATTTCATGATTTTTAAGTGCATACAAATCCTATACCTAATAATGAGTATGGGTATAAGAAGGTGGAAAAAGATAGATCTATGACAAGGAAAGATAATGATAGGTTTATAAATGCAATGGGAATAATAGAAGAAACTAAACAACGACGTAAAAATCAAGAAAACATGGAAATAGTGGAGCTCTATCAAGAGTCTCCGCTTGGCGAAAAAAACTCCAATAAATCAAAAACCTTAACTGACCTTAATTTAGGCATAACTACTCTAGGCATTTCAAAAGAGCTGTTATTTGAAGAGGAATACGTTGAAAGAGAAACGATTTTACCATACTTAAAATTAAAATTTAATGAAGAAATATATTTAGGGTTAATCGATACTGGATCGGAGGAGTCACTGTAAATGAAGAAATAATAAGTAAAAATATGGGTAGTTAAAAAGCAAAAATTTGCAAATAATAATAATAATAATATTCGTTACCAATTCCTTACCATGGATACGTTTGTAATCTTATTTTCACGATATTTTTGTCGTTTCAACATAAATAAATAGATAGCAACCGTTGTTATTATTATTTAGTGGGTATTTTTTACAGAGAATTTAAATAAAAAACATAAATCTTTTTAAATAGTTCAATAATTATTTAGAAAATAATGATCTTTCACGAAAGAGACGTCTAAAGATGATGCATTTATTTTATAAATTACATATAATTTACTTACCGTTCAGTTTTTGACAAACTGAACGGTAAATAATCACTTACCGACGCGTTGTTGCTTAGTAACCAGTAAACATAACCTACTGTTCTAAAACCAAGTTTGGTAAACAATTCGAAATAGCAGGGTCGTACAAAAAATAAATTTACTATCAGGAATGAAGAAGATTTCTATAATAGATGGCATTAGTGAGTATCTTGGTTCAACAGGATGAGGAAGATATTGAAGTAAAATTTTTAATTGTACGAGGTTTAAAAATGGATTTTATTAGTGGGATTGATTTTATTGAGCAGTGTGGGATAATAATAGATGGAAGAAAAAAGACGATTCAAAGAAAGAATATAACTACACCTTCGGTAGAAGTAGAATACAATATAAATGGGGATATGTGCACGAACTTCACGTTAGGCGTGCATAGTGAAAGAATGTTGGGGACGAATAAGGAAGGAACGCTCAATGAACACCAAATAGGGGTGAAGAGAGAAGGAGATAGAAAACAGTTAAACGACATTATCAAAGAAAACTTCAATTTATGTAATGAAGAACCAGGATTGGCAAGAAAGTATGAACATAGATTGGATGTTGATGAGACAAAGGGATTTAATACAAAAGTTTACCCGATACCATATACCCATAGAGGTAAAGTTAAAGAAGAGATAAATAAAACGTTAAAGAATGGAATAATAGAGCCTTCGATTACAAATTTTATTAATCCATCATTAGTGGTTATCCCTAAAAAGGATGAAAGTATACGTTTTTGCCTCAATACGATTTGTTTTCTAATGATGAAATACGGGAAGGGGGCAGGTTTTATGTTTCAATGCTTTATCCATATACTGTAAATATGTATACAGGGTGATTCAGAAATAACTGATATCCTTTAAATGGTAGGTAGAGGGGAGGCAGTAGAGCTAATTTACCTGACAAGTATAGGTCAAAAACGAAGTTTTCCAGCAAATTAATTTTAATTTTTTTATTGGTTTTATTGAATTTTGGAACCGGTTCTGACCTTGGATCAAGGTACATTAGCTCTACTGCCTCCCCTCTACCTACCATTTAAAAAATTACCTTTATTTCTGAATCACAGTGTATAGAATTAATGAAGGATACTGAAGGATACAAATTCATGAATTTTGGATCCGGTCCTGACCATGGATCCTTTTGGATCCAAAATTCATTAAACTTTAAAATTCATTTTCTGGAAAACTATTCGTTTTTCACCTATACTTGTCAAGGTAAATTAGCTCTACTGCCTCCCCTCTACCTACCATTTAAAGGATATTAGTTATTTCTGAACCACCCTGTATAGTTTTCTAATTTTTATAATTATTTATATAAATTTTCAATTTTCATAACAGCTATAAAGAAACATAATCAGATTTTAATTTATAAGAAATGTCTTATAACATAATGACAGTTTAAAAATAATTTTGAAAGTTTGTCAAATTTGACAAAATGTCATGAAAATAATTTTGACTTTTCTAAAATGTCAAAATAAGGGCGCCATTTTATATGCGATGATATGTGTTTGGTGATATCTGACATTGAATCTCAGGGTCCAAATGTAATTTTATAAACTTAATTCTTGAAACTTTAACTTAATAATAATAACTTAACCCCAAATCTTGACAAGTGCGTGACAATATGTGTCTTATTGAATTTTCAATGGAGACAACTTGAAAAATGATAAGTATAAAATTGACCTGATTGGTATGATGTAATTAATTAAATCGATTTTTGATTTTCAGGATATCGATAAAGAGTTTTACAAATCCAGATGTTAAAGTAAGTAAAAATTTTTATTATATATTTGTCTTCACATGTATACCAAACTCAATAAACAAGACTAATGATTTCCTTCTTTATGAACAACACTCTTTCACTTTCGCCAACCTGACGATTGATCAGACTACTCCCTATTCTTCTTTCATGCTCCTGTTGATTACCGGTGACCAAGACAGAGTTCTGCAACTTCCCACGATGATCCACCAAAACTAGATCTCCGATGTGGAAATCCGTGGACGCTCAAATAATTGTTAAGAAAAACTACGAAAGTTGATTACCTTCCGTTCAAAACCTTTTATTATTATTATTATTAATTTTTTATTCTTTCCTTCCTTTAGTTTAACTTTTATAATCTCAGCTCATGTATAGATTAGATTTTTCTTCATGGACTCACTACATCACCTTATACTTTCTGGTAAGTTTATGATTTTCGTTTTCTTCTTTTTATTGATTTTACTTAGTAATTGGACCACAATTAGACGGTTTATTATAATCTTCTGAATTACAACTTTATTTAATCTAATTTTACAGTTTAACTGGACAAGATAAAATTTTACATTTTTTGCCCCCCCCCAAATTTAAATTATCATACTCCTCTATTTTCTTATAAACCAATGGGAACATTAATTCCTCATTCAGTTTCTATATAGCCTACCTTTGCTCATTATTTAACCATTGATTATTGCAATAAAGGTATAGCTTTCTCATGGTAACCTATCGTAATAATAATCTCCCCCTCTCTCCCGCACAAGCTTCATAGCGTCAGGGGCTTGGTTTCCAGGTTATGGGTTGTAGCAATTATTATTATTATTAATGGTGAAGAATATACCCTAGACAGACTAAGGAGTGACCAAGAGAGAGATAGCAAAGAAGAAACGGAAGAAGAAAAAGAAAGACAAGTTAATAGTGCACCTGCTACCCCTACTCCCGTTACTAGAGCAATTCAAATCACCAAAGATTTTGGAGAATCTTTTGAAAACCTTCATGTGCAAGATCAAGATAATCAAACTGGTAACTCTGAGATAAATGAAGAACTATTCTATAGCAAACCTGGCACGGCCAGGCCTGGATTAACTCTGAAGCCTACGAAGCTCGGGCTTCAGCGCCAGACATGGTTTGCAGAATTGCAAAGTCTTAGAAAGGACTGAGACTGGACTGCCGGAAGAATAAAATTAAATTAAAAACCTGAATTTACTGTTTCTATGATTTCCTATTGAAAAATAGAATTTGCTTGAAATGTTTCTATTTACTTTAGTTGTGTTGTTATGTTTGTTGACCTAATTTCATTGTGGTGTTAAACATTTTCATCGTCGTTTTGGATTTCGTGCGCTAGAACGTACACAGTTGATCATCACTGTTTGTTTACATTTTCCGAAGATGGCGGCCAGAGTTTAGTGATTTACTAGCCAATAAGGCCGGTTCTCCAAACCTTAAAATAATCGGAGAAAGACCTAGCAAATTCAGTCTGCACTTATCGAATTAAAACTAGTCAAAAGTTGTCGCACTTTGTTGTATGCTTTGTTCAAGCTTGACTTTCCACAGCGTTGTGGCGCCTGATGTTGCTCTACACTACACTACAGCCCCTCTTTTTCAAATAGTAGCGACATCCTGAGCTCCAAACCTGACATAAACTTTAATAATCAAATCCGGTACCCTGGTGCTTTTGCTCTAGCGGCGAGATCAATCGTCGCTACTGGTTGAAAATAAAGGGGCTATTTTTTTCTTCTTATTCTCCAAAGCAGGACAGATCGACCGGACAAGACCTTTATAGTATACCATTGATTGATGATAATCATCAAAAGGCGCCAGCCCTAGAACTTCAGGGCGCCAAGGAAAGAAATAGAAAAAAGGGATCATAATACAATTAAAAGTACAGGAAGAACAAATACAATAAAGTCTGCTACTTCCGTGCCCCCATTGCTATCGTCCTCAAGAATAATTGAATCTGTGAAGCCTGGAAAATGTGATCACAGACACTAATTGATTGTTAAACTATAATTTTTTTTCTAAATAATTAATCTAATTTGTGAGCTTTTTAAAATGTTATACTATAGTAATATATCTAATGTTTCTTTTACTCTTTACACGTTTATATGTTTAAATAGATATAGATGAAAATAGGTTATATAAGAAATTATAATTATGAAGTAAAAGATTTCATTTTTCTTGATTTTGTAAATATAAAAATCAGTGATAATTGTTTAAAGCTATTACATATATATTTAGAATATTAAAAAACCTTTTAAAAATCTAGGGCAAATCTTAAAAATAGATTCTTTCATAAGAGACTACAATTATAACGAACTTCCTACTAAGATTTTAAACAATTCAGATGAATACAATAATAGTAATAAATCGCAAAAAGCCTTCAAACTTTTTCAGCAAAATATCAGAAGAAACCAAATTATGTTAATGAACACTTTGACTGCATTGTTGTTACCGATACTAGAAATGATTTCGATCTAAACCTATGTCAGTTGGGTATGAAATTATTTTTAATTTCAGTGATATAAATAAATGTGATGGAACTGTTATCTATCTGAGACTGCTTAAATTACACAACAAAAATACCTGAAATTAATAACTGCAAAGCAATAAATATTCAAACAACTAAAGAAAATAGAAATATTAACATAACTGCCTTGTATAGATCTCCTGCGACTAATGATTTCGTAACTGAACTAAATGACTTCCTGGCAAGTTAGGTAGATGACAGTGACATACATTTATTGTTGGGGACGTAAATATAAACCCCTTTTCAAAAACTAACCTTGTTAGTGATTACCTTAATGTGATTAGTGAATTTAACAACACTTCTGTCATTAATACTTATACACCTATTCAAGGCAATCCAAAAATTGTTTGGATCACATTTTTATAAAACTTAAAACAAATGAAGCATTGGACAACTGCTTTAGCTATGTTCTTGATATTAAATGGTACTAAATCTAAAAATAAGTTAGGAATTGCCGAGACTTAAATATATAAAAATAATTTTTTTACAAACGTATTCCTGATCTTGCAAAAAATACGAAAACCTTCTGTTGTTTGTTTTACGGCTGATTCTCACTATACGCCAGGCTACCAACAGTAACCGGACCGACAAAACATTGTACTGTACATTTTATATGGTCGCGACGCACTGTGGTTTGTAAGTGGAGATATATGGATAAAATTTAATTTTTCCATTGTTGATTTTTTTTGTCCAAAATAGGATTTATAACAAGATTAGAACCTATTCTATAAGGAACAAACCGAAATAAGTAGAAAAATTATCTCTTTTTACTTATAATATGGTCGTAAACATAGTGGATTTCGAGGTCTATTTTACACGCTTGAAACACAGGAATGTTGTTTTGATTTCTTTCCTATATATTTAATATCTATTGACAAATAGGTATATAATCTCGTATTTTATGCCTGAATATGTAAGAAAATACATTCAAAATTAATTTTTATTTTCTATTAAGTCATAAAAAAAGGTTTTGAAATTATTCTAAAATTTTAAAGATAAATAAATAAAATGATAGAATTAGTATACTTGCAGGCACGTGCCGTCAGAAAAATAAAAACGGTCTTGAAGGGAAATTAATATAGTTTATTTTGAACTATAAAATAGCTGCAGATTCTAGATTCATCTTTAATTATAGCTCTATTTATTTTAGCCGAATCTGAGGGAATCCACCCCCAGTAGGGATTTTTATAATAATAATAATAATATAATAATTGCTACAACGCATAGCCTGGAAACCAGGCCCCAGAAGTAATAAGCTTGTGCGGGAGGGAGGGGGCGATTATTATTATTACGTAGGCCCTAAGTGCGGCTGCAGCCGACTTACAGATGGAACAGCGCAAATCCCACATTTGTGTCACAGCTAAGGAAAACTGCAGAAAACCTTAACCAGATCTGCCGGCACCGGGAATCGACCGCGGGCCGCTTGGGTGAAAGTCCAGCACTCTAGACATTACTCTACCAAGGCTGTTATCGTGCCAAACATCGCATTGACACGGGACCAACAGTTTTACTTCCTATACGAAAAGGCATGTTTTTAATTTTTCTCCGCTATGAGAAATTACCAGCTCGACCGGTATCGAACCTGCGACCCTTGGATTATAAAGCAAACATGCAAACCCTTAATCCACCAAGGCTGGCTGTGTAAATATTTAATTTATCAATTGTCAGTCAACTGTCAAAATGGCTTCATACGAGGTTTCACGTCTTGGTAGATGTTTGTAGAAAATTCAAGGAAAAGTGTAGATGAAAAAAGAAAACAAGTGATTGTTCATCTTGTTAATAAATTTAATTTATCAAGTGGGAATTGTGAAGTTTTAAAGAAAGCTTTACAATCTCAATTTTATAAAAACTTTTTTACTAAATGGAACCAGTGCAGTCGGTCTCAACACGGTTTCATAAAGAAAAACGAATCGTGCTTAAATTGCATTGTAAAAGTGCCGTCCATCGGCGATTCAATTCCCATTGAACATCAAAAAAGTGGTGGAACTTTATCAGGTATTACATTTTTATAAATATATCTACACATTGAACATATTTTATTTCTTCGGGAATTTTAAAAAATAAGAAAGTATTTCAAAATATTGTTGATTTGTTACAGAGTTAAATGTGAAAGATTCAAAGAAATCTGCCGGCCGACCTGTAAAAGAATTTAAAGTTTGCACAGAGCGAGCGAAGCGTAGAAAAATATCATCACTTAGTGAGGATACAGACGTTTGTCAACTTGCACATGCAACTGCTAAAAAATTTGCAGATGAGGGTGATCACCAAACTAGGTACAATGAGTATAGTGAAATTCCATCCGACAATAGTATTTTGGTTACATCCTTGGTATCGTTACAGTTGAAGAATGATTCAGACACTATTTTTTGGGAAAATCCAACGACTTCTTCAACTAGATTTTGCAGACCAATAAGATTGCAGTTTCTCTCGGAATCTTCAGAAGTAATAAAACATGAAGAAATGTATATTCAAAATCAAATTACAGAGTTGAATAGTTTACAATTTGGAACTAATATGATAAGCTACGTACTAATTATGTCAATGGTAGATGGAAAAGTGTGCAATACGATTTCGAATAGTTCTACAATGCAGTGTAACATTTGTCAACTCAAAATTTCTCAATTCAACAATTTAGATAAAATTAAGAACCCTAGTGTTTACACTGATTATTTATAATCAAGGCAATGTGAATGTTATTTCAATTTTACATTCAAATATAAAATTCTTTGATTGCATCTTGCACATTGCTTATCGCTTGGACATTAATAAGTGGAAGATCAAGCAGAACAGTAACGACAAAATTGTCATGACGAGTCGAAAACAAAAAATTCAAGACGACTTCAAGGCTAAACTAGGACTACTAGTTGACGTTGTTAAGCCAGGGTATGGAACAACAAATGACGGAAACAGCTCGAAGAGCTTTTCAGGATGTTGATACATTTGCTGAAATTACTGGTGTTGACACAGAATTGATTTTTCGATTTGGTGTGATATTGAGAACGATATCAAGCAGTCAGCCTATTCATATAGATAATTTCACGAAATACTGCTTTGATACTGCGGAATTATACGTCAATTTGTATCCGTGGTATTACATGCCTCCAACTGTACATAAAGTGCTAATGCACGCACCAAAAGTTGCAAGTGAAGCTTTACTTCTTATTGGGAGATTGTCCGAAGAAGCGTTAGAATCATTGCACAAAATTATCAGACGATACCGAGAAAATCACACAAGAAAAATGTCTAGATTGAAAACTATGGAGGACCTCTATTCCAGACTAATTTTACAATCGGATCCTTTTTTTTCGATGTCTAGTTATATACAAAGAAATCTACTGACAAATGCTGACGATCAAAATCTTTCAGACATGAATGAAGAAGTGAAACATCTTCTGCAGACTACTGCAACTGATATGTAATGAGGAAAAAAGCAATTTTAGAGGATAGAAAAGGCGTACAGTTAATTTAGGTACTTGAAACAAAATCTTTTGTGCTCAGGTTCTCCATATTGACTTCGTAATATTGAATTTTTTGTTATCATATTATTTAAATTGAGTAACCCAAAACACCTCTGAACAAAAATGAAATTAATATTTAACCACAACAAACGTATAACCAGAGAATTTTTTGTTTATGTCCGCCATATTGATCTTCAATTGTTATTATTATATCCAAATTTAGTGACCTTGAAAATCTATTAACAAACATCACAATATTATTTGAAAAACAAATAATGTATAAAAATAAAGTTTTTATGTTTAGGTCCGCCATATTAGATCCAACATTTTGAATTCTTTTAGTTTTTATTATCATATTCGAATTCAGTGTCCCCAAAAATATATTAAAAAGCATAAAAATCATATTTTAGCCACAAAAAACTTTAAAATATAAAGATTTTTATACTTCTATCCGCCATACTGAATCCCCCATTTTGAATTTGCAATTTTTGACATAATATTCGAATTCAGCGACCCCAAAAACCTATAAATACGCATAAATATCTCATTTTAATAACAACCCCTAAAAGTTATTGAATTTTTTCCGCATTTTGCCAGTTACAAACCACAGTGCGACGGTCCGTGTATGTGATGGTTGATGTGAATAACATCAATAAGTTTATAAATCATAAGTTTATTGTGGTATCGACTTAACTTTTAACCTAAAACATCTCATTAGAGCTGACGTTCTAGGAATCCACTAGCAATAGGGAGCTGGTAGCAGACTGCTTAATTGCTAAACCAGATAAGGTAAGTAATTATTTTTGATATCTTAGTTATAAAAATTCCAAAATATTTCCACATTTGATATTTCAACGTTTTTTGCAACTGTTATTTTGTACAAGCATAATATGATAGATCGCCTAGTTTATTTTGGTTGGACTAGGTGTAACTAGTTTTACTGTTTTTATTGATAGGTACTTATTATATACATCTTCTTCTTATTTGTTTATTGTATATTGTATTTATGGATTCTAAGATTTTATAATTAATTGCAAATTTAATATCAGCTTCTATGTAACAAAACCTAAGGATTGGAATGGTTAGGATAGAAAAGATAATGTACCAAAAATATGACAAGGAGATAATATAAAAAATATGTAACTCGACACAACCGAATTCCTGTATGAGTACTGCAGTCGATAAGATCTAGGAAATCTAATAGATAACGTGTAGGTTCAATAGTCATCGCTATGCACAAGTTGTCGAAAAAAGTCGCTAAAGTGATGTGATTGAGAAACATTTTAATTCCCACTGCTCTTCAATTTCCAATTGTTAATCTGAATAATGAACGCATTAAATTAACTAATTGTTTTTTCAAAATTACTTTATTCCAAAGAGTATTATTTAAGGTTTTCAAAAATTATAAATCCAATACGCACTTCTGATAACAGTAGAGGATTAACTACTACATACTTAAGATAATAAATGAGATAAGTGGATTAATACAATTAAAAAACATGTTAGATAACGTTTATAAATACATTTATAGAGATGTGTAGGTAAAGAAACTAAGAGTATGGACAGTGATAAGCGAATACATACGATACAAGACCCCAATATAGACTATGAAGAAGTTGCACGAGCCCAACTCCATTTTGAAGAACTTCTCCAACTGAAAGCACAACCGAATTTCCAACTTCTCCCTTTAAAAACAATTCAAAATCAAAGTATATAGCTAGACATGAGTCAGCAAGTTCCTCGTTTATATCTTTCACACTTTAATAACGGTTAATATAACAAAATATTGTAACACCTATTGGTATATTGCTCCGTATTACCAAATAGTTGCAGTACAATACGGTATATAAATAAATATAAATAAAATAATGAAATCTCGACCGATACAAAGTCGATTATAAGTTTAAATATTATTATGAATTGCGGTCTATTCGATAAAATAACTCTTTGATTTTGCGCCAAACTTTCGCATATATTTATTGCTTCTAGTTTTTCTAAATTATTTTCAAAAATTAAAAACAGTACTCCTGTGTTGAGTAACTCTAATGTCATATATTCCAACCCTTATAGAGAATGTAATAAAATCTATTATAAGTCGGATATCTCAATAGTTACGTTTACGTTACGTCTATTATGACAACTGGAAGAAGATCCAGCCCATGGAGGACCCTTTTGGTTCCTACTAATCACCCAACCCATCGGAACCCCGTTTATAGGTTCAGAAAGGACTCTGCTGGAGATGTAGAGCTCGTCCTGTTTTGTTCCCTTTGCGGCCACATTTGGATATTTTCCAGAGTCTGCCCGTGCCAGCCTGCAAGTTTTCGACCGACACCGTTCAGGTCAATCAAGGGAAAGTTCTTTCAGGGACACCTGTTGTTCCGATCCGTATTCTGAGGAGAAACGGAACCCCTGCCCGACTTGCGGAGTTTCGAAGCCTCCTCGTAGCCGTTAACCAACATCCATCAAACCCCGGATCAAGAGAAGAAGCCATTATTTTGTTACAAGATTTTTTCATTTAGTTAAGTTTAAGAAGCTGTCTTCTGCATCGTTGAATGTACTTACTTACTTAAGAGGAGAGGGTCCCAACCTCGCCGCCGCCGATTTGGCTCATTCTTTGCATGCAGTTAGGGTAGGGTAACCCTAGCACAACCATGCAAAAAACTCGGATGAAGGGGTCTCTGGTATCGCACAAGCCTCACCGGAAATCGTCAGAATCAACAATTTCGTTTTATTAACTTTATGAAGAAACCAGTGCTGGTGTATTAGTAGGGTTCCTAGAGAAAAATACCTCGGAATTCGCGTTTTGGGCACCGATTTTGATGATTTTTTAAATTGCATTTAATCGACTAAACTTCAAAGTCTAAATGTTAGATGCCCTGTTTAATTGTTATTAACAAATTATTATTTTTTCCATAAGAGGGTAATTAATAATTAAATAATTTCATCAAATTTTTATTATAATTGAATAAAATTAGGTACTTATAGCTTTTTGGGGTCGCAGATTACGAATTCCAGGTCCTAATCGGCCCGAAGTGTAAAATCGCGGCTACAAAATGGCAACTGGGGTCAAAAATTTAATATTTGAAATTTCAAATGAAAAATAGTACTAGGGATTTTTAAAGTCACAAATTGCGATATTAAGCTAAAAAATGACCTAAATGCAAAGTGCCGATCACAAAATCGCCACCGAAACTAAATATTATTAAAATTCAAAATGTTGATTCTCTGCAACACGCTTGTTTAAGATGGCTTTATATACGAATTTCATCAAATTTTTGTTATAATTGAATAAAATTAGGTACTTATAGCTTTTTAGGGTCGCAGATTACGAATTCGGGGATTTCCAAATCGGTAAAATGTGCAAAATAGTGGCTACAAAATGGCCGCCGAGATCAGAAATTTATTATTTGAAATGGCAAATGAAAAATAGTACTAGGGGGCTTTTAAAGTCGGAAATTGCGACGTTATATTTATTTACGTATTAAGATCTGTTAAGATAGCTATAACGGCCAAGGGAGCTGTTTGAAGCCCTACAAAGGAGGGGTTTAATCATAGACGTAACTAGGTCTAGATTTATTTTGACTGGGGGGAGCTAAAGAAGATTTGTGTATCTACATACCGTATGTTTCATTAGGAAATCGAATATAGGGAATAACCCATGGTTTTAAGTAATCATCTGTAAAATCACTCCAAATTCTTAAAATTACTATTTCTTTTTTATCATTATTGTTATAAGTTTAAAGAAAACTAATATCCTGAAAATTGTGAAAAAAGTTAGATTTAGACCGTTTTTTTTAAGACAGATTATTTAAATGAATACAACCTTTAATAACTTTTAAAATAAATGTGGCACGCACGCTAATGTTTCTTCGTAGCGCAGTTAGTTGAAGCGGGGTAATAATAAACTGAAATCGCTGCCGCTCCAGGTTTGATCCCAGCTGGCAGGTAACTTTAATATTATTTTTTTCAAAATACAAATTTAAAAAAAATTTCTTTCCGCATAATCTTAAAATTGCAATTCGATCCGCAATATTGCACACGACTAAAAATCAGAAAGCCATTTGAAATGTTGAAAGATTAAGTAAAAATGATGATCTTGTTGCATTGACAACCTGACTAGGGCTGTTAAGTACTTAATTACTAAATTAGTGAGATTTAATTATATAATTAGTGAATATAATTAAATTTGTGAAATATGGTTTTCAGGAAACTGGCTGAAAAAATTACTTTTAACCGTTAGAAAATAACTAATAGATAATGTCTAATTTTAAAATACGTACAGTAGATTTCTCAATAAAGAAAAACTGTCATTTTGAATTGTTTATTGCAAGAAAATTAAAAAGTTACCTACCAGCTGGAATTGAAGCTGGGACGACAGCGACTTTGGTTTATTCTCGACCCGCTTTTAACTACTGAGGTACGAAAAAATATTAGTGCCGGCGCGTATCACATTTATCTTAAAAGTAGGTTAAACTTATTTAAATGATTGTTCTTTAAAACAAGATTTAAATATAATGTTTTTCTCACCATCTTAAGGATATATGTAGTGTTTAAACTTATGATCAGAATGATAGTACTAACTGAATTAGTTAGGGATATTTTACAAAGGATTTTTTAAAAGTACGCTTTAATTCGTATACTTATTCAATTTCCTAATGTGACATTTTAATCTATTTCCAAAATTTGGTGATTTTTCAAATTCTTTAAAATTTTATTTTTTTTAATTGGTAATGTTTATTTGAAAGTAAATATCCAGGTAACTTTCAAAGTTAAATATAGTTGTATAACTCTACATAGTCTACATCATACTTTTATGAACCTTAAAATATAAGCTGTTCTTGTAGACATTACAGTTAGTTATAAAACCTTAGAAATACCTAATAATAATTGATTTAACAATAATTTACTTTTGCAAAATAATACTTTTGAACTTTTGTGAGATAGATCTTTTAATTTTAACGACCATTTGGTAATGTAACGATTGCAGAGGTTTTTGTTTTCAAGGTTCTTCAATTATCTTGATTACGTATTGTTAAAGTTTATACCAGAATTTACATAACTGAAGTTATTATTTCATATTCTAAATGTTCATCAAAAGTATTTCGTAACATTTATTTCTGATAAAATATGAAGTTTGCTTTTTAAGCTTTTTCTTTAAGACGCGGGCAAACTAATTAAAAAATTTTGAAAAAGCTATTCCATCTTATTTTAATAATTCATGACTTATGCACAAGATCTCTTCATTTATTGATTTGATTTCTCCCAAAGTGGCTTATTTGGCTTGTCTCAATATGGGCATTCCACTATAATGCCAACTAAAATCAATGTAGACAAAGTCATACTTATCTTTCATTATTAGTTTCTTATTTTTTTTATCTAATTTCATTAAAACAAGAAACATAAGCTATTTGCTGATTTTTTTATTTATTTTAATTTACCGCTTTTCTGGTTATTTGTATTTGCTATTTTATTACAAAACTAACTTCAAAAAATGTCTGGTTTGAATCCATTTTGGGGGGCTAGGCCCCATTTAAAGAGGGTATATCTGCAAGTTCAACAATGACTGGAAAATAGTATAACAAATCAAGACTAGGGTTGGACAATTATGAATGTAATCTTTTACCCCATAAGAATGACAAAACATGCAGCTTCAGCAAATGTATTGAAGATTATATACTGCGGATGAAAAACTGTACATTAATTTAATTTAATATTCATTTATTTTAACACTATTCAAACTAAATTCCTTTCCACCAATTTGAATTTTAAATAAATAATACTCTAACTAATAATTGGAACAATTTTATTAACTAATATACTTGTATATAAATCCATCTTAAACAAACATGTCGGAGAGAATCAACATTTTGAATTTTCATCATATTTAGTTTCGGTGGCCATTTTGTGACCGGCACTTTGCATCTAGGTCATTTTTTTAGCATCTAGGTCATAAAATTATTTAATTATTAATTAGCCTCTTATGGAAAAAATAATAATTTGTTAATGACAATTAAACAGGGCATTAGTGGACGAATCTAACATTTAGACTTTGAAATATAGTCGATTACCTACAATTTAAAAAAATCATCAAAATCGTTGCCCAAAAGCCGAATTCCGAGGTATATTTCTCTAGGAAACCGACTAAAACACCAGCACTGGTTTCTTCATAAAATTAATAAAACGAAATTGTTGATTCTGGAGATTTCCGGTGAGGCTTGTGCGATACCAGAGGCCCATTCATCCGAGTTTTTTTGCATGGTTGTGCTAGGGTTACCCTACCCTAACTACATGCACAGAATGTGCCAAATCAGCGGCGGCGAGGTTGGGACCATCTCCTCTTTAGTAGTTTATTTGATTTATTTAAGGTTTTTATTTGTCCGGACGCCTCAATCGGATTGTCTGGAGTGTATCAAGTGAAGGAGGAAAAAGTTTTTTATTAAGCAAGGCTAATGTAACTAAGTTACTTTATTTTTAATTATTATTTGTGTCAGTAAACGAATTTATCAGTCGTTGTAATATGTCGCCGCCCGGACTCAAGTAATAAGCCGTTGACTCAAGAAAGTGTACGCGTCCCTTCCCTGGGCGTACACTTTGCGTACGCCGCTTCGGTTTATTCCTACCATTTCCTCCACGCTCCGCGAGCATCAGTAGCATAGCGTGCGTTCACTGATTTTAGTTAGTTCATTCCTGAACTCGAAAAACCAGCAGGGCCAACCAACAGGACTACTCATCAACCAACCCAGACGATCAGCATTCAGTAATAGTAAGATGGCTTAGTGAGACAAGCCTCTACGAGTCCACCCGTTTCCTGGATTACCAGTTTTTCACTAGCAGCTACCGGATTCGTGGAGCATACCGTGTTAAAAAAACTGGCGCGAAATTTACTGACGACCACTGCCGAAAACATACCCAGCGCTCTTCGTAAAACCAACTTGGCACCCGAGTAGCGACGCTTATAATTAAGCACCCCGTCACCGACACGTAGCTACAAATTTGTCGCCTGATCAGAGAAGCTTACAGAACATTTATATTATATTTGTTTGAGAGATTGTTTGGCCTGATCCTCACACATTTAAGACATCTTGCATTTGACTTGAAGCTGAGAAAAACAATATTTCCCAAGTTTTTAACATGGAAAAGAAATTAGCTAGGAAGGAATGGCTTTATGGTTTTTTTAAATGTCATCCTAGGTTTGCTTTACATGACCCTCAAAAACATCGTTGGCGCGAGCAAAAAACTTCAATCACCTAGCAGTCAAAAAGTTCTTTGATTTGTTGGGATCCCTGTTTAACAAACATAAATTCTCATCCAACGACATCTACTATAATATAGATAAGACAGGCCAGTGTTGACAGTACCTAACAAGTTTTCCAAAATCCTTGTTTTACGTGGTAAAAAACAGCTTGACATCAGCCGAACGAGGGGTCCTGTTACAACAGAAACCCACACGAATACCACTAGAAACTTCATGCTTTGTATTTCCTAGGAAGAGGACAACTCATATCTTGATGGATAAAGCACCTCTAGGATCATTCGCTTACCATGGAAGTGGCTGGATTAGCAAGGAGACTTCCTTAATTGGTTCAGCAGGTTTATTGAGTTTTGCAATCCAGAACCTCAAAGCCAGTGTTACTAATTCCCGAGGGTCACAGTTCTGATGCAGAAGGCTTACAGCTGATTAAGTTTGCTCGAGAGCGATTGTGGTTCGGTTAGTTGCATGCGGGACTGCCAACCAAGGGACCCGGGTTCGAACCTCGCCCAATATATCATCGAGTTTTTAAAAATCGTTTCTTCCTCGGAAGGCAATGGCCAACTACGTACTTTACTGTAAACTTTTTTCACGGAAATTTTGTAAAACCTTGCAACATGTCAAACGGCCTAAAAACAAAGAAAATCAGTTTAAGTATGAATCAAAGAATTATTAGACTCGAATTAGCATATTAGTTTTTGGAACCGAATGCAAAAACTACAAATGGTAATAAAAAGCCAAGGAGCAGGGAACACATAGGTGATGGTAACTTAAAAGACCAAATTGCCTTCCCATCTCCCATGCAAAGACAAGAACACAACATTCCAGAAAAGTCTAGACATTAGTTTTCCGTACTTGCAAATCAGTCCATAAATACTGCCTCAAACTTATTTTATTAAAAGAAGAATCGAGAACTCCTGAAAACTGAAAAAATGTGCAGTAGTAATTGGACATCAAATTATTGTTTTACAGATATAGAACATTTGTAGATTTGAGCAAGTCCAGGAAGGCGAAAAAAATTCTCTTTAGGAGGATCTTAAAAGTCAGTCATTATAAAATTGTCGAAATGGTAGTCACAAAACCGAAAAAAATTATTATTTCCCAAACAAGGCATCTTCTATTTGTTTTGAACAATGGTTTGGTCTTAAGGTTGACGCGATACTGAATAATGGTAGTGAATCCGTGCAATCTTCTGATGATTATGATCTTTTTAGAAAATTTGAAAACAATATGATGATCATAGTATGCGCTTTGCAGAAATAGCAACAAGTAACAAAAAATTAATCGGTTTACAGGTATGACAAAGAATTACAAAATGTTACAAGTACGCCAACCTAGTGATTAGGCACTTTCGCGATCATTGGAAATCAAATTTGATCAGCCACAGATATGAAAAAGTTGGCAATCGAAAACTAAACATTGTAATATAGGTCAGCAACGCTTCGACAAACGAGGTTTGATCAAAAAATATCAAGAATGGTTTTATAATTTTGTAACGACTGAACATAGAGCACTGTGGTTTTGCACTTTGTGCCCTTTGTGGTTTAATATTTGTTATATACGTGCTGTACATCACATCTGTTTTGCTCAATCGGTTGTTTTACAGTAATCTTTTTGTTGACACTTGTGTATTTGTCGCATTTATCATGTCGGAAAAAAGGATCAACAAATTTGTATCAGATTTTGTCGAAAACTTGGCGAAACTGATGTATTTGAAGTTACAAAAAGCAAGGATTGTATGAGTCGTGCGCAAGTTTTTGAGTGGTATAAACGCTTTGAAAACGGTCGCGAAAGTGTTAAGAGTGGTCCGCGTTCTAGAAGACCTACAAGCAGCTAAAGTGGACCAAATGTTGAAGTTGAGCGTGTAGCTGTGCGGAAAAATCGTCAATTTACTATTCGTGAGTTAGCTACAGATCTAAACATTAGTTATAGTTCGATTCAATCCATTACCAAAACTACTCATAGCTGAACAAAAACGTGCCGATGCTTCAGCTGCTAGCGACTTGCTTGAGTGCGTCAGAAACGACGAAAATTTTCTAAAAACGATCATAACTGGCGAGGAAACATGGGTTTATGGGTATGATTCCGAAACTAAGACCCAATCTTCGCAGTGGAAGACTCCAAATTCTTATAGACTCAAAAAAGCACGGCAAAGTCGCAGCAATGTTAAAACAATGCTGACTGTTTTTTCGACTATAAGGGAATTGTGCAAGGAGCATTACTGAAAGTAACTTACTTTATTTGTAAGTGTATGACAGTTATAAACACTATGAAATAGGCATCTGGTCAGCAACGCTTCGACAGACACATAGGAACGTCTATGTCATCAAATATGGGGGGAAATCAATGCAAACTCTAGGTGTAAAAATTAGGTAAGTCAAGAAAAATCAAACAGTGATTAAAACTAAAAAAATGAGAAAATAGTAGGGCCTGTCTAGAAGTCAAGTATATGTTCTGAAATACTCAAAACCAATAACTAGTTTTGATATAAAGAAAGCCATCTGTGGTGACCAACGTGGCAGTAGACACCTTTATGGTAATTGATAATGGAATTTGTTTAGCCACAGAAATGCACGGCAAACGAACACGAACACAAAAAGCAACGGCAGTCGAAAATCAAGGAAAATTGCCTATCCTTGCCGATTAATAACTACAAACAATTAATTTAAATACATGAACACATAAAATATTAAGTTTATAGAAGGTAAAACTATGTCATGATTCATATTTTACTTGTAAGTGTATGTCAGTAAGTTATAAATACTACGATATAGGTATCTGGTCAGCAACGCTTCGACAGACACACAGAAAGTCTAGGTCAACAAAAAGGGAAGAAATCGATCCAAACGCTAGGTATAAAAATTAAGTAGGGTTCTTTCATAAGTCAAGTACGGCTTCTAAAGTCCAAGAAAACCACGTGTGACGATCAACGTGACTGTAGGCACACACCTCCATGGTAACTGAAAATGTAATTTACTCAGCCATAGAAATGAAAGTTCGGCAATCGGAAATTTAATTAATTGCCTATAGTTGCATATCAATAATCGTAAAGAATTAATTTAAAGAAAGAACCCATAAAATATTAAGTTTATCGGTGGTGAAACTATGTCGTGATTCATATTTTACTTGTAAGTGTATGCCAGTAAGTTATAAACACTATGAGAGAGGCATCTGGTCAGCAACGCTTAGACAGATACACGGGAACAGGTCTAGGTCAACAGATACGCAGACTCTCTGCCATTATTAAAATAATTACAAATATAACTGGTAGAGGGATAGAGGATGTACCAAGACCTATGCCTGAAGAAGCGGTACTTGAACCCATTTCTAAGGTGGCCACCGAGGGACATGATGTCGCAGAAACAGTAATTGGAAGCTCTTTAGATATAATTTGCAAATAGCTTAAAGTTCACTGACGGCTCACGCTATCTTTAAGGTCGTACTTGTTTGGCGTTGCTATGCGTCGACCATCCTCACGATACATTGTAATGATTTCCCTTTTTCTCCGTCACCCTTCCCCCATTGTTCTTCAAAATTCAAAAACCAACAGAAGTGTAAGAGTATACATGTACTAGGGTTACATTGGGTAATAATGAATCAAATTTTTAAATTTCGTAATCTGAAGGAACCTATAAGTTACACCTAATTTCAAAAGAAGTGATACCTTGCAATTTTTAAAAGAGTATACGTTTATATAGTAATCTTGTTCCTAATGTCAATTCTGATGGAGATAAAAATTAAAAACTATGAATCATTTTACCCAGAGCTTTGAGGCAAATAAATATAAACCGTACCCAGGGCAAAAATTAACGTGTTATTTTCCACCTGATCTGTCTACTATCAAAGTGCTAGGCAACAATGCACCACTAGTGGGCATAGGCTATCCCTGTAATTTTAGCCCAGATCATACAGAATCACACAGATTATGCCGTAAACTGAACCATATTATGTTCCTTTTATTAAATCTTTCAACATAACTCTAACGTCCTAAGAAACTACTTAGAAACAATCTAAAATTAGACATCATAAAGGGTGAACTTACCAAAATCCAGACATCCAAAACCAAGAAGGTATAAAAAGTTACGTTAACTTGTTTCAGTATAGTACACTATTCTGGCGATTGCAAAATGTTTTACATTACTCATGACTTGCACTATACCCTAATAAACGGACCTTATTAACGTATGGTCGGAAAGTTAATGGAAAACTTTTCACTTAATACTAAATCGACCAATATAATATTTTGAGTAAACTTTTTTATTGACAATATTAACATAATTATCAAAAATAATAAGAATAAATTACACAATAGACAAAGGCAGGGCCGTAGCTACAAGTGCACAATGAAAATTTTCACCCTGGATTCCAAACAATGCAGAATATTATCCTGCAACAATATTGGATCCTATCATCTCGTCGTGTGATTCAGAGATGTTTAACTGGATGCAATAAATGCTTCAGAGCAAACCCTAAAGCACCCACTCCTATGATGGCTAATTTACCTTCCTTCAGAGTTTCTCAATTGAAGGCATTTTCGTCTGTGTGCTTCGATTATGCAGGCCCTTTCTACGTCACTGCACGAAAGGCTCGGGGAGTCATTTACAGTAAAGCATACATATGCGTATTTGTATGCACTTCAACAAAGGCCATTCATATTGAGTTGGCATCCGATTTATCTTCTGAAAGTTTCTTGGGATGCTTCCGACGCTTTGTAGCACGTCGTGGTTCCTGCAAGGCTATCTATAGTGACCAAGCAACCAACTTCATTGTTGCACAGCGCATGCTTGTAGAGTTTGCCAAATCCTCTGCTGAAAGATTGCAGATCACTTGGAATTTTAATCCACCATCCTCGCCTCATTTTAATGGTCTTGCAGAAGCTGGCGTTAAATCCGTCAAGACACATCTTCGGCGAACGATAGGTGAACAAATTCTCACATACGAGGAGCTTAATACTCTTTTAGTACAAGTGGAAGGTTTATTAAACTCTCGCCCCTTGTGTGCCACTAGTTCTGATCCTCATGATCTTCAACTGCTCACTCCGGCTCACTTTCTAATAATGGAGCCGGTAGGAAACCATCTCATCCCTGAACCCGATTTATCAAGTTTACCGATAAATCGTCTTAGCCGATGGCAAATTATTCAAAGAATGGTGTCGGAGTTTTGGAAACGATGGCATCAAGAGTATCTTCATACTCTCCAGCAACGGTCTAAGTGGTGCCTTTCAGATACTCCAATTACTATTAATACGTTAGTACTGATAAAAAACGAGCTTATATCTCCATTTAAATGGAGCTTAGGTCGAGTAATCGCCGTATTCCCGGGACGTGACGGAATTACACGCGTAGCGACGGTTAAAACGTCCTCATGTCAATTCCAACGTCCTATCATTAAATTGTGCCCGTTACCGAACCAGTAACGGCCACGAAGCCGCAGGGCTTCTTTGTTTAGTTTCATAATTATAATTAATTTTTTTTGCACTCGATGTTCGGCTTATTATTCGAGTCGAGTGACTTTCATAATCGGGTTTGCGTTTTACAATTATTTTAATTAAAAAGAAAAACATTGTTTTTGGTGGGCGGAATGTTTCTGCACCGTGTCAGGGTTGCTGTTATTTTCAAATGTTGTGATTTGCCGTGCTTTGTGATGCATGGCATACTGCTGCGCCCAAGCGGAAACAGTGTGACGTTCATCTTTTAAAAATAATGTTGCAAGCACACACGCGCATGTCAAAAATATAAAGTGCAGATTTTCCATAATTTGATCAGTGCAATTATCAATATTATAAACTCCAATAGATCTAATTGGCCAAGAAGAGACGAATTGTCCAAAGGAACCCCAAATCGAGAATCGAAGCAACGGGGAATAATTCGAAAAGGTAGGTGGTATGTTCATGCATTACACGTAAAGTTAAGTATAGAATTTCAGCGCTCTTTTAAGCACGAGTTTGTGCAAACAAGCAGCATTTTAGAATTTTCTACGTAAACGCACACACACACACGCGCGCGATTTAAATAGTAACATTTTAAAATTTTCTAGGTAAACACGCACACACCACGTTAATAATAATAATAATAATAATTTGTTTTAACATACCTGATTTTGTTGAAGCAAACACTACCGAGAGTAAAAACTAATTAAGTAATAATATCACCGCTGCCACTAACCGTTGCAACAGCGTGAATAAACTAAAGACGGACGGACGAAAGCTCGGTTTTATAACCCTTTCATTTTACAGGAATGAACACGCATGCCGCAAATGCAGCTGTTCTTAGATAAAATCTAAATTTATTGCCCCCGGAGCATAACGAATGGGTTCAGCTTCGTTAGCGGTGCTTTAGCATGTCAAAAGGTACTGACCGACACCATCGGTCACTCGCGAGCGCGCGACATACCGAGGCTAATAAATTTGTAGTTTTACCTCGTCCCATCTCAAAACAATAGTAGTAGATCGATATCATACCCTCCTAGTCAGGTGCGAAGGTATAATATTTTCAGCCATCTAAACAATAATTAAATACGTAAAAGTTTTAAATATTCCTCTGTCCATCGAAAACTTTAATAAGATATGAAAAGAAAGTAATCTGATTTACATGTAATATACTTTTTAAATGTTTAGCTGTAAATTTAACAAATGTTGAAAGAGCATCATAATAATCTAACAGCATTACTGCTACCTCTGTTCTTGTAGCAAATTAATAGTTTAAGACACTATATGAACCGCAGGTGGCGGTCAAAAGCTTTTTTTTACGACCCATATCCGTATACCTGACCCATAGGGTTCTTGCTTGTTGACAGTTAATTAAGACGAATTCATCCCTTTAATATATTCCATGTTGAAACCCAATTGCGACTGATTATTGATATAACAAAGTGGGCCGATGTAAAATCAACATTTAAGGGACGCATCCGAACCACGGTCATCACCAACACCAAGCATAAAGAACCGAAGGTATTCATGGAAGATTGTTCAGTCATTTTCAAACAACGCATACTGAACGCGATAAAGAAGGATGTAGCGTTGAAAGTGAATGCGACTTTTTGCGGGTTGTTCGAGGTCAAGAAGAGAGATGTGACCATAGACAATAAAGTACATGCCGACCCAGTGATGTGCCGGATAATTTACAACAATTCTTTACGCATTTTATTACGCGTCAACAATTAATTCTTTACATGATTTATTCTTTACGTCAAAATGTAAACAGTGTAAAGAAACTAGTTCTTTTTTTCTTTCAGGTAAATCTTTATCGGTAGATCGATCGATACCTTAATTAAGAGTTCGGGGTGTTATATGACGATTTGCTAGGGCACAGTCGGTTCACAAGCTGAAAGAACCCAAGATAATAGGCGTTATAATCCTATACAAACCTTTTCAATTACCTAAACAATAACTAAACACGTAACAATTATTAGGGTTAAAAATAACAAAAAACAATAACTTTATTAGGTACGCAAGGCGTTCTTTCCGCAATTATATATACCCCGACTTATTGTTCTTTCGTTTAAATATTTTTATTTTAGGTGAATTTTAAAGAAACACAAAACGTCTACCTGTAGGAACAGTTTTTTTCCAGAAATTTATCACCTACCGATAGGAACATAATACACTCCCTATTTTTATGTTGATTGTTCAAAGTGAGATGAAACGCGCGCTTTAGTCTATTGTCCAAATGACAGGGTCATAAAACATAGTCGATTTAACAACAACGATAATACAGACATCATTTTGTTCGTATACATTTCTGGGAAATCTCAAGCTCTTTTTACAGAACACGTAAAATAGAAGTTAACAATTCTCGCTAACAACAGCGTACATACTAGTTCTAATTATATGCCATATAGATTATAATCTATAATGGTAAAAATTCTTTCTTCGTGCAGATAGGACTATCAGATAAGAGCTCAAGAAAATTCATAAATAGAACTGAGGGTGTCAGTTTTACATTATTACGTGTTTTTGTAAATTAAATTAGGCTATATATTTTCGTTCTTATCGTTTCTCTCTCTATAGTTTACCCCTTATACAGTTACACAGTTTATTCCCAGAACATTTATTAAATCGTACCAGAACGGTATCAGAACTACATCATTATCAAACTCGTGCTAGTGAAGATTTCTATGTATCTACAGTTTCCACTACTTATAGCCAAAATGACATCTTTCATAATGGTCTTATATATTACAATAACTTACCCATCAGCCTGAAGAACTCTGAAACAGTAAAACTTTTTAGACAGAGGTGTATTAAATATTGTAAGGACAATACAAGCGCATAAAGGCGAAAACCTTATATAGTTATATATTTTTTATTAAATTTTCTTTTCTATTTTATTTTATTATTTTTTTAGATACTAGGGTGAAGAATAAATTGTAAATTATGTTATTTATAAATGTAAACATTTTACAAAAACTTTATTTTTTTATAATGTATTTTTGTTAGCTTTTCTATTAACAATAAACAATTACAATTACAACTATGTGCCACTGGTACCATTTCCCGAGACCGACGATGGGAATAAGTACATCTTAGTGGCAATAGACTATTTTACCAAATGGCCAGAAGCATATGTCCTACCAAACCAGGAAGCCGCGACTGTGGCTGACATACTAGTCAAGGAGTGCTTTAGTCGTTTCGAAGTGCCCATAAAACTGCACTCGCATCAAGGGCGTAATTTTGAGTCTATACTCTTTGGAGAGGTCTGTCGATTGTTGGGCATTCGCAAGACTCGGACCACACCGTTACATCCGCAGTCTGATGGCATGGTAGAACGCATGAATCGCACAATGTGCAAATATTTGGCAAATGAGGTCGTCTCCGATCATCAACGACATTGGGATCAATACCTGCATCTGTTCCTGATGGCTTAGCGTGCATCGGTTCACGAAACAGCCGGTCAGTCACCAATCTCTGTGATGTTTGGACGCGAGCTACGGTTACCGTATGATCTGGAATTTGGATATCCACCTGCAGAACAGGAGGTAGCCGGAAATGATTGTCATCAACTTAAAGAAGAAGTTGGAGGATATTCACGACCGAACCCGAGACAATAGCCGAATCGCGAGTGACCGGATGAAGACTTCGTACGATGTGAGAGCCCAAGAAGGAGGGTTTCAGCCTGGAGAGCTTGTCTGGTTATACAACTCGCAAAGACGTCGTGGCTATTCTCCAAAGTTACAGCGAAATTGGGACGACCCATACCAGGTGAAGAAACGAATAAATGATTTGATTTACCGAGTCCAGAAATTGCCAATAGGGAAGGCACAGGTGGTACACTCCAACCGTCTGGCGCCTTATGAGGAAAATAATAACGCAGTTCCGGATCGGGAAGATGAGGCTGAAGTGGCTGTCAATACCGTAAGGCCTGAAGATGATCAGCCAAACTTTGGAGAATTTATGGCTGCGTTTTCCGGAACTAGAAAAGCGCGATTCGGAGTCACGACCGAGATGCAACAAGACCTCTTCCGTGTCCCTGTTGATTATTCCATTGCCCACTGTGTCTTCAAGGATTTTCGCATGGCAAGAGGGATCGTAGTAGTATTTAGAAATAAATTTGGACGACTGGATGAACTTCGAGAACAGAATCCCTCTGTTGGCAAAGTCTTACATTTGCCGGATCATGGACGCTCTATTTACTACCTAGTAACGAAACAGGCTTACTACCAGAAACCCAGTTACGGGGAGCTGTGAAGGGCGTTATGGGATTTGAGGGCCGATCTGCTTACCAGGGACATTAACAAATTGGCAGTTCCCAAACTCGGCTGTGGGTGGAACCAGTTGGATTGAAGGATCGTTCGAAACATGGTGGAAGTTACTTTTAGAAGCACGGACGTGAAGATCTTAGTCTGTAGCTACCCACAGCCGACCCACAGCCCGCGTCAAGGCCAACAAAGAGTGAAGACTGTTATTTCTACCGTAATGGAACATGTAGTCGAGGTGAAGACTGTCGATACCGTCACGAACCTTTCTACAGGAACCAGAGAATAAAACCTGTTCTGGGACAGAACAGACTTGAAGAGGGGGGCAGTGTAACAAATGGAAAAAAGTAGATTTTTAGGCCACGCCTACTTCGCTCTGATTTGTCGACGGCCATCTTGGATGACACGCCTACTGTACTCTGATTGGTTGACGGACATTTTAAAACACGCCTGCTGTTCTCTGATTAGTTGACGGCCATTTTGAAAACGCCTACTGTTCTCTGATTGGACGATCGCCATTAACCCCTGTCACGCCCCTTTGACGTCTTTGCGGGAATCTGTATTACCGACAACCTATGTACTACCAATAGATGGCGTCATTACGGTAATCTGTATTACCGACAATCTGTGTACTGCCAATAGATGGCGTCATGAAGAAATCTGTATTATCGATTACGTATGTACTGGTAATAGAGGTCGCTAAAAGAGAACTGTATTAACACAATTATTCTCTCTCTCTTTCGCTCTCATAGGATGACGACTTACCGTTTGCTTTGTAACTTTGGGTGTTCGCCGTCATCGTCGGTTCGGAAATCTTCGACTTCTTTCGTGTACTCTTTCTCTCTTGGTTCGGACATCTAATAAATATTGCTAAGGTATTGAGGGGATAGTAAAAAAGTAACATCAATGTTTAAAAATATATTATTTATTTTGCTATATATTTAGAGTAAATGGACGGTTGTAACAAATTATTTGACAAATTATTCATTACACAGTATGAGTTGAGATCGTTTCATAACACTTGCAAATTGTTCAAATATTTTTGTAACCTATTTCTAAGACAGTTTATCTGCGCCATGGTGTCCTTAATATGATGCCGTGATGTTCAAACGTTGTCGTTGACGTCTCTGACTGTTGTTGATATGATTGCAGACGTGTACGCACGGCATCGGTAAACATTAAAGGATAATATATTATTTCTAATAAAATGAACGAGTTCAGACCACCACTGGCTGTTGTTGTTGCTGTGTCTATTAAACTGGTCGCTGAGTAGTAACCGCATAACAGCTCGGTCTTGAATAAAATGGAATCAGATGTTGGAAGCGATTTATACGCATCTTCGTGGCGTCTCAGTTGACCTGCTACGTTCTCTATGTAGAAACGCGAAAAGTCGAGGAAACGTAATGTTCGAGCTTGGTGATTAATCAACGGTGCTAGATGTATTATAGACTGAAACTCTTTATCTTTTAAGGTTATAATCCGTTTGTTATCATTCTGGTGAATCGCCACCCTGTTACCGAAAAATTCGTTTTGAATAAACTCGATGAATAAATTCTCACATAGACGGAATTTCAAATGTTTATCACGATGCACACTGTTGTCGTCGTCGTTGCAGTAGCTATGAAAGAAATTTTTAAACATTGCCTCTACTCATATATCATACAGCTCGAACCAACCACTTTCCGACAACACGATTTCACCATGCTCACACACGCTATTCGAGTTTCACTACCACGTCAAGTCCTTTAGACCCCAAGGCGTCGTCGTCGTCGTCGTCATCAGGTGAAATCAGGCCTACTTGGATGTTGTGTATATGGTCGTACACACAGAAAAATGTATACTAAATTCAATTACATGCATCTCATTTTGATTATATAGTAAGCTCCTATATAAACGATAATAGGTTCTTCTTGACAGGAATAGTTAATATATTCATATAACAAAACTTCCTAATATTCCTATTGAACGTTGCTTTTATTCCTCTCTGACCTTATACATATTCTTAAAACAAAAAAAAAAGTCTTTATCGTTTCGAGAAGATTTAAGAATCAACTTGAGTACAACACCAACTTGAAATAAGTACTTGTAACACTCTATAAGAAGATATTTTTATTGAATTTTGCATTCAAAATAAGCATAAGAACTTATTGAAATAAATTAATGGACTGCTTTGTTTAAAGAAAGGAACTATTCCATTCCATCCAAGTGAAGAATAGATCAAACATTTTGCTCTTCTCATTTTAAAGTTCTCTTAAGTTTCGTTTATAAAATGCTAGCTAACGTTTGGTTGGACAGTTCTACAAACAAAAAAATAAGAGATATACAATGTATACTATTGTATCTCTTATTGTTTTGTTTGTAGAACTGTCCAACCAAACATTAGCTGACATTTTACAAACGAAACTTAAGAGAACTTTAAAATGATAAGATGTTTTACCTATTCTTCACTTGGATGGAATGGAATAGTTCCTTTCTTTGAACAAATTAGTCCGTTAATTTATTGTATACATACTTAAGTACTGATAAATGTTTCTACAATATTTCCTGGGCACCCTCATTCCTCTAAGCTTTTTCTTGACATTTTATCATAATAAAAACTTAAAACTAGGTGTGCAAATGCAACCTTCTGCTGCAAGCTTGATCATCTGCGTCTGATCAATAAAAACACGTTTGAACTCCAACTCTTGTTTGATGACAATTAGTTCATATGCTCAATTTAAACTTATCATGATTTTTAAAATATACTATCGTGTAGTTGTTTTGATAATTTATATTGATTTTATTGCTCAGATAAGAACGAAGCATTCAAATAAGGATACTACGTATTCATCATTAGCATTATTTCTTAAAATTGAGTATAATATATTATCGAATTATCCAAGAGTTGAATATATTCATTTTGAGTAGAAAATCAATAAAATTTTTTTGGATAGATTACATTTCAATAATCATTTTGAAAATACTTATTTGTTTCTTTTGAGTTGCGTTATGCTCAAACTAACAAGAATTGTACTCATGTCAAGTGATTCTGACAAGTAATTTTTATTACTGAATTGATTATTTTTGTTTAATCATTTTAAGAATATTTAATCAAATGGAGAAGAGTGTACTATTGTTCCTCGTTTATATTTTGATTAGTTAAATGTAATCAAATAAAGTATAGATTTTTCTCTGTGTAGTCTTCCTATTCAGTCATGATATGCAATGTTGTGAACCACTTGATTGAGGTTTTACTTACAGAACTGAATAAATAAAACGATAACCAATTAGAAACTCAAAACATTTATTAACCTAAAAGTTTAAAGGAGTTGTTCCTTTTCGTTACATCGATATTTACCAACTGAACTTTACATTGTTCTTTTAAGACTTGCTTGCTATTGTAAAATGCAAGCTTGAGGTTCTCATGGAACGCATTAATATCATATTTCACAGGTTACACGTGGAGTCTTGAATGCAAGTGCATAAAAAATACAAAGTAATGATTTTACATTCTGAAAATAGCTTATGTGACTTTATAGTTCATTTTGATAAAAAGTCAGAAAACGTAATTTATAAAATAACAATTTATAAAATTTAAATTGAATTTGATATTGATATGAAACAATTGGATATTACAACAGCAAACATCACCCCCACCCCCCTGTGGGGTGGAGCGGGAGTAAGTTGTGAAAACTTAAATGGGAACACCTATTTTTTATTGCACTTTTGCATTCTCCATAAAAAACTGTTCTCAAATTGCAAGTTGCGCCCCCCCTCCCCAGACCCTCTTGGGGGTGGAAACAGGGAAAATTGCACATGTCCGTAGAAAAACGATCTTTCTTTACTTTTTTTCCTCCAAAATTTCCGGGGGGCGGACAATTTGTATATCACAAAAAAAATTTGGAGGAAAAAAAGTAAAAAAAGATTGTTTTTCTGCGGACATGTGCAATTTTCCCTCTTTCAACCCCCAAGAAAGGTCGAGGGGGGCGAAATTTGCAATTTGAGAACAGTTTTTTATGGAGAATGCAAAAGTGCAATAAAAAATAGGTGTTCCCATTTAAGTTTTCACAACTTACTCCCGCTCCACCCCGCAGGGGGGTGGGGGTGATGTTTGCATATCATGACTGAATAGGTTTCAAAAAATAAAGGAACACGTGTTTTTTATTTTTGTTATCGGATGTGTGGTTCTCGAGAAATCAAGAGTTTCCATACTTTTTGGACACCCTTTTTCCTCTTTCCACCCCCACGAGAGGTCGGGGGCGGGGGGGGGGAATTTGCAATTTGAGAACAGTTTTTTATGGAGAATGCAAAAGTGCAATAAAAAATAGGTGTTCCCATTTAAGTTTTCACAACCTACTCCCGCCCCACCCTCCAGGGGGGTGGGGGTGATGTTTGCATATCATGACTGAATAGGTTTCAAAAAATAAAGGAACACGTATTTTTTCTTTTTGTAATCGGATGTGTCGTTCTCGAGAAATTCAAGCGTTTCCACACTTTTTGGACACCCGGTATGTGTATTCAGCAATAACTCTGCTAAATAAATAAATTACAACAAGAACGATATCTGTATATTAACCCATATGTTAGCGTGTATGCCCGAGGTGAGGAGGTGCGGCACCAGAACCGGCCATCTACCACTACTCACAAAGTAAGGCTGGAGACAGTAAACGCTATTATATATGTAAATATAGGTTTACTTACACGTTTAATAAATTCAAATATCGAAATGTCAAACGAAAATTTTTGTGAAGACTGGCTGAAGGGGATCTTTCAGCCAGTCTTCAGAACGTCAAAACAAAGGTTCATGCAAAAATACAGCTTACTTACTTTCATTCCGACGTTTACCTCATATTTCACCTTATATGTATAGAAATTAAGGGGCAAAATACTATGTAATATATTTATTTATAATACTCAACATATGCATTTATCCATATACATAAATTACATTTTTCAATAATAACAAAATCACATTAAACAAACTTTTGTTCTATTTAGTAACAATTGGCATTTGGCGCATAGCCATCTTTAACACCCCCCTTCGCAAAATGCTTCATTCCCAAACCATAACACAGTTCATAAAAACTATTCTCGGGAAGTCCCTTTGTAAAAATATCACTTAACTGTTTTTTGCTTTCTATATACACAACTTTCAATTCCCCACTTAACACTTTATCTTGAATAAAATTGTACTTGATACTGATATGTTTAACTTTTCTGTTACTTCCAGGATTCTTGATCAAGTGAATACACTCTTGATTGTCTTCAAAAATTACAAGCTCTTTAACGGGAATACCAAAATCTTCCAACAACTTCTTTAACCATAAACCTTCACTAACAGCTACTGTCAATGCAGTCAACTCCGCTTCAGTAGAGGATAATGCTACATTATGTTGTTTTCTTGTAGCTCCATCGTATGTCTGGGGTTTGCTAGTTCATAGTCTATAAGGTTTATATGTATAGACCCATTTAGTATCTAAAACGTCTACATCTTTTCTTGCTTCTACCATTTCCCAATCCTTATTTTTATTTATTGATTCAAGTTCACGACTCATAGCTTCTAACCATAATTCTTTATTTTCTCTTTGTTTTACTTCTTCAAAACTGCATGGTGCATCTTCTATAAGCGTTTCTTTATTATTCGTCCAGGTTTCTTAACACTTACATCTTCATTAAGACTCAATTCATCATTACTGTCTTCATCTGTATCTTTTCTTTCTTGTTTATCTTTATTTTCATCTTGATTTTCGTCAATATAAATCTGCACACTCTTTTTATTATACCAGAATGAGTTCTCATCAAATTTAACATCTCTTGAGATTATTACCTTCTGCTTTTATTCCACAGCCTATATCCATTTGGTGCATATCCGACCATAATGCATTTTTCAACTTTATCATCAAATTTATTTCTAAATTCCTTTTGTATATGATTATAAGCAATACATCCAAAGATTGTTAAATTATTAACTTTTGGTTTTCTTTTATACCATATTTCTGCAGGGGTCACGCCTTCTACACAACTTGTTGGCCCTCTGTTCATTAAATATGCTACGGTTTGTATTGCTTCGTTCCATAGATTTTTAGGAATACCTGAATCATTAATAACAGTCCTAGCTCGTTCCACCAAGCTCCTATTCATTCTTTCAGCTTTTCAATTTTGTTGAGGAGTGTATGGCACTGTATAGTCCAATATAATACCTTCTTGTATTATATTTCATTTCCTTTGAAGAATATTCGCCTCCATTGTCACACCTGAGTTTCGAGATTAAATTTCGATTGGGTCATCTTCACATAATCCTTGAAGCATTCAATAACTTCACTTTTATTTTTTATTATATACACAGTTACAAAATTGCTATAATCATCGATAAAAGTTACAAAATATTTCCCTCCATCGTGGGAAGACGGTGTAATTGGACCACATACATCTGAATGTATGATTTCTAAAGCTCGTGTGCTTCTACATCGACTACATCTACTTTGAAATGGTAATCTTGACGTTTTTCCATTCACGCAAGATTCATTTTCCATCCCATCAACCATCTCATTTCTAATTAATGTATTCAAACCACCATAACTTGCATGACCATATCTTCGATGCCATTTTATTTTTTCTTGATTTTCTGTCTCAACATTTAAACATTGTGGGTTTGATAATAATTTGAAAGAAATTTCATATAAATTTTTATTTATACCAATACCAATTAATCCTTTTTCATTGTGAATTAACTGTACCTTTCCATTTCTAAATAATACCATTACATTTGAATTCTGTAATCTTTTTACTGATAATAAGTTTTTCCTTAGTTGAGGTATAAAAAATACGTTTTAATGGTACATTCTATCTCTTTATTGTTTACCAGACTCTTGACATTAATATTTCCAATTCCTACAGCTTCTAAGTCCCATATAGGAAATAACAAAGGGCCCGCGCTTGGCCTTGGGACGATGCTTATCAACTCTGGTAGAAGCCTGAAATCCAAGACTGGCCCATGACTGGTCTAAAATCGGGATGATAACTTCGTGCCAAGCTTGTTAATCAGTCATGGCCCTAGATTGGTGATACATCTTGGCCCAATAGTGAAAACCAATATAGTGCCGACACTAATACTGAGTCTTGGCCCAAGGTATATAACCAATATTGGCCCACTCTTAATATTAATGTGGTATCATGGCTGACAATCATTGATAGTGTAGGTTCGGAATCCAACGGTAGCTCCGGGTTATTACTGACCTTTGAGTATGAGACCAACCTAATATTTAATATTGTACTATAGCTTATTAAGACTTGTATGAAATAACTTTGATGAAGAATACAAAGTAACACAAACATTCTAAATTATTACCAATTATTTTAATTCGTTCAATTATTAGTAACATAACAACATAACTTAAAAAAATTGTGACACAAGAACAAGGCTGAGACTGATTTTATACGAAATTAATAATATTTTAGGTGTTTAACAAATAAATTTAAAAAAAAGTGACTTAAAAAATTGTTTTCAAGGATACAAGTTTAATTTTTACTACTAAAAATTGTATTTATTCTTATTAGCGTAGCTTTGTTTTTAAATAAACACTTTTTATTTCATGTACATTATTTTATTAATAATATTACAAAACGGTTAAACGTAACATCACTCATGGTAGGAGGATGAACACTGACTACTACGTCGGTAAAGGCTTCCCCTTGTAGCTGCCGCGTTACTGACTTTTCATGTCTGTGCTCGTTTCGAAGAAACGCAGCGCGCAAAAATTTGAAAGCTGAATTTATATTTAGTAACAATAATTATAATCTATGTAGGTATTTTAGTTTAACTTTTCTCATATTTTTCTCTTAATTAATTACTAGCTGATATAATAAAGACAAAAAACTTCAAAAGTTTGATTTGGTAGAATATGTGAAGATTGGTCCAAACTTGGTTCAAGGGTAAGAAACCAAGTCTAAAAACACTAGTGTTGATTGGGGCTTGGGCAAACAGTAAGAAACCGAGACTAGGGCGCTGAATGTTGGCTCTGACTTGGGCAGAGATTAGAGAGCCCAGCATTGGTACATAGGCGTTGGTTGACCCTTGGGCCACGACAAAGCAGCCGAGGCGTGGGATGTGAAGGTTGGCCTAGGCTTCGACCAATGTTGAAATAACGACATTTGGTTATCCAATATTCAGCCAAGCTGGGGCATATTGTCAAGACTGGCCGTTCCTACATGGGGTAGTGATTATTTTTAGCGATATCTATTTTTAGTGGATTATTTAACATAAGTAAGTCAGTGAAGTATTTATTATCATTAACCATGTGATCTGTACAGCCAGAATCTATAAAAAACTTTAAAACGTCATCATTTTGATTACACTCACTGTCATTCTTGACATCTGTCATAAAACAAACACTTTTATCACTATTGTCTTCATGTTCATATTCATTTTCTACAAAATTATTATTTTTGTAATTATTTCTTGTAAAATGTCTTCCACTATTACTTCGATTATAAAAGTTTGGTGCCTGTGTATATGATGATCTATCAGGTTCATTTGGATTTCTTCTGCTTTCGCTGCTTCTAAACGATCTTCTATAATGCCATAATTATGCCATAATTACTTCTATTCTGTTGCAAATTATTATACTGTTGATTATTTACAAAGTTCTTCATTCTTCGTTCTTCACATTGTTTCATAACATGTCCTGGGTTGCGATTCTCGAATTTAATCCAAATGTTTAGTGCACTAATTTTTTAGAATGATACATTTAGAGTGGCTTTCTAATTTTGATATTCTTGAGTATCAGTCGAAATGTGTACTCTAAATTTTTAGAGCGGTCTAAAAGTCACAATGGCAACATCTAAAAAGTAGGTATTTTTTTTCAAAATAAGGGTTCCTTAGACAATCTGGGGTGCTGTGTCGTCAAATTTTGACGTTTAATCATCAGTTAGTGTGAGTTTACTGTGTTGAAGTGTCTGTGCTATTAAAAATGAGTAGTCCTTTCGAAATTGCAAATAATTTTACAAATGGGAATGGGAAAACTCCCTACAACAAAAAAGTTACGGGAGAACAAAAAGACTGCCTTATTGAATTTATGGAGGAGCACAAAAATCTTCGTGAAGGAAAGTTTAATTCCAAGTTTACTTATAAGGACGCTCAGAAATTGTGGGAAACTGTTGCTGTAACACTAAATAGAATCCCTGGTTCTCAGAAAAATTGGAAAGCTTGGCGTAAAGTAAGATCATTTTACATTGTCCTTTAAACATAACATGTACTCACCTAATGCAATTTATTAATTTTATAGACATGGCAATACATACAGGGCGATGTTAAAAAAAAGGGGTCAAATAAACCGGGAGGCTCGTAAGACAGGAGGTGGACCTAGCAGTTCGGAATGTTTAAAACCGTTGGAAGAAAGAGTGGCCGCGTTGAGTAGCAGTATATCGGTAGAAGGGCATCTAGGCACAAGCGAATCTGCTGTAAATTTTAACTTTGACGAAGTTCTAACAGCAGAATTAGAAGACTATGACAATAACATGCCAATGGATGATGTCGACGCTGAAACCGCAGATAATTCAGAAATAGCAGGTGATTATAGTCATTTGCAATAGCCAACAAATTAGCTAATTCTCGCAAACCAGCCATTGCGCAAATTTGATTAGTAAAAACGTCACTTTTAGAGTAGTTTTACCCACACTAAATTATATCGCTAAATATTTAGTATACTAATAGATATTTAGACCGTCGAGAATACACTTTTTAGTTTTTCGATCTAAATAGCGACTATTTAGTATACCAAATAATATAAACCGATTCGAGAATCGCACCCCAGGCTTAAAAACATCTGTAACATTTAGGAATTTTATTTGCTACAAAAACAGTTGGAGGATTGTTAGGGGTATCTTGAGTTTTTGCATTTAATCTTCTTTTTTCATCTTCAGCTCGTAGTCTTGCTTTTACTAAATCATAAGTTAAATTCGACATATTTTCCAAAACTGCTACTATCATATCATATGAAGGAGGTATTGCTAAAAATAAACTACATATAATATCTTCATCTTTCATTACTACACCAGCAGATCGTAACTGTCTTAATATTTCTTCAAACTGCATAATAAATTCATCGATAGATTCATTCTCATTTAGCCTTATTTGAAACAACTTCTTCTTTAAAAATAATTGACCTGCAATTCCTTTCTTCTGGTACATATCTTCTAAACTTTTCCACATAGTATTTGCGGTTTGTTTACCTCTCAATAATCCCAATTGATTATCATTCACTGCTTGAATAATTAATGATTTTGCTGTTGTCGCGTTTTAAAATTTCAGTTTTAGTTTTTTCATCAGTAGGTTCTTCATATTTGTTCAACACCATATCGTATACTTCATTATCCTGTAATATCATTTCCATCCTAAATTTCCAATTATAATAGTTATTTCCATTTAAAGGTTCTATTAGAAAATTAGATTGTTTTTGTGACATTTTTGACATTTCTACTACAATCCTGTCTTTACTTTAATATGGGCAAAGGTTTATAGATTGTGCACTTAATTTTTAACACCAAAAAACAATTACAACAAAAACAAAATCGATGTCCATAGCAATAAGAAAAATCAATTTTATTCAAAGTCAATTTCATTTCAAGTCAAAATTTTGATAATTTATTATTTTCGATTTTAATCATGTAAGTTTTAAACATGTAACATTAGATATATAATAATTACATATTATGTCATTGTTTCAGAATGGAAAACAACGGGGAGCGGGCTACAGGGAATCCGTATTTTAATTTTGCAAACACAATTCGAAGTTGGAGACAACAAGATATTATGGTTGTCGCCGCCGAGCTTTGGCGAAGAATGACTACGTTGGAGCGGCAACCATATTATAATGAGGCCGCTCGAATCCAAAGTGAAAGGAAAAGGAAGAAAGAAGAAGAAGAAGAACAATGAAACTTAAATATTTTGGGACATATCAAAATTTTTGTGATATTTTTATTTTACCTTTTTATAATATATGTATATACAGTCTTTTTCTATTGCTTTTTCTTTTTTGTCAATTGCGTTTGCCTGTTTAGCTAATGATTTTCCAAATTATGAAATGTCAAAGCTATGTTGCAAATGAATCGGTTCCCCATTTTTTTCACATCCTTGAAATAGGATCTAAAAAGTAATAGACGTAATCTAACACTTGAATATGGGCAGGAAAAGTCAGAAAAAGCTACGAAAGTCTGATTCAAGCAAATTCAAGAATGACTGTATCCTTTGTAATGAGCTTAATAATGATGAAATGGTACAATGTGATAATCGCAAATGTAATGCTTGGTGCCATCTCAAGTGCGTTAACCTGACCGAAGAACAAGCCAGAGAAAGCCAATGGTATTGTAATCAATGCATTGTTGCTCAGAGAACACACGTATTAAATAGTTCATCAATGGAGGGTGTCCTTAGCTTTCAAGGCACGTCAACATCAATACCCGCAGAAAACGAGAGAATGCAATTAACACGAAAGTCTTTGAACCAGCTCTCCAAATGTCCTTCACCTCCGCTGATTTCAAAACCATCATCAACATCTTCAGTTAAATCCAACCCTTTTAAATGTAACCCGGTAAATCAGTTAATGAGAGAAAGACTAGAAAACTTGCGACAGCAGCGTGAATTGTTGCAACAGGAAAGCAAACTTATCAACGATGTCCTTCAAATCACGCTCACTGACGCAACTCCAAGCCAAGGCTCACAAGGCGACCCGAAAGAAAGAGAATACCTTTATGAACAAGAACCTCCACTGAATGATAACTATGAAGAGTTACCTAAAAAGGAACGGCCTACCAGTAATGTCTCACAGTTGTTTGTAAATCCTGTTAATATACATCAATGGTCTGCTAGACAAGCAATTGGTCGAGAGCTACCCGTATTTAGTGGTAGGCCAGAGGAATGGCCGGCATTCATAGCTCGTTTAAACATTCTACTGAGGCATGTGGGTTTGGCGATCAGGAGAACCTGATGAGGCTCCAAAAATGCATCAAGGGTGCAGCCAGAACGTATGTTGAAAGTCTCATGTACACTCCTACATGCGTACCTCGTATTATAGCAACATTGAAACGTATGTTTGCACAACCTGGACAATTACTAAACAAATACTTAGAAAAGATACGTAGCGATCCAACGCCACGAGAAGATAAACCAGAAACTCTACTGCAGTACGCAGCCTCCGTACAGAATTTATGGACAGTATTGAAATCTACTGATATGTCTTTTCATTTAAACAATCCTTTAATATTGCAAGAACTCGTAAACAAACTCCCTCATTCCATCAAACTCAGATGGGCAGAGCACATTTACGATACAGCATATGATCTGACAACATTCATTAATTGGTTGGATCAGTTAGTGGACAAGATTTGTCTTGTCAATCCAACATTAAGTCTAGCCTCAACAGATTCTCATTCGAACAAGGCAACAGACAAATCGTTCAAGAATGTTGGTCAGTATCAAAAGAAAAATGTGCACGTGAACACTCATACAGCAATAAATACTAAAACTGTGGATGATATTAAATGCGTTGCCTGTACTTCATCATGCCAATCACTAGAAGATTGTCAGAAGTTTAATGGTATGAGCCATGACCAGAAATGGGACGTTTTAAAGAGTAATAGTATTTGTAAGAAGTGCCTGAAGAAGCATTTTATGAAGCCACCATATAAATGTGGAGCTGGTCCAAGATGTAACGTTAGTGGCTGTAAAGGCGGTCATCACCCGTTAATGCATATTAACAGAGAGGTATCGGGTATCCCTAAAGAAACCACAATTGAAATTGCCAGTACTCATCAGTCGAATCAAGATGATTTACGTTTTCGGTACATGGTAGTAAAAATAAGAAATGGTGCAGTAGCCATGCAAATAGGTGTTTTCCTTGATGAAGGATCGACTGGTACGTTTATAGAAGAGAGTCTTGCACGTGAATTGGAAGTAGTTGGCCCTACATCAGTGCTTTGCATACGGTACACCAATGACAATCACCATACGGAAGAGAATTCAATGCGAGTTTCATTTAAGATAGCTGGTCTTCATGATAACGCTCGCGAATACGATTTAGAAGGAGTGCAAACCGTTAAAACATTGAGTCTCGTTTCACAGTCGCTGAACTACCAGTCGTTAGCTGAAAAATATCCGTATTTGAAAAGCCTCCCAGTCCGATCATATCAATTTGTTAAACCTCGCATGTTAATTGGCTTAAATAATTGGAACATCTGCATACCTACAAAAATTAGGATGCGCGACAAAGGTGAACCAATAGCAGCACGATGTGCTTTAGGTTGGACGGTTTTTGCTGTCACACAAGACAGTAAAAATCAAAACATTCATTACTGCAATCATATTGATCAAGGTCCTACTCTTCAACGAGACGATCGACTCCATGAAATTATGAAGAATTTCTTCTCCATTGAAAGTCTGGGGTATTAAGGTTCCACCTGATAACATAGCTTCCAGGGAAGAACGCCGAGCACTCCATATTATGCAGAGCACGACTGTACGTAAAGGTGATAGATATGAAATTGGATTATTATGGAAACATGATGATATAAGGTTGCCTGACAGTCGTCCGATGGCTCTCAGACGTATGTATTGTTTGGAAGCACGTGATGAAGAATTGGCTTTAGCAGTTCGGCAGCAAGTACAAGGTTTCATCGATAAAGGCTATGTACGTAAATTGTCTCCCAAAGAAGTAGTAGCTTCTCACCCTCACAAATGGTATTTGCCTGTTTTCCATGTACTCAATCCAAATAAGCCAGGGAAAGTAAGAATGGTGTTTGATGCAGCAGCACCAGTTAACGGCACATCGCTTAATTCTACGCTACTTACAGGCCCAGACATAACTTCGTCCTTGATTGTCGTATTGTTGAGATTTCGAGAAGGTAAGGAGGGAATTACTGGGGACATAAGAGAAATGTTTTTACAAGTACGAATTAAGCCTGAAGATCAATTCAGCCAATTATTCCTTTACCGGGAAGACCAAACAACTGAGCCTGACACATACGTGCTTCAGGTTATGACATTTGGTGCTACTTGCTCTCCAGCATGTGCACAATTCGTCAAAAATTTAAATGCAAAAAAATTTGAAGCATCACATCCACGCGCGGTAGAAGCAATCATCTACAATCATTACGTCGACAACTTGCTTGACAGCACAGATAGCGTGGGTAATGCAGTAAAACTAGCTTCACAGATCAAATTCATTCATGCTCGAGCCGGATTCGAGATACGGGGTTGGAAGTCGAATTCTTCGGAAGTAATGGAATCCCTTGGTGAAAACGGAGACCAAGATAAGGTCAATATGCACTTCTACAACGGCAACGAAGACGAAGCTGAAAAGGTACTAGGTATGTGGTGGTGCCGAAGATCAGATAGCTTCGTGTAATCATTAATATTCAATAAGGGAAAAGGTGCAGTTCTCAATGGCGAACGCAGACCTACGAAAAGAGAAGTTTTGCTAGTTTTAATGTCGCTATACGATCCTTTAGGACTTATTATCCACTACACGAGTCTGTTGAAAGTTTTGTTGCATGACATTTGGCGTTCTAAAATATCATGGGACGACGAAATTGAAGATGAACATTATGAAAGGTGGCAGCTGTAGATCGGCGTATTAAAACAAGTTGAAGAAGTTAAGATTCCCCGATTGCAGCGTTGCAGCGGCATATTTACGTATACAATCGAGATCAACAGTCGAATGCTCAATCGTAATGGCGAAAAGTCGCAAAGCGCCAATTAAGCTACTATCGATACCTAGACTTGAACTGGTCGCCGCTGTGATAGGAGCTCGAATTAGCAAGACAATAATCGAGGCACTGACCATTCGACCAATGAAAGTCTTATACTGGACTGAGTCGAAAACAGTTCTTTATTGGCTACGGTCAGATGCAAGAAAACTCAAAGGTCAGTTTGTACAGTTTAGGATTGCAGAAATCCAAGATACTACAGTTGTGGCAAACTGGCGTTACGTCCCTACAAAATATAATGTAGCGGATGATGCTACAAAATGGACTAATTCTCTGAAACTCGACTCGAACGATCGTTGGTTTAAAGGACCTGCATTTTTATATAATAATGAAGATCAATGGCCACTAGATAGCACTTTAAGCGAACCAACTCAAGATATTTTTGTTGCAGTTCACAGAAGTGTGTCTCCAATAGTTAATTATAGGTACTTTTCCAAATGGTACCGGTTAGTACGAGCGATAGCTAACTTCCGTCGTTACATCGCAAAACTAAGGGCTAGAATAAATCCAACAACCGGAGATATTAAAATGAACCCATTGTCCTCGGAAGAATTAGATATTGCCCAAAAGACTTTAATTAAGCTAATTCAACAAGAAAGTTTTCCAAATGAAGTTGCCACGTTACAATCTTCAAATGGAAATGGACTGGTCACTTCAGTGAATCGTGATAGTAGTATTTATCACTTGTCACCAACGCTCATCAATGGAATCATGAGAATCCGAGGAATAATTGGTACAGTATTAAAACGATCACCTTATGCACAGTATACAGTTGAACCATACATAAGTGAAACTGTCAACTGTAAGTAAATGGAATTAAAACATTTTGCAAAAACATTTATTTAAAAATAAATAAAACTACAAAAATATTTAACGCAAAACAGTTTTAAAAACGCAAAAATAATGTTCCGCATTAATATGTAGTTAATCAAAAACGGCGGCGATTTTGTTTGTTTCGTGTTTTTTAAACTTAATACCTTACACTGAGAAAATCGTTTAGTTTGAAGAATTAAATTTATTCAATTCAACTAAATAGATAGTTAAAATCTGTTAAATCAAATTAAATTTAGTTTATTTAACTAAATATTTAGTTGAATTAAATACATTTAATTGGTCCTACTAAATGCTTTTCGTAGGTGTTTAAATAAACGTAGGTGTATAGAATATTATAGTGAAGTTTCCGAAATTTTAGATAGCCTAATAACCAAGGTAGACGCAAATGAACAAGTATTTTACATGACAATTGCTCTAAAACATTTTATCCGGAATTTAGACCCTTTAATAGGTATTAGTGTTCAAACACGTGCACCGCGAACGTTACCAGATGCGTATGATATTGCACATAAAATCGAGGATACTTATCCTGACTATTTTGCTAACAAACGAACAAATTTTAAACAAAATGAAAAACAACATCATAAACTTAAATACGTTCCAATTGCTATTCCAGAATACAGTAATGCACAACGTACCAATTTTTCAAATTATGGAAATGTTCACCAGAGCTTTCCGCAACGAAACTTTCCCCCACAAAGATTTCCAGAACAATCTTCAACGTTCCCAAGTCAACCAATTGCATTGCAGACTAAACCTATACGACAAAAATTCCCAACTAATCAACAAGTATTTGGAAAGCCACAAAATGTTTTCGCTCCAAGCAGTAATAAAAACTTTCATCAAGCAAAAGCTACCCCGATGTCTGTACGGACAACCCTGAACTCAAATCAAACTCGATTTGAAAATCCTCAACCTGAATTATTGGAGCTCAATCATATAACAGAATCCGTTGTTGCACAACAAGGAACTATTGGCGATAACCAGTATACTCGCTCCATACAAACTCAACATTCTCAAGAGGAAAACATAGGTTCAAACCTAAAAATCTCGGAAGATCCCGTAAATAAATATTCCAAACAACATACTGCAATACTTCCAATATTGCAAGTTAATCAAACAAGAGGTTCCTCACCGTAATTACATTAGAAAAACCTATGCTTTAAATAATCGAGATATTAAACGCAGTATATATCTTTTTGAAGAACTTTTCCAAACCAAATGAAGTTCTTCGGGTATTCTCAAAAATCAATACGATGTCAGAAACTTTATCTATTGCTGTACAAAGTTTTCGAAATTTAAATGTAATTCTTTATACTCAAAAATTAGATGACATATCACAAGAAGACGAACAGTACAAATTAATAAAAATATATCACGAAGGTAAAACAAACCATCGAGGAATTGATGTAACTTATAAAACATTATCTTCTAAATACTACTTCCCAAAAATGCATGAAAAAATTAATAGATATATTAATAATTGCGAAATCTGTCAAAAAGCTAAGTACGACAGAAATCCGTTAGATCCACCGCTAAGTATAACTGAAACAGCTTCGAAACCATTTGAAATCATACGCATAGATATATTTTTTATAGATTCAAACATTTATTTGACTATAGTTGACAAGTTTTCCAAATTTTTAGCTATGTATAATCTATTAACCTCTAATCAAAGCCATATTGTGCAAAAATTAACTGAATTTATATCCCAATACCCCATTCCACAAAAGATTGTCAGTGATAATCAATTTGATACTGTTATATTCAAAGAATTTTGCAAAAGTTATAACATTGCATATCACTTTACTACTGTTAGATCTTCCACCGGAAATTCTAGTATCGAAAGGATTCACAGCACATTGATCGAACATGCAAGAATCCTGAAAGAGAAAAACAATAGCTTCAAGTTCTTAACGTCTTATCCTATTATCGTTTTAGCATATAACGATACAATCCATTCAGCAACTAATTTAAAACCCAGGGATTTGTTATTCGGACATTTCTCTAATCCAGAGATATTCGAGAGAAATCCCGAAATCGAGTTGAAAAATTCATACTTACAAAATCACAAGGATTACATGCGAATCTTATATGAAGAAATAAAACAAAAAGAAATTGATAAAAAGACTACGTTGATGAATAATCTTAAGAAAGATAAGGTGAATGATAATCGTACTTGTCCCTATGTTACTAACGAAAGTAATGTGCACATCAATAGTAATAAACCTAATAACAAAAATAATGACGAAAAACCCCACATTAATATTCCCTATAAATTTGGCTATGAACACTTAAAGCCCAGGGTCAAAACCCAACAAAAATTTAAGAAGTTTCCTTTTGTTTCAGATAAATCAAACGGTTAGCAACCAGCAAGGTAAAAGAATTCACAAAAGGAACCTAAAACTTCGTAAATTTACCAATAATGAACCAAGTAGATTTGGTGCTGATCCTCGCTTACCTACAACTGCACAGAGTCAATCCAGTGCTTACTGACAACTTCCAAGTAATAGATTTAGATAATAAGTACGGAATTTTACCGTTTAATTTAGGTCAAAGTAGAATTAAAGAAAATAGCTATACTTATGTTTATCAAATAGATCTTAATGTATATTTAGATAATTTTAATAAGTTGGTCTCTACATATAATAACCTGCCAAATACAATTAAAGAATACAGTACGAAATTTCATAATACATCAGTAATTATTATGAAGCGAAAATTTGACGACATTAAAGTGAAACTTTCAAATGTTATACCTGTAATTAGAAATAAGCGCAGTTTATTTGATGGTTTAGGTAGTGCTTTGAAATTCTTTACCGGTAATCTTGACATTCACGACGCCAAACGGTATGATGAAGCCATTCAAAAACTTAACGAAAACCAAAAATCTTTAATTGAGCATAATAACCAAGTAATTGATAACTTAGAAATGTTGGATAATAGAACCAAAGATCTAATAAACCATTTCAATCAATTTCGAAATTCCACGATACAATGGTTGCAGAACTTCACTGACGATGCCTCACATAATCAACACCTGTATGTCACAAAACTGATTTTAGACGAGTTATTGTATCAGTCTTTTGAGCTAGATTCGTCAGTAAAATTGTTAAACGATTTAATAAGTTTAGGCCAGTATAACATTATAGATATCAATCTTATTAACATCGCAGATTTAAAGCGAATGTACACCAAAATATGTAATATGTATCCAATGAAATGCTTTCGTCAAATTTCTGATTTTGAATTGTTACAAATTGTTGATCTGAAACTGTATCAGAGAAAACACTTGCTTACAGTGATCCTTGAATTTCCGTTATTAAAAGAGCTAACTTACGAGGTTTACAGACTTGTTTCTGGTCCAAATAAAAATAATCAGGTCATAGTACCCAAATACTCATATGTTATGTGGAATAACTTACACAATCATATTTATCTTCGAAAGTTAAATATTAAAATTTCAAACACTTATTATGTGAAACGTGATGAACATTTGATTGATTTATGTGTTAGTAATATTCTAGCTTTTAAGAATCATAGTATATCTGTATATCATGTTATTAACCAACAGACAGATTTTGTAGAACAAATCTATGATAATTATTTACTCGTTATGTTTAAGGAAGAACGTATTATTGAAATTAAATGTAGAACAATAACCTCACTTCGAATTATAGGTAATAAAATTATTCATTTTCCAAATTGTAAAATTACCATTAATCATAAAGACCATATTTCGTTACAACAAAATGTAAATTTAACCTTATGGGATTTACCAAATGTAATTGCTAATGTTCAAGAAAAGCAAATTAATCATGTTAAACTAGACTTGCACTCTCAAGATTTAAGCATTAAAGAAATCTCACGATTGGATAAACTTATACCAAATGACTTATCTCAACAATATTCATTTAATTGGGGTATACTTACTGTATTACTTTTAACTATCGTTGTAATTTCTGTATATATGTGTCGGAAATGAATTACGAAATGTTATATAACATTATGTAAAAGATATCAAACGGTAAATCAACCACATGTTTTCGAATACATACCTGCTAACGAAGAAATTATTTCCGATTTACATCCCCCTAATTTTGCGACTTAACAGGGAGGAGTTATAATAGAGGCTTATTTAGTCACGTTTACAGTTCCTCTTTTTTACAGGCTTTTGTGTGTAAGACATGATTATAAAACTAAATGTATCTAGTTAAGGTTTATTTCCTAATTTTTGGGTTGTTGATAGAACACAACTTGTTCTTGAGTACTAGAACATCCGTAGCCCTTCAGGTGCACTTTTCGATGTATAAGTTTTATGAATAGAATAATAATGAAGACTAGAAATATTATAAATACATGTAAACCTTTCAGCTAAGGGAGAGTTCTGAATAAACTGTCTGCTTGTATACATCTGTATTTTATTGTTGGTAATACTTTAAAAATCACATCGACCTTTTTTAAATAAGTGTAATATCTTTATTAATAATAATAAAGATTTATGAATTACATAACTCGCAGCAGTTTTGTATGGTCGATTTGAAAAACATAAAGTTCTTTTTAGGTATTAAAATTGATAGAAATGAAACTTAAATTTAAAGAGCGAGTACCATGTGCTATTCATCAGTTTTGTGGATTATGGTTGGGGTAGCAATGATCGAACTGATCGGAAAAGTACGACAGATTATGTATTTAAATTAATTGAGCATTGAAGCCTTATGGCTAAAATTTCTCTTGAGCAGTATTCGGTTAGAAATATCAAAGCCAATAACTATTTCTGAAGACAATAATGGTTATATTTCAATAGCAAATAATCAAACCGCTCATAAACGCTCAAACCATATCGATATAAAGTATCGTTTTGTCAGAGAACAAAATAATAACTTAAATATTTCCACAGGTTAAAAACTAGCGTATGCTTTCACCAAGCAGCCTCCAGGTCCACGATTGAAAGAAACTCGTTTTCAGATTGGCCTCCAGGAACAGTCCTGCTGGAGATTTTTTATTATTAATTTTATATTATGTTTAATTTCTCTATTGTATAGGATTGTAATTAGATATTAAAAGCTATTTTAATGTACTGAAATGTAGTTGACCGGGTATGAGTGGGATTTCCTTTAGGATTTTCCCTACTTCATCGTAGCAAATGCTGGACCAATTTAAATGTATATACTCCCTATTAGACCTTAAAGCACTTGTATTTGTCCTCATATTCATATTTCTTTATTACTATTTTCAATTATTTTTATTAAAACTCGATTATTTTTGAAGGAAAGTTTCAAAATTTATCCATAATGTAAAATAATAATCCATAATAACAAAAAGAAATCAATTAGACGTTGTTATGGTTTCATGCGTATTGTTTATGTTTGGAACAGGCACTTCGCTCACCTAGAAATAAAATTAACTTTTATATTCCTGTTAGCAATGTTTCTTATAATTGAAGGGTCGGCCATAACAACGTTGTATGTACAAAAGAATTGAACAGCAACACGAACTGACAACAGACATACAGCGTTGTTAACGGCATACTACAAATTCAAGCTTTAAAAACTAGCATTCCGGAAATCTGCTTAATATTTTATATCGCTATGATGCCAACACCTTCCAATAGGGATATACTAACGATGTTGTTACGGCAATACCTCATTTCAGCAAAATGTTACACAAAACATTGTTACGGCCGACCCTTTATTTAGTAATGTTGGAATTAATATTTCTATATAGTCTTAAGAGTCTGTTGTCAACGTGAGGACGTACTTAACGTGTGCTTGATAAAACAATACGAATAAAACACTAGTTTATTAATTTCGATCCCTTAACCTCGAATAGCTATTATACAGGTCTGGAAAAACTTTGCCTAGGGATTGAGTCTACGTGTGTAAGCAAAGGAAAAATTGCAAATAGCAATACATCTGAAAAAGATAAACATTATGGCATACTTGCCAAGTCTTAATGTGTAGTAACTTTTTTGTAAGGTTGGTGCTATAACTAAGAATTTTTAAATATACCGTATTTACTTGACCCCCTTTTTTTGCTCTAAAATGTGGGAGGGTCTTATATTCGAGTCGGTCTTATAATAAAGTATAAAAAGATATATTCAATAAAAAGTGAAAACAATTAGTGTAACTAAGTGGTGTTTACCACTATTTATAACAAAAATTGTACTACAATACAATAATATCTAAAATAGCGTTCTGTTGTTTAATAATACATCTCGCCCGGTTGTCTGCATTTTAGCCGATATTGATGCACGTAAACCTATGCCGCCATTTTGAAATCCACGATAAGTTTATTGACTGCAACAACTACAGTAATTACGAAAATTATGAAATAATATACATTATTTCATTTCGTATTTCAAACAAATGTTTATATACTAACTACAATTAGTAAAATAAAGTATATCTTGATCTCCGTTATCAATGACACCGGAGTTCAAGACGTTCTTGATCTCCGTTGTTGTTGGCTACGTAAAAATCATTTGATGTTGCATAACAGCCACACGTGACATGCTGCTTTTTATCTCCTTGGTTACGCGTATGATGACACAGACAAGGCAACTTGCTTCTTTATACAATAAATTAGGATGAATTTTAAAGGGAGAAATTAGGATTGAAATACGAAATAAAATAAAACAACTTATGCAATACGGAGATCAAGCTTCTTTACATCCTCGAAGATGTTATAACGCCTCGGCGTTATAATACATCTTCTCGGATTTAAAGTATCGCTTGATCTCCTAATTACATAATATATATTATTGTTAGCTTAGCACCTAGATACTCAAGTGTCATGGCTACCATTAACAAAAGTGAAACTAATAAAGTCTGTAAAAGATGTCATAAAACACCGATTACGGGGTTTGAATGTGTAAAGTGTGGTTCTATTAACCATCCTAGTTGTGTTAAATATCTGGACAACATTGTTTATATAAATGATAAACAAATTGTTTGCTGTAATAATATAAGTGAGGTTACAGATGCACATGTAAACAATGTAAGTGATCTTTCTTTAGAAATCAATAATAAGGACTATATGCTCGAAGTTATTAAAGCAAAAGACGAGGTAATTTTTTACCAAAAGGAACTAATTGATTCTTTAAAAAAACAATTGAAAATTTACGAAAAATCGCATAAAACAACATCGGTAGAGACATCTGATAAGAACTCGGACAACTATAGCACTATCGCAAGTAAAACTAGCAGTACTAACAGCAGTGTTACAATTGGAAGTGCATATTTAAATAACAGTAAAAATAATAATAATTTTAATAATGCTACTAAAAATCGCGACGAAACACACAAACAGTTAGAACGTAAACAAAAACAAAAGATATCCGAATTAATTAATTTGGAACAAGACATTCCGCGGGAACAATCAATAAATAACGTAAATAATAATCATAAACTACAGATCTATAACAAACAGTTAAAAAACCAAAACAGAAATACAGTGATAGGAACAAATACTGATAAGTGCGAAATATCAGCTGTTGAAAGCAGACGCTCCATTTTTATCTCAAGGTTGACACCTGCTACTACAGTCGCGCAAATTGAAAATCATTTGCAACATAATAAAATACCGTATTTATCTGTTGAAAAATTATAAATTAAGTCTTCCGAGATTTCGGCTTTTAAAATTACCACGCAGATTTCCCCTGTAAAAGCAGTTAATAATCCACAAATCTGGCCAAAATTTACAATCATACGGCCCTTTCGTAAACAGAAAGCCGACCAAATCAAGCCATCTGTGTGTTGATAAAATTGACAGGCAGAATAAAATTAAAATTCCTACATTAAAATTTTTTCACCTTAATATACAGTGTGCTACAAACAAAATGGCATCTCTTAAATTATTTAACTCAACACAAACTAGATGTAATATGCGTAAGTGAACACTGGTTTACTAAAGACAACTATCAATTATACAATCTTAATAATTACAGTATGGTTAATTGTTATTACCGGATAACAGCTAAATGCGGCGGTGTCTGCATTTACACCAGAAAAGGTATTTCAGTGCAACCACTAGAACTGATAAATGAATTTTCTCATGACCTGCATATACTATAACTCACGGCAGTGATGATCGCAAAACAACATCTCATAATAATCTGTTGTTATCGATCACCCAACGGAGAATTTGATATATTTTATAATAATTTGGAAAGCGTTCTCCAAAGAGTTTATTATCTCTATCCGAACATGGAAGTTGTTTTTGCTGCTGATTTTAATGTAGATTTTCTTACAGAATCTTTGCAAACCAGCAGTATCATAAATTGTTTCTATAGTTACGGTTTAAAGAAATGCATAGACCAAGCTACCCGACATGGGAAAACATGTGTAGATAACATTTTCAGCACAATTATTCCCATCAAAGCTGATATAATAAATACAAATATATCCGATCATGATGCTCAAATCTTGGAGATTCCGACAGAAGATTTGTCAAATCGATACACAGAAAAACGTGCCTTTACCACAAATAATATAAAAAAATTTAATGATAGAATCTCTGCCAGGAACTGGTCAATTTTATACAATGAAACAAACTTAAATACAAAAACAGAATATTTTATGAATATTCTGCTAGACAACTTCGAGAAATGCTTTCCAATTAAGCGTTTATTAAATAACAAAACAACTTTTAAACCTTCAACCTATCTGATCCAAATAAAAGAAACTCTAAATCTCATACGAAGTATTTACAATCAAACACAGGATGATTATATCAAACAGATTTTTCTGCATTATAAAAACTTTTATATCAATTGTGACGAAAAAGAAGCTAAACTCAATAATATCAAATATATAAACAGTTCTAAAAATAAACAGAAAACTATCTGGAACATCATTAAAAATTCCACATGTCCTTCGAAGACTCCACCAACTGATACACCTGACTGTAACAATTTCAATCAATATTTCTCTACTCTTGGAAATCAACTACTCTCACAAGCAAAAGGTACAATGTGCTGCTAAGATATCGTTGCAAAAAGAGTACCTGTAAACAACAGTACAATGTTCTTTAGTCCAATAACAGAAGAGGATGTACTGAAGGCTATAAATAGTCTTCATCCCAAAAACACTCCGGACTGCTATGGCATTACTACTAAACTGCTGAAGACAATATCTAGATCTATTGCCTCACCATTAACTGATATTATAAATACATCACTTTGTACAGGGATATTTCCAGATTATTTTAAGCTGGGAAAAATTATACCCATCTTTAAAAAAGATAATAGAAGTGAACCACAAAACTACCGTCCTATTTCGATCTTGCCATCTGTTTCGAAAGTTATAGAACTTATTATCTACAATCAGATAGTTCAGTTTCTAAACAAACATAATTGATTGGTTAAAGAGCAGTTTGGTTTTAGAAAAAACCTATGTACAACTGATGCAATTAAATTTTTAACAGATCTAATCTTAAAAAATATGGAAGACAAGAGTTGTACGGGAGCCCTCTATTGTGACTTAACAAAGGCTTTTGACCTTATGCGTCACGAAATCTTTCTCCTAAAAATTGAACGGTATGGATTCAGAGGCATAGCTTACAAGTTAATTGAGTCATACCTCTCGAACAGAAAACAGTATGTACTACACAATGGCCTTCAAAGTGATGTAATAGGTCAGAATATTGGCATCCCCCAAGGTTCCATACTGGGGCCTTTATTCTTCATAATGTTTGTGAATGATCTTCCGGCTAGCCTAGACTGCTACAGTATTTTGTACGCAGATTATACTACCCTTGTGACATCAAAACAAGAAAAGAGAAGACATTCAAAATCAACTTACAATTGTATTAAACAATGCCAAAAAATGATTTAGCACAAATAGATTTCTTTTAAATGAAGAAAAAACTCAACAAATAGTGTTCACTACCTCTAAGACCGAACAAGTTCAAGTGGTAACTTTCTTGGGTGTTCATATGGATAACCACCTAACTTGGCAACATCATTGCAATATATTGTGTCAACAGTTGTCCAAAGCTTTATATGCCATCCGCAGAACAAAAAACATAATCAATCAAGACGCAGCCAAAACAGGTTATTTTGCATTGTTCCATAGCAAAATGACCTATGCTCTCTTAGTATGGGGACACTGCCCATCTGCACAAAATGTCTTTCGACTACAAAAGAAAGCTGTTCGAATAATTGAAGGGGTGAGTGAAAAAGAAACATGCACACCCATTTTTATTAAAAATAGCATTTTGACGCTACCAGCAGCATACATATACACCCAACTGATCCACATCAAAGAAATTCTTCCTACTTGTGAAACAAGGAAAGATGTTCATGGCCGCAATCTCCGAAGTAGTAGTACTCTACAAATAGAACCATTTCGACTGAATACCTCTATGCCCTTGCGCATTGGTAAAATGTTGTATAATAAACTTCCTGGCACTCTGAAAAATTTAAGTTTAACAAATTTTAAACTTGAATTTAAAAAAATTCTTATTCAAAAATGTTATTATAGTGTTGCTCAATATTTTGATTAATTGATAAATTATAATCTATAAATTATTATGTATTAAATCACTATGTACTATGTACTGATACTACTACTTGCTACTTGCAAAAACGATTTTTAGATTATAGACTTTTGAAATTGCCTATTTTCTTTATTTTTGTCTTGCTTGTACCATGCGATGTAAATTGCCAATTAAACTTAAATATTATGTAACGCCTAAATTATTATGTTAAATTAGTATTGAATCACTATGTACTATGTACTGATATTATTATTTTGCTATTGTATAAAGGAATAGAGATTATTTCTCAAATCTTATAATTGTAATACCAGACAAAAAACATACTTTCATTAACCCATATACAGAAAAAAATTAATTTAGCTACTTGAAAAAGGCTGTTATACAATTTTTACAGTATAGACTTTTGCAATTGTCTATTCCCATTATATTTGTGTTTGACTTGTACTCGTATCACGCAATGTAAATTGTTCTTAGTATGCAATAAAGTTCTATTCTATTCTATTCTACCTAGTCAGAATCGCCGTTGTCGTCATCACCCTCTATAAGATCGTCATTAACCTTTGTAATATATTTTTTTTATAACAATAGTTTTACAAATTAAGCTTAACTGACAGGGTCGATATTAGTGAAAATCCCAGTAATGGGAAAAACATTTCTAAGAAATTCATTTAAGCCTTTCATAGTACTTACTTAAGAATTGTAACCTCTTAAGTAGCTACCTGATGTTAACAATAGTACCACCTTAATCTTTCTAGTAAGTGTGCAAAATTTTATTATCTATTGGAGTGACATTGGACCACTTTTTGAATGAACTGCCTACAATTTTAGAAGTTTTCCTGGAATTCAGGTAAACTGTTTCCACAAAGGCTTTGTTTCCGCGAACAGATAAAGGGTAGAATTTTTTCTATGAACATAACTAACGGAATTTTTAACAAAATAAAACTGAAAAATGTTCAATATCTTATATTACTTACTATATTTTTAGGGGTCCAATATTCGCATACAAAAGCTTTTTTTAGAAATTCGCTCCAAAATATAGGGGGGGGTCTTATTTTCGAGTAAATACCGTAATCGACGTTCTTCATTTTGACACAATAACCTCTAAATTGTTTGAAACTTTTTAAAGTCAACAATACTTGTACATTCGTTTAGTAACTAAAGATAAACAACTGATAATTCAGCTGGGGTATTAAGAATGCTATATTTTTTTAAACAAAATGAACATTTGCTCAGTGATCGTGTATCCCATGGGACATTTTGATATTTTAAAAAGTAGAATGCATTTAACTATTTAATAAAATAAACAATTTAGGTTACTGTCAAAATGACAAACGCCAATTACATTTAAAAATTCTTTGCTATAGCACCAACCTTACAAAAAAGTTACTATAATTTAAGACTTGGCAAGTATGGGATGATTAGGGCTGTGCGTAATAATCGATTATTAATTGATTAATCGGACCTTCGATTATTTTTTTAAATAATCGATTAAATCAATTAATAGATTTAATCCATTAAATCGATTATTTTAAGAAAATAATCGTAGTTCCAAATAATCGATTAACCAATCAGTCAATTTAACCGATTTCTTTTTTTAATCTATTTTTATTATTGATGTTCATAACCACACAACCATAGTTGCTTCTCAAACGTTGGTTGAAGTAGCATTAACAACGACCACGAATTGCACAAATTGTTTCTCTACTAAAGCACAACATTGTGATAGTGATGTATGATGTCGTATTACTCGTATTCGTACTATACACTGCATGACTGCACACAAATTGACAGGGGGCGTCCCTACACACTTGACTGCTCTTGTGCAAAGATTTATTACTGCTGTCCCGAATTTTTATGTTTTGATTCCCCTCCCTTTGATTAATTATGCTAGTAATAATATAGTAATAAAACAGATCAGACATTATTTACTCATCGTTTGGCTGAGGTGAAACGGTTCTAATCAAACTGTTTCTCCCTTTCAATGACGAATATTTTCAGTCATTTTGTTAAATAAAATACCAACAAAACTTACTGTGATACTTAAATGAATATGCACTTACAACTGTGTTCATAGAAATAGTAGTATGAATTTTACAGTATTACTCATATGTGTTTCATCTTGTTTCATCAAGCTAGGTATTAGTAGGCTATGTGTACATTTGTACATGTAACATTTGTCTAACAGTTGTCATAATTTTATGCACAATATTATATGAAAAGTGCTGTTAATTAGTATCTACTATTGCAAATATTTCTTTTTTTTTTTAAATGTGTATGAAATTTTGTGGTTCACAAAAATAGTAGTGTATATGACTATTATTGTGAACAATTGTCATATCAATAATAGTGCTGGGTCATTCCATGTCAAGTGACCAAATTTGCAAGAAAAATATTTAGTCACCATCTCCAATCTTGCTGAAATTTGGTTTAGGTATAGACATATGTCTGAGAGGATGTGTAAAATTTCACCTTCATAAGTAGTATAGCTGGGGTCCTGGGGCGTCCAGCATAAAGGTCTCCATTGCGCCACTGATGCACATTCGAACAAATTGGCAAGTGGGGCAGAACTTTGATGACTGATAACTTTCAAACAAGACCTTCTAGAAACTTATGTTTTGGTGAGCTAACTAAATCCATTACTACTTTTAAGCTGCCAAAGTATCAGCTATTAAGCTCACTTTGTTGCCAGGATATGTGCTATTGAACATGAGGTTCAAATTTTACGTGACAAATTTTGTGAATTTTCAAACCCAAATAGCACAAAACCTTTTTCTCCAATCAGATTCTTTTTGTTACCACTTGGCAGCTTAAAAGTAGTAATGGGTTTAGTTAGCTCACCAAAACATAAGTTTCTAGAAGGTCTTGTTTCAAAGTTATCAGTCATCAAAGTTCTGCCCCACTTGCCAATTTGTTCGAATGTGCATCAGTGGCGCAATGGAGACCTTTATGCTGGACGCCCCAGGACCCCAGCTATACTACTTATGAAGGTGAAATTTTACACAACATCCTCTCAGACATATGTCTATCCCTACACCAAATTTCAGCAAGATTGGCAATGCTGACTAAAAATTTGTTTGGCCACTTGACATGGAATGACCCTGCTGTGAAATTTATTGCCAAATAGTAAGTAATTCAGTTATATCTCATTGTCGCTTAAACTGAATTATTTAATTTTATTTATATATGTTTAATAGTGGGTCGAGCCAAACACTGCACCAATGAAAAGCGGAACCTTATTTTTTTAAGAAGTCAAGGGAAAACCTATGTGGAAATACAAAATATTGTTGGATGCAATGCTCCAATGATTGCTAACGCAATAAAGTCTAAAGAACAAGCCTCTAAGCACAGAAACACAGGGCCGAAAAAGATGGACGTCTGCCTTAGATGATAGACGAATCGAACTCTTTAGTAGAAATGACCCTAGCGCTTCATCAAAAGAAATTAAGAATGAGTTGAAATTGTCGGTTAGTGATGTTAATGTACGTAGACGATTAATGGAACAAAAATTGTTTGCTCGAAGTCCACAGAAGGTTCCTCTTTTAAACAAAAAACATCTTGCAGCCAGTATAAAATTTGCTAAAGAACACATAAACTGGTCGATCGAAAAGTGGCGCAAAATATTGTGGACGGATGAGAGCACAATAGTTCTGTTGGCAGTACTGGCTCTCGGCAATACGTGCGACGTCCTCCCTGTTGTGTATAGAGTTAAACGTGGCAATGTTGATTGTCACTACATTGCAACAAAGCAAACATAAAATATAATGGCTACCGGCGTTGTAGTGTAGTACGTATTTTCATAGCTGAAATCTTGTTCCTTGGTATTTAATAATGTAAAGTTTAATAAACAAAGAGTAAACTAAAGTTCTTGTGTGTTATTAATTAATTAAGCATAAAAGGAGATAAAACATGGCGCTGCGAAGAAGCGATCCGGAAAACTAAGAACAAAAGAAAAAGTGTTTTTAATTAAGTGTTTTTAATTAATTAAGTTGTTTGGAAAAGAAGAAAAGGAATAAGGACTCAAGGAAGACCATGGAGCATTTTGGGGCTCACGCAAGAATACCACCACCGTTATCATTTGAAGGTAATGTGCATGAGAATTTTAAAAAGTTCGAGCAACTCTTTGATATTTACATGTTGTCAACGGGGTACAACACATACACTAGTGATCGAAAGGTTGCCATCCTACTAAATCTAATAGGCGAGGAGGGCATTGAAGTTTATACGAATTTTGAATTATCTGATGCGGATAAAAAAGACTACAATAAAGTCTTACAGGAATTTGAAAAGTATACGAACCCTAAGAAGAGTATACTGTATAACAGGTTTTTATTTTATAATCGTAATAAAGAAAATAATGAACAATTTGATCACTTTTATCAAGATCTGAAAACATTAGTAAAGAACTGTGAATTTAAAGATCAGCAGGAAGCGTTGAGGGACCGAATAGTATTTGGGTGTAATGATAAGCATTTACAGGAAAAACTCCTTAATTTAAAAGACATCTCACTAAAAGAAGTAGTAAATACGTATAGAAGCTACGAAGTAATGCAGAAACAGGTAAGAGTAATTCAGAGTGAAAGTACAGAAGTTAATGCTATAAAAAGAAATAAAGTTTTAAAAAATAATGGAGCGAACCCTCAGGAAGGAAATAGAGACATAAAGATAGAAGAATATCAATGTAAAAAGTATGGCAGAAAACACACGGCAAGAAATTGTCCCGCTTATAAAAAGCAGTGCAGCCTTTGTAGGAGTTATAATCATTTTGCAGTTGGTTGTACAAGAACATCAAGGCGTGTACAAGAAGTACAGCGTCAAGAAGAAATGGAAGGGGACAGTGATAGCGATGGAAAAGAAAATGTTGTAACAAGCACCGTTAAACTAACAAGTAGTGGGAAAGTGAATTTTAAAAGTGAACGGAAAATGTGTTTAAGTGAAGTTCAAGTTAGAAGTGTAAAACAAAATGAGTGGCAAGAAGTAATACAGGTATTGGATAGTAAAGTGAAATTTAAATTGGATTCTGGAGCTGAAGTAAATATATTGCCAAAGCGTATTTATGATCAAATTAAGGACACTAAGAATGTAGACTTGCAAAATTGTAATTTAGTTCTAGAAGTATATGGGGGAATGATCATTAAGCGGTGCCTGGACACTTCGCCGACTGGACACTTTGCCGACCGCGCACACTACGCTGACCGTGGACACTACGCCGACTGACCGTCTTAGACACTTTGCCGATCGTGGACACTACGCCGACCGCAAGCAGTGGACACTTTGCCGACCGTGGACACTATGCCGACTGCAAGCGGTGGACACTTTTCCGACCATGGACACTACGCCGACCGTAACCGGTGGACACTTTGCCGACCGAGGACACTACGCCGACTGGCCGTTTTGGACACTTTGCCGACCGTGGACACTACGCAGACTCTTAAAATAAATTTTACTATTGGACACTTTGACGACCGTGGACACTATGCCAACTAGCCGTTTCGGACACTTTGCCGAACGTGGACACTTAGCTGACCCTTAATAGCCGTCCATTCAATAGTTACAATTCTTATGGAGATTTTAACGTAAAATTCCGAAGCTAAAATCGATTGCTATTGATCGATATTGATATGGTTTTCACAAAATGATCCTGCAATGCTCTCTACAATATGACATTAGCAAAATTTGCAAATTACACTTTCGCCTAACAGAATTGTCACTAATTTCTTCTTTGCAATGTTTTAAATAGCAACATGCATTTTTAAAATCCCTGGCTAAAAATACATCATCTTCACATCATTTTCACGCAAGAAACGCAAGTCGAGGTTACTGTTCTTACAAACAGGCATAAAGGAGGCAATTAAACACAATAAAAATAATGCAAACAAAAACGCAGCTACAGTGGCCCTACGAAATAACATCGTAAATAGGGTGAATCATGTGTTCGGCGATCACCAAATGTGTCCAATATATTGATATATCGATTGATGAAAAAAGAAATTTGCCAGTTCTCATTTTTCTCAAATACTCGAAAATTAAAAAAAAGAGATTAAACTGCAGATGTTTGATATCAGCTTGAAATTCTGCAAAACTTTTCTCATTTAACCTTTCTTCTATCTCTTATAATAAGCGACATGTTGACTAATGTTGATGCCTTCAGTTTAGGAGACGCTGTATATATGATGGTGTTTTTAAAGTGTTAATACTACAATGAAATAAATAAAACATTAGTGAAAGTTTCACAAGTTTATTATCATCTACAATTGTTTCGATAGCTAATATAAATAAACACGTCGCTAAGGTAAATACAAAAAATAGATAACTAATAAAAAATAAAACACAATAAAAATTAAATATCTGACACTTCCAGTAACGAAGAATTACTGAGCTCAATCTTGTTCATTTATTAAAGGTACCCTGAGTTTAGTGAGTTTGTGTTTGTATATCTCAAAAGCTTCAAAAATGTCTAATTTGCGTTTGTTATTACAAAAATGTAGAGATTTTTGACTTTTAATTTCATGCAAGAGAAAGAAAAAAGACGCATTCTTCCTTTAATTATTATTATTATTATTATTATTATTGTATTTTGTAGGCTACTATTTATTCATTAATTGTATTATAGAAAATAGAGAGAGAGAAAATCTGCAATACGCTTATGTTGTTAATATTGTATTTACATCTAGCTAATTAGAATGATGATTGTATATTAATTTTTTCAGCCCCCCTTTAATAAAATGTTTACCCCCTGCAATTTACAGCACCACCACATTATTATTTGATTCTACGGAACAGCAGCGAGGCGGCGCAACCACCAAGCCTCCGCCAAATTTTTCAAATTAACCCGTTTCAACGCCCCACTGGTCCGTCGCACCACTGGAACACCCCCCCCCCCCACCTCCCGCCCAACCACGTAACGCCCCGACAAATTTTTCTAATTAACCCGGGCCACCCGACCGCGTTCACGCGCACGGCGACAACTTTCACACAAGGGGGCCATACGTTACGCCAAGCACCGCTATCGACCCCAGGGGGCCCCCAGAGTGGGGCCCCCCTTTGCGCGGTCTAAACACACTTTCAAGTCCTGGGGGGAATTATCTAGTTACTTTCTCTCTCTCTCTCTGTTTTAACCAAAATATGACATTTGGCAACCCTGTATGTTAAACCTGGGGGAGTTATCTAGGGACTTTTCATTTTTACTAAATATGAGATTTGGCAACCCCGATTGTTTACATTAAGCTCCAAAGCGACACGTCCTGCAACCTCCTTTAGCGCCAAACTTCGGAACAAACAAGAACAGGCATGAGATTTGAATTTTCCCGCCAAACCACGCCCACCGCGACATCTAGCGACACATGCTGCAACCTCTTTTACCCGGCAATTCGCTCCGACCAATCACGGACAAGCATCACATTTACATTTTCCCGCCTAAACACTCAACCCCACACCCATGCTGACATCTAGCGGGAAGGACGCCAAGTTTGACACACATAACCTCACTAAATTGTCCTGCCTTCAATAGGAAAAATCCCATAAGAATAACATGGGGAGATTTAGTCTTGAACATAAATTTCCTTACTACTTATGTTACCTTAGTCGTTCTCTCACTCGTCAAGAGCGAAATTATTCTACGACTGAGAGGGAATGTTTAGGTGATTTATGGGCCGTAGAAAAGAAAGACCATATTTAGAAGGCCGTCGTTTCACGGTGATCACCGATCACTATTCTTTGGTGTGGTTACATAATTTAAAAAACCCGACGGGTCGTTTGGCTAGGTGGTCTTTGAGACTCCAAGAATATGACTTTCAGGTGGTCCATCGTAAAGGTAAAGACCATTTGGTACCTGATGCGTTGTCACGTTCCGTACCGATTCTTGACAGTATTGCGTCAGGTGATGAGCCTGTTATAGTTTCTACCGATAATTGGTATAATAGTATGGTTGATAGAGTTCGGGCTAAACCTGCTAAGTTTTCTCAATGGCGTATTACTAATGAAGGTTTATATAAATCTATGAAAACCGAAAATGATTCTGATACCGTTTGGAAACTTGTTGTACCTAAAGAAAATAGACTTGCTATTCTTCGTCAAGCACATGATCATCCTACTTCCGGTCATGGTGGAGTATATAAAACGTATCATAGATTAACTCCCAAATATTATTTGCCAAAAATGCAAGCCAATGTAGCTCGATATATTAAAACTTGTTAAAAATGTAAACCAGATTTAAGACCTCCTGCTGGACTGTTAGTTCCGCAACCAATTGTTGATCGCCCTTGGCAGATGGTCAGTATAGATTTGATTGGTCCTCTCCCGAGGAGTACAAAAGGTTATTCATGTCTTAGTCATAGTGGACTATTTTAGTAAATTTTGTTTGCCATTTCCTCTTCGGAATATATCAGCGAAGATGGTTTGTTCGAGAATTGAAGATGAAGTCTTCTTAGTTTTTGGAGTACCTAGATTGGTGTTGGTAGACAATAGAGTCCAGTTTACTGGTCGTGAGTTTCGCACTCTTTGTAGTAACTATTCTGTAAAAATTCGTTTTAATGCGCATTATCACCCGCAATCAAATCCCACAGAAAGAGCGAACAGAAATGTAAAAACTATGATTCGTTCCTATGTCAAAGAGAATCAGCGTTCTTGGGCAGATGAATTAACAAAGATTGGGTGTGCCCTTAGAACTGGTCGTCATGAGACTACTGGTTACACTCCCTATTTCTTAACTTTTGGTAGGGAACCTATTTTAAAAGGCACTGATCATAAAATATCTGATAAAGTTCAAGATCTGCAAGTTGATCGTTCGTCTGCTACTGGTATTCCTGATAAATTGCAGGGAGTTCTTGAGGTAGTGCGTAATAAAATAAAAACTTCTTTTGATCGCAATAAACGTTACTATGATCTCCGTAAGCGAGATACTCAATTTGTTATTGGTGATCAAGTTTTAAGAAAAAATTTTGCTCTTTCTGATGCGAATAAATATTTTTCACATAAACTTGCTCCTCGTTATATTGGTCCCTTTACCATTCACAAAAAGGTGTCCTTGGACTTATATTTTAGCTGATGAACTTGGTAGGGAAGCCGGTAAATTTCATGCCAAAGATTTGAAAGGGTATGTTCCGAATCATGTCGGAGATTAGGGTCATTTGGTTGTTTCTTTTGGGGGAACCATTTGGTGGTGTGGGTTCCACAGAGTTCAGCGATGGTTGGGGCTGTCCTCATTTGGAACGTTTAGTGATACGCGCAGCTCGACCTAATATCTGTCGACTCGTTAGGGCTTATTAGTTTTTATTTAGATCTTTGTTTTGCGAATATCTATTTTTGGCTTTTATACCAAGGTTCTTGATATAGCAATTTTGACTTCTGTTTTGGCTTAGCCAAACTATTTTTTTTGTGTATACCGGATTTGACGATTTCTCTTCTCCTTTTATCTTCTTCTTTCCTATACCGATTTTGACTTCATATTTGCAATAGCACGGCTTGGGCTGGATCCCCAAGACCGTGGTTCTTTTGGGTTTCTTTGGGCTGGACTCCCTTTTAACCCCCGGTTTCTTCTTCTCTTGTTCTCTGTCTCAAACGGTACGTGTGTGGTGTCCGGATGGTTAGTGTTGCCGAGTAGTGCTTCCGAACCTCGGATGCGGGGGTTTGACGCTGTTCAGTCTCCACGACGGAACTGGCAGTGCCCCGCATCGTGTGTGAAGTTGTGCTCCTCGGTGGCTCTGCCGTCTGCCCACTTCACATGTGTCCGGGCGAGCCCTTCTTTTTCACTCTGTTTTCTTTTTCTTCTTTTTTCCTCTATACTACCCTCTCTTGGGTGCGAGCAGAGAGTATGTCGGCGGCTCTCTGTTCAGTTCTTTTGCCGGCCATGTTCAGTGGTTCGTGCCGGTAGGTTTTGTTGTGAGTCGTTGCCAAGCCTCGGGCACTGGGAGTTGCTCAGTGGTCCCCTCCCGACGTGGAATACCACTGTGCCCAGTACTGTGGTGAAGCGCGTCTTTACAGTGAACCCTGCTTGCCCGACCATTGTTCATGCTTCGGGGTGGAACCTTTTGTTCCTCTGTTCTTTCCTTACCTCCACCTCCAATTTGTGTTTGTCCTTTTTTTTGATTTTTGGATCACCCTTTTGGTGTCCATTGTTGGTGCCGTGTTCTTTGGTCATGGTAT